>JAMRYA010000014.1:3055000-4255000 GCA_024447215.1 Panagrolaimus sp. LJ2400 | reverse complement strand
AGATAATCTATAAGCTGAGATTGAAAAAGCTCAAAAGAACAAAGAAAACAAGGTGTAAAGAAATTTGTTTTCACACCTCTCTTTTTTCTTTCACTTTCCTTTCAGGGCTGCCGTGCAGAGCCATGTTTCAACCTGATTCTTTTTTTTTTCACATTTAATAACAATTTTATGCAAATTTTTCGTTGTAACAATAGATTAAAACGCGTTTATAAGTGCCTCGTATCTTTTTAAAGATGAGAGAGACTGCAGCATTAAATCTATAGTATCAAATAACAATGATAACAATCATCATCATCAACAACACCAAAAAGAAAAATCTTCATGGAATAATAATGGCTTAAATCAAAAATCTTCATTGTTACAATATCAAAATCTTCTTGATAATACTGTTTACAACAATAGTAATCCAAAAAAGAATGTCAATAGCAGCACCCTATCACTTCATATTTCAGCATATGAAAATTCAATTGAAGGAATTGTGGCTGATAAAAATGATGTTGTTGCTGCTAAAAAGAAACAACAAAAAACAACAACTGCTGCTATAAATTTAATTCCATCTCCTTCTTCTTCTCCTTCTTCCATTCATTCATCATCATCATCTTATTCTATTCAAGTAAGTTTTAAAAACCGACTTTTTGAACTTTCTTGAACTAATTTGAGCTCAAAAATTATGGGTCGGCTTTAAATAACGTTTATTTTTTTAGGATCCATTTATGCTTCCACGACAACAACAAGATAATGAAATTGGAGAAATAGAAATTACAAAATTTAAAGCATCTAAACGTTTATTAAATCCAAAAAAGAAATTTCAAAAGAAAAAACAAGATAATAAGGATGATGATGATATAAAACTTTTTAATGCTACAAATGAATTACCATTTGAAGATATGCGACCATATGAAAAATATATTGATAATTTACCACCTGAACAACAACGTTATGGTATGTTTTTTAATTTAAAAAGGGAAGGGAGAGGGTATAACTGTATGGGATAACCGGCAATGTTGCTACAGAGGGATTCGTTTTAATAGGAAGGTTTAAGGCGATAAATCCTAAACGAAGTATCTCAGCACGAAATTTCTAACACATTTTGTATACAAAGAATTGAAGCAAAAAAATCTTCATTCATCATAGAAGTTAAATGTGATTTTGACATTAAAATAGCTTCATCAAATCTTGGAAAAGCTAGAGCATCATTCAGTGGATTAAATTTTTGTCCATAATATTCCAAGAATCCCATTAAAAATTTGGATAAAATACCAATCGGAAGTTGACTGAGATCTTTTGCAAAAAAAGATGTTTCTGTCATTGTCGATGACTATGATCGTCGATGATGCGTCTTCATCAATTTAAACTTGCTATCATATTCTAACATTTCATTTAAACTTTAATTATTTGCTATCATATTTGGTCCAATGATTCACCAGCAAAGGAATCTATTGACGCAAATAGTGCACTTTTTAACGTTTTTGTTGCTTCTCAATTTTAGTATATAAAAGTAATGCTTTTGTAATGTAAAATTGTATACCAAATTGTAAAAAGAATAAAGTGTTTAAAAGTTTATTCGATTAATTGCCAAAAACAAGGCAATTACAGTTTCGATAATGTCGTAACATATAGTGAACAGTCATTAATATCAGTCCATAAGAAGATGAGAGGCCACCAGTAAAAGCTTGATTAAGTTGTCGAGTTGCTAAGAATTGTTTAAGAATAAGAGTAAAGATACCAAAATCTCATATACATAATATATTGAACGGCTGAATTTCGTGTTGAGATGCTTCAAGAGAGCAAAAAAGTGTTGGATTAGATTGGACACTCTCTTTAAACACATTACATTAATTCCATCTTTTTTAGTTATTGATCAAATTCGTATACAATTTGAAATTATGAATATTGAAGCAAAAAGAATGCAAGCACAATTAGATGCATCAAAAGCAAGAATTGAAAAAATGATTAAACATGCTGAAGCATATGGTGGTGGAGATGATCCAGAAAAACGAAAATATCAATTTTTTCAACAACAACAATCAAGCAGCAGCAGTACATCATCAACAACAACTACAATAGCAGCAGCAACTTCATCATCAACATCATCATCATTTACAAAGATTACTACTGTAGTACAACAACAACGACAACAGCAACAATCAAGTATAAAAGCTCCATCATCAAAACGAATTACTGTAAAACATACAGCAGTAATCCCATCATCTTCATCATCCTCAACATCAACAATGACATCAAAAGTTGTTGCAGTACAACAAAAAAAGGTAATGATATTAATAGTTTTTTAAGTAGTAGAAAACTTTTTAAACGTTTCCTTAAGAAGACCTTTAAGATTAATTTTTGCTTCAAGATGTTTTACTATTCGCTTGTAGAAACTGCATTATCACTGTGCGGTCAAAAAAATGTTTAAAATTTCGGCAGCTATCGAAGTCCAAAATTTTTAAATTTCCTTATGAACATTTTTTTCCTAACATCTAGTTGAGATCATGGAAAGTGGAATGACACCCTAATTGGTAAATCATAGTTATCTGTTAGAAGAAGAGCTGCTGAGAATACCCGTATATAACATCTTCGCACCTTTTTTTCCTTTGTTCTTTTGCTCTTTTTCACAGCCCTAAATCTCAGCTTATATGTTATCTTTTTTTGTGATAATTTGATAGATTGATTTAATAGGATCTTATTTTGACTTAAGCACGGCAGTTTTTTAAATTTTAAAATTTAAAAAAAAGATATTAGCTTTTTTAAGATTAAGCTCAAAAAGACAATAGAAAAACAAAAAAAGAACAAAGGAAAAAAAGTGAGAATAAAAGTTTTTTCACTATCCTATTTCTATTTTAATTTCTAACAAAAAACTTGTACTTGACGCCGTTAGGCATTGCATATCAGAATCCCACAGCTTTAGATTTATAAAATGCTTCTCCATTATTTTGAGACATTCTTACTTCAAACCAGCTTCTAAAACCTCTTTAAACTTATTTGAGAGCAAAAAACTATGAATCTTTTTTAAATGAATACATATAACCCTATACCGCCAGAACATTATTTTAACCTGCCTCCTTTTTTCACAGTCAATAACCTTTTTATGCAAATTTTTTTGTTGTTTTAACAATCGCTTTGAAACGAACTTTTTCATGTGAATACCATGAATAAGTTTTTTAAATATATAATCCTACATTTTTTTAGAAATATGTTTCTGCTAAACCTAAAACCGTAAAAGTAATGATGAATAAAAAGATGAATGTAAATGGTAGCAGCAGCAGTAGCAGTAATGATGCCAAAAGTGTTGCATAAAAGAAATAACAACAACAAAAAAATTGTTAATTTTATATTTGTTTAAAATGCTTGCTTTTTTATTTCTGTTTCTTTTTGTTGTTATTCTTTTGGCTGTCATTTTTGAGATATATTTTATATAAATTTTTTCATTTTATTCAAATCACATTTTATTGTTTTACATTTCACATATTTCAATGTACTGTAGCTTTGTTGGATACAAACATTTTTTATGTAATTTTTTATTAAATATCTTTTTTTTCAAAAACAATTTTTTAAATACAAAAAAAAGCAATTACATAAAAAAATAAATTTTAACATTTTTTTAAAAAGATTTTCTATTATTTTAAAGTTCAAAGCAATTTTTTTCTGAGAGAAATGATTCAACACTTTTTTTTCAAAAAATTTTAATGTCAGTAAATTTTGAGTGTATATAGAATAGACCCTAATAAGAAGAGGAGGAAAAATGATTAAGAACAATAAGAGTGTGAAGGAGAGGAAGAGGTCATTAAAGAAAAAAAAAAGATTATTACTCTTGTAAGAAGAATTTTTTGTGTAAGAATTATGTAATCAAAAATATTGTAGGAAAATACCGTACACGGAGATTCATGGATCACTCCTGAAAGTACGAATCTTTCAAACCTAATAGTCCTGTTTTTGATCGTCGAAGACTTTCAACACTGTGCAAAAACTTCTTAAACACTACCGTAATACTTTTTTAAAAAAATAGTAATTTTTTTCTTTAAGATTAAAACTTTTATTAAGCAAGAAAAGAGACAAAAGCAATAAGTCAAAAATATTTTTTTAATCTTTGAAAGGCGCTCGTTCCGTGGCAGCAAAAAGAGATTACGATAAGAGATTGACCAAACATTAATAACATATGAGTTGTAAAATTTAGTAAGAACCACAAAAATTACTGTAACTACTAATAATTACTTATGACGAAGAAAAAAACTGCTTTGAGCATAGAAAAAATAATAATGAAATTACAAAATTAACAGGATTAAGAAAACATATAACTCGTTGCATCACTTTTTTTAATAATAATAATTACATTTACAAAAAAAACAATTAATAAATATAAAATTTTAAAAGAAACAAATTGGGGCAAATAAAAAACAAAATGTGAAAAGAAAAAAATACAAACATAATTAAAAATGTGAAGAAAAAAAATAGGAGAGAGGGTTTTGAAAGTGAAAAGGTAAAGTTTTTAAAACCGAAAAAATAGCTCAAAAATTTGTATAAAAAAGATGGAACTTTTAAACCCAAAAAAAGTAGTTAGAAATTTGTAAGTTTTTGAAAAAACAGTTTAAAGATTTGCATAAACTTTGACTTCTTCCCCTTCTCCAAAACCCCTCAGGCTAAAAACTAACTAACAATTAAATATTATATAAATCTGACCTGAATTAAAAACAATAATAAACACGGTATATCTAATCAATGACTCGTTTAAGATAAAAAAGATAGAAAAGTTTTTGTTTTTTACAAAAAAATGAGGTTTTAACAATAAAAAAACAAAAAGTTTTTGAACCGAAAAAAAGATTTGAATGATAACTTGATAGACTTAAAAAAATTAGAAATTACAGTATCCAAAAAATTAAAAAAGTAAATTACAGTATCCCAAAAAAAGATGTTTTAAAATTAGTTATATATATATATATCAAGTTGTCAATTACAGTATACTTATATGAGATAATAGAGATAGAGAGAGAGTAAAGAAAGACATAAAAAAAATACATGCATCAAAAAAGAAAACAATTTTAGCCCCGTAAAAAAGAGAAAAGAAATAAAAATCACCGGGATTACATTTGATTTGAAGCTAGCTACCAGATTTCATTGAACCTTCTTCTGTTGTTGATGGAGCATCTGTTGTAGTTGAAAATTGATCATCATATGATTCTGGGGTAACTGTTGAACACGAAATTATTGAATCTGATGAACCAGTTGATAGACCCGATGAAGACGTCGAAGAATCATCACTAATATTGCCATTATTATTATTGCTACAACATTTTGAATCATCATTTTCATCTTCAACAGCGGAATTAAATGATAACATTTTATTAAAGTCATCTTCAGAGATCATATCTTGTTGTTGTTGCTGAGCACTTTCAGAACTGTAATAAGCATCAGAATATCCACAATATTCACCATTATCATTATTGCTGCTAGCATATTCATTATTGGTACTCCCGTAATCGCTAATATCATTACCATTACCGTAATCATTTATATAATGTTGTTGTAGATGTTGGGGATGATGATGGAATGGTGGTGGAAATAGCGGTGGATGTTGATGGAATGATGTTGGTGATAATCCTGCTGCAGCAGCAAAATATGGATTATATGAATATATTTGTCGAGGATGTTGGAGTTGTTGAAATGGTGGAAAAAATATTTGTTGTTGTTGGTGATGTGGTGGAAATTGAAAGCTATTTGAATAATATTCACTTTGTTGAAAATCTGTTGGTCCACGTGGTGATGAAAATGCTGTTGGAGTTGTCGAAGATGGTTCAGAGCTAGAAGTTGAAATTTGTTCAATACATCCATTTTCATCATATCCACCTTGCCCTGGCTGTTGTGCTTGAAAATGTTGTTGTTGTTGCACAAACGATGGCGATACAGCAGCAGCTGGAGCTGGAAAATACATTCTTGGTAAAGGTAATATTCCACCTGCTGGATACAACATTGCTGTTCGTGCTTCTGTTTCAAATCCCATTTCTTGTAGAGGTTGTCCACCAAAAATATATGGTGTATTACCATCATGTTCACAAATATTTTCAAATGGCAAGCAATTAATTTTTCGACGAAATTGTACAAAGTTATTTGAAAATGTCATAATTGATTCTAGCATTGGTTTTCCACATCTCATTGAACGATTAAGTTCCAATTTCTTTTTTAGCATAGTCCATGCTGAGAGGAATGCTGCTCGAACATGCATAAAATTATGACATCCACGTCCAACATCATTCACTGAAAAAGAATTGTGATCGTTATTATCGAGCAAAGAACATATATAAGCAACATTGAACATATAAGCACGTTATAAAGCAAGTTATTAGTCAATTATCTTAGATATATTATATGAACAAAGAGACCAAACATATACATATATTTGAACCTATAAAAGTAACTTGCATAAAAAAACTCAATGAAGATTTATATGTTAATAGTTTCTAGTGCTAATCTACGAGTTAATCTCAAGACATCCACTGCTTACAAAACTAACTAAAACTACAGCAACCAAAAAGCTAGCAACACTACAAAATACAAAAAAATGCGGAAAAGGCTTACCAGGTGTTAATGGATCTTGTATACAAAGAATTGAAGCAAAAAAATCTTCATTCATCATCGAAGTTAAATGTGATTTTGACATTAGCACAGCTTCATCAAATCTTGGAAAAGCTAGAGCATCATTCAGAGGATTAAATTTTTGTCCATAATATTCCAAGAATCCCATTAAAAATTTGGATAAAATACCAATCGGAAGTTGGCTGAGATCTTTTGCAAAAAATATGTTTCGATAATGTCGCAGCATGTAATGAACAATCATTAAAATCAGCCCATAAGACGATAAGCCACCAGTAAAAGCTTGATTAAGTTGTCGAGTTGCTAAGAATTGTTTAAGAATCAGTGTGAATAGCTCGACAGCAGGATACCAAAATCTCATATACATAATATATTGAACTGCAGAATGAGCATTTGAAGTATTAAAAGAAATATCTATATTAATGCTTGTTTCACGATCTGTTAATTTGATAATAGGAACATGAACACGATCAAGAACATTAACATCTTTAAAATTTTTTGAATTTCTAAATGCTGCTGCAACAATTTGCATATCATATTGTGTTAGACGTTGTAACTCGACGGAGATATCAATATCAGATGTAGGAAGAAAGAGATTTGTTGCTACTGAACCAAACACATAGAATATAGCATCAGGGCAAATATCGACGAGAACATTCCTTACACGTTGACATACATTTACACGTGCAAATCTTTCAGCTTCTGTAGGTCTTAGCCAATCATAGCACTCGAGGAGTTCGTAATGTAGTCTAAAAAAGAAGGAGATAGGTTAATAGGTGTATTGAAGAGTGAAAAAAGTAACATTGAATAAGATTACAGTAGAAAAAGAAATGTTTTGCAAAAGTGATAGTAGCACTTTCTTACAACATTTATATTTCCAAGTATTACTACCACTGTAAAACAGTTAAAGCACATACCCCTCCAAATCAGGATGATATTTACGAGATCTTGACCAGGGTATATTTGGGAATGTTGGTACTGGTGAAGATATTCTTATTAGATCATCATCATATCCACTACAATTTGCTTCATTCTCTTCTCCATCTTCTGCATCCGCATCACCTTCAGCATCAACATCTTCATCCTCGGCATTATCAGAAGAGTAATATCGCCATTTCCTGAAAAAGAAGTAGAAAGATTAGAATTGTGGATATAAAAATGTTAGAGCTAGTTGCGGCAGAGAAAATGCATAAGGACAAGTTTTAAGTAGGAGTTTTTGCTTATAGTCAAACAACACAAATGCTTAACAAACATTTTAACTCCTAGAACTATTTACCCTTATTCTTAAACAATTCTTAGCAAATCTCGACAACTTAATCAAGCTATTACTGGTGGCTTATCTTCTTATGGTTTGATATTAATTATTCTTCACTATATGTTACGATTTTATCGAAGCATCGTCTTTGCAAAAGATCTCAGTCAACTTCCTATTGATATTTTATCCCAATTTTTTATGGGATTTTTGGAATATTATGGACAAAAATTTAATCCCCTGAATGATGCACTAGCTTTTCCAAGATTTGATGAAGCTATTTTAATTTCAAAATCAGATTTAACTTCTATTGAAGAATATTTTGCAGCAATTTTATGTATACAAGATCCGTTAACACCTGGTATGCCTTTTTGGCAATTTCTTTTTGTATTTTGTAGTGTGGCAAGCTTTTGGGATTACTGTATTTTTAGTTAGTTTTGTTAACCGCTGGCTTTTCCAGCTCACGAATGAGTTAATCTTCTTTTTAGCTGGTACACTGTAGTATTAAAATGCTCTAAATGATGCGCTATTTTTTCTAAAACTGATATCTAAAAGCTGTTGCTTACTAGCACAAATTCGTCCTTTAATATATCCCACACTATTTTACATCTTTTAAAATCCCCCAAAAACGCCCACCTTTTTGATGTATCATCAACATCAACAACAATAGTTCCATTGAGGTTATTCGAATTATCATTTTCATCATTTAAAGCTGTTGTTGTTGTCGTCGGCGCTGCTGATGCTGCACTTGTTGCTGTTGTTGAAGGTTCAATCACCACCACATGTGGTTGTTCAGGATATTTGCTAATTGCTGTCATAGTAATAATATCAGTATCGCAATGTTTGTAATCAAATAATATATATGGTAATAGTTGTAGCTTTACCAGTAATAAAATAATATAATAGTAATAAAAATAATATTTGAAAATAAATATATATATTAAACTTGTGTTGCCTTTTGTCTTTCGTTGATTGATAATAATAAGAGATTGATTTGAATTGAATTAAAGTTGATAGATAGAAAGATTCAAATACCGAAGTTCTGAAAAAAAACGATAGAAATTTAATAATAATTATGGTACAGAAATAAAGAACGTAAAAAAATCACGCAAATATAAACATTCATGAGGGGAAAAAAGATGTTCAACAAAAAAAAGTAAGGGGGCCAATAAGTAGCAAGAAAGAATACGTATTGTTGCAGCATTTAGAAAAAATTTTAAAGATGTTAATGTTCTTGATCGTGTTCATGTTCCTATTATCAAGTTAACAGATCGTGAAACAAGCATTAATATAGATATTTCTTTTAATACTTCAAATGCTCATTCTGCAGTTCAATATATTATATATATGAGATTTTGGTATCCTGCTGTCGAGCTCTTTACCCTTATTCTAAAACAATTCTTAGCAACTCGACAACTTATAAAAAAAATGGCCTTGCTAGCATTATAAAAAAAATAATGATCAAACTACAAATTTTCACGAAAGATTTTTTCCAACACAAAATTTTAATAAATCTTTTACTAGAAAAATACAGTTCTAAATTTCACGCAAATTTTAAACACATTTTTTCAAGGAAAAAAGTTCAAACACAAACAAAAAAACCACGGCCAAAAATCATCATCAACATCAACACCAAATAGACATTTGGTTTTTCTTCTTCTTTTTCGTTCTCCAACAAAAAAAGCAGCAACAAAAAAAGAGATAGATAGATGCGACACTTTTTCGTTGGACACAACATTTTTTTCTTTGCTTGCTATTTTTGTTGTTGCAAAAAAAGGAAAGAGAAAAAAGAGAAAAATAATGGGGCGGCATTTGGGCAATAGCAGCAGCAGTTGAAAGAAAAAACATGGTGGTGGGATAGATAAATGAAAAAGAAGAATATGATGATGATGAGCTCAGCTTTTGTTTTTAAATATAAATATTTTTGCAGCGTTCTACAGGGTGGTCATTTTAAGTCGCGCACTTGTTTTTTACTGGTAAACGAGTTCTAAGAGGTTCCAGGAGTTGCCATAAAGCAGAAATGTCACCAACAAGGGGGAGCATCTTTTGCATATAAGATTTTGGCCTTTGGGAACACAACGCCAAATGGCGCCAAATTCAAATTTGACCTCGAACCAGCTTAAGCTTGACATAGATTATGAAAATCTAGACTCTCCTGCACTCAATGGTCGAAAAATCAAGTCTCTAGCTTCAAAAATGACTAAGCGGCAGCCATTTGAAAAACTGCATTTTATGTTAAAAAACGGGAAAATTTTTTCAAACGTTTTTCCTGTTTGAGATGAATCTTTCAAATGGCTGCCGCTTAGTCATTTTTGAAGCTAGAGACTTGATTTTTCGACCATTGAGTGCAGGAGAATCTAGATTTTCACAATCTATGTCAAGTTTAAGCTGGTTTGAGGTCAAATTTGAATTTGGCGCCATTTGGCGTTGTGTTCCGAAAGGCCAAAATCTTATATGCAAAAGATGCTCCCCCTTGTTGGTGACATTCCTGCTTTATGGCAACTCCTGGAACCTCTTAGAACTCGTTTACCAGTAAAAAACAAGTGCGCGACTTAAAATGACCACCCTGTACAAAGGACAATGTTTTGATAAAAAAAATACAAAAAAATATGCATTTTTAAAATCTTTGCAGCCGTGTTGCTGTCCATTAAGATCAATTAAAATAAGAAAATAGGATAGCAGATTCGTTAAAAAAAGTTAAAAGCAAAATTAAGTCAAATAATGTATTTTTTAAAAAATTTTTAATAAAAATGTTCGACAAAAATGTTTTCCTCAGTTTAAACTGCTTTTTCAAATGCATGTAATTTTGTCATTTTATAAGCTAGAAAGTCGATTTTTCGGCCATTATGCTCAAAAAAATCTGGATTTCATTATCTCTATCCACTTTCAAATGGGTCAAGTTTAAATTCAAATTTGGCGCTGTTTGGCGAAGTGTTCGCAGATGCCAAAATTTTAGATGTAAAGGATGCAATCGACAATGATGACCTTCTCCAGAAAATAATACCAGCAAAGAATAGTAAAAGAGAATAAACAGCTGTCATGAATCAAATTTTAACTCACCCTATTTAAATTTTTAAAAGTGTTTTAACAATACTAATAAAATTTCACGGAAAACTCAACTAAGCTTCCAATCTGCTACTATTAAACGAGAAGAAAAATGTTAAGAAATAAAAACCTTTGAAAAAAGTGTTCGCAAATTTTCAAGGAAAAGAATGCACTACAAAAATGCTTACAAAATTTTGAAAATATTTTTTCTCATTGCAAAAGTTTCGCGGAAGTTTAGGTTTTTTAAAAACACAAATTTTCCAAGCCCAAAACTTAACAGTATTTTTTGCTGTTTTAAAGAAAAAGACATTAGCAAAAAAGACAACAACAACAACATCAGTAAAGAAGAAAAAATAGTTCACAGTTGGAAACAAGGAGAAGAAAATAATGAAGGAAGGAAAACACGGCGAAGAAAAAAAGAACTGCTGCTGACAAAGCAGAAAAAGAACTATAAGAAAAAAAAAGAACTTTAAAGATGGAAAATACGAAGGAAAGAAGGGAGAAGGAGGAGGCCTCAAAATCAAAGAAAAAAAATAATATAATGTATTTGTATTAAAAAAAATGTTTTATTACAAGAGTGAAGAAAAAAAACACGTAAGAAAAGAAGAAGAAAAAAAGTTGTTGAGTCAAGTATGATTTCAAAATTTTGTTTTTTTGATGAAAAATACTTAAAGAGAAAAGAAAGGTATTTTTTTAGGAATGTTGTTGGTGTACGTACAATAATGTAAGACATGAACTAATTTTGTTTTTGTTTTTTTCTGTTTGAGAAAAGCGAAAAATTCATGACAATGTTTGTCACAATGGGATACGGTAAAAATAAAAATTAAGCTTTTAAAAGCAAAAGAAAAAACAATGAGCTTATCAGAAACTAAACTTTTGAAGATTTTCTCTTTTGTAGCTGTAGCATAGTGGTTAACACAGCAGGTTAGCGTGCACGTGGAATCAAGATTCGAATCCGTAAAAACTTTTTGCTGTAAAGCTTTAAAAGTAAATCCATCCTTTATCATGACCTATAAATAAAACATATTTTTGATCTGAGTGTTAAAAATTTACATAATTTTTAACATAGGCTTTGAAATATATAAGCTTTTCTATTTTGCAGCAATAGCTTACAATTAGTGGTTAACAACAAAATTTGACGTACAGTTAAGGTCATGGCTCAAACCTCAGATGAAACCTCTTTCGAAATTGCTAAAAACTAAATTTTTTATTCATCTCGAAAAAAATGGAATTCGTCAATTAACAAAAAAGCTCAATCTTTGTGGGACACTGTCTACAAAAAAAACATTTTCAAGAAAAAATGTTGCATCACTTCTGTCTCTTCTCATTCCATCGACAACAGCAGCAGTGATCCCATTTTTTTCTGTCGATTAAAGATCAAGAACACATACTAATATGAACAAAAAAGAAACCACGATCGTCAATGAAAAAGAAAAAATGCCATGCTTAAAATTTTTCAATGAAAGAAATGCTGTGCCAGATGTTTCAAACTACTACTACTGCTGCTTGCTTAAATGGGAAGCCTTTTAAAAAAAGTCTTTTTGAAGTGCCGTAAAAAAAGACTGCAGCAAATTTTTATGGTTTTATAACATAAAAATTATTAATCGCAAAATTGCGAAGAAAGTGTAACACTATTAAAAAAAGAGTATGGAATACTGTAGTTGACTGACAATTTTCAACAAAAAATATTTTTCGCAATTTTCGATGAAAAGTTTTCTTTTTCACATTTGCATTTTTGAACAAAAATAAAAATCAACGAAAGGTAGCAAGAAAAAAATAAAAATAAAAACAAGGAAGCGGATCAAAAAACACATTGTAGAAAAAAAGAAGAGGACAACTGGCACTTGCCAAAAAAAGGAAAAGGACAAAACAACAGCAGAAAAATAAAGTGTAATTCGAAAAAGTACAGGTTCGAAGAACAATGTAGGCAAGCTTTTGAATTTGAATTTTACAGATAAGTTTTGAACACAAGCTTTTACCCCTAACACAAGTACACACAGAATTGAAGCAAAAAAAAATCTTCATTCATCATAGAAGTTAAATGTGATTTGGACATTAGCACAGCTTCATCAAATCTTGGAAAAGCTAGTGCATCATTCAATGGATTAAATTTTTGTCCATAATATTCCAAAAATCCCATAAAAAATTTGGATAAAATATCAATAGGAAGTTGACTGAGATCTTTTGCAAAAACGATGCTTCGATAAAATCGTAACATATAATGAACAATCATTAATATCAGTCCATAAGAAGATAAGCCACCAGTAAAAGCTTGATTAAGTTGTCGAGATTTGCTAAGAATTGTTTAAGAATAAGGGTAAAGAGCTCGACAGCAGGATACCAAAATCTCATATACTTTTTTTAATTTTCAATCATCCCCAAAAAAAGGACCCTCTGAACACAAAAGAAATAAATGGCCATTTTACGTTTTTTTGCTGCTATGAAAAAAAGCCCTATTAAATGTCACTCCTAATAAATATTTGGCCCAAATATAAACATTCATCAATTTTCTACCATCATCATCAAACCCCCTACTACCAAAAAAAATAATATTCCAAAAAAGCCTATTATCATTGACAAAAAAATATATGGTCAAAAAATAGAGAAAATTTTGATTAAATATTGTTGTTCAAAAAAAGCACACACATTTTTCTTCTTTGACTGAGAGAGACACGTCGGAAAAAGCTCTTCTATCATCATCGCCGCAACAACAGCAGCAAAAATAAAGAGAGAGCAAAAAAATAAACGTTCCAGAAATATCTATTTTAAAAATATTGCTGCGACAGCAAAAAAAATATTCATAGAGAAAGATAGATTTGCCATCGGCCACTATTGCTGCTGCTGATTTGCTATTTTAAAGACAAAATTCATCGAAATGTTTTTTTATAAAAAAATATAAAAAACAAATTTTCTTTAAAAAAAATATTTGAGAACACACAGAAATTCCAACAGCAAAAAAATAGTAGCAACAAAAAAAGCGATTCAAGAAACATTAGGCTGCTGGCAAAATGTTCCTCAACATACTAGTGAAACTTCAAAGGAAAAAAGAAGAAAAAGAAAAAAACTGCAAAAAAGATTGTTTTTGATTGATTGAAAAAAGTCTAACAAGTACTTTAACGTTGAATTAAAAATCATCAAAAAATAACTTTTTAGGGTTTTTTTAAAAAAGTAATCAATAATCATCGTGTAAAAAAGTGAAGTGGGATGAGGATAAATGGATTAAATATAATTTACTACGGTATATCAACAATTCATTATTTTTAGAAGTGCTGGTGAGGAGCAAATACGATAATGGTATTTTTATGGTCAGAACGTTAAAAATTTGTAAAAATTGCCCGAAGGATTTGAACCTTGATTGCCCGTTGCACGTTAATCTGTGCCGTTAACCACAAAACTATAGCTACAAAAAAAATAAAAGCTTCAGAAATAAAAGGTAAGTGTTCAAATACTAAATCTGAAAAAAAGGACAAAATATGTCAATCGCTTATTTTTTTATTTTTTGCAGCCGTAGCAGTGGAATTTTTTTTGACATTAAAAATCAAAAATTTTTCAATATGCAATAGAATAGAGGATCACGATAAACTGATAAACTATATATCCACCCAGCTACCAAAAAAAAATGAACGATTAAAGATTAAAATTCCTTTGTAGAAAGAAGAAGAAGAAACGGATATCCTTACAAACCAAGCTAAAAAGAAGAATGTACGCAAAAAAAGAAAGAAGCAAATTTTTTTATCAATGATGTCTGGTTCAAAAACTAAGACAGAAACAATCATTTTTTTTGCTGCTGTTTTTGTATGGTGCCGGAAATACAGGGTGGTCCATTTAAAATTCCAAAATGTTTTTACACGGCAAATGAGTTCCAGGAGGTTCCAGGGGCTGCCATAGCATAGTTATGTCACATACAAGCGCACGCAACTTTTCCATATAAAATTTTGGCATTCGGGAACATTGCGCCAAATGGCGCCAAATTCAAATTTGACCTTGCACCAGCTTAAAATTTACATAAGGTATGAAAATCCAGACTCTCCTACACACAATGGTCGAAAAATGAAGCCTCTAGCTTCAAAACTGTCAAAATGGCAGCCATTTGAAAATCTGGTCTAAAACAAGAAAAACGTTAAAAAATTTTTTTCAGTTTTTAAACAAAAAATGTATTTCTTTCAAATTTTCAAATGGCTGCCATTTTGACAGTTTTGAAGCTAGAGGCTTTATTTTTCGACCATTGTGTGTAAGAGAGTCTGGATTTTCTTACCCTATGTAAATTTTAAGCTGGTGCAAGGTCAAATTTGAATTTGGCGCCATTTGGCGAAATGTTCCCGAATGCCAAAATTTTATATGGAAAAGTTGCGTGCGCTTGTATGTGACATAACTATGCTATGGCAGCCCCTGGAACCTCCTGGAACTCATTTGCCGTGTAAAAACATTTTGGAATTTTAAATGGACCACCCTGTAGATAAATCATTAATGAAAAAATGAAAGAAAGAAGTAATAACTTTTTTGTTGAAGGGTAATAAATGAAAGCCATTACTATATTTTCAAAAAAAGTTGTATTGGATGAATGCAGAAAAAAAAGATAAACAAACTTTCCGAACAGCTTGATCACAAAAAAATAAACGTAAGATTTAAAAGCAATCTGTTCAAGACTCAACGCTCCTCTGTCCTTGATCAAAAAATGTTGTTGGTTAGATTAAATGCCAGACACACATGTTTCTCTACAACCTATTTTATAAAATTAGGCTACGAAAAAACAAAGCTTTTTTTGTTTTTCTTGCATAAAAAAACATATTTTTAAAATCAAAAACATAAAAAAAATGGATAAATGTTCAAGAAACAACGTGACTTTTAAAAAGTTTTTTTTATTTATATTAAGCCTCAAAATACTCTGTGTGGTAGCCTGCTGCTGGCAGCGGCCTGATAACCTCAAAAATAAAATATGTTTTTTGATACATTTTTTAGTAACAAATTTTTTCAATCAAAAATGTTTTTATCATGTTTATCAGGGGGTGTTAGATCGGTCTATGTAGTGATCACATTCAAGTGAAATGTCAAAATAGAAAAAGCTTAAAATTTTTTACAGGATAGTAACAGCAGAATATAACAAAGTTTCAAAAAAATGTTACTATCATTTTCGAAGAATTTTTTTGTGGGAGTTCTAAAGCGACGAAAATAACGAAAATTAGAGTAATTTTGGAATGAGCAATAAAAAAAAGCTTTTTTCATGGATAGTAACATCAGAATATAAAAAGTTTGAAAAATACTCACTAAAAAGCTGCTAAAAAGTTATCCAAAACATAAAGAAATAATTTTTCAACAAAGAATTAAGAAAATTATCCAGTTTTTTTTAGTATTTCTGGATGGAAGCCGTTATTTTTATTTTAAAAAATTAATCAAGAAAAGACGTTGTAATTATAACTGCTGCTGCTTCTGTAAAACTCTTTTCTCTTTTTCTTTCAGGAATCAATTAACACATTAACGGAAACAAAAAAAAGCAGCAATGAATGCAAAAAAATTGCTTAATTAATTCTTTCCAGAAAAACAGAACGCTCTCTGATATCGCGATGATAAAGTTTCTTGAGACAAAAAAGAAAAAGGCTGAAACAGCAACAGTAAAAACATGATGTTCTAAAAATGGATGGCTATTAACTGTAAAAAAAAAACAGGAGAAAACCATGATTTTAAGTTTACAATAAGCATAAAAATCAAAAAAAAATTGCAATGAATGCAAAAAACATTTATAATCCTATTTTTTCTGGAAAACAGCAATTTCAAAAACAGCAAAAACTTTTAGCGGTCAAAAAAATGTTAAATGAGTCGTTGAAACAAAAACAAAAGAGCAAATTGATTGTTTTAAAAGTTTAAAAATGGTCAATCATCAAAAAATGTAGGCGTATAGTTTTCAATTTTGCCACTGATACATTGATTGCAAAAAAAGTTGTAGCAATTTTATTAATAATTGTAAGTTTTAATTATTCTTTTATTACCGTGAATCAGAGACAATAAGAAGAAGAAGAAAAATGTCAAAATAGCATACGTTGCTGCCGCAAATGAAGAAGAAAAATGTTGTAAAAAACTTTTTGATGTGAAAAAAATTGGCAATGATAGCTACAAAATTTGAAGAGAAATCAACATTTTTTTTTGTTCAGTATTCCGATATTAGAAACTGTAGCAATAATTAGTAGCATAGTCGTCTAAGTTTTTATGAACCGTCAAAAAAGCCCAAAAATTGATAAATATCAAATTTTAAGGAATAAGTTGCAGACGATATCATGAGCTACTATGATAAGCTTTACTTTAATATGTAAATTTTCAAAAATGGCAGCTATTAATTTGCAGGGAATACTAGGGAAGGATGATGAATTACATTTAGAAGTCATTGCCAAAATGGCATCTGAAAGCGGTCACTGCCCAGATCTTTTAGTTAATGAAATTCTGAAAACTATCTCAAAACAAAGTTGTTCAAAAGTGATTTTTAAAGTTTTTCTAGAAAATTCTTTAATTTGTTTGTGATCCATTTAAGTCATACCTCAAATTTTTAGCATAAAAAAAAGACAAAAAAATTTGAATACGATCACTTTTTTAAGAAGCAAAAAAAATTCAAAGCAGTAAAAATACAGCATAATAATCAAAAATATCAACAATAAAATAACATAGTTCTTACTGCTGCTTGCTTACTTGCAACACAGTTGAAAACAAAAGAAAAAATTCATTCATTCATTATATATTATACATACATTCTCTTTTTTTTTCTTGGGCCTCATTAAAATGCTTGCATTTCTTTTCTTTTTTCTTTTTTGCTGCTGCTTCTACCTATTTATTTTGGGCTATTCCCTGCTGCTCCTGCACTCCTTCATATTTTTGCAATAACTGAAAAATGGGAGAAAAACGACGAAGAAAAAAAAATGAAAGAAGGAAAGAAAAAAAGTGTATGTGTTTTCAATGTTGGTGGTGGTTGATGACTTTGAAGAAAAAAAAATATAGAGAGAAAAAAGAATGCAGTTCTCTTTTTTTTTTATGTTAGACTCTTTCTTTTAACTTTCTGCTGCTTGCTTTTTCGCTCGTTTGCTTTTTTGCTGCTCTCTTTTATTCGCATGCAAAAGAAAAAGTTTCTATGAAAAAATGTGTGAGAGAAACGTTGTGAAACGTCCACCTTCTTCTTCTTATTCAGCCTTTTGGTGATTTTTGAATGAAAAAAAAATGCAGGAAAACATGAGAGGGATATAAATATAACTTTTTAATACTGGGAGAAAATATTTTTTCATGTTTTTCAAAACCAAAAATTTCGAATCAAACATGTTTAAGCTTTACGTTAACGTTTTTATAAATAAAAAATGATACCTTAAATTTTTATGAATATTATTTTATCTGTAATTTGCAATTTTCTTGTTTTTGATACACAGAAACACAAAAAAGTTTTAGCTGTGATTTACAGTTTACTGTTTTGAGATTCCATCTCGGTTTTTGCTCAAAATACATTCCACCGTGTGCTACTAAATATGTATATTCTCAAAATCGCAGCAGCTAATAATTTGCAAAGAATACATTTTTATACCACGAGAATATGATGAAATATATTTGACGCCAAAACCGATATCACATCTAAAAACTGTCTCGTGTTGATCTATCTTTTAAGCCTTAAACAATCATAGAGTGAGATGATAAAAAAAGCTTAAAAAAATCAACAAAAAAATTAAAACTGTTGCGGCAAAACTTTGTGCCTGTGCCGTGGCCTATAACTAAATAACAGAAAAAAAAACATAGAAAATGTCCTTGAAAAAAGAGATGAAAACAAGAAAAAAGGTGTCATTAAACCATCAAATAAAAAAAAAGATCAACAACACAAAAAAAGACATGCACCTTTCACCAACCAATGTTTTGTTAAATTTTTCGAAGGAGCAGAAAAAAAATGTTTTTATAAAAAAATAAGTTGCAACTTTTTTTTATGTTGATCAACTCGAGTTTAAAAAGAATAAGAATCTTCACGTTTGAGGGGGAGGAGGTTTTTAAATATAGTCTAGAAAAAAAACAATGAAATAGAAAAAAATGAAGAGAGTAAAAAAGTAAACATGTAATGTTACGTAAAATATGAGTACTATTATTAGATGATGGTTTAAGAGATTGGAGTACAGACATGGCAAAAAATAACACGAAAAAAAAGAGTTGAAACTGTATGTGACATTTTAAGCGCTGCCTATGGATATTGTATATCCTTCTATTTTTTGTGAACAGATAAAACCTTAAGATGTTATAATGGCTTTTATTTTGCTAAAGAGTGTTGTTTTATCTACAGTTTTTGAAAATGTCAATTTGTGGCACTTTAGCATTTTTGATGCAAAATTGTCAATAATAGAGGTTCTCAAGTGAATTGAGCTCCCATATTTTGCTCATTTACTCTTCATAGTAAAGGACAGCCAGGGGCAAGGACGTAGACAAAAAAATTTTTCGGGGAAGGCACGCCTTTGATCTTTTGCCGCTTCTGACACGCGTCGGCAAAACATCAAAGAAATTTGTCAATTTCAAAAGGGGCACAGGTACCCTAATGCCCCCCCTTAAATACGGGCTTGCCCAGGGGCAAAACATTAGCTGCTAAATCCTCGATCTGTGGATTTAATAGATTTACAGATACAGCTAATAAATAGCAGACGATAACTATTTTTGTTATAAAATTTTGATGTCGATGATTTTAAAAAGATGTAATAGCAAAGATAACTTAAATAATCCATTAATAATACATTTACAATATTTGAAAATTATTTATTTTGCAAAATTTTGGATATTTTATAACAAAAATAGTTATCGCCTGATATTTATTAGCTATATCCATATATCTATAAAATCCTCCCATCGAGAATTCCGTTGCTGCAGCTGATATTCTGTCCCCAATTATCTGTTTTTACAAACTGAATACCAAAGAGTATTTTTAAAAAAATCCTAAAATAACAAATTTCAATGATTACGAGGAGCACTGTAGCCCCAAAAAGCTAATAATGTCCCTGATCAAGATTATCCAAATTTATACAAGATTTTCTTATTCAAACATTAAATTTATTTTTTAAAGTGAGAAAGAAAAAAATCATTGCTGAAATAAAATAAATTGATTTAAATAGCAACAGCAACAACTTGTTTTCTAAACAACTAATTTAAAAAGATAGAAGAAAGAAGAAAGAGATGAGATCAATAAAAATTGAAAAGATCAAAATGCGGGATAAAGTGGTGGAAGGAAAATGGAAGAAACAAAAACAAAGAAAAAAAAGTCAAAAATAAAGTAAAAAAATGGGGGAGGTGTGTTTTGTAAACAAGATAAATGTTGATACTTGATTTTCAGAGAGAAAGAGAGAGATATTCTTTATCGGATATACCCGAAATTTAACGAGAGGAGAGAGGAAATGAGAATGTGTTATTTTTGTTTAAAAAATTATAGAAACGAGTGCTTTTCAGATGCTATTTCGACTGTGGCTCAAAATATAATTCACTTACTATTAAAATGTATTCTTGCAAATTGCATGCTGCCTTTTTTGAGAATTTACATATTTAAGCCTATCAAAGTAGCACACGATATCACCTGCTACTTATTCCTTAAAATTTTGATATTTTCAATTTTTGCGATTTTTGATGGCTAAGGATGATAATATGCTTATTAAAAAGCTTGACTATCAAAAATTAAAAGATATCAAAATTTTCAGAAATAATTAGCAGCCGATAGTGTGTGCTACTTTGAAAGGCTTAAATATGTAAATTCTCAAAAAATGCAGCTAATAATTTGCAGAAATACAATTTTAAATACAATTGGGGGGGAGGGGGGAGAGTATGATAGAAAATATGTTTTGAGCGAAAACTTGAGATGGCATCTGAAAACGCTTCTTCAATAGCTAAAAAACAGAGACAAAATTACAAAAAACGAAGAATTAAAGTTTTGTTGAATTATGTTGAAATAATATTTGGGCTACAGTGAATAGAAAGATTAGAAGTCAAAAAATAAACTGCTATTTGTAGAATCGTATTGGGGCCTAAATTTTGAGAACCCCCAGTTATCAGAATTCGAATCCGACCCTTAACGATGATCAACCTCAACAACAAAAAAAAGAAGCTATTTTAACTGTGCAAAAAAAATTTTATAATTTGTTTATCCTAAAAAGAGCACCAAATAAAAAACTAATGAAATTCAATAGCTTCCAGCAAAAAAAAAACATTTTTTAATTAAGGATTAAATTTTTAAATGTGCAAAAGAGAGGGAGAAAGAGAGAGAGATACCAAAAATGGACTTTAGTTTTTTTCCTTCCTTTTTTCTTTCATTAAAAAAATGTATATAAAAAATAAACAAATTTTTTTTGGTAAACAAAAAAAGAATGTTACTTTTTTTTCTCGTTCTATTTTTTTCGTTATCCCCAAAGGCTGGAAGGCAGCCAGAAGCAGCAGCAGCAGCGAGTGGTTTTTTACGTTCGTTTGGTTCGGTTTGAAACAAAAAAAAATATAGAAGTATTTTTGGACACTTTTTTTTTGTTTTATTTTCTTCTTTTTTGGAAGAGCTATTATTCAAAATTGGAATAAACAAGGGTTTTTTTTTTTGCAAGAGAGATGAGAAGAAAATAATGTGTTTGTTTTTGAAAAAAAAATGCAAAGGAAAATGTTTCGAACTGCGGTTTTTTCATTAGATAAAAAGATGGGGGACAAGAACAAAAAAAAGACTGGCATTTTGGAACAAGGATGTAAGTGCTTCATAGACAAAAAACAATTCTACTTTTACAAAATATGCAAATTTGTAGAAAGACTGAAGAAAAGCAACGGTCAAAGCTACTGTTTTACCCATAATTTTTTGCCATTACAGTCGAACCTCGAAGAAAAAACTTTTGAAACTTCAAAAGCCAGAATCATGGCAAAATATGATAATTGTTTGCTTTTGATTTTAAAATTTTTCAAAAATGCTTCGAAAAATTCGAACCCTGATACCAGTTGTACGTTGTTCTGTGCCGTTGACTTCTATGCTATAGCGGCATGAAAGTAATACTTTCAAAAATAACAGATAAGCTATCAGAAGCTAAATTGAGGCCACAAATGGAAAAAACTAGGTAAACAGCAGTTTTTTCATTTTCAAAAATTTTTTTGTTGTAGCTGTGGCACAGTGGTTAACGATGGATTTGAACCTTGATACCAAGTTCGAATCCGTCTAGCAATTTTTTTTTGCGAAATTTTTAAATTATTATTACAAGGATTGTCCAGATAATACGTGTAATACGATAATTTCAAATTACCCTTCTTTGAAGTTATAAAGGCAATAATGCCGAACATCAAAGGCGGCATGATCGTTGACACCCTCTTTCTCATCTATCATGTAATACCAAGACACTCCTCAATATAATATATAAAGCTAAAATTTTCAATAGGCCAGAATTATACCACTCAACCATCCGCGCTTCAATGTCAAATTAACACCTTTACCTAACCACTTATTTTCATCACTAATTAAAACTCCCCAACAACACAGTTCTTATTTCGAAACCACAACCAACAAAAAAAATATAATTTATTCCTTTGAGAATAAAAGTGCTGCTAACATTTAAAAAAAAATAAAGAATTTTTCTTTTTATAGCCAACAGCAACAGCAGCAGGTATTAAAGAAAAAAGAGTCTTTTTTAATTTCATTGCCAAAAATAAACTATTTTTTTTGTTTTTGTAAAAGATTATAAAAATGACTCAAACATAAGGATAATAAGCCGTGTTAAAAAATAGGGTGTTATTTTTTAAAAAAGAAGAAATTTTACTGCTGTATTTTAGAAGTAAAAAAGTGGTAAATAAAGTAAAAAAAAAGATTTACAACTATATTTTTTTAAAAAATGGTTGTAAAAATGAACCATCGAAATTTACTTTATTTTTTTTCAAGAAAGCAATGGAGAGCTGTGGTACTGTAATAGCTTTCCTGCTCACCTTGATGTTATTGCTATTCATCTACTTCAAGGACAATAGGTGAAACGTTTAGGTTTCAAGTGGGAATGTTAGCTTGATACCAAGCTTTTCATCTTCTGTTTTTGAATGAAGATAATTCTATGGAATATCTGGAATTTATTAAAATTAAAAGTATGAATTTCTATGACCCCTTTTTTTCAGATTTATGCAAATTTTTGTTATTGTAACTTTTAACTTATAGCAGTCCAAAACCAGAAATGCCATTTAAAGCTTAAACCAGAAATGAGACGATATTGCCGACAACTTAACGACATAAATGTTATATAAAATGCTTAAAACACAGCAGCCCTGAAAGGATTTCTTCGCACCTTGTTTTCTTTGTTCTTTTGGACTTTTTCACAGCCCTAGATCTCGGCTTATATGTTATCTTTTTTTGTGATAATTTGATAGATCGATTTATATGGATCTTATCTTGACTTAAGCATGGCAGATCTTTAATTTATAAATTTTAGTTCTTGGGATTTTTGAAGGCTAAAAGTTGATAAAATGCTTGTTAAAACTCATCACTAGCATAACCAACAAAAATCCTAGAAGTTGAAAAATATCAAATTTAAAGGAATAAGTAGCAGGCGATATCGTGTGCCACTTTGATAAGCTTAAATATGTAAATTCTCAAAAAGGGCAGCTAATAAATTGGCAGAAATAAGTTTGAATATTAGCGGAGTGTGATGAAATATGATTTGTGCAAAAATCAAGATGGCAGCAAAAATGATTCCTTGTAAGCTCTTTTTTCTGTTGTCAAACCCTGTAGTTTCACAGCTATCTAAAGCAGACATTTAAAAAAGGTCAAAGAACTTCTTTCTTTTTCTTGCAAGAATACTCTACTTACTATTAAGCATACTTTATTACTTTTTCCTTCTATTTTTCTCTTTCATTTGCACCAGCATCTTCTATTTGTTCCTCAAACACATTCACAAAAGCCATCATCTTCAACACTTTTTTTGTTCCATCAAATTTAAAAAAAGAGCAAGAAAAATATTTTTCACTTAAAAATGCATTTAAATTTTCTTTTTTTGTAATGGATTCTCTCATTCTTCTAAAAAACAAAAAACCTAGAACGGACTTTTTTTTATGTTTTTTCTTTGAAGTCCAACAAAACCGGAAGAAGAAAAAATGGACACAAAAAAAGTGGACAACAAAAAATGCCTTTAAAAATGCTTTGGAAAAAACAGCAGCAGCGGTTTTAAAAAAGAAATAGAAAAAAAGGAATGAATAAATAAACAAACAGTTTTTTTTTTCAATGTTCTCTCTTTATGGATAAATAATGGTGTTATAACTGGTAATGATAAAATAATAAATGCTAGACTTGGATTAAATCATAAGCAACAAATGCAACAGCAATGATGAGTAATGACAGATTTAACAGGATTTGTGTTTTGTACATATCATTTCCATGACTCATGATATAATTCTGCAAAAAAATGAAAAGAAAAATATGGTTAAATATGGCAATTACATCTGTTAGAAAAAACAAGGGTTTTTGAGGTTTTTTTATAAAAAGTGTAAAAATTTTTAGTAAAGTTTAACATAATGTTGTGGAAGTAGAACTCGAAAGAGATGGAAATTGGAAGATATTGGAAGTGGCATGTGATACTCTATCTGATGATGAAGATGATATTGGTCCAACAAAGCCGATAAAAATTGAAGAAACTTCTACTACTACATCAAAATCAAATAAGCCTTCCAAAAAAGATGACGCAGAAATTATCACCCTTGATGATTCTGATGATGATAATAATACTCCTGGTAGTAGCAGTGAACCAGCATCAGCAAGAACTATTCCATTTCCATCATCTGTATCAACAAATCTTTCATCTGTAGCTCCAACACCTCCAAGAACACCTTTTACAACTGCTGGAACAACAACAAATGGCACTGCAGCCTCATCAAAATCTGTTGCAGCAGCATCTCGTGGTGGTGGACCGAAAGCAAAACAAGGAAGAATAGATTTTCGTCGAAGAAGAAGTTCTTCGTCATCATCTTCTTCAGATTCATCAGATGATCGCCGTTCTCGGCGAAGATAAATTCCACAAAAATCTTCTTCAAATAATGGTAAATCTTCTGCTACGACCACCACAACGATCATCTGTATCAACATAATTTTTTATCTTTTAGCTCTATTTCTATAAATACTTTACTTTTGATTGCTAAAAATAACATTTTCATTCAAGAAAAAAAGTGATAAAAAGAGACCCATAGTAAAAGTGAAAAAAAGCAACAACAAAAAAACATAGATATTTTTCAGTGAAATGAGTTAGTTATCAGAAAAAAAAACAAAAACATTAGAGACAAAAACTTTTTGCTGTTTTAAAAAAACACATTCATTGTCGTTGAAAAAAAGAGCATGAAAGAATTGTTATATGTTTTTGATCAATGAACTCTTTTTTCGAAACAAAAAATGAAAGAGAACTAGAAAAGTTTTTTTGTGCTTGATGTGAATGACTCTCTCTATAATACATTTCTTTCTTTGATGAGTAATATTGTGCAATACAAACAATAGTGTTTGAGGGACTTAGTTTAAAAAACAATAATAAAGAAACAAAAAAAAAGTTTTATCATTCAGTTTATACAGTAATAAAACAAAATTAACAGTCAACTTATACAATACTACTGCAAAACTACCGTATACATTAATAATAATCAGTTAAATAAATAGAAAAATGAAATTACGTATATATTATGATGAAGTAAAAGTTGAAGAACCATGAGTACCACGAAGAAATACAGTAGTAATAAATTGTCTTAATCCATCTGCAACTTCATACTCTATTTCATCTGAGATTCGACTTGATGAGGATGAAGAAGAACTGAAATGGCTATTTCTTTGTGCAATATCAGAATGTACACCATTTTGTCTTTTTGTTGTTGTAGCAGAAGAACCATTTGTACTAACATTCATTTGTGGTCGAAAAGGATTTGAATATGTTGAACGACGACCACCATTACCAGTTCCATTTGAATAACCATTAAAATATGTTGGAGATGTGGATTCTATCATTCTTGCAAGTAGTCGATTATTTTCTTCATCATCAGAGGAATCAATAGTAATAACTTCTACATTCACTTTTTTTGATGACGAAGCTTGGGAAGTTGTTGCTGCAGCTGATGATTTACCATTACTTGAAGATTTTTGTGGAATTTTTCTTCGACGAGAATGATTATCATCTGATGATTCTGAAGAAGATGATGAAACAGAACTTCTTCTTCGACGAGAATTTGTTTTTCCTTGTTTTGCTTTTGGTCCACCACCACCAGATGTTGCAGCAACAGATTTGGATGAGACTGAAGTACCAGTTGTTGTTGCTGCTGTTGTAGGAGGAGTTCTTGGAGGTGTTGGAGCTACAGATGAAAGATTTGTTGTTACAGATGATGGAAATGGAATAGTTCTTGCTGATGCTGGTTCACTACTACCAGGAGTATTAGTGTCATCATCGGAATCATCCAGCGTGATAATATCTGCGTCATCTTTTTTGGAAGGCTTATTTGATTTTGATGTGGTAGTAGGAGTTTCTTCAATTTTAATTGCTTTTGTTGGACCAATATCATCTTCATCATCGGATTGAGCCTCACATGCCACTTCCAATATCTTCCAATTTCCATCTCTTTCTAATTCTACTTCAACAACATTTTGTTCAACTGCTTTTAACAAATCCATAAAATATCTAAAAAATACATTTATTATGGTAGAACAGAGGTATATAAAAGGGACGCTGTAACATGACAACGAAAATAAATCCTCATAACAGTAGCCGATTCACTACCCCATGACTGTTAGTGTTAGTAACTAATACAGATAAGGATACTGTAGCTAGAGTTATATATACCACATAATTATGGGTTGTTGTCGCAACAGTGTCCGATAAAAAGGGGTCACTCTATCGGTTCGAGGGAATACAGAAGGTTACTGTAACTAATATAAAAAGTAAATAAAAACTTACTGATCAATTATCAGATTATCATAATGTGCATTACCATTACATTGTGGGCACTTCCATGATGGCCGTTTTTCATTCATATTCAAGTAATTCAATAGATCAAAGCACTGCAAATGTGCACATGTCTTTGTACGAGCAGGAATTTTCATTCTTGTCTTCATTAACTATAAAAGTATCTTTATCACACTATATCTATCTAATCCAAAAAACTTACAGGACATAATAATGATATTTTAAGTTGATCCAGGGCAATATTATCGTCATCTCCATCTAACATTACAGCAATCTTTTTCTTGGTTTCATCCACAGATCTTCGAATACCAGTTGTTAACAAGCGTTCCAAAAGAATATTAGCATTTTGACGATGTACCAGCCAAACTCCAACAGCCCAGGTTTGACGATCACTTGACCATTCGATTTCAACTTTATGTGGTCGATTAATATTGATTGGTGATAATTGAATACGTTGTGTAATATCAACAGGTCGAGACAAATGTTTTTGTTCAGCATTAAGATCGGTTCTTGGAATAAATGCCTGAAAAGAAAAAAAACGTTAGTAAAAGTACAGTAAGTCTTCAAGGCCAACAGGAGCAAATATCTGTAATATCTTATCAATAAGCTCATCGACTATAAAAATGGCAAGAATTAAATCTTTTCTGTACTTTTGGTTGCTTCGAATGTGTCGAGTAACAGGTGATTACTGTAAGATTGTATGCGATCCAATAAAATGTTTGCATATTTTGTGGAGCTGTTAAAAGCTGTCGAACATATAATGTTAAAGAGGTAAAGCAAGAAAGAGATGGAAATTGGAAGATGCATGCGATACCCTGTCTGATGATGAAGATGATATTGGTCCAACAAAAGCTGCAAAAATTGGAGAAACTTCTACTGCCACCACAAAATCAAATAAGCCTCCCAAAAAAGATGATGCAGATGATATCACGCTGGATGATTCAGATGATGACAATAATACTCCTGGAAGTAGTGAACCAGCATCAGCAAGAACTATTCCATTTCCATCATCTGTATCAACAAATTTTTCATCTGATGCTCCAACACCTCCAAGAACTCCTCTTACAACAGCAGCAACAACAAATGGTACTTCAAACTCATCCAAATCTGTTGCAGCATCATGTGGTGGTGGTGGACCAAAAGCAAAGCAAGGAAAAACAGGTTTTAATCGTTCTAGTAGTGAACCAGCATCAAGAAATAATCGGCTGGTGTTTGATGAACGTAAAGCCAGAAAAATACAAAAAAGAAACAAAGAAGGTTACAACTGTTTTATCTTTCAGAATCCCTACAGGTAACCAACAAAGGATAATGTGATCTTAGCTACAGTATGCCTAATAAACGAAGTTAAAACCCTTACCGGAAGTACAACAGGATTATCATCAACTTTAATACTACAATTAGGTGGAAAGTCATCAGCTTGTTCAATATCACTATCATATAAGAACATTCGAAGCTGAACCTCATAACGAGGTGTTGGTTGATCTCCACGATATGTTATTAGTGGAATATGTTCAGGTTGTATTTGAAAAGTAAATATTGAACGTACTTCACCATTTCTTCCATTCAAAGGAGTTAATTCACTCATCTTTAATACCACCTAGAGAAAGAGAGAGAATTATTAAATTATCAAAATATCAAAGAAGAAAAAACTTACACCAATAACATCAAAAAATGGTAACCTTGTTATTTGCATCTTTTCTGCTCTTCCACCAGTTCTTGATGGCATTACGACCGGTACGCTTGATGAAGTACTCATTTGTCCAGGCATAAATGCATTTGCATATGATTGTTGAGGATGATGTTGTTGTAGATTTGGTCGCATAGCATAATATGCAGGATGTTGTGGCATACGTTGATATTGATTAAATGGTGTTTGTCTCATTCCGCCTTGTTGTGGGTTAAGTGATGGTGTACGAGTTATTTCACGAATTCTTTGACAAGTTTGTGCAGCAGATTCTTCATCAAGTAAAAACATAGTAATTCTATCGATTAGTTCTTGTTTACGACCATAACAAAGTTTTCGATCAATAGGTTGTAGAACAGCTTTTAATTCTGGTACTCGCATAGAATTTACTAATCTCTAAAAAAAAGAAGAGTATTAAACATTATAAGTTAAAAAACATAGAAAAATGGTGCATGGGTCTACATGATATATCTAATGACTGTAGTAACAATAACCTCATCATTTTATCTGCTGTATCCTGTTCCTTCTATGCACAGCTATTTCTTGGCGAACACCAGCTTGCATTAACATCTTATGTTTTGCTGCTGCTACCTCTCCCTATAAATAACTTATTTATAAACAGAATGTGGTTATTTAACACGTAGCTATCATAAAAACTCTCTACAATTACAATCACATTCTTTCCCTCTTAATAAAAATATAATATAAGAAACTTACATAACACGATTCAACTTCATTCATATTCATAGAAGGATTACTAAAAAATTAAATTATAATATTGTATAATAAATGTTTAAATATAAATATTTAAATATCGAGAATATCTTCAACTTCAATCATTTCGAATTTGAAGAAAAGAAAAAATTTGTTGTTGAAAATTTGTTGAAAAGTTTGTGAACATTATGCCAAAAACAACTCGTGTAAAAATTTTTCGCGGGAAATTTGTGAAGATAAAAACTTCGAAGATAAAAGAGAAGATACTGTATGTATGTTTAATAATAAACACTTAAAGGAGGCGGACGGTTACGTACTTTTTTTCAAATCTTACGAAAATATTTATTTTTTTACGAAAATATTCGTAACTTCAAAAAAGTTTGAGAAAGTGATTTTTACTGCAGAAATGCATTCCTTTTCGTGTCAAAACCAGCCTTTTTTTCATTTTCCTGATCATGAAAATTTAACGAATGTTTTCGTAAAATTTGAAAAAAAGTACGTAACCGTCCGCTCCCTTTAATTAGAATTTAACGATTCATGCTGTTATTACAAGCTCGAAATTTGCTTGATATGAAAATAACAAAAAAAATCTTGCAATAGTTTCAATTAGCCGCTGTGGTAATAAACGTTGACAAAAATGTTTTATATCAGTTGACCAACATTGAAAGATATCGTCCTCAAGATTACTGAATGTATCAGTAATGTATCCCTCTTCATGATGAAGTGAAAAGATAGTTTGTTCTTGATCAATGGTGAGGGTTGGAGGAGTTTTAGGATCAAAGCGAGCATCACAATCATGCATGACATTGAATTCTTCTATTTTTTGTACAATTCGATATGGAATTGGTTCTTGTTTACGGTAATGCCTTAATTAATAGAGTGTGTAATATTTTCTGTTCCTTGACCTTCTAGTTGTTCAATTGTCCCTTATATAAAAAAAAACAACGAATCAATATATCATAAATTTTGTCCATTCCACGTTAATGCATTTTTCTTAAACCTTAAATTTATTTTTCATTCATTCATTCAACGACTTTTTCCATCTTTAAAGTACATATTTGATTTGAATAATAATAATGTATTTTACTGCTCCAAAACTTTTCAACTCTGAAATAATTGGAATTTATCAAAAATGGATTTTTGCAGGAGCTAAAATTAATGAAAAATTATTTATTTATCGAAAAGAAGCTAAAATAAATACTGAATGGATAGAATTTTGTGATACTCAAGTAAAAATTTCATCACCAGAAGATTGCAAATGTATAAATGGAATTCCAGCTGCTTTTGGTATTGTTGAAACAAAAATTTTTGTTCTTGTAAAAGGATTTGTAAGATTTATAATATAAAATTGGCCTTATATTTAGTTGAAGCATTGTATACTGCAAACAATACAGTTATAATTTTATAGAAAAATTCAATTTTTGGAATTCATATTTTTTCTATAAATTTAAATACCAAAGAAATTTCTGATTTTAAATATACTTTTGGGCAACCATTTAAAGCAGGATTTGAAGAACTTTGTAATATTTGTTATGGCAGCATCCATATGATTGCAATTGAAAATCGGCTATGTATTGTATCATGGAGATGCAAAGAAATGAAATATGAAAAAGAAAAATGGAAACAATTTTGGTGTAATCGAATTATGGCAATTAATGAAAAGAAAAAAACATGTCGAATTGAAAATCGGGAAATTCAAAAACGTGCTTTAAAAAAAGTTGTAGAATTTTCAAATTATGTTTTTATTACAACTGGTGAAACATATTGTTTTCATGGAAAAAATGGTATTCAAGAAATTATTTATAGTTCTTATAATTCAAAGGGTGAAGAAGTTGAAAAAGTTCCAAAAATTCTTGAAAATTCTGATCTAAAAGAATGGGATGATATTGGATTCTTTTATGGTAATATTAAAGGATTAAAATGTTTTGCATTAAAAAAGCTCAATGAAGGAGATGTTAAAATTGAGTGCTATGAAATGATTATGCCATCTACAGTAACAGATCATACTTGGATACGGTAAGCTACGCATATTTATGTGATTCTTCGTACACTTTTTCTTGCAGCTTTATTAAACAAAATTTTTCGCTTCTTCTTCATGGTATACAATGTCCAGATCTTCAAAAATACCGATTTTTTGTTTCTGGAAATATTATTCTTTTTCAAAATGATTTTGAGATGTTGATTGTGCTAAGCGATGAAGATGATGGATTTTCCTGTGCTAAAAAAAGTTCACCAAAATCTTCAACAAACAAGCGCTCTGTGACGAACGATGATTGTTCGAGTTACAATGTGATTCCGCTTGGATTAATTGCTAAGATTTATTTATTTTACTTCTTGCCAAAAATAACAAATATTCTTTAAATATAAAATACAACTGAACAACAGTGGAAACTGGCAAGTATAAGAAAAGAGAGAAAAGGGAAAAGGAAATATAAGAGAGACGATTGGAAGAGGCGGTGCCTGATCGGTTGCTTTGAAAGAAGCCCCTTTTCCTAACACTCCCGCCGGAAAAAAGTGAGAATAGATAAAAAAGTTGGTTAAGGGGTTAATAGATGGCTGGTTACGGGAGTGAATTTTTTGACAATTATAACAATTTGAGTCAAGAGACCAGCATAATCATAGAAACAATTGACATTTCATTTAGTATAATTTTTACAACCACTAATTCTAAATCAATAAAATTCATTACAAAAAATTTTACAATATATTGCATGTAAAATACGGTAGAAGAATGATTAAATGAGCAAAAAAGACGTGAATGTTAGTAATAACATTTAATAAGAAAAAGCGGTAAAATTTAACAAAAACAGGACAACACACAACAATTAAGTAGCTTTGTTGCAATTGAGCGTTTGTTAACAGCCAAATTTTATTAAATTTGGAGCAGGTTCAATTTTTAACTGAGCTGCTTTTTCAGGATTTTTAACTTCTATCTTTTCATTTTTAGCTTTTAATGAAGCGTGTATACGACCATTCTTTTGACACATTTCTGATTCAAATTTATGAACCATTCTTTGAATTTTCTCTTTTTGAGCAAGCGTCATAACATTTTTATCAGCTATTCCAACAGCTCCAACAGCATTTTCAGGGAGTTGCTTTGCTGAAACTTGTGCTTCACCTTCACCATAAATAATTTTACCAAGTTTGGAATTAATCATAGAAAATCCATTTTTAAAATCAATAACTTTTTGATTCATAACGTACTTTTGAAATTCTTTCACAGATAAAAGTAATTTGGGTGATCCATATTTGACTGGTAAAGGTTTTATTCCATTAATTGTATTTGATAACGTTTCTGGTACTAACATATTTTCAAGAAGTTGATTAACTTTAAATGAAGTAACAGGTACAGTCGTTCCATCAGTAAGATGGAGATTTAAACTAACAGAGCCATCAACATTTAATTTTGTATTGATAGCTGTTTGAAATTCCATACGTTCATATTTCTTTGGTAAACATAAATTTTTACAAAGTTTTTCATCAATAAGGTTAACATCTGAGCCAGGATCAACAAGCGCAAGAATTTTTTGCTTCTTTTCAGGATTCGATGGATTTGATACAGTAAGTTGAGCAGTCATTAATAATAACTTTTTTGATTCATCTTCTGCTTCTGTAATAGAAGCATGATGGCGTTGATCAGCTACAGAATTATTTTGAAGACACTTTTTTCTACAGTTAAATGTATGGTGACTTCCATTACAGTAATCACAATGCAATTTAGTTTTGCAATTTATAGTGATATGGCTACTTCGAAAACATTTGAAGCATAAATGGTTTTCACTAGCATATTTTCTTGCTTCTTCAGGAGAAGAGACACTAATTTCATGATGACGAGATTTTTTACAATAAATACCATTTGAATTTGCTTGACTTGGATTCTTTGAAGCTTTTTCATTATTTGGTTGCTTAATATTAACAGCAACAGTTCTTGGGTATTGAACAAATTCATAATGTTTATGAAGATTTTTACCGAAAATTTTTTCGTAACTCATCAAAATTTGATCAATTACTTTTCGGAGTTCAACTACAGTAGGTTTTGTACCATCTGCAAGATTTCTTTTATAATCTTGTAACTTTAGAAGTATTTCAACAGGTAATTTGCGCTCTAAAGCGAGTTCAAATTCAACAGCAGAAATTTTTTCACCAAAATCATCAAGTGCCGAAATACAACCTTCAAATTCATCAAATGCTTTTCTAACAGCTACCAAATCATTTTTATTTTTAACTGTTGAATACATTTGATGCCGTAAAATTTCGATTGCATCTGCTTCTCGGCCAAATCTTTCTTTAAGCTTTGTTAAAGCTTCAGCATAACCAACATCGGTATTAAACCTGGAAACAGCATCATAAGCTTTTCCATCAAGACGTTCTTTAAGTTTCTGGAGTTTGATGATATTTGGTATATTTACTTGATTACCGATTTCTGCCATAAAGGTATCAATAAATGGTTTATAATGTTCATAAGCACCATTAAATAAACGTTTCTTAATTTCAGTTGCAGGTGCAGTAATAACCATAATTGGTCCACCAGAAGTGGTAGTTGTAGAACCAGTATTTATAGCATTCAAGATTTGCAAATTTGTATCAATAAAATGGAGTTCAGTTTCAAGTTCTGATAAGGCATCATCCATATCAGCAATAGAATCCATATAAGCTTGCTTGTTAACATCTTTAGTATCAACAGCATGCAAATCATATGTTTTTTGTTCATTTGAACAAGTTGTAGGATCAGTTTAGGACTGAATATATCCTACCCAAGATGCATCAAGTGCTTCTAACGCTGCTTTTTCCTTGTTAAGTTTGTTGATCAAAGTTCGAGCTTCAGTGGCTCTTGCTTGCGTATAACTTCCTTTATTTTGCATAAATGCAGTTGAATCATCAATGCATTTAACTTTGCGCTTTTGCAACGAAGCTAACTTAGATTGAAAGGGACCAGACATTTTTAGCAGATGTTAAATTTGTCTTTTTTAGAAAGAAAAGAACAAAATTGAGACGGAACTGGTGCCTTTTTGCGCAAAAGTGATTTCAAAAGAAAAAAGAAAATTTTAAGAACAAAGAAGTGATATTTGCAAAATAAAGGCCAAAAAATTTTTTAAGAAACAACGCAAATGAAAAAATGACAAAGAGCGATCAACGAAAAGTTTTTACAATGTAAAAAAAAAGGAAAAAGAAACCGATTGAAAAAAAATTTCTCACGGTTAAAGGTTACAAAAAAAGAAAACCAAAAAATTTAACTTTCAAAAATGAGTAATAAAAATGAAAGCTACCGTAAATGATACTTGTCTTGTTATGAGTTTGACCACTGCAATCTGGACCACAAAAATTGAACACTTGCAGCTTCTAATGAATACCACGAATGAACACCGTAAAAGTAATGTGACCAGCCAAAAAAATAATAAGTTGTAAAAATTATTCAAAATAGAATACCAAAAATTAAAGAATAAATTCAAGTAGTAACCGTAAGATGAAAATCTAGCATACAAGAGAAAAAATACCAAGTTCGATCAAAACAACGGCTAGAGCCCCCATGTGACGAACGATGATTGTTCGAGTTACAATGTGATTCCGCTTGGATTAATTGCTAAGATTTATTTATTTTACTTCTTGCCAAAAATAACAAATATTCTTTAAATATAAAATACAACTGAACAACAGTGGAAACTGGCAAGTATAAGAAAAGAGAGAAAAGGGAAAAGGAAATATAAGAGAGACGATTGGAAGAGGCGGTGCCTGATCGGTTGCTTTGAAAGAAGCCCCTTTTCCTAACACGCTCCTTCTTCACGCATGAGGAAACCAATGCTAAACGAAAGTATACTACAGGCAAAAACTGATTTTTTGATGATAATTTTTTTATGGTGATGTGTTACTTCAATAAACAAATTTTTGCTTCACAAAAACATATCTACACGTTTTTAATTTTGGAGTTGACATCAGTGTTTTCCCACAATCGCGATTGGACTTGTTTACTAATTTAGCTCCAAAATTTTTTTTAAAAACACTTATACATAAATTTAAATCACTGAGACAGAATAAAAAAATGACGTTTATTCACAAAAGAAAAATAATAAAGCAATGAACAATTTTTATGATATGAGACAAAATGGACATTTATTAACCTTTGAAGACAATTAAAATTTGTTTTTTGCAAATTATTAAAGTTGCGAATTTTGATCATAAATTACCGTAATCCTTCCTTAAATTTACCTTATTTGCATCTGTTTAAAATGGTGCAATTGTTTTTAAAAGTAAAAGAATGATGAACCAACAAATTTTCAGTAATTTTTGCATTTTGTAAATAAACAAAAAAAATATTTTTTGAATCAATATTACATCATTCTTTGATATTTACAAAATCATCAAAATTATGTAAACACGTTTTTTTTGCCTTTCATGTTTTCGTTAAATTCTTTCTTCGTCTGCCGCCCTTATTAATGTATACAAAAAAAATTTTTTTTGGTTTACAACAGCAGCTGCAGCAGCGACGGCGAAATTGTTTTTTTTTTGCTTTTTATGTAAGAGCATTTTTGTCGCTCTTTTTTTTGATTTCTCTCTTTTATCGGCAGATCTCTAGAATGTTTGGTTTTTGAAACAGTGTGCAAAAAATATGTTTGTGTAGAGTAGCAGCAGCAGCAGAGCGGCAGTTGGTTGGAAAATTTATTATTTCATTTTTTTGTCGTTGAAGTTGTTAGAGTTACAATTTTTTTAAATAAAAGTTTTACAAAATGTTTTTTAACAATTTTGAGCAAGTCTGGGAGTAATCGTTAAACGTGATTTTTAAGAAGAAGTTGTTGCGGAATTTGTAAATCAGCAAAAAAAATCGATTTTTTTAACACAAAAATTTGTAAATCATTCTGTTTTTCCGTGATTCACTAATCCCCTTACCGTATCGTTATCGCTATTTATAATATATCTTTTACAGAAATGTCTCATACCGTACCCGAACAACCTCCTATCCTTGTTACTCTACAAGAACCAATTCCATATCGAGTAGTACAAAAAATTGATGAATTTAATGTTATCATTTGCATGCGTGATTGTGATGCTCGCTTTGATCTCAAAGCTCCACCAACTCTCACCATTGATCAAGAACAAACTGTCTTTTCTCCTCTACTTCAAGTCCCTGTTGATATGCCATATTTCAATGCCCTGCTTCATTGTGATCAAATTTATGTAACTCAATTTTCAACAGAATTTAAAACATTTCCATCAAAAGTTATGTTATATTGGAATGAATATACCTCAAAATATTCTGATATTATGTCATATGGTACTGTACTCTTAGGACATCATGAACGATCATTTTCAATTAACCATGAAGAAGGATATATTACTGATACATATAGTAATCTAGAAGATGATATCTTTCAATGTTGGTCAACTGATATAAAACATTTTTGTCAACGTTTATTACCACAACGACTAATTGAAACTATTCCAAGAAAGTAAGTGCTTTTTAAAAAGATTCAAGGTGGACTAAAGAGTGCTTAAAAATTTGCATATCTTTGAGGTTACTGTATTAAAGTCGATTACTGCTCTCAAGGACGTCAGCAGAGGGGGCACAATGGCGCGGCGCACGTACCTCTTCTGAAATAGAAAACTTTTTTTGATCTTTTGCCGCCGCTTTGTAAGAGGCGGCAAAAGATCGAAGACGTTCCGCTACAAAATTGTCATGCCCCATTTTTCTACTGACGTCATTAACTGCTGTCAAAAATAGCAACTAAAAAGTTGAAAAATACATTTTTGTGCAAATTTTTAAGCCGTGAATGCCACATTTTGGTCTTTTTTTACAAACAAATAATCCCCTCTTTTTTAGTCGCCTTGAAATTGGTACTGTAATTGAACATGACTTTTTAACACTCCCTAAGGGGAGCCTAATCCATGAAGCATCAAATGTAATTATTCTTCCATCATCTCTCAAATCTTGTCATCTTCCTGAATCCCGGCTAACAACAAAAGATGAAGCAACAGATTATTTACTTAAAATTTCACTTGTTGATGCAATTTCTCGTGATCGTTTCCCTCAATATCTTATTGCTTCATCGGTTTATTGGCATTGTTTACATCTTAAAGATCGATGTCAAAAAATTCGTTCAACACCTCTTAAATGGAAATTTTTATCTACTGGTCTTGCACAAGTTATGTATCATCGAAATCATGGAATAGAAATTGATAAAAATTCATCATATTCAACAAATTTTAAAAATGTTTTATTTCGTCTTAATACTGATGTTATGCTAATTCGACATGATCCTATAACAGCTGAAGAATCAGAACCAATCGTTTTAAAAATTTCTAAAGAAAAATTTGAATTTCATGAAACTATGATTGGTTTTGAAGTTGATCCGAGATATTTAATTGATCGATGGAGACTTGAATCTGAACATGATTTGTTAAAAGCTGAATATACAATGGAACCAATAAATTTGTTATCACATTTACGAGCAACTTTGTTAAAAATGGAAAATGAATATTATCTTGATTTTTTGTTACAAGAAAATTCGACACGTTCTGCAATCTTAGAAGCATTTATGCCTGATTCATTGAGTAATGAACGAATTTATCAAATTCCAAATCAAGAACGAGAAGCTCGAAAAGATCGAAAGATTAAACCTGGGGATTCAACATTTGCACAATTTATTGCTCGAAATGAAATTAATGGAGGTGAGGAAATTTTTTGGGGGTTTTTTAATAAAGTTTTCGAACCCAAGCCTGTTTGCCTATTAGCAATCCGCTCTAAACCACTACACCACACAAACAAGGACTCATATTCTTCAAAACGTGAGAAAAAAAACTTGTTGCTGCTGTGGTGTAGTGGCTTAAGGCGCCTTCCTTGCAACCTAAAACACATGGGTTCGAGTCCTTCTTCCTTCCACAACTGCTCAAAACTTATTGCCAGTTGAAAGAATAATTGAATATTAAGCATTACCTCTTCATTTTGTGGAGTTGGGACTCGAACGCAAGCGTTTGTGTTCACTATCGAAGCGCCATAAACCACTACACCATACAAGCAAGGAATGATTTCCTTCAAAAAGTGGAAAAAAGCTTGTTGTTGCTGTGGTATAGTGGTTTAAGGCTCTTCCGTAACAAACAAAAACGCGAATCGCGCCTTTCGAAAAACCTTTAAAAATCCTCAGTTTTCTGCTAAAATTTCAACCTTCCATAAAAATCCATTTTTTTTCAGGCAAACAAATTATTATTATTGATGGTCCACCACAAACTGGTAAAACTGATCTTATGTCTTACATTGTTCCAGATATTCTTAAATCAATAATTACTTCACCAGATCATCTCTATGGAAAATGTTTTGCCCTTGTTTCTCCACTATATACACTTCGAAATCTTGTACTCAAGCTAAAACAACATACAAAATATCAACAAATTTCACATAAAATTAAAGTTCTTGATTTAACTGTATGGCCTGCAGATGAATTTGGGTCCTTTCTTTCTGTCATTCAAATAACTCTTAAAAAAGCTGCTAATGATTGGGATTCTGCAGAGAAGCTTCGAAAAGCACAAACTGCTTTCCATTCAAAAGTACAAGCATCTAATATGGAAATTTGTGATTCCATTGATAGCAGCAATGATACAGATTTAATTACATCAAAGGAACTGTTAATCTTTCAAGATGCAATTAAAGTAATTTTTGCATATTATCGTCCAAATTTTGTTATTGCTTCAAATGAAACTTTTATTTCTCTACTTCCTGCTATGTCAAGCTTTGTAAGCCATATTGCTGTAGATGAAGCTGGTAAAACCTCGTATTTGGATTGCTTTGCTATGACACTTGAAGCACCACATTTGCAACAACTTATTCTTATTGGTGACACCAATCAATATCCAACACATCGTCGAATTCAACAAAATCAACTACCAGATTGTTTTAAAAATGTTATGTTTGAAATTAATTGGAAATCTCCTGCACTCACATATATTCAACTCAATAAAACTTTTTATATGAATGCTGGTACTGTACATCTCATCAATAAACTCTTCTGTCCTGAAAGAACTCTCACAGCTTTATATCCAACATCATTGCCCAAATCTGATGTAATTCGAAATCCTGAACTTGGTATTATCTTTCATGATACAGATGGTTGGGATGCACATATTAAACCAACATCTAGAAAAAATTATGGACATCATTATGAAGCTATGCAACTCATCTATCAGCTACTCGAGATATATCCTGAAGAAAAGATTACAGTACTTTGTTATTATGTTGCACAAAAGCTTATGATGGAAAAAGCACTTCGTTGTGAAATGATTAATGATAAGGTTGAAGTTTCTACTGTAGATGGATATTATGGTAAAAATACTGATATTGCAATTATTATTACAACTCGTACCCTTGATGCTGTGAAATTTTTACGAACTTATACAAGAATTGTTAAACATAAAAGAATTTTATTTCGTAAAAACCCTATGGATCGTGGAATTGAATTGGGTGAAGATGTTGGTGAGCTAATTTTTTTGTATTATTGTAATAAAAATAAATATGCATAACATTATTGTAGCTTGAAATATGTTAGTTTCAAATAGGGCACTGTAAAGTCCAAATTTCTCTTTTTCGATTACCTAGTATTTGGTGAAGGTGGGACTCTGGTTCGAATCCGCCTTCACCAGATGAACGGAAAATATTCAGTTTTAAAGTATCTCTGTTTATTCTTTCCATTTTTAGAAATTTTATAAAAACCCAAAAAAGTTTCCCCACCTCCATTAATTTCATTTCGAGCAATAAATTGTGCAAATGTTGAATCACCAGGTTTAATCTTTCGATCTTTTCGGGCTTCTCGTTCTTGATTTGGAATTTGATAAATTCGTTCATTACTCAATGAATCAGGCATAAATGCTTCTAAGATTGCAGAACGTGCCGAATTTTCTTGTAACAAAAAATCAAGATAACATTCGTTTTCCATTTTAAGTAAAGTTGCTTAACTAAAAGAAAGTTACAGTAGTTATGCCAATTAATAAAAACAAAATTTCTATTTTTGCCTTGAACAAAAACCAACACATTGTTTTAAAAAAAACTTGCTAATTCCAACCTTTTTTTTTCAGAACATTTTCATTTCATCTTTGATTTTCAACGTCTTTTACTTGCTCTTACACGTGCACGAAAAGCAACATTTATAATTGGAAGTGCAGATTTGCTCAAATGTTCATCAGAATGGGATTCACTAATTCAAATGACAGCAGAAAATTTTATGCGACAATCAGATATTCCTGAGCAATGTATTGTACAAACAAAAAAGCAACGAGAAGAAGAGCTTGAAAAACAGCAACAAAGAAGTTGTAGTAGCAGCCGATATAAGAATGAAAGCTGCAGCATATATGGTAGTCGAAAACGTCCACGTTATAGTACTAGCAATAACAATAACAGTTTTGATCGAAGTCCTACTCCATCACATTATGATAGTAGCAGCAATCGATATCGGCGACCACGTTTTCGTGGAGATTATTGAAAAATGGGAATATACAGGTTTCTGTCTTAAATCTTTTCCATGCAAATTTTCTTTTTCTAATATTACTGTTAAATGCTTTTTTTATCCTTTCTCATTTTGTTGTTTTTTTCTATAAAAAATGTATTAACATGCAAAGTTTTATCTAATTTCGATTTATTTAAAAAATCTCTTTTGGTGTATTGCTTTTTAATTTCTTTGTTTTCGATTAATTCTTTTCTGCATGATTCTGTTGACCAAAATTTGGATTTTAGTGTCTTTAAAAAATTTTAATATTTGGCTCTTGTAACAGTTGATTAATTTCTTTTTTATGCAAATCTTTGTTAATTGTGTAATTTCATTTCATCTTTGTATTTTCATTAGTTCTATTAATTTGCATAATTTCGATACAAAGAATTTTTTAAATTTTGTAATTTCTTTTAAATTTTGCTGGCATTTTTACGTACTTTTATCTTTTATGATGGAAATATTTTTATATGTCAGATATGCAAATTTTTGCTTTCGTCTTTCTTCTGCTTTCATAGCTATATATTGTTTGTTATTCGTGTTTTATGTTTTTTTCAGTAGTAGTAATTTCGTTATTAGTTTATTAAAAATTTGCTTTTAAAAATGTGTAAAAACTATACAGCCGAAATTTCTGTTTTTGAAACGAAACTTTAAGCTTTGTAACTTGTTGCTCATATTTTCTTTGATTTTTTTTTGCTTTAAATTATCAAGTCTTTTTTGATTATAATGTAGTTATAACAGTTTTATCATTTTTTGTGTATCAAAAATACGGTTTCCTATTAAAACTTTTTTTTGTATTTTTTAATAGTGTGATTTTTAAACAAATTTTTTAAAACATGTATTTTGAATAAAATTTTTATAAATAAAAAAACTCCATTAAAACACTTCACATTTTTTCTTTACACACTTTTCAACAAACTTTCTAACAAATATTTTTTTGGCAAAGCTCATTTTTAAAAATGAAAAACATACTCAAAAAAATAATTTTTTTGCGGAAGTTGTTTATTGTCTTTCATATGAAAGAGAGCATTCATGTTGCCTGCCAACGATTATAAGTTGTTTTGAAGGTTGAAGTTTCATATTTATTTATTTTAAAAGAAGAAAGAAAAAAATATGTTTATAAAACAGGGCAGTATCTTTTTCCAAGTTGCTAAAAAATTTTATAATTCTTTAGACTAAAAATTTAGATAAACTCAAAATTTGAAATATTTATTAATTGCCCTGATTTTCAAGTTTAGTCATCAAACATTTTTTTAATGTAAAATTTGTCTCTTGAAATATGGAAACCTCCGAGTATGGAGATACCGTAAACCTTGAAGAAAGTATCAGTGGACATTCGTTTACTGTTGGATGGTTGTTGGATTCTCTACGAACAAATGATAAGACATATCAAAAGCTACATGGAAAAAGACCCGTCAAAGGTGTTACAGCTTCAGATGTCTCTGGCGGGAAGGGATTTTTCTCTGCTATTCATCGATGTATTATCACTTTTGGAGATACAACAGATTCTTCACAAGGTAATCAATTGAAATACAATACGAAAATGAAACTGCTTTCTCACAGCAGATCCGTCTAAAAGAAAAAAGGAAAATGAACAAAAAAAGAGGTGTGAAAAAAATTTGCATTCTCACTTTTTTCCTTTGTCCTTTTTTTGTCTTTTTGAGATTAATCTTAAAAAGCTAATATCTTTTTTTAAAATTTAATTATTAAAAAACCTAAAGTCAAGATAAGATCCTAATAAATTGATTTATCAAATAATCACAAAAAAAGATAACATATAAGCTGAGATCTAGGGCTGTGAAAAAGCCCAAAAGAACAAAAGAAACACAAATCTTTGATCAGAGATTGTAAAATCCGACTCGATAATATTCTTTAACCAACATCTATTATTGTATCTTACACTTCAAATCAATTCTTTTTTTTCAGATCATTATTCAACAATCCTTAAAATCCCCGGGTTCGCTTCTTTTCAAGAAGCTCAAAGTAAATCTGATATCCCTGAAGAACTTCTTGATGCAGGGATAAAAGAAAAATGTGAAAGTATGCATCAATTTGAATGTGATTTTTATAATCAAATGGCACCCATTCTTAATGCCCCAGTTCCAAAAGTTTATAAAACTGTTGAATGGATTTTAGAGAAGCAAGAAGGTTGTATTCATATGGAAGATTTAACTCTTCGGGGCAAAACTATTTCTTACTTTGATAATATTAATCTTATACAAGTTAAAAATTTTATTAAACATCTTGCAAGAATGCATAAAAATATTTTGTCTGCTGATCCAAAGCTTTGGAAGGGAAAATTTTTGAAAGGTCAAAATTGTTATGTTGATTTTTTTGATATGTATGAATCTGGATATGATACATTTTTGAAGAAAAATAAAAATTATGGTGAGTTTTTTGATTGTATTTTGTGACAAAAATTGAGCCATTAGAATGATGTAATATGGCATAAGTCTCATTTTCATGAGTGTGACGCAGTATTGCATCACTCTCATGATACCGGATCGCTCTTTATGATTTTTTCAAAAATTTCAGTTTTTCTTCTTGAAAACGATACAACACTGCATGTTATAAAACTGGTGCACTTTTTGTTAGACTTTTGCATTATTTTTTATAAGAATGACGCAATAATATGACATTTTAATAATAAAACCCTGTTTCATAGCCAGTTATTTCACTGGTGCTGAAATTTTTGTTAAAATGTTCTGAAATCAAAACTTGCCAAAAAAAGCACTTTTTTGTTCAACATAAACAAAAGTGACGCAATATTGCATCATTCTTATAACAATGATATTTATTGCAATCCAAATAATCACTATAGTTTTCAGATAATCTCTACGATCTTGCAAAAAAATATCGAAAATTTTCGTTAAACAAAGATTTTTATCATTATGCAAATAAGCAATCATATATTGATCTACAAATGCCAGCTGTCCTTGTACATGGTGATATGCATATGGGAAATATTATGTTATCAACAGATGGAAAAGGAAATATTACAAATGATATTGCAGCAATTGTTGATTGGCAAACGCTGCATGAAGGTTCACCAATGTCAGATTTGGCAAGATTTTTAGTTTTTTGTGCTGATGGTGTAATTCGTCGACAAGCTGAAGCAATGGCTATTGAGTTTTATTATGAATGTTTAAAGAAAGAATTTAATAACAGGTTGGTGCCGTCAATGAAAACTTTTTTTGATCAAAAATTAATTTGGCAATGAAATTTTACCATTTTCAAAAATTTTTTTTAGCAAAGTACCATATACCATCGAGCAATTAAAAAAAGCATATAATTTTGCATTTTTGACTCAAGCATTCTTTTTGTTAGCTGATGTGGATTTCTTTTTTGGATCAATTTGTGATCGAGAAAAATGCAACGAAAGAATTATAAGTGGATATTATGATTATGGTGTGTTAAAAGCTTTACATGCTTATCAAGATGCAGATTATTTATTGCAAGGTAAAATGAAAGAATATTTTGAGAAATATGGGAATTAATAGATATGCAAATTTGTTGTTACCATGAAGGCGTTCCAAAGTTTTAGTTTTAATATGCAAATTTTTCTTTTTCATCAGTTACAAAAATTTTCATATTTTCTAAATTAGTGTACAGCAATTTTTTGGTGTTTTAATTTGTTTATAACAGATAAAAGTACTAATTAACCAAAATTTGCAAATTTATTTGTAACATTATACTGTATAAAAATTTTCCTTAATAAAATCACTGACTTCTACTTGTTTCTTTAAACACACAAAAAAGAAGAAGAAACTTAACAGCCACGTGCTGGTTAAAAACAGATGATTCCTTCAGCTAAACAAAAAACATAGGACATCAAAGAACGCATTTTTGAAAGAAGAAAAAGAAACAAAAACAACCCGTTTTTTCTCTTTCTCCTTTTTTCATCGTTGCCTCTGTGTTGTTGTTGTTTATTTTTTTGCTTTTAATAGAAAAACAAAGTATTTTTTTCATGTTTTTTGATCGATCTGTATCAAAGAGAGTTTTTTATATTTTATTGAAAATATTTTGTTGGAGTTTTTTTCATTTCATTCATGATTCTGTCACAAGTGCTTGTGTTATTTATTTGTTAGGTTTAATTGTAACTTTTTTGTCTATTTTCATCCATCTATTTGCACTAATGAGCTATTTTTCTTAGGGATTGTCCTGTTATCTCGAGATATGTAATTTCAGACTTTTAAGCCTCGTGCATGCATGTGAGATATATTTCCCTTTGATCTTTTGCCGCTTAATAAGAAGCGTAGTAAAAAAATTCTGGATAACCTTTTGTAGCTAATTCTAAAATTCAGATATCATTCATGGCAACGATTTTTTTGCTAGCAATATGTTTTTTACTTAAATGAGCAATTTTGGTAGCAGCTTTATTAATTCAATTAAATTCCCCTGATGGATTTTTAGATAAAACGTAGAAATGAACAGTGTTGTGTGAATGCTGCGACGACTTCATTTTTTAATTTTTTATTGAAACTTTGATTTTAAACTTTTTGTTTCACATTTAAGGCTCTTCTTTTTCTCTCAAAGCCTCTGATCTTTTATGAAGTCTTAGGATTGCTTTGATTTATCTGTACACATTTTTTGTCTATTAGCTTATTATAATTTTTACAAAGTTTTGCCTTGTTCAAAATCAAAACATTTTTCTTACCAACGATAACCTCTGCATAAAATGTCGGTTAAAACTGTCACGTAACGACATAACATTTTTTTATCAAGTTTCACAGTTTTTCTTAACGCGTTTATAAGATCAAACAAAATTCTATCGCAAAAGCAACGTATGTTTTTTGATTTTTGCCAATTTTTGATTAATTTTTACAACTTCAAATTGCTAAAATTTGGCAGGAAAATGAAATTTGGTAAACAAATTGTAGCTATCGTATTCTACAGTTTTAATTTTGAGACACTTGGCATTTTTGTAACAAATCACTGTAAATTCAGGCTTATTTAAATTCTCAAATTTTGTTAACTATAACAACCTATTTTTTATTTTCAAAACAATCCATAAATTTTTAAAAAGAAGATCATAAAAAATGAACAAAAATTTAACATTTTCATTTTCTTATACTTTTGCAAATTTGTATATTTCGCGAGATCATTTTCACGCTTGAATTTTTACAAAAAAATGTTTTTTTATTGCATAATTAACAAATTTTTCAGACAGTAAATATAATAAACACAAAAATGAGTGGCTGGTTAGAACGTACATCAGAAAAATTGATAGAAGAAAATAATCTTGTATATCAAGTTCATCAAAAGAAAGAAGCTGAAGCTGCAGCAGCGGCAGCGGAAGCTGAAGAAGAAGAAAAGGAAAAAGCTGAAGGTGAAGGATCCGATAAAACGGATGAAAAAGATTCTAAAAAAGCAGAAGATAAACCCGTAACAAAAGAAACTGAATCAAAAGATTCTGAAGACAAATCAGAATCAAAAGCCTCCAAAGAATCTGAAGAAAAACCTGATGAAAAGAAAACAGGCTCAGATGCAGCAGAAAAAGTAGCAACAGAAAAATCTGAACCAAGTCATACTGGTAAAACTGTTAATCCTGATGGAGCTGCTGAAGAGAGTACCAAAGATGCATCAAAACAATTTCAAACTGATGATGACAAAGATTCTTCTTCAGATGGCAAAAATGATAATGATGATAAAGATAGCTCCAAAAAAGAATAATTATTTTAGTAAACTGGTATTTTGACATGTTTTGATTTTTTATCTTTTAAAATGCCATGTAAAAGTTGTATATTATTTTCATGATTTAATTATACTTTAAAATGACAGATATTTAATAAACTTTTGTACATACTTTTTTTCTGTGCTTTGTTTTTGAACTTGGAAATATTGTTTAACACATGTGTTTTATAAAGAACAACGCTAAAAAAAATAATTGAAAACAAAAAGATGGATAAAAACGTTTTTTTTTCATTTTTAATAAAACTCTATTAGCAAACAATGTTTAAGAACTTCTACTTCAGGAATTACTTCCCAAAAATTTTTAATAACTTTTTAATAGAAGTAGAAGTAATTGAAAGTAATTGAAACAAAATTAATTCTTGAAAGCTCATTAAAATATTGTGACACAAAAATTATATTTTTTCCTTATTATTTCACTCAAATTATTTGTAATTTTAGTTTTATTTCTCTACAGCATAGTAAAAATGTGTAGACCCGTCTAATAGATAAAAGGAAAATGAAAAAAAAAATTGCGAAATTTTTTATTCGCAGTTTTTTTTCCTTTGTTCTTTTTTTGTTTTTCTATTGTCTTTTTGAGCTTAATCTTAAAAAGCTAATATCTTTTTTTAAAGATTTATTATTTAAAAATCTGCCGTGCTAAAGTCAAGATGAGATCCTAACAAATCGATCAAATTATCACAAAAAAAGATAACATATAAGCTGAGATTTAGGGCTTTGTAAAAACCCAAAAGAACAAAGAAAGCGACGTGCGAAGAAATTTTTTTTCACACATCTCTTTTTTCTCCCATTTTCCTTTCAGGGCTGCCATGAAAAATTATAGCAATCTCGGATACCGTAAATGCTCTAACTGAAGCATTTTCTAATTAAATCTCATGAAAAAATTGTTACTGTAGAGCCTGTTGAAAAGCTTGAATCAGATATTGAAATTCGAACATTGTCAGATGTCATTAGAATGTAACAGTTGAAAAAAAAATTGTTGAAGAAAAAACAAAAAATGCTTAAATTAAACTAAAATTTTTATTTATTAAAAACCCACAGAAAAACCTTTGTTTTGAAAAATAAAAGCGCAGTGCTTCAATTTGAGCACTGACGATAGCCTGTCTTAAAATGTTGAAATCTAAGTTTTAAATTTTACTTTTGATTGGCCGTAAAAGTATTTATTCAAATAATGCCGGAATTAAAGTTTCATATTTGTGTATCTGCTTGTCTGGTTATGGGGTAATTAGGGTTAAAATATCAACAGCTCAATCTTCTTTCTTAGGGTTTGCCTTTCGGCCAGCTTTTTTTGTGCATGCTAAATTAAGGGTTTTTATATGAAAAAAAATTTGCATAAATCAGGTTTAACATTTTGAACATTGGCACAGTGCTTTGTATCTGCTTTCTGATATTTTGCTCTTTATTTTTATGCTAAAATTTCCGTGTTCTCATCATTTTTTTGTTGATTTTTAATGCAAAATATGCTGAAATCCGAGTTAATCTCGGTATATATCCTCATCTCTAAAAAAATTTTATTAAAGGTGATTGTCCCCCTTAAAGGTTCTTTATTTGATGTCAAATATATCTTTGGTTATTATTCTTTGATTAAACTAAATATAAAAAACTGGGTCATCTTTTTTTGCTACAAAAAATAGCTGTTTGTTGCAACTATTTTTTTTATTTCATGTCAAAAACAAAGGAAAAAACTTTCTTATAATTTAAAGACCTTGATTTTAGAAAAAATGTGTCAAAAAAATTTAATGGTTGTTAAACATTTTTTTAACAATTTTTATGCCTTTAAATGACCTCAATTAAAAATATATGTTTTTAAAGGATTTTGCTGTTCTCAAAGTAAAAAAAAAACAACTTAATTTAATTCTTTGAAGAAAAAAATATATTTGTGTTAATCTTTATTTATTTTTTTCGTTTTTTTAATCAAAGATATTAACGGTTGTATCATCGATCCCATTTTACTTTCCCAGTTATAAAACTCAAAAATAATAAAAATTGAGTAAACGTGTACAAAAACGATTGTGGAGTACTGTATTTGTAATCATTTTGTGATTTTGTTTTCAAAGAAAAAGAACAACATCACATCATTCTTGACACTGTTTCTAGGTAGCCGTGTTTCTATACACAAAAAAGACAATTTCCTCATGAAATAAAATAAAATTGCTAAAAAAACACAAAAGATTGAAAAAAATATAAACAATAAAAACTCATAAAAAAATGAAAAAGAAAAGAGAGAATGCCATAAATTGTACTGAACTCATCTTTTTAGAAAGAATTTCAAAAGAAATATTGTGCCTTTTGTCATCGTTTTTTTAAAAAACAGAAACCACAAAATAAAAAATACTGTTTTTTAAAATACAAAGAATCAAAGGATTTTGTTATTAGCGTAAATTAGTTATCGCTTGCTACTTATCATACATATCTATTTATGCTATGAAATCTCGAGAAGAAGGATTGAGTCGCTGATATATAACTATCTTTTGACCAGAGAAGCTTATAGAGACAACTATGAAACTCTAACTCATTTGGACACCTCTACGATGAGTATAGTTGTTAAATGTATACTGTAGTTTTTTCTTGTATGTTTTAAAAAGCTTTTTTGTAAGAGACTACTGTAACCATTTTTTGAAAATGAAAGAAGAAAAAGGAGCATCAAAAGCACAAAAGAATCACAAAAAATATGCCATCAAAAACATGAAAATGCCATAAATTGTGTTGGCGGCATCTCAAAACTCAAAAGAAATACTGTACGTTTTGTCATCTTTTTTTTAAAAAACAAAGAAAATGTCAATCATTTTTTTAGAATACAAAAGAATCAAAAGGGTTTTTTTTACAATAAAATCTCAAAAAATATTTTTTTATTGCTTTTTGGAGATGTTTTTTTAATGGTGGTGGTAACCATTGGCATAGCAATGAAAATATGAAAATCGTTCTTGTCCATTTTCTTTTTGCTAGCTTTCTAAAAGTCATTCGTGTTCGTTTTTGGATGGCTGAGAATGTTGTGATTTGCCTTTCTCTATTAATTTTTTTAAAAAACATTTTTTAGATTTCATATACTTCAGCTTACTTTCACACTTTGCTTCAAATAGCCTAATTAGCATCTCAAACCACTTGTTTTTTTTTACTACACGTTCTTGATCATCGTTCACTTGCTAATCATAGGTATGATTTGCTTTATCTTATTAATATTTTTAAAAAAACATTTTTTAGGTTTTAAATTGTATCAAACTTTTTTCCCTGCTTCATTTGCCTGAATATCATCCAAAATCACTTGCAAATCAATCAACGACTTTGATTCAATTTCTTGATCAGTCTTCAAAAGCACTTTGTCAAAATGAAAGCCGTTCTTTCTTTTACGGCAATCATCTTTATGATCATGTCCCTTGAAGGTGGAGCTGCACAACAATGTGAAACTTGTAAGTTTTATTCTTTTTAAATTTTTACAAAAATGGGAGGGGGTTAAATAAGTATATTTTTTGTTGCACATTTTTTTACAAAAGTATGTAAAAAACCTAAAAAACTGTGAGCTTATGTTCTTTCCAGTAACGGATCCCTTTAACTGCTAAAAGTTATGTTACTGGGATTCTGGGATGTACTTCTTTTTTAAAAAAAAATGTCAAAAATATCTTTTGAGGACTGCGCGGCAAAATCGGAGGTCAAGCATAACGCTGATTCTTTCGCAAATAAAAAAAAATGTGTTGACTTACAAAAAAATCCACTAAGCAACACTAGCGCAGCTGCTGGTTGAGGGGCTTGAAACGAATAAAATTTCAAAAGTTTGGAAGATTCAAATCCCAAGACCTGTTCAACCCTGAAGTTACTTAATGAATAACAATAGTAAGGATATGAGCAAACGCTTCGGCTCGAATCCAGGCTTTCGCAGTTCAGCACCAAGCCCTCCTGTTTGCAAAAATCTAAAACCAAAAAAATAATGCTTTTTATAATTTTTTGGCATGACTACCCTCCAACTCTCTTCCTGAAATCAACAAAGTTCTTTGATCTTCAGCCGCCGCTTTGAAATGTTGCTTTCCCCTTTAAAAATAAATCATGGATACAAAGCATTGATATCTCTTTTCTTTTTCTTGGAATCTCCAAAATCAGTCCAGGCCTTGTTGTCACAGTTCAAGCCCCGGGGACCAATCAGGTGAGGCCCCCGCCTCGGGAGGATTGAGGAAGAAAAAGGGCAAAACTTTTAAAAATGGAGGAGAAGGGGGGCGCTTCTTGTTTGTCGAAGGGGGGTTATGAGGGGATTGAAATTTTTATTATAAATTTCTTAACAAAAGTTGGCAATTGCTTATTAAATTTTGTTAATAAAACACTTATAATTCTTTCTCTAACTTCTTTTTGGGTTTTTATTATAAAATGTAACCTGGAGTTTATGGTTTCTAGACCTTTTTTTCCTCAAAAATTAATTGTTGAAAAATTTTTGGAGGGGGAAATGGAGGGGAAAGGGGAACATTTTAAAATCTGAAGGGGAAAGGGCGGGGGTTGGGGGATATTTCTAACACAAAGGGAATAAAAATGGCCATTTCACATGACTGCCACGTGAGGGGGAAGGGGATAAAATGGCCCATATCAATTATTAGACAATAAGAAGACTCATAATTCTTTAACGCAAGTGGGCAAGTGGAAGGTACACCACAAAAAAAGGTGGTTCTTCACCTCGTTGCACCGGCAAAAGTCTTGAACCTAGGCATCCCATCAGGGTTCTGCGATATTCCATTTTCATTTGATTGATACGATATTTTGTTATTCGATATCAGTAAAATTTTACTCGATACAATGGATCGATATTAGAGAATCCAGGTAAAATTAAAATCGGGGTAATCACCAGGCCTGGGTGATCACTGCGAAGAAGAGATTAACTGCTTTTGTGGTTTATAATAAGATTTAAAGTGGTGAAAAAAATTTTTATGCAAAACTGATTGAAAAAGACTAATTTCCTTTGCTCTTTCATATGCGAGCAAAGGATGGGGGAGATAAAACGGATGCTTTGGGTTTTAAAGAGCACAGTTTGTTGCACAAACTGACAATCACCGGGGATTTCACCTATAATCACCCGATCTTTACTTTTCATTTTTTACTTTATTTTATGCAAACAAAATTTGTCTTTAACCTTATTTTAAAAGTATTGACAGAGATAAAATCTTTTTTAGAAGCTTGTAAAATTTAGTTTATGTTACAAAAATCCAAAACTACTCTCATTGAAGCTAGTTTATTTTTTCACTTTTTCATTTTTTCATTTTTTCTCATTCCCATCACTCAAATAAAGTTCATCAGATATTTTGAGGAAATGCAGTGCTATTATATTGTAAATAATATTAACCTTTTTTGGCGATTGATTATTGCTTGAATTAGTTTACTGTTATTCTGGCAAATTGTTTTCACATTTTCTTTCATTCCATTTTATCGCTCAAATATAGTTCATCAAAAGTTTTAGTGCTAACCGATTTTGGTGATTCGTGGCAAAAATATGCTTACTATCATGGAAAGCGCCCTTAAAACGATTTAAAAAAAATTAAATTAGACATTTATTTTTAACAATTATCCTTTTTAAAAATTTTAATCTTTATTCTTTCTGATGTTAGAATATTTTAATGCCTAAAAACATCTTTTTTTTATCCCGTTTGTTTTTAATGCTGGTGATCACCATTTGACCACCCTAATCGATATTTAATGTTGAGTAGCATTCGGGCGATACGATATTTTATTATTGATAGAATTCGATATTTTTTCGATATGACACAGTTGATATTTTTGTGTTAAAAGCTAATTTAAAATACGTATTCTAACTTAAGAAATATTAACCTTTTATGTCTTTTCAATCATACCAAAAAATAGACTTATAAAAGTTAAAATTGTGCAAAACATAATACAGTGTTGTGCCTTTTCATTTTTGTTGAATCTGACTCCGGCTCTGGAGTCATGCTTAAAATCAAGAAGTCGACTCCATATTAAAAATTTCAAAACTTAACAAAACCGTAGAAAAACACAATTTTTTTCCAGTTTTTATTGTTGTTTTTAATAGCTTTAAAACATATAAAAAGTGATTTAAAAACTACTTTAAAGTAAAAACAAAGATTTTAAAAACTGTTTGAAAAATTTTTAAAAATTTTCAAAGCTTTGAATATTTTTTGTACATTTGTTTTCGTTGATTTAATGGCCATATTTGACCTACCCAATCATTAATTGGGTCAAATAAAGATTTGCAGAATAGCAAACAGAGTAAACAATTTTTTGTATTTTACTCGGAGTCGACTCCAAGGCCATGACTCCCCCTCCGGAGTTGCAACAATACTGAAAACATATGATATTTAAATAAAATATCGAAATATTGTATCGTTAAATCGAATAAAATTCAATACGATATTTCGATACCTCTAAAAACCCAGTCGATACGATCGATATCACAGAACCCTGCCTCCCCTTCCGTCTGAGATGGGGCTTCTTTAGCCTTTAACATTTTTAACTTGCAAATTTCTTTTAACCTTTCTTCATTAATAAAAAAAAGTTAATTATATAGTCGATTAAATAAAAAGTTTTTTTAACATGGCATATTCTTTTTTTAATTAAAAAATCATTTTTCTTTTTTTTTCAATATGTGACATATTTTGACCAGAGATATCTTTTTAGGCCCTGCTCCACTTTCAACCTTCTATTCCAAAAGGAAAGCTGATATAAATTATCTTCTTGCTGAAACTGGACCATCCAAAAGTGTTATTACTGATGCCCTTCACAGCTTTGCATCTTTACTTAATCCAGATGATGCTGCCACCTTTTCCCCAGTTCTTACAGAAATCGAAGCTATTGTTCAAAATGGTGATTTTACAAATGAAACAAAATTAATTAAACTCGGCTTAAAGCTTGACCAAATTTTTGTTCGATTCCCTGCAATTGAAGATGCCATTAGCTATCAAATTATTTCTGAATGGGGCCCCCTTTGTGACTTCCGCTTCATTGTTGATGAAATGAATATCGAAAATTTTTGGAAACTATCAGCTACTCGTGGAACTACAACTGATTGCCTTCTCTATGATGAAATTCTTGAAGCTGCAAAACCAATCAAATTTATCAAATGGAAACTTTATGTTAAAAATATTCCCTGCACAAAATCATGGCAAATGGCTTCTCATGTTGTAAATCTTCATCATGATATTCCAGAAGGCCGTTATCGAGAATATCTTCTAACTTTAGAACTTGCCGGCTATGATATGACAGTCAATCAAGTTCAACGTGTTGCCCGTTCATATTATTCAAGCAAAGCACTTACATGTCGACGCCTTCGTGATACATTTGCAAATTATCCTTCTGCAGGAATTTCTGGTATGCAAATTAGCACTTTCTATAATCTTGTTGGTGATGCTAATAGTGCAATTACTCCACAAAGTTCAACGGAATCTTGCATTCAATGGTACTCTGGTGAAATGGCTTTCTGGACTGAAGGCAGCCCTGTTTATACTAAGAATTTTAATAAAATTTATTGGAATTTCCCCTTCGGCTCATTCTATCAAAACATTATTTACAATGATTGTCAGATTTCCGTGTTGAAAGCTCATGCACCATCTTATTATAATTAATTAGTTTTTTTAAAGTGTATTAATCAATTTCTTTTTTTCTGTGTAATATTAATCATTGTTTTTTTGCTTTGTAAATAATGTATGCACTTGTGTTTTGACTGTCTCATAAATTCTATCTTTTGTAAAAGAGTTCTAGGTTGATTTTCCATACAAACTTTTGATAGTAGCAAGGCTGCCCGGAAATTCGGATCTTGGCCATTTTTGTGGAATTTTTATCTTGGATCGGAATTCCGCCTTTTAAAGAGCTTTTTCTTCACAAGGGGCAAGACAAATTTCATCAATCCGGGATCCCAAAATCCCGAAGAAGGCAAACCAGCCTGCTTTACAAAATAACTAGATGTTTTGTAAAACATCTAGCTGTTTACAAAATAACTGGTTTCACAAAAAGCTGTAACAGATATATGGATATACGAGGATTTAGCCGCTGATATTCTGTCCCTAACTATCCCTTACTAAGTATTTATGCAAAAAATGGGAGCTCAACTCCGGAATCACTTGGGGACCTCTACGGTGAGAATTTAAAATCCTAAAAATTTTTATGTGTACTATTTGGACGATGCTTCATCGATCTGTGATGTTGAAATTTTCGTAATTCATAATCAGACGTGGGCACAAGGGTCCGACAGATTTTCAAATTTTGCGCGATCCTAAATTTTTTTTTTCGTTTTTTGATTATTTCACAGGGGGACCATGTGACTTTTTTCAAATTTTTGTGTTCTTTTTTACGGCTGTCTTTTGCTATTTTTGTTACACTATATTTACCAAAAAAAGCGGCGCGATAGCGCCGCCGAAATTTTTTAATATTACGGTCTTTGTACACCGTAAGTGTTTTGTGAGCTACCTCTGGATTATTTTTTTCATTGCTCCCTGGATTCCCACAAATTGCAGCCCTACTGGACGGCCTTAGATTTTGCGGCCTGGAAAATCTTTTAAAGAAATAAAACACTCATCAGCTAGCAACACTGAGAAAAAGCTTTGACGTTTTCGTCATTGCCAGTGACAAAAAAACTCTCATCAGTGATGAATCAATCACAAAACAGCACTATCTGTGATGAATTCAGCGCTGATGCATTACCGGTGAGTTTTTTTTTCGTCATGGCTTTTTTCTGTGGACTCCTTTTGCCGAGGAATGGAACTGTTTTCAGCATTTCTTTTGCTTAATATACCTAGTTTTGAAGAAAAGGGCTTTTAAATTATAAATTAGCAAACTAAACGGCGCGGCAGCGCCGAAAATTTTTTATGTAGCAACAGATGGCGAATGAAGCATGTTTCAGAATCCATAACAATAAGCACCATTTTTCTCCAAAATTAATGTAACACTGAGAGAAAACAGTTAGTTGAACTAATCAAACGGCGCGCCAGCGCCGCAAATTTTTTTTAATGAAGCATAGAAACATTTTTTATTTGGGGAAGAACCATTAGATGATTATCCTGTGTTCCCTGATGAATATTTGTATAAATATTCTGTCAAAATGTTTGTCAAGCATTTTTAATTATGCCTCAATTTAAATGAAATTTATTGAAAGCTCAGGCTTAAAAATAGGATAGCGCAATAATAAAATTTTGCGCGATCCATTTAGGTGAGAAATGCCTATTTCTTCACCATTTCACCTTCTATCCCAGCGAACAATTAAACAAAGAACAAAAATTAAAATAATCAATGTTAGATATTTTTTGTTTCACAAGGATCGCGCATTGACAAAATGCGCTATCTTCGAAAATAAAGAGAATTCCAAATTCGACGCGATCCCTTATTTCTTATTAAAATTACAATTTATTCTTCCTCTTTCTTTTCCTTTTCTTTTTCCTTTTCGTTTGCCTCTTTTTTAATTTTTTTAAAATTTCTTGCGCGATCCTCCTTTTTTTCCCTGCGCGATGCGCGATCCTGGGTCCGATTGTCGGACCCAATCGGACCCTTTGCCCATGTATGTTCATAATACAGTCAAATCTCGATTTTACGTCTTCCAAGGGACCGCAAAAAAACAACGTAAAACCGAGGGAGACGTAGAATCGGAGGACGTAAAATCGAGGTTCAACTGTATGCAGATTTTGACAGTGAGCAAAAAAATAGCACCACCTCTTTTTCGGCTGCTAAATTTGCATATACTAGAATTAGCTGAATAATAAAATTACGTTGATTGGCATGCTGCATTCTTATTTTGCTAGTATTTAACGCTTACAAAATCAAAAAATATCCTAAAATATAAAAATGCCATTAGAACCAAAAATGGTGCTATAATTTTGCTCAGCACTGTACAATGACAGAAGACATAAAACTGGGTCACAGAAATGCTTCCTTTTTTAAAACAAAAAATTTCATAAATTTTCCCCCAGCTGTCAACAAAACCGTGATTGAGAAAAGTGTGTCAAAAAAGCTATGTAAAAAAAATTTATCGGGTGTTAAACTTTTTCTTGTAAATTAATTCATTTCAATATTGTTTTTTTTATTGATGACCTTGTTTTCTTACGGCTCTCTTTCTGTTTTTTGAAACATATAAATTTAATTGCTGTTGCAATTTTTTTCCATAATCTTCTGTTTGAAAAAACAAAAATATGTATAAATTATTGTTGCTCATTCTTGTGATTATGGTAATTGAAGATGGTGCAGATGCTTGTATCCCAATGAAAATAATAGATCCCATCACTTTTCCTGTTCCCACAACTACTGTATTCCCTCCAGCATCATGTCCACCAATGGTTGGCCAAGCAGAAATTTATGTTGAAAATGGCGTTAGTTTACAAGAAGATCCTGCTATTCGACAAGCTGAGCCTGTTGGTAAGTAAACTTTACACGGGTTGTTTTTGATTAGAACAATGTTGGGTAAATATGGGTTTCGGTGAAAATAACTTAAAATGTTACTAGAAATCATCAAAACAAACATATTTTGAGTGATTTTAGGAAGGTGCTGCAAAAATTTAAATATCTATTTTTGACGGTTTTTAAGATTTTGAGGTCAGAAAGCACTTTTATAAAAATTGGTTCTTGCCAAAAGTTGCGTAAATAAGTATGCTCAAAATTTAAAACAATCATTCGGCAAAAAAAAAATTTTTTCACGCTTGTTTTTATTACTATCTGATCCACCATTTTTCTTGTCCAATTTAAGTACCAAAAATGTCTTTCTAAAGCTTAAATTGTCGAAAAATTAACCCTCTAGCTTCAGAAATGACAAACTGGCAACCATTTGAAAAATTAGTTTTAGAGAAAAGAAATTAAGCAAGTTTTTACCGTCGAAATAAACTAAAAAAATCACTCTTTGTAGGAACTTGTACTAATTCTACTGATGGTGTTATAAGATATTATAATGGTGGAACAAATGCCATTTATACTCAAGATCCAGGTGCTCGCGTATGGGTTGGAAGATGGTTTAGAAATGCATGTTCAGAGCCATGTGTTTGCACTTCAACAGCATGCTACACCGTTTCACCTGGAACTCCTAGCGTTGATCCAATACTCTATTTGTATCCTCACTGTTCAGCTCCAAACAATTGCTTCATTGCAGTTGTAATCTCTACAACTGGCTCATTGATAAACCCATTGAATCCAGCTGATTTATTCACTTCTCTTGCTCAAATGGCTTCTTCAGACATAACTAATGCAGCATATCCAAGAGTAAATCGAATTGGTTGCAACAGCTGCCCTTTTACAGTTTAATAATTAAAATTTTTAATTTAAAATAAAATGTTTTGGTGATTGAAATTTATTATTATTGATTTTTGATGGTTGTAAATTTTAATTTTGATTTCAATAAAATAAATTTGATCATTGTAGCCAATGTTTAAAAAAAACACATATTTTCGATACAATAATACTTGGTAATATAGATATACTTGCAATTTTTCTTATTTTTAACATTTCATAAGCAAGAAATAAACTTTTCCATTATTTATCAAAAAAGAGCTTAATTAAAACGTATTCCAAAAAAGTGGGAAAGAAAAAAAGATCAGTGGCAATGGAAGCTTTTTCATCAGCAAAATACAAAATTTGTAGTTTTGTTTTTTCTCTCCCAACTTTTACCAATGAATTGTAAACATGTTTTTAAAAGGTGTTGGATGAAATTATGTAATTTATGTTAAAATAAAATTTTATAAAAGTGATTACTGTAGTTAAACCAAACAAAAAGATATACACTGTAACACTTATTTTGTTTATTATATAAAAAACAAAGAAGAGCAAATAAAAACCAAGAAAAAAAAAGAATTATAATTAAAAGAAGATAAAAAACAAATTTTTTCACTGTCAAAGCTTGAAGATATATAATGCATATAAAATAAATATTAGAAAACCATTTACGAAGTAATAATAATGAATAAAAGAGACGAATAAACCATAAATAATAAGAAGATGCAAGATACATTCCTAAAAAAATGAAGTACTGTAAGTAAAACGATAACCAAAAACCATAAAGCAGAGCGGCCATTATGGAGGATACGATTTTAAGGGAGATGAAGTCCAAAGACAGAGCTTTAGCCAGTCAAAAAAATAAGTTTCAATAAACAGTTTTATCATTATTAGCTCTTCGATATTTTACTGTACTGAATCAACAAATTTGAACGCTTTTAAATGGCTAATTTTAAAATTATTTAGATTGGTGTTTGGCTTAAAGGAATTTTTTTACGATTGCTAAACCATTTTTGTTTGCACATACAACTGGTGGCATTGAATTATTTATTTATTTCGAAATGGATAACTATAAATGATACAGTCATGGTAAACATATATTGGATCGATGATATTCTTAGTTCAAAGTTTTGTCTTGGTTACGTTTAAATCTAACAATATCTATTTTTCAAACAAACTAATGAAGCATATGACAACACCCTAAAAAATTTGTATCAACATATTTGAAGCAAAACTGTTGACTTTCCTACAACATTTCAAACAAATCTATATAAATCATTACCGTAATCAATAAACAGCAAAAAACTGACAAATAAAAAACAAAACTTACATTAATTCAGTAAGATGAATTCAACCACAATAATTAAACATACATTTTAATTCTTTAAAAATGATGAAAATTTTGTACATCACAAACAATCACGGGGACAATTATTGGTGGATTGGTAAGAATGTGGTCGACATTTTTCTTCTGAAGTTTGTTTATTGCCATCAAAACTCGGTGGAAAAAGAAAAAAAAAAGTCGAAGTGAAATTTTCTCATATCAAAATATTGCTGTAAAAAGTTGTTTAAAAACATGTCATATGAAAATTTGAGATGATTTCTACAGTAATACTAAAATTTTGTTAGTTAAATCATGTCATGTGAGTTGACAAAGATTTGAAAGTTACAGATGAAAAGCGACAATTATATTGAACATGTTTATTGTAAAAGAATAAAGAGAAAAAATATACTTACAGTAATTTTGTATGCAAGTAGGGCAGAATCTAAAAATGTTTCGACTTTTTTAAGAACTGCTACTATCACTTATGAATAAAACGAGTAAAATTAATACAAAACATTTATTCAAAATTTTTTTGACAAACAAAAATCAATTTGCAAAAAAGAATGTAACAGAGTTTCAAAAAAAATTCAAATATAATAAGGATTAGGTACAGATGCACAAGAATGACGGCTATAAAGTTGAACAAATTTTTCACCATTTGATAATTTAAAAATATTTGCAGTACTTCGTTCGCTATTTAATAATTTTGGACATCTTGAACATTTATATTTTTTTTCTTGTTTACACCAGGTATACGGGAAACAGCGGCTTTGGTCATTGACATCAAAAAGAAAAAGTTGTTTTCCAACATGTTCAAAATGGCATGCATTAATCTTCGGAATACATTCTTCTGGTTGACAAGCATGTATTGTTTCAGCAATAACAGATTTCTGGCCATTTGAGGTTCTAATTTGTGCTTCAGTAAATTTGCCCATTCTGTTACATTTATTACATTTGCAAATCTTGTCACTTTTGTGATATCGATATAAAAGAGTTCTTTCTTCATTTGCATAAAGAATTAATTCATTTTGTTGATGAGTGCTTGAATATTCTTCAAAATTAACAGTCAAAACATAATCAGAATTGTAATATTCCACGGGTTCACATACATGTTGTCCATAAATTGGAAGTTCTACAACATTCATTGTCGCTAATGTTGTAGTGACATTATGACGATTTTTACTATGACATTTTCGGCAATAAAAATATCCGGTATGTTTTTCAATGAATCGGTAACATCTTGTACGTTCATCATTTGCAAATACAAATACTTGATGTTTACCATTAATAAGTTTTCGAACTTCAAAATTTGGTACTCGAATTCGTGAATGATTACCATGTCTGAAATTAAAAAAGTGTAAATAAGTAAGAGTTTAAATATAATTTAAATAAAACAAAAATTAACTAACGCAATTCGATTATTATCAGCAACCGCAGTCTCAACATCACCATTTTGATTTCGATCAGCATTATCTTGATTCGATGAGGGCACTGGATCAGCTTCCACTTGTTCTTGACGTAATTCAGATGATGTTGAAGAAGTAGAAACTGGTCTGAAATATAAATATTTATATAGCAACTTTTTTTAATTTTTACAGTTATAATGCTCTGAGACAGCTTTAAACTTGCTGGATTAAAAAAGCTACAAAATTTAAACAGAATATGTTTTGAATAGAATTAAGTAAATTCAGTAATTTGAATTCAAAGTATTTTTCGAATTTTCCCAAGATGTTAACAGAAAATGATTTTTTTTATAACGCCAAAAAAGAAGAACTAAGAAATAAACACAGAAGTAAATTCAGGGGGTTACTGTACTTTTATAAAACAAATAATTTAAAACATACGTTTCACTTTCAATTGCAACTGTTGATGGAGGTTCATTCCGATGTAGCGTCAATTGTGTAGAATTTGTATCATTTATAATATTTGTGGTCATATCATTAATAAATGATTCAGGTTCTAACAGTTCTTCATGATGATGATTTTGTTCATCTCTTTCACTTTCCAATCGTGGTCTTTTTTTTTCAATTTCATCAATTCGACGAGGATGTATATTTTTTCTTCTTCTTGATTGATTTGTTTTACGTTCTTGTTGTTTTTCAGTTGTATCGACATTTGAAGCTATAAAAAAGTGTATAGTTAAAGTACAAATGCATTTTTTGGCTTCAAATTGCTACTTTTAGTTTCTGTGATCAAAGAAATGATCTTAGTTTCTTTGATCACAGAAGATATTGGTACTAAAAATTTTAGCATTTTTGTTTTAATAAGGATCGTCTTAACAAGCTTGAATCCTGTCATAGATAATAAAATTCGCACTTTTTTGCACGAATAGCTAACCTGATAGCTACAAAAATGACGAAATAGCAGCCTTTAAAAAGATAGATGATAGTTATTACTATCGCAATAACTATCATCTATAGTAATATGTTAGCTCTGAATATTTTAAAAATATACCATTAGCATTGTCAGCTACGTTTTGATCAGAGAAATAAGTACTTTCGTCTTGAAGTGTAATATGAGTTGTGGTATCTTCCATAGCTGTTTGAACATCAAAATCATGTTCAAAATCAGATTGTTGTGGATCAAAAATATTATCATCATTTGAAATATTATCAAATACTGAGCCCTGTGATGCCACAGCTGCAGCTTCAAATATATTATCAGTCTAAAAAAGATTATATTTATTTTCAAATTTTGTTTAACAAGTTGTTACCATTTCATGTAAAATTTCATCATACGTTAAATGCATCGAAAGACCATATCTATCGAAAATTGGATCATCAAGTGAAGAAAAAAAGAATGATTGTAATAAAAGTTGGGATTCAGTCAAAAATAGTTTTAATTCAAGATTTTCAGGTCTTGCTAACATATTCAATTCATTTTCAACTGCAACAATATATAAAATTCCAGGTGTTTGAGATAACATTTCGAGATAATTAAGTGTTTCTGAAAGAAAATGTTTTTGATTTAATAATTACGCAAAAAGATATACCATTAGCAGAGCATCCAGATTTAGCTTTATCAAGTTTTTGATAAACTTTAACATTTAATCTTTGAAGGACGTCATAGACTTTATTCATATGTTTAATAATATATTGTATAAGTATCTGAAAAATGTACATAAATGATTAACATGTTTCATGCATATTTACAGCTAAACTTACCACAAGTTGAGCTTCTTCTATATCATCATCAAATTCTAAAATTTCTCGAAATTTACCAATCTTTGAAAGAATGAATGGTTGTTTTAATAGATCATTTTCAAAATTTGTTTTAACTTTTGAAAGTACAATTCGCCCAGTTTCAATATCTAATTGATTTATATTATCATTGAATCGTTGGAGAAACTTCCTGAAATTTAATTAAAAAAATAATATAAGTTTTGAATATTCATTTTTTCTTCTTACTTTGTGCAATATTCTATATCAAAAGTTGATGAAGCCATTTTCGTGCTTGTCTTGATCAAAGTTAATAATAAATTCAATCAGACGTTATCCAAGCAAATTCAAAAATCAAAAGAATAATAATCTTTAGCTTTGCAGCGGAAAAAATGCCAAGAATACAAATCTGAGCAAATTTATAAAAAAAAATTTGGCGGTCAAACAATTTTGGATTTATTACTCATACAAGGATGCAAGTAAAAAATGCAACCGATATGCCTTTTGAAAAAATAAATAGACAAACAAATACGCACATTTATATTCTTTTTCCTTGTACTCTAAAGTTGTGAGGAGTTTGTCTAAAAAGTTTAAGAACCATAAAATCTTTGAAAAAACTTTTTTTTGTAATTTGCGGTCACTTGCATACACATCAATTATGATTCTCTTATAGCTGCCTAGGAGCAATGGCAAGAATCTTTTTTTTTGTTTACTTCAGTACTTTTAAAATATCTGTTTTTGAAAAAAATTTTTCAAGCAAATAAAAAATTTGTTGTTTTTATGATATCCTTATCTTTGTCGTTTTGAATGGTCTTAGAAAAATCTATTTCTTCAACTTTAAAATTTCTGAAGCAACTGTTTTGTATACCCTTAACCATACTTTATCAAAGCAAAAATTACTTGTTTTTCTTTTTTAAGCTACCGTAATTCTTCTAATTGACGCAGTGTGCTTCTATTTTTCAAAGCAGCATTATGCTCGGTATTTAATTTTCAAAAATGCAAATATCTTTGGTAAAAATTTTTTTAAAACTATTTCTTTCAATTAATACATCTAAATGATGTCTGACGACAACGTTTCCATATCATCCATCTTCAAAATTATTGTACACTTTTTTTTAAAAGACATTCTAATATTGACTTTAATCACTTTTTTACACATTTGATAATACAGTGCTTAAAAAAACTGATAAAACATTTAATACAAAACACATTTTATTTAATTGCATCGATGGCTCAATTAATAGAGAAGCTTAAGTTTACGCAAATTTAAAAACGAAAATTCACCTTTTTTTAACACCTTCTACAACCACTAAATAAAAAAAAATGTTTACATATCTATATTTAAATTCTATATTTCTCAAAATATTCTTTCATTCCACTTTGTAATAAATAATCTGCATCTTGATAAGCATGTAAAGCTTTTAGCACACCATAATCATAATATCCACTTTTAATTCTTTCATTGCAATTCTCTCAATCACATTTAGAACCAAAAAAGAAGTCAACATCAGCTAACAAAAAGAATGTTTGAGTTAAAAATGCAAAATTATATGCCTTTTTTAATTGCTCGAGGGTATACGGTACTTTGCTAAAATGATTTAATGTAGTTCAAATATATTGTCAAAGTGATTTTTGGGCGCGAGTGGCTGTCTTTGTCTTCTGTGAGTTCAAATTTTTTTCAACTCGACACTGTATTTGCATCAACATACCTATTATTAAATTCTTTCTTTAAACATTCATAATAAAATTCAATAGCTATTTCTTCAGCTTGTCGACGAATAATACCATCTGCACAAAAAACTAAAAATCGTGCCAAATCTGACATTGGTGAACCTTCATGCAGTGTTTGCCAATCAACAACTGCTGCAATATCATTTGTTATATTTCCTTCTGCATCAATTGATAACATAATATTTCCCATATGCATATCACCATGAACAAGGACTGCGGGCATTTGGATAAACTGAAAAAAATCACTCTTTGTAGGAACTTGTACTAATTCTACTGATGATGTTATAAGATATTACAATGGTGCAACAAATGCCATTTATACTCTAGATCCAAATGCTCCTGTATGGGTTGGTAGATGGTTTAGAAATGCATGCTCAGAGCCATGTGTCTGCACTTCAACAGCATGTTATACCCCTTCACCTGGAAATCCAAATGTTAATCCACTACTTTATTTGTATCCTCACTGCACAGCTCCAAATGCCTGCTTTATTGTGGTTGTATTTGGTACACCAATTGGCTTGTTAATTAACCCATTGAATCCTGCTGCCACCTTTACTGGTGCTGCTCAAATGGCTTCTTCAGACGTAACTGATGCAGCATATCCAAAAGTAAATCGAATTGGTTGCAACAATTTTCCTTTTACAGTTTAATAATTAAAATTTTTAATTTGAAATAAAATGTTTTGATTAAAACATATTATAAAATATTGATTTTTGATGGTTGTAAATTTTAATTTAATAAAATAAATTTGATCATAGTAGCCAATGTTTAAAAAAAACGCATATTTCCGATACAATAATACTTGGTAATATATATACATACTTGCAATTTATCTTAATTTTAACTTTTCATAAGCAAGAAATAACCTTTTCCATTGTTCATCAAAAAAGAGCTTGATTTAAAAGCATTCCAAAAAATGGTGAAAGAAAAAAAGATCAGTGGCAATGAAATTATCAGCAAAATACATAATAACCAATGAATTGTTTTTAAAAGGTGTAGGTAAACATTATGTAATTAATGTTAAAATAAAATTTTATAAAAGTGATTACTGTAGTTAAAACAAACAAAAAGATATATATTGAAACGCTTATTTTGTTTATTACACAAAAAAACAAAGAGCAAATAAAAACCAAGAAATATAAAAAGAATTAAAATTTAAAGAAGAAAAAAACAAATTTTTTCACTGTCAAAGCTTGAAGATATATAATGCATATAAAATATATATATTAGAAAACCATTTACGAAGTAATAATAATGAATAAAAGAGACGAATAAACCATAAATAATAAGAAGATGCATGATACATTCCTGAAAACAAAATTACTGTAAGTAAAAAGATTATCAAATGTCATAAAGCAGAGCAGCCATTATAGAGGATACGATTTTAAGGGAGATCAAGTGCAAAGACAGAGCCTTAGCGAGTCGAAAAAATGAGTTTCACTATATATTTTTTATCATTATTAGCTCCCCAAAACGTTCCTCTTTAAAAATGGCCACCCCATTAAAGTAAAAACAAACTTACAAACAACCATATCAAACATACAACACTACCGAAAACAATCATATAATAAAAATTCTTTTAAATAAAAGTCTTCAGCGAAAAATAGACGATGAGATTACACATATTTATGATGACGTAAAAGCTGTAGGACCACGGGTATCACGAAGAAATACAGAATTAATAAATTGTGTTAAACCATCTGCAACTTCATATTCTATTTCATCTGAGATTCGACTTGATGAGGATGAAGAGGAATTAAAATGGCTGTTCTTTTGTGCAATATCAGAATGTACACCATTTTGTCTCTTTGTTGTTGTTGTAGCAGAAGAACCATTTGTACTACCATTCATTTGTGGCGGAGCAGGAGAATTTGAATCTGTTGAACGACCATTACCAGTTCCATTAGAATAACCATTTGAATGTGATCGTGATGTTGATTCTGTAATTCTTGCAGGTGGTCGACTATCTTCTTCATCATCTGAGGATTCAATAGTAATAACTTCTGCATTTACTTTTTTCGATGACGAAGGTTTTGAGGTTGTTGTTGTAGCAGATGATTTACCATTAGTTGTAGAAGATTTTTGTGGAATTTTTCTTCGACGAGAATGATTATCATCTGATGATTCTGAAGAAGATGACGAAGAACTTCTTGATTGCCGAAAATCTATTCTTCCTTGTTTTGCTTTTGGTCCACCACCCGATGATGCGGCAACAGATTTGGATGAGTTTGAAGTACCATTTGTTGTTGCTGCTGTTGTAAGAGGAGTTCTTGGAGGTGTTGGAGCTTCAGATGAAAAATTTGTTGATACAGATGATGGAAATGGAATATTTCTTGCTGATGCTGGTTCACTACTACTACCAGGAGTATTATTGTCATCATCCGAATCATCTAGCGTGATAATATCTGCATCATCCTTCTTGGAAGGCTTGTTTGATTTTGATGTGGCAGTAGAAATTTCTTCAATTTTAATAGCTTTTGTTGGACCAATATCCTCTTCATCATCAGAAAGAGTATCACATGCCACTTCCAAAATCTTCCAATTTCCATCTCTTTCTAGTTCCACTTCTTCAACATTATATTCCACCGCTTTTAATAGATCCATAAAATATCTAAAAAAACATTTATTTTAGAAGCGGATAGTATAGTAAAGGTAGGGAAAAGGAACGCTGTAACAAGACAACGAAAATAAATCCCTATTACAGCAGCCGACACACTGCCCCATGACTGTTGCTGTTATCAAAACAGACGTTTCCTAGCTGCTGTTAATACAGATAAGGATACTGTAGCTGGAGATATATGTATACCAAATGGGTTAATTAACAGTATCCTATAAGAAGAAGGCACTGTGTCGGTTCCATGGAATACACAGAAGGTTACTGTAGCTAATATAAAAAGTCCATAAAACTTACTGATCAATTATCAGATTATCATAATGTGCATTACCATTACACTGCGGGCATTTCCATGATGGCCGCTTTTCATTCATATTTAAATAATTCAATAAGTCAAAGCACTGCAAATGTGCACATGTCTTTGTACGAGCAGGAATTTTCATTCTTGTCTTCATTAACTAAAAAAGATGTCGATCAAATCATATCTCTCTAATCCCAAAAACTTACAGGACATAATAATGATATTTTTAGCTGATCCAGTGCAATATTATCATCATCTCCATCCAACATTACAGCAATCTTTTTCTTTGTTTCATCCACAGATCTTCGAATACCAGTAGAAAGCAAGCGATCCAAGAGAATTGTAGCATTTTGACGATGTACCAGCCATACTCCAACAGCCCATGTTCGACGATCACTATACCAATCAATTTCAACTTTATGTGGTCGATTAATATTGATACGAGAGGATTGAATATATTGTGTTATATCCACTGGTCGTGAATAGCGTTTTTGTTCAGCATTTGGTTTATTTGTTGGAATAATGGCCTAAAAAGATTAAATTGTAACTATCAAGGTAAATGTCCCAAATTCTTTCTTAACACAGAAAACCCTTACCGGAAGTACAACAGGATTATCATCAACTTTAATAATACAATTAGGTGGAAAGTCATCCGCTTGTTCAATGTCATTATCATATAAGAACATTCGAAGTTGAACCTCATAACGAGGTGTTGGTTGATCTCCACGATATGTTATTAGTGGAATATGTTCAGGTTGTATTTGAAATGTAAAAATTGAACGTACTTCACCATTTCTTCCATTCAAAGGAGTTAATTCACTCATCTTTAATACCACCTAGAGAAAGAGAGAGAATTATTAAATTATCAAAATATTAAAGAAGAAAAAACTTACACTAATAACATCAAAAAATGGTAACCTTGTTATTTGCATTTTTTCTGCTCTTCCACCAGTCCTTGATGGCATTACTACCGGTACGCTTGATGAAGTACTCATTTGTCCAGGCATAAATGCATTTGCATATGATTGTTGAGGATGATGTTGTTGTAGATTTGGTCGCATAGCATAATATGCAGGATGTTGTGGCATACGTTGATATTGATTAAATGGTGTTTGTCTCATTCCGCCTTGTTGTGGATTAAGTGATGGTGTACGAGTTATTTCACGAATTCTTTGACAAGTATTTGCAGCAGTTTTTTTATCACGTAGTAAATTAAAAATTCTATTGATTAGTTCTTGTTTACGACCGTTTGAATGTTGTGGATTAAAAGTTTGTAGAACAGCTTGTAATTGTGGTACTCGCATAGAATTTACTAATGTCTGAAAAAAAGAAAAGTGTTATAAAAAATATTTCAAGATAAAAAAAACAGAGAAGAAATGACGCATGTGTGCACTAAATATTTCACAACCATTCAATAAACACTTTGTTCATAGGGAAAAAAATGAAAGAAAAAAATTAACCGGATTTTAATGCTCTCGCAAAAAACATTTTTTTAAAGCATTTTTTGCCAAGGTTTGAAACATCAAATATGTTCAAGATAACAGCCTTCAATCATAAAAAATTAACTGCGAACTACGGTAACTCTTATCAATCTAATTACTGCTACAATAACCATTTAACAATTTCCACTGCAAAAGCAACAGTAATCCCTATTTAATTTATCAACAAAAAAATTTTGATACTGTAACTGCTGTCTGCCACATCAGCGATATATATATTGTTAAAACAATGCCTTATCTAACAACTGCTACAATAACTCTTATCCATCTCCTTCTCTTTTAAAGGCTACAGTAATCCTATATTCACTATTTTTATAAATATTCTATGGATTTGTTACAAGCTGTTATGTTATCAGCAACATTAATTCTATATTCACTATTTTTTAGATATTTTATGGACTTGTTAAAAGCAGTTGAACATAATGTCGAAGAAGTCGAATTGGAAAGAGATGGAAATTGGAAGATTTTGGAAGTTGCATGTGATACTCTATCAGATGATGAAGATGATATTGGTCCAATAAAGGCTATCAAAATTGAAGAAACTTCTACTACATCGAAATCAAATAAGCCTTCCAAAAAAGATGATGCAGAAATTAAAATCCTGGATAGCTCGTATTAAAATGTAGTATTCCTTCAAAACAAATTTTTCATCTGAAGCTCCAACGGCTCCTTCTCTTTCAGCAGCTGCAACAACAAATGGTACTTCGGCCTCCTCGAAATCTGTTGCAGAGTCATCTGATGGTGGTGGATGACCAAAAGCAAAACAAGTAATGGTAAATTTTCTTAAGTTACAACAACAATTTACTGTAGTTGCTAATATAATTGGGAAAGATACTGCAAGAAAAAAAGCATTGGAGCATTGATTAGATAGTGAGAGAGTTACTGTAACTAATGAATCATCTTCGGCATTTAATTTAAAATTTTTATCTCTTCAGCTAGAAGCGATGTAAATATTCACTGATTTCTAAAACATTAATAGTAAAAGGTAAAGCTCAATTAAGTGTTAAATCCTTTTCTTTGAGATAAATAATCGTCAACTATAAGGACAATTAGCAGCCAAATCATATCCCTTAAATACAAATTGTAAAAAACATAGTAGACGATGTTTTTATTATTGCAGCAAATTTAGCTCTTCTTATATCTGCTGCTAATTGATTCGAAGCTAAAAATATATAAACAAAATATAGGTAATTAACTCCAAAGGGAGCCTTCTACTATTACACATGCAACATTTCTCTCTGATAAAATAAAAGAAACTTACAGAACACGATTCAACTTCATTCATATTCATAGGAGGATCACTAAAAAAGAGTTAATATACAATATCGCCCCAACAAAAAGTTTAAATACAAAAAATAGGTCAAAAATGGCATTTTAAAAAGAGCTTACAAATTTTCCTTAAACCGTATGCTTCCTTTATTAATGCCTTTTTTCCAGCTTATATATCCAACACCCTAACCGAAAATAGTGACCTATTTTTTACACATATATTAACACCAACAATAATTATCCATATATCCAATATCTTCTGTTTTTAATGTTTTTTGAAGTAAAAAAAACTTTTAATGCAAAAAAAAATTTGTTTAAAAATTCAATGAACATTTTGCCCCAAAACAAAAAAGCTCGCGCAAAATTTTTTTGGGCGGGAAATTTAAAAAGCACAAAAGCTGCTAACATTTTTTGAAAGATGAAAGAGAAGAAGATACTGGATGTATCAATCTTTGGTAACAGTAATACAGATATATACAATTAAAAAAAAATTACTGATTGGGTACTACTACTGCTTATCGATTACTGTTGATGATACTACTAACTGTTGTTGCAAATCTGTATGATAAAGTTTCAGATAGTGCTTCATTTGGATAAAGAAATCTCAGGTATGCTGCAGGTATAACATTTACAAGAAAGCTATAACTTCAAACATTACTACTACTATCTAACACTAATAAAATTGGTGCATTTTGTCAGTGAAAAAAAAAACAACTATATTAACTACCGTATCCACAAGCTAAAAAATTAAAAAAATCAAAAATTACAGTATACCTCAACAATTAAATTCAAACTTTTAAAACATTAATCTTAATGGTAACTATCTACAAAAATAAATCAGCTTTTCTCAAGCCTACAGTATCATTTTTGCCTTAACAAAAACAATTTCTTATAATTACCAGCTAGAGTGTTTAACTTAAATGGATATAAAAATTACATATAAAACTTCTTTAAATTTAAATTTATGAATATTTTATCATCACTAAAACTGCTATAAGTAAAATCAAAAAGTACAGTATAACTCAACAATTAAATTCAAACTATTTTAACATTGATCTTAAGGGTAATTTTCAACAAAAATATCACAAGTTTTCTCAAGACTACAGTAACTTTTTTGCATTACCGTATCAAGCTTCTTTAAATTTAAATTTCAAAAACTGCTATATAGGCTTTTCAAGAACGATCAAATGCCAAAAAAAACAATATTTTGCTGCCATCTAAAATCATAAAAAACAATATACTGCCGCAAAAAAGTTATACAAAAACTAAAAGCATATATAATTTTCAAAAAAAACTTTCTAACAAAACTAATAAGATAAATAAAGAATTTTGAAAAAAATATCATCTTCTATTTTTTAATAAAGCGTACTAAGAAGAAAAAACATCTATAAAAATGAAGCACCTTAAGCTGCAGAACGATGTTTAAAAAGATTCAAATGAAGATACAGCAAAAAAGGATTTATAGACCAGCAGCTGCAGCGGTAAAATTTGGCAATACAAAGAGAAAATAGGAAAACGGAAAAGAAGACAACATTTTATAATCAAATGGCAACATTTAGGTTTTTGATTTTTAAAAAGCAGCATATAAAAATTTTAAGATGGCTAATGAAATGAAGAAAAAATATGCTATTGACGACAGCGATGTTTCTAACTATAAAAAATTAAACAGCAACGTTTCCACAGCAAACGAAGATATAGTAAAGAGAAAAAGGATACAGTAATCGAGAAAATGAAAAAAAGAGGTAGAAGAAAGTAGTTTTTTTATGAATAAAAAAAAAGTGGAAGAGTAAAGAAAAGCATTAAGATAAATAAAGAATTTTAAAATTTAGAGACTTAGAAGACAATGCGTCTTCAACTAACAAAAAAACTATTTTAGTATACCATCTCCGGTTTTGTCTCAATTTATTTTTGTGTAGTAAAAGGAATTTATTGTCTTAGACATAATTATATGTTACATTATTTAACAGCTGCTGCCCTTGTCTATCCTATACTCTTTTATCACCTACAGTAATGTTATATTAACTATTTTTAACATATTTTATGGATTAGTTAAACGCTGTTGAACACAATGTTATAGAAGTGGAATTAGAAAGAGATGGAAATTGGAAGATTTTGGAAGTGGCATGTGAGACTCTATCCGATGATGAAGATGATATTGGTCCAACAAAAGCTATTAAAATTGAAGAAACTTCTACTACCACATCAAAATCAAATAAGATGCAGATATTATCACATTGGATGATTCAGATGATGACAATAATACTCCTGGTAGTAGCAGTGAACCAGCATCAGCAAGAACTATTCCATTTCCATCATCAGTTTCAACAAATTTTTCATCTGAAGCTCTAACACCTCCAAGAACTGTTCTTGCAACAGCAGCGATAACAAATGGTACAACAGCTTCATCCAAATCTGTTGCAGCATCTTCTGGTGGTGGTGGACCGAAAGCAAAACAAGGGAAAATAGATTCGTCAATCAAGTTCTTCAGTAAATACTGGTCCAACAAAAGCTATTAAAATTGAAGAAACTTTTACTACTGCAAAATCAAATAAGCTTTCCAAAAAAGATGATGTAGAAATTATAACACTGGATTGCAAGTATTTATATGTACTTCTTCAAAAAGGCTTCGATTGCTGGGATCTACAGTAAGAAAGAAAGACCAAGAAAAGATACAATTTAAAAAGAAAGAAACAGAAACAAAAAGAATTACTGTTACCAAAGAAAGCAATGGAAAACTATATATAAAAATAAAACAATAACAATTCGTCAAATATTTTTTCATTGGGGCCTTAAAAAGGCCATTCAACCAATATTATAATCTTTACATCAACACAATATAAATAAACCTTTTATATTTTTTTATACATTTATTCATCACACATAAAAATTCGCAACTATACATTAAAAAAATCAGTTTCTGAATTACCTATTTACGATACCATAATTGTGCATCACGTCGACGTTTAATCTTCTTTTGTAATTGTAAAACTCCATAGAGTAACGCTTCAGCAGTTGGTGGACAACCTGGTACATAAATATCAACAGGAATTACACGATCACATCCACGTAGTACAGAATATGCATAATGATAATATCCACCTCCATTTGCACATGAACCCATTGAAATAACCCATTTATTTTCAGGCATTTGATCATAAATTCGTCGTAATGCAGGTGCCATTTTATTTGTTACAGTACCAGCAACAAAAATTAAATCAGCCTAAAAAAGAGAAAAGGATTATTAACGAAGAAATGGTAAAATACAGTAGGATAACAAAGGAAAGAGCAGAACACATCCGAGTTAAGCTGAATAATTTCTTTGTTTATTATCAACTTCTTATTGCTTGCTTGATGGCACATTTTATCCTTAACTGCCTCCCACAGCAAGACTAGTATATGAATATTTAACTCGGTAATCCCTTGGAAACTTCTGTGTTGAGTTAGAGATCTCTTATAAGCTTTCTCAGCAATAATCTTAAGCTTGTTGTGGAACACGGCCACAATCTAAAGTTCCACAATTCAAGTTAAAAGCTATATTCATATACTACCGAAAATTTCCTTCTTTTTCTCTCCCTGGAATCTATCCAACTCGGGGAGCTAATTGCTATTATCTTTATCCTTCTCTTTTCCACAACCACCCAAATCCCCTTTCCTTACTTGTCGAGGTGATGCTCGAAATACAACACCATATCGATCCATATCATATCGAGGAGCAGCAAAATGCATCATTTCTACTGCACAACATGCTAAACCAAATGTTAAAGGCCATAATGAAGTTCTTTGTGCCATATTTATAACATCATCAATTCGAGCTAACGCATATTCAGCTTTTGATGAAGGTTGTGTAAATGGTGTACCAGTTTTTCCAATACCTTTTGGTACTTCTGTTGTATGCTTTAATGGAGAGGGTGGAAGTTTTGATGTTGGTTGATATTGTTGTTGTTCAAGGATTGTTGAAGTTCCAATACTTCGACATAATAATATTGCTGCTACTTTTGATGATGGTGGTAATAATCCGCGTTGAGCTAACATTGCTGAAAAAGTTAATAACAATTAAGAGATTGAAAAGTAGTCGTTGAAATAGAAGGAAAAATTTCGCAAAATTACAACAAAAAAAACAATTGGAAAAGATAAAGAAAAAATTTACGAAAGCTTTATTAAAAAACTATTTCAATCCATCAATGTTTTTTTTCTCGAGAAAAAAATTAGCAGTTATAATTTCGTTCTAAGAATTTTGAAAAAAATGCGGCAAATTTAAATTTTGTTTTTAACATTGGATTAAAAATTTTCAATCAATATAAAAACTACAATTTACATAATAAAAATTTTTTAATAACAATAATTATGGATGTAATACGAATAATAAGTTGATAAATTTAAAGAAGTAAAAGAGTAAGTTAAATAACAATAAACTTTTTATAGCAGCAAATTTTCTCTTTGTTTTTTCTGTGTGGCCACTGTTAGAAAAAAAAATGAAAGCAAATGAAAGACCGACAACTTGCCAAATGATTTCCACGTTGCTGGCAGCAATTAAGTTTTATAGCTTAAAAATTGTTGGAAAAAAAGCTTTTAGTAATTTTTCAGCGTTAAAAATTGACAGTTATAATTACAACTCTGGCATAAGTCTATTATTGCTTTTAGATTGCATCATTCCAGGAACACCAAATTTTTCACCACCAACTTCATTCAAATTAATGCTATCATACTCTTTGATGATGCTGATGTAGTACTTAAAGTACCAAAATTTTGTTGTATTCATTATTTTGTAAAAGTGAACAAGTTTTATTTACGAAAAACAGCAACAAAAATTCACAGACAAACAATCAATCATAATAATAGAGAGAAAAAAAACTTAATTTTGTTTATAAAAACGATATAATTTTTTGAGAGAAGCTTCATCAACACCAAGAAAAGTAATAAATGGTACCATGTAATCATGCTCTTCAGTTTGAATAATTTCATTTACAAGTTCTTGAAGACGATTTTGATGATGACCAAAATGGAGATGAATTTCTGTTTGTTTATTTTTCTAAAAATGATACATGTCTATCAAAAAATATGGAATGGCGATAAAAAGCATTACCTTGATATAAGAATAAAAGGCATCAATATCGAAGCTGTCAGGTACATCACTCAAACAGAAATAGCTGAGATTGCAGAAATGAGGAATTTGAATCAATTTTTGAACAGTATCTGTTGTAATAATATCAGCAGGCATATCTTCTAAATCACTAAAAAAAGATGAAACGTTTTTCAGTAAAAAAAAAACTTAATTTAACTTACTAATAAAATTCTTTAACATTTGGTAAAACTTCAATAATCTTATCCAAAGTAACAACGGCATCGTTTTCATCTTTTACAGTAACCATATATAAGTTAATTTCTTCACATTTTGAAGCAAGCAAAATCAAATCATCAAGAACAATATTTTGATAAGTAAGAGAAAAGCATTCAACATAATTTTTATGGAGTTTTGAAAAAAGAGAAGAAAAAGTAAATGGGTGACCTGCACCTCCTTCAACATCTCCAATAGCAAGTTCATCAGTAACCCAGATCTTGGAAGTAATATTTTGCAAATCAACAGGTTGGTCATCATTAAAATAATTATGCCATTCACCTTCTTCATATTTAGCAAAAAAGCGTTCAACGACGAGCAAAGGATTCTTGACGAAGAAGTATTTGGAAGACTTGATTAGCTTTTCATATACTTTTGGTGATAAAGGATTTTTTGCAATGTATTCAATAATAGGCTTTGGGAATGCCCATGCTTGATTACGACGATAAGTAGAAAAGAATAAAGCACGTTTGGATGGAGCTAGCTTTGAAATTTTTCCATTTGATGAAGTAGCGATTGAAGGATTTGCAGAATTCATTTTCACGACTATAAGTTGCAAGTAGATGTCTGAAAAATGTTACAAATTACAGTAAGGAAACAGATAAAAAAATTTGGAATTATTCTGAATAAAAACTATGACATCTAAAAAATTAATAAATCAGAGCTAAAAAAGTTTGTTCTGTTTTACCGCCACTCAAAATCGCTGCAAGACATTCAACTTTTTTAAATATTTTCTTTTACGAAAACAAATTGCGCTGCTGCTTTTTTTTCTCCACATTCTTCTCCTACATTTTTTTGATTAACACTTTTACTTCAACATTTTTTTAGTCTACAAATTGTACAGTACTACTACTATCACCAGATATAAACGTACATCATCAAATGAATCATGGCTTGGTTTTCTTCTAGTGAACCGTAAGTTTTTTTTTGTAATTTTTGTTAGCTTCTTATCTAACATTTTTTAGATATACACCAGTGATGCGAAAAGGAAATTAACGAAAACCTCTTACACCAGAACAAGCAAAACATATCTTAGAAAATCCATTTCCAACTGGATATACATATCCTCAAAGGTTAGTTTTTGCAGACTGTAAAGAACATTACCACAATTTGAGTGAACGTGCACGTTCACTTAACAGCTATCACATATGAGCATGTTCCTGTTGAACTTACTGCATCTGGAAATATTAAAAGTGCTCCAAGAGAATTTAGAGTTTATGTAAGTTCTTTATTTGTGGCTGGAGTTACAGTAATCCACTTTTGGTTGTTGGTGGATACAGTAGTTCTGTTTATTCTTTTGTTGGAGCTACTGTAATCTTTATTTGCCATGCAACTTCCGTAATCTTCCACAATAACAATTTATTGTTTTTTAGAGCTTACAAGAAGAAAATGATCCTGTGAACTCCAATTATTGAAGTAGAAATTTTATCAAATTATGGTGCATCTCTTACATGCCTTTATCGAATTCGTGCTCATTCTTCTGCATAATAATATTTGAATCTTTTTTTGTTGTTTCTCTTTGTTTGTTTTGTTTTTATAATTGTCTAATTTTTGCAAATTTGTTAAATAAATTTTTTTGACAAATTATCTCGAGAAACACTCAACACGGCGTATTGAACAATGATATTGTTTAGCGTATGAATTTTATTTTCAATTTTTTTTTGCATAGCCTATGCAGCATAGGATTACAAATTTCTATTTTTGGCTGTTGTTTAAAACACATCTGTTAAATAATGTTTTCAAGTTCAAAAGGCAAAACCCAGAAAACAAGTAGTACAAAAGTCATCTATTGCTGCTTGAATTTCCTTCATATATTCAGCAGAGGAGGTTTGAAGCTTTGCTCCAGATTCAGAATTCTAAAAAATTAACTAAATTAAATAATACTTTGCATTAAACAACCTTTTTAGTAAGTTCTTGAATATGTGCCTTCAATTCACCAATTTTAGCTTCTGATTCAAAACCCTAAAATAAATTGTTATTCAAGAAAGTGAATAAGCAAAAATACAAACCTTTTTAGTAAGTTTGTCAATACTTTTTTAAAGATCAAAATTTTTAGCTCCCATTGTTGTTTTTGCATTTACAAGTTCAGCTTTTATTAAATCAGCAATCTTGTCAGATAATTCATTTTTAGCAGCATTTGCAGAAGAAAGTTCTTTTCGAAGATCAGCAATTTCATTATTACGAGCGTAATTTTTTCGTTGAGCTTCTTTTGCTTGAGCTTCTAATGCAATATACTAAAAAAAACTTTGACATTAAAAAAAGTAAGCAAAAAACACAGAATGATCTATTAGAAAATGGCACACGGTTTTTGTTGCCAGCTGAGTTCCATCAGAGAAGAACATTTCTACTTTTGTGGAAGTCATTTGACAATGAAAACACTTGTGTCAAATTATAGTAATTAATCCTGAATTATTTGCCTTTTTTGTAAGATCATTAATGTTTAAATTCAATGTATTGATTTTAGCTTCATCATTTCTTTTATCCTTTTCAAGAACATTTTTTTCAGCTTGTAATTCGGCTAAATCACGTTTTGCACTTGTAAGCTGTTCTTCAAGTTCTTTATCGCGAGCATCAGCCTTTTGTTGTACTTTTTTTGCTTCAGTTTCCAATAAAGCATTCTGAAATCTTTTACTTAACTTTCACATTTACTTAATTTTATTAACATACCTTTTGTGCAAGCTTATCAACTTGTGAATTTAATGCTTTAAGTTTATCGTCATATTTGTATTTTGTTGTTCCAAAATTCGAACAAGAATTAGAGCCAGGAAGTTGCTTCTTAAGTTCATTATCAGGAAATGCAATCTTTTGACGAGCTTCTTCAGCTTGATCTCCCATATGTGATTTCAATGCATTAATTTCATCTTTGTATTTTAATTGCTCATCTTTTGTTTTATCAAGTTTTGATCGCAATTTTTCTTCAGCTTCGTTTAATCGAACCATTTCAGCATTCTAAAAATGGTGTTTTGTTAAAAAGATCAAGATTTATGTAAAAAACTTACAGCAACATAAAGATTTGCAATTGCAACATTTTTAACATCAAGTTCTTTTTTTAGCTTTGCAAGTTCAGCTTTCATTGCTTCTAATGGATCTTCAATAGAGCCATCATTTCCGGAAGAAGTAGCAGAAGATTTTCGCTTTTTTGAAGGTGAGCAGCTATTTGTTGCCATTTTTAAGATAAAAGTAATTAATCTGAAATGTAAAAATATAAATTATCATGTAGCATATGTACAAGGATTGACGAATAAATATGTTTTATTATTTGTACAAGTTTTTTTTTCACGTGTATCCGTTTTTTATTGCTATTCGATTGCAATTTTTTTATTTTTTTATTTTTATCTGTATTATTAAGATATAAAACGCTGACTTTAATAATATTTTATAGAAACAAGAAAAAACGATAAAAATAGCGATTTTTCCTCTTTAAAATAAAAAAATATATTTTTTGTCAAAAATACCTCTTCAAATTTTTTAAGAGGAATTATTACAATTTTTTGGATTATTTTTAGTTTTTAACTTTTTTGAGGAAATTTTAACACAAACTGCAATTTTTTCCTCAAATCAAATTTTGACATTTTTCAAAAATTGAGGAAAATTTTTTTTTCCTCAAGTTGAGGAGATTTTGTTTTTCCTCAAGTTGAGGAGATTTTTTTTCTCCTCAATTTTTCCTTGAGGAGGATTCGAACTTTGTACTTTTTTCTTTTCCTTGTACGAGAAACTAACGTCAAACCAACTGAGCTATAGAGCCAATCATAGTAAAGCGATGAAAATGAAGGAAGTAAAAAAGACGTTCTCTTTTGTTGTCTCGCTTGCTTCTGTGTTGCTTTTCTTTGTTATTTTTTTGTGGCAAAAATATTACTTCTTATATTTTTGTTAATAATAAATTACTAGTAATAGATAATTAAATAAATATTAATATAAAATATAGTAATTTTATAAAAATGTTGTTATTTCATTGTCATCAAAAATGGAACATTTTTATACATTTTTAAGCTTCATTTGTAAGCTTGGACGCCCTTCATTATTACTTTTGTGACAAAAATTTTTATTTAAGGCAGTAAATTAACGAATATAGAAAAGTTTGGTTAATTACTTTTAAGAAGAATACAAGGTGGATAAAATTGTTTTGCAGGAGCATCAACAAGCTTCTGAGCATTTATACGACAACCAGTATTTTTGATGAAATCATTATACATGCCACTATCAGCATTATAGCGTTCTTTTTCAATTGCTTCAAGATTTTGTGCAGGTGAGAAACGACATTTATCAGCAATTTTTAAAAACTAAAAAAAAGACATAAATTACAATTACTAATAAAAAAAAAAGCTGTTACGGGTAGTAAATTCCAAAATCTTGTGATATTAGGCACCGTATACGGTATACTATCATACTGTTAAAAAATGTTTACCAGTCAAAAAATATGTTTTTTAAACAATAGAGTAATAGATATGAAGGGAATAACATAGAGAACAGAATGTGAGTTATCCCCGTATATCCCTCATAACGGTGAAGAAGTTATGTTAATGCGGGTAATGAATGGCAACAACTGTACAAAAAATAAAAAAACTTACACGAAATTCATCTTCTTTTGATTTAGGAATTTTTTGAAGATCAACAATTTCAAGAACTTGCAAAGGATAAAAATTACCATCATTTAATTCTACACATGGAAGATCAGGATTTTTAAGTCGAATATGTTTATCAAGAAAATGTTGTGTAACAGTAACACGTTTATCCTTCAAAATTATTCTAAAAAATTTTTCATCAAAATTTGAAAAAAACAAAAAAATAGCTTACTGATCAGCAGATTCTCTTGTAAGTCCTGTAACACAAAAAGTTCGGTTACGTTGTAAATGTGTTGTTTTAACAGCCAAATGTTTGATAGTTTTATCAGCAACTTCAAAGCAACTCCAAATTTTATCAATACTTTGACGAGTTGTAAATTCAATCAATTTAATCAAAGAAGAGCTTCCATAAAATGCAGTCTTTTTTGGGACGAATTGAAAAAGTAAAGTATTATTAGCAGGATCTCCAATTTGTTGAAAAGTTCGAATTGCACCACTTTTTAAAACAAATGGACTACCAGAAATTTCTTCGCGGCTAGCTTTTTCAAAAAATTTATTTCCAAAACAATAATAATCTGATCTAAAAAAAGTTAAAGAAATTATTCATTGATTTTTTTGTGTGACACGAAAGTCTTCTGCGTGCTTTGAAGGGACACAATAGCATCAAGTCAAAAGCACGAAAAACAATGCGTACCCTTATAAGCCTTAAAATTCTCGCATCACCATGCTGTGCGGGCAGGGATTGTAAAAATAACTTATAAAACATTTTAAAAAAAAACATACTGCTTTCGTTGTTCTTGATTAAAGACAGTTGAAAGATACTGTAGTACCGGACGATCATTTTCAAGATTTCCATTTAATTGATCAGGATGAATTTCACGTGACAATGAAACTTTAGCAGTAAAACTTGCAATATTAAAAAAGAAATCTTTTGCAACTTGAGAGAAATTATTCTAAAATGTTTCACTGAATTTTAAAACAATCTCAAGCAGCATTTTAGATAAATAACAATTTTAGATAAAACACAGCGACAAATCTGTTTCTTTATCATTTTTACGACGTTAAGAAAGGTATTTTTAAATGTCAAAAATTTTAGATGCGCGTTTGTCATTAAACTTCCCGAGAAAAAGCTTCCAAAAACTGAAAGAGGCAATTAACGCTAGCTGAAAATCGGAAGGCGCGAAAAATTTTTGCAGAAAAAAAGGAAAGGAGAAATAAGTGGAAATTTTATTTTGATACAGATTAATATCAGTTTGTGAAAAAATTCAATTATTTTACAAATGCTCATTCTAAACTTTTCATGTAAAAAAATGCAAAACTTACAACATTAATTTCAATTCTTTTAACTTCATTTTCAGCAAGAAATTGATGATGTGTATATAGAATACCTCCAGAATCAAAGATAAAATCATATTCAGTATCAGGATATCCAAAGAAATCTGCATTTTCTTGTAAAAGTTGTTCAAAAACAGCAAAAAGAGCAAGTTGCTTATCATGAAATCTTTTTCTAAAAAAATATTAACAAAAATATATAATTCTTTAAAAAATTTCTTAAAATGATAAACTTACGAAGCTTTTGTTTGTACATCTAAATCCTCAATCTTTGTACCATCATTTTTTTCACCTTTCCACTGAATGCTGTACTGGTAAGCAGGTATGCCACCATCTGTTCTAACTTCAAAACCATTAACAAAAGTTTTTAATTCATTTTTTGCAGGAACTGGAAGTCCTTTAACAGGTTCAGAAATAGCAGTTTCAGAAGATCGTAATGGAAAAGTTACACTATCATCACCCGCTGCTTTTCCAGTACCACGAATACCACTTTGATTACCATTTCCACCACGACCACGATTTTGTTGTAGAATTAATGGTTTATTAACATAAGAAGAATTTCCACTTTGATATAGAGATTGTCCAGAGGTAGATGAATAATTTGAAGAAGATTTTGATTGTTGATTATCTTGTGTACGACGATGATCCGATCTTTCCATATTGTCACCATGATATCCAGATGGACGATTGCTGCTGTAAGATGGACGTTCTCTGCTTGATTCCTTTGCACGATTACTTGATGATGGAGATCCGGCTCGATCATAAGGTTTTTGATGATGATTATATGAACGATGATCAGAGCGATGATGTGTTGAAGATGGATAACTGCTTCTGCTGCTATTATGTCGTCGTTCATGACTTGATCCACCATGATGTCGATGAGATGAATGCAAATCATCTGCAGAACGGCCATTATATGATGCATGTCGACTGCCACTTGATCCACTTAATTCATTATAACAATTTGAACGTTTCAAAGGGCTTCGATGACGAGATGAAGATGATGAACGAATGGGTGAACGATCACGATAACGTTCATGTGAATTTTTCATCTAAAAATCGAGAAAAATGTTATTGCAGAACTCATGTCTCAGTAAAATGTACAAAAAAAGAATATTTTTCTTTTACAACAGTTAAAACCTTTTTACGTAAACATCAAATACAAAACTCTATTTTTATTTTAAATAGATAAATAAATCAAATTTTGACTTTAAATTAATTCAGTTTCACATATGTTGAAAAAAAATCCAAATTGCATTTTATCCTTAAGATTTTTTTATAATATAAAAACTGTTATATCCTTGAATAACCGATAAACAATTAATAATATTTATTCAAGAGAGAGCCAGAGAAACGTCTGCTCAGCAGCAAGCAATAAACAATACAATGAGCATCTGCGAGGAACAACAGCTGCCTTGCTTTTCGTGTTAGGAACAAGCAAGCAGCAACAACACGAATCTTTACGTAAGCATACGAAAGCTTACGTATACAACAAAAACATACTGTTCGTTCACCAGGCATGTGAGCATTAGATGATTGCATTCTGCTATTATTACCCGATGAATAATGACGCTTACGCCATCGATCATTGCTGGAAGAAGGATGAGATTCATTAGGATTAAATAATCTTTGGGATGCTTTGAATTGCATAATTTCTGGTTCTGATGTTTCAGAGTCTTGTTGTCTTGGAAATTCAAATGAATTCTGCAAGTTTTAAATTAGCAAAATTGTATTGCTAAAAGTGCTAAAACAAACCTTTACAACAACAGATTCAGAACCATGAAAACATTGTTTTACATTTTGCCATTTTTTCATTAATCCAGTTTTTTCTTGCTTTTTTACATTTGTAGTTTCATCTCTATCTTCAATAACAACAGTACCAGAAGCCGCTTCAATAGAATTTTCATATGCGGCAATATGAAGTGAAAGGGTGCTATTATTTTTATTGGAATTATTTTGACCTTTTAAATGTGCTTCTTTTTCAGAATTTTGATGTACATTTAAAAAATTTGATGATGAAACATGATTTTCAGCAGAAGACGAAGCGAATTGTTTATTTGTATGTGATACTTGATTATTAAAATCTGACACATTTGTGAAGGCTGCAGTTTATTTCGTTGAGAAAAATATCATCCATTTCTTCAAATGTCATGTTATAACAACAAAAAGAAAAAACTAAATTGACAATAAATCATTTTTTGGATTTGAGTTTTCCTGTTTTCACTAGTTTTTATAGTAAACATAATTGAGCTTCTACTATAAAAACTACTTTATAAATTTAAAAGCAAGGCTCAAGTGTTTTTTTATAATTTTTTGAAGTAGCCGTGTTTTGTATTTTTTAAACACGGCTACTGTCAGTTTAAAAAATAAACTGCAGCCATTGTTTTATTACCGTAATTTGGAGCTTCTTCTTTTTTATCTGTTTCAACTGTTTTTGAATTGGTAACAATTAAATTTGAGCTTTGATGATTTTGATTCAAATTAAGGTTACTATATTGGCCATTTGAAGACTGACTACTATTTTGAGTATCTTTTGAAAACAAAATGTAATCCTTTGTTGCCATTTTCTGTAATACAAAAAAGTTGTTTACTGTGTTGTTTGTGCAAAGATAACAACTTTAAAATCACGCAGTACAAGAGACAGAAAAAAAACAGTACAATGAAAACCATGGCTATACGAAAATTTTATTTCGTTTCGTTTGTCAAAAGTTTCGTGTGGTCCTGATGAAGACTACTGAATTCAAAAAAAAACTGTTTATTAATTTCTCGCTATTATATTATTACATGCAATTTTGAAATTCAAAACTAATCTGAATGATTGATAAATCAGCAGTAACTAAATGAATGGACTATAAATAATGTTATGACGATCCTTGATCGAGGTAACAGATACAGTATAAAGTAGTGGTAGAAGTTTAGAAGCAATAAGTGTTAAAGTTGAAGTATAAAAGTTATAGTTTATTTATACAGCATTAAAATAGAAGTATAAACAGTATACAATAAAAAGTAAAAGAATGTGAGAAAAGAGAGTGCATGCGAGAGATATATATAGAAGTTGAAAGGAGAATAAATAGAAATTTGCATTAAGATTCGCGTTCTCCACGACAAATAAATAGAGACAAAAAAAATCGTAAATAAATCTTAAACTTTTTATATACAGTTTTTTTAAGTTGAGCCAGCTTTTATCCAAATGAAAGGTTACACATACTACTACTTTATATGGATTATAGAAAGCGCATGGAACGCAAAATTTTTCATTGCGGAAATTGAAAACGTTCACCAAGATGTGAATAAATCAAAGTTTTTAAATTTGCTTTTTTTTATTATGCTCACGAAAAAAAAATTATACGACAATGACAGCAAAGAAATAATATGCGGAACAACTGTACATTTATCTAAAACTACATCAGTTTTATGATATATTTGCTTACAAAAAAAGCCGAAATAAGAGCAAGAATTTTGAAGAAAAAAAACATTTCGTTTCCAACTCGATTCCAATTTCGAAAAGCATATCGTGATTTTCGATTACAAAGCAATGAAGTCAAGCTTTTTATTGTTCGTATGAAACCAATAATTTTGAGAAAATGACTGAGCAATTTTTATGGGTTTAATAATACTGTCGATTTCCAAAATGAAAAATCAGAATAAAAAATTTCTCAAAAAAAGAAATAATTTTTCTCGTTAAACTCAAGAAGACACTTACAAAAGAAATCTCGATTGACAAAAGCTGCTCCGAGCATCCTAGGACAAAGAATCATTTTTTTAAACTTTATTTTTTTATTAAAAAGAAAACAATAGGTTTCTGATGAAATATAAGACAAAAATTATTTCTGAAACAGCCAAAAATAAATCCTGGAAAAATGTTCGGTATCCTTGACCCATTAGTTCAAACAATTAAATCTTTGATAAGATTATTCCACAAAGTACTCTAATAAAAAGAATTAAATTCTACCGTACTCTAAAACTAAAAATGACTGTTTTTCTGTTTTGAACAACGCTAGCTGAAAAAGCTCTAAAAACAAAATTTCGTTATTTTTATACTACAACCATTAGTCTACAACCAAACAGAGACCCTTTTAACAAACAAAAAGAGGCGTCTTCCAAATATAGTGTTTTGAAAGACGTTGTAAACAAAGAGAATGAATTGCAGCTGCCAACAAACGAAGTTTTACGTAAACAAAAAACAATGTTTAAAGCGGCATATTGTGGGAAAGCTTATCTAAAATAGGATGTAAAAATAACCAAGAAAAAGCAGTTTTGCAAAAAAGTAATTAAGCAAATGTTGGATTCTAAAAGTTGTTTACGGATGCAAAAACAGATGAACCAAAGATTATAATAAAAAAGGTGCCAAAAAAGGAAGAAAAAAGCTTTGTCATCAGAATGACGAAATATTTATAAGTCACATTTTGGGGTAAGAAAATATGTATTTAAATTTTAATAAAAGTACACTGCCATCAAATTACATAACATTTTAAAGAAATTGCTAGAAAATGCAAAAAGAAAAATAAGCAAAAAATGAAAAACTTTACCTTTTTTGATCACAAAGTGATTTCCTGCCACATGGCGTGGATTTTGTTGAAATGTCATGTACTTTAGTGGCAATATACTCTCATTAAAATTTAATAAGGTAATTTTTTACCGTGGTTGAAAAGTCAATTTATAAATATTTCGTCATTGTGATGATTAGCTTCTTTTCTTACTTTTTTGGCAACCTTTTTTATAATCTTCGATTTATGATATTTGTTTTTGCATTCGTAAACAACTTTTGTAATGCAACACTTAATTTCTTTTTTGCAAAACGGCTTTTTCTTTGTAAAATTTACATCCTATCAACTTTCCCACGATTTAAACATTATTTTTTGTTAGCGTAAAACTTCTTTTTTACGACAGCTGCAATACATTGGTTATTTGTCTTCGCTTGCAACGTCTTTCAAAACACTATATTTGGAAGACGCCTCTTTTTTTGTTTGTTAGAAGGGTCTTTATTTGGTTGTAGTAAATAACACAAGTTTGTTTATACAGTTTTTTCCGCTTTCTTCGTTCAAAACACCTTTTTTTTAGTTTTAGAGTACGGTAGAATTTGATGTTTTTTATTGAGTAGTTTGTGGAATTTTCTCATCTGGAGTTAAACTTTTTGAATTAATGTAGCAGGGCCGTCATATATGCTGGCCATTTTTTCAGGATTTATTGCCATGACTTTTTGAGGTTTTGTCATATATTTCACTTCCGCTTTAGTCAATCGAGATTTCTAAAATATGGACGTACCGTAAACTCACTCATTGAAGGTACGCGCTTTTACAGGGTGGTCATTTTAAGTCGCCCACTTGTTTTTAGATGGCAAATGAGTTCTAGAAGGTCCCCAGAGCTCATATAGCATGGGCACATTACTAACAAGGGGGAGCAACTTTTCCATATAAAATTTTGGCATTCTGGAACATTTCGCCAAATGGCGCCAAATTCAAATTTGACCTCAAACCAGCTCAAACTTGACATAGATTATGAAAATCTAGACTCTCCTACACCCAATGGTCGAAAAATCAACCCTCTAGCTTCAAAAATGACCAAATGGCAGCCATTTGAAAAAATGCACTTTTAGTTAAAAAAATGAAAAAATCTGTGTTAGACTGATTTTTCAAATGGCTGCCATTTGGTCATTTTTGAAGCTAGAGGGTTGATTTTTCGACCATAGGGTGTAGGAGAGTCTAGATTTTCATAAACTATGTCAAGTTTGAGCTGGTTCGAGGTCAAATTCGAATTTGGCGCCATTTGGCGAAATGTTCCAGAATGCCAAAATTTTATATGGAAAAGTTGCTCCCCCTTGTTAGTAATGTGCCCATGCTATATGAGCTCTGGGGACCTTCTAGAACTCATTTGCCATCTAAAAACAAGTGGGCGACTTAAAATGACCACCCTGTATTTTTCAGTCAAACTTTTTGTTGCGCTATTAATAGAGAGTGCGTTTCAATTAGAGAGGCGCTTTTATTTTTTCGTAGCGGTAAAACTTAAATTTATTTATTCAAAAATGCTATTTTTAAGCAATATTGGTTCAGTATCAGACAAATTATTCATTATTCACATGAAATAAAATATAAAGATAGTAAAGAATGCATGCATATAAATCTAATATATTGATTAATTAGCAATAACTTTATTTTTTATAATCCATATGCCTCATGATGCGCTTATATTAGAAAGGCGCTTTTATTTTTTCGTAGCAAATTTTTCCTGCGCTTCAATCAGAGAGTTTACGGTAATTTTTTTTAAAGGTTTTCTTCAGGCAAACATCTTTCTCTTTTTTTTTTATAATTTTTTTTGTGAGCTTATTTAAAAAGCAAATTTAAAAACTTTGATTCTTTTGCAATTAGTAAAACGCTGATTTCCATGATTTGTAATCAAAAATCAAAATTTGCTTTTCGAAAGTGGAATTAAGAAACGGAGATCTCAGTCCTTAAAAAGTGCTTGGGATCAAAATTTTAAGATCGGCTTTTGAAAATGAAGTGACTTTTTTTTTTTGAAAATTCTGCCTTCATTTTGACTTCTTTTCTTCTTCGGAATTTTAAAGTTTTCAAATTTGTTATGATTTCAAGTTCCTCAATGAATACTTTCGTGCTCTTTCTATTCTCCATATCAAAAATAGCAAGTTTAATTTTTCATTTGTATAAAAGTTGTTTCAACTAAAAAATCTTCATATAATAAAACTGAGGATTTATTTGTCTCTCTTTATTTACAGTCATTTCATTAAATTGCTGTAATTTTTTCAAATTATCAAGTTCAGAATAATTTGGAGTTTCAAATTTGCTTGTAAAGAATTTTTTTTAAAAAAAAGTTAGTTTTCCTCATTGTACTGTTTTTCTTGCACTGCGTGATTTTAAAGTTAGTGTATTGTTTGTTTATCTGTCCACAAACAATACATTAAACAACTTTTTTGTATTACAGAAAATGGCAACAAAGGATTACATTTTGTTTTCAAAAGATACTCAAAATAGTAGTCAGTCTTCAAATGGCCAATATAGTAACCTTAATTTGAATCAAAATCATCAAAGATCAAAAACAATTGCTACCATTTTAAAAACAACTGAAACAGATAAAAAAGAAGCTCCAAATTACGGTAATAAAACAGAGGCTGCAGTTTATTTTTTAAACCGGAAAGTAGCCATGTTAAAAGTTTCTAAGCATGACTACTTCAAAAAATTATAAAAATAGATTTTTGTTTTCCAGCTTTAGCGAAAATAAAAACCAGGTTTTTGCAAAAATGAGTTAAATAAATCAAACATTTATCTTTAAAGAACCCCACTCATTCGTCAAAAATGCATTGTTTATAGATAATAAAGAATCTGAGGTTAAAAATGCAGTGCTTAAAGTATAAGTTATAGATAAAAAAGAAAAATATTTTGAATTTTTTTTCATTCGCGGCTTCTTTTTCAAACAGCTGTAATTTTGCCTTTCTTGAAGCTATAAAGACAATTTTTCAATCGTTTGGGGCAAAATAATTTGTGTTATTCATGTAACTTTTTCGCTGATATAAAACGATTTAATGTCAAAAGTAAACACCGTAATTTAGTTTTTCTGTTTTTTGTTTTAGCATTAGGATGTCTATATTTAATTAGAAATGTGCTTCAATTAGAGTGCACCTTGTAATAGAGCATTTACGGTAATATGTTTCTCAAAATAAACTGCAGCCTTCACAAATGCGTCAGATTTTTCTGTTCAAGTACCACATACAAATAAACAATTCGCTTCGTGTTCTGTTGAAAAGAATGTTTCATCATCAAATTTTTTAAGTGTACATCAAAATTCTTTAAAAAAAGCACATTCAAAAGTTCAAAATAATTCCAATAAAAGTAATAGCACCCTTTCACTTCATATTGCCGCATATGAAAATTCTATTGAAGCGGCTTCTGGTACTGTTGTTATTGAAGATAGAGATGAAACTGCAAATGTAAAAAAGCAAGAAAAAACTGGATTAATAAAAAAATGGCAAAATGTAAAACAATATTTTCATGGTTCTGAATCTGTTGTAAAGGTTTGTTTTAGCACTTTTTTTAGCAATACAATTTTGCTAATTTAAAACTTGCAGAATTTATTTGAATTTCCAAGACAACAAGAATCTGAAACATCAGAACCAGAGATTATGCAATTCAAAGCATCCCAAAGATTATTTAATCCTAATGAATCTCATCCTTCTTCCAGCAATGATCGATGGCGTAAGCGTCATTATTCATCGTGTAATAATAGCAGAATGCAATCATCTAATGCTCACATGCCTGCTGAACGAACAGTATGTTTTTGTTGTATACGTAAGCTTTCGTATGCTTACGTAAAGATTCGTGTTGTTGCTGCTTGCTTGTTCCTAACACGAAAAGCAAGGCAGCTGTGTTGTTCCTCGCTGATGCTCATTGTATTGTTTATTGCTTGCTGCTGAGCAGACGTTTCTCTGGCTCTCTCTTGAATAAATATTATTAATTGTTTATCGCTTATTCAAGGATATAACAGTTTTGTACATTTTACTGAGACATGAGTTCTGCAATAACATTTTTCTCGATTTTTAGATGAGAAATTCACATGAACGTTATCGTGATCGTTCACCCATTCGTTCATCATCTTCATCTCGTCATCGAAGCCCTTTGAAACGTTCAAATTGTTATAATGAATTAAGTGGATCAAGTGGCAGTCGACATGCATCATATAATGGCCGTTCTGCAGATGATTTGCATTCATCTCATCGACATCATGGTGGATCAAGTCATGAACGACGACATAATAGCAGCAGAAGCAGTTATCCATCTTCAACACATCATCGCTCAGATCATCGTTCATATAATCATCATCAAAAACCTTATGATCGAGCAAGATCTCCATCTTCAAGTAATCGTGCAAAGGAATCAAGAAGAGAACGTCCATCTTACAGCAGCAGTCGTCCATCTGGATATCATGGTGACAATATGGAAAGATCGGATCATCGTCGTACACAAGATAATCAACAATCAAAATCTTCAAATTATTCATCTACCTCTGGACAATCTCTATATCAAAGTGGAAATTCTTCTTATGTTAATAAACCATTAATTCTACAACAAAATCGTGGTCGTGGTGGAAATGGTAATCAAAGTGGTATTCGTGGTACTGGAAAAGCAGCGGGTGATGATAGTGTAACTTTTCCATTACGATCTTCTGAAACTGCTATTTCTGAACCTGTTAAAGGACTTCCAGTTCCTGCAAAAAATGAATTAAAAACTTTTGTTAATGGTTTTGAAGTTAGAACAGATGGTGGTATACCTGCTTACCAGTACAGCATTCATTGGAAAGGTGAAAAAAATGATGGTACAAAGATTGAGGATTTAGATGTACAAACAAAAGCTTCGTAAGTTTATCATTTTAAGAAATTTTTTAAAGAATTATATATTTTTGTTATTAATTTTTAGAAAAAGATTTCATGATAAGCAACTTGCTCTTTTTGCTGTTTTTGAACAACTTTTACAAGAAAATGCAGATTTCTTTGGATATCCTGATACTGAATATGATTTTATCTTTGATTCTGGAGGTATTCTATATACACATCATCAATTTCTTGCTGAAAATGAAGTTAAAAGAATTGAAATTAATGTTGTAAGTTTTGCATTTTTTTACATGAAAAGTTTAGAATGAGCAATTGTAAAATAGTTGAATATTTTTACAAAATGATATAAATCTGTATCAAAATAAAATTTCCACTTATTTCTCCTTTCCTTTTTTTCTGCAAAAATTTTTCGCGCCTTCCGATTTTCAGCTAGCGTTAATTGCCTCTTTCAGTTTTTGGAAGCTTTTTCTCGGGAAGTTTAATGACAAACGCGCATCTAAAATTTTTGACATTTAAAAATACCTTTCTTAACGTCGTAAAAACGATAAAGAAACAGATTTGTCGCTCTGTTTTATCTAAAATTGTTATTTATCTAAAATGCTGCTTGAGATTGTTTTAAAATTCAGTGAAACATTTTAGAATAATTTCTCTCAAGTTGCAAAAGATTACTTTTTTAATATTGCAAGTTTTACTGCTAAAATTTCATTGTCACGTGAAATTCATCCTGATCAATTAAATGGAAATCTAGAAAATGATCGTCCGGTACTACAGTATCTTTCAACTGTCTTTAATCAAGAACAACGAAAGCAGTATGTTTTTTAAAATGTTTTATAAGTTATTTTTACAATCCCTGTCCGCACAGCATGGTGATGGGCTATCCGAGAATTTTAAGGCTTATAAGGGTACGCATTGTTTTTCGTGCTTTTGACTTAATGCTATTGTGTCCCTTCAAAGCACGCAGAAGACTTTCGTGTCACACAAAAAAATCAATGAATAATTTCTTTAACTTTTTTTAGATCAGATTATTATTGTTTTGGAAATAAATTTTTTGAAAAAGCTAGCCGCGAAGAAATTTCTGGTAGTCCATTTGTTTTAAAAAGTGGTGCAATTCGAACTTTTCAACAAATTGGAGATCCTGCTAATAATACTTTACTTTTTCAATTCGTCCCAAAAAAGACTGCATTTTATGGAAGCTCTTCTTTGATTAAATTGATTGAATTTACAACTCGTCAAAGTATTGATAAAATTTGGAGTTGCTTTGAAGTTGCTGATAAAACTATCAAAAATTTGGCCGTTAAAACAACACATTTACAACGTAACCGAACTTTTTGTGTTACAGGACTTACAAGAGAATCTGCTGATCAGTAAGCTATTTTTTTGTTTTTTTCAAATTTCGATGAAAAATTTTTTAGAATAATTTTGAAGGATAAACGTGTTACTGTTACACAACATTTTCTTGATAAACATATTCGACTTAAAAATCCTGATCTTCCATGTGTAGAATTAAATGATGGTAATTTTTATCCTTTACAAGTTCTTGAAATTGTTGATCTTCAAAAAATTCCTAAATCAAAAGAAGATGAATTTCGTGTAAGTTTTTTTATTTTTTGTATAGTTGTTGCCATTCATTACCCGAACTCACATAACTTCTTCACCGTTATGCGGGATATACGGGGATAACTCACATTCTGTTCTCCATGTTATTCCCTTCATATCTATTACTCTATTGTTTAAAAAACATATTTTTTGACTGGTAAACATTTTTTAACAGTATGATAGTATACCGTATACGGTGCCTAATATCACAAGATTTTGGAATTTACTACCCGTAACAGCTTTTTTTTTTATTAGTAATTGTAATTTATGTCTTTTTTTTAGTTTTTAAAAATTGCTGATAAATGTCGTTTCTCACCTGCACAAAATCTTGAAGCAATTGAAAAAGAACGATATAATGCTGATAGTGGCATGTATAATGATTTCATCAAAAATACTGGTTGTCGTATAAATGCTCAGAAGCTTGTTGATGCTCCTGCAAAACAATTTTATCCACCTTGTATTCTTCTTAAAAGTACTGAAAAGCGTTTGATTTCTGGTCAATTTGGCATGATTAGAGATAATAAGGATCAATTTTTTAAGCCTGCAACTGTTCCAAAGCTTGCTTGTATTCTTGCTTCTCCTAATATTGATAAAGACACAGCTTCGTAAGTTTTTTATTGGAACAATCATAGCACGGTTATTTTCATAACCTGCATTAAGTTCGCTTGAAAAATCTTTTTGGGGGCAAAGCTTTACGAAAAAAATTACTACAATCAGCTGGAAAAATATATATAAATTTTGCAATTTTTAGGAGATTTTTTTATTCACTGATTGGACATCTTAAACTTTATGGTGTCAAAATTCAATCTTCTGTAAAATTTTTTTGGCAAAATGGCTGTGATTATGGTATGCTTGAAAAAGAAAATGTTACATTTGCTATTTTTGTTGGTGATGAAGATGAATTGCATCATAGCATGAAATCTATGGAATTAAAAAAGAAAATTGTAACTCAACATATTTTGTGTAAAACTGTACAAACTATTAATGTTACAAAGCTTGATAACCTTGCTTTTAAATTCAATCTTCGAGCTGGTGGAATTAATTGGTCACTTGCTTCTCATCCAGAAATGATTAAAAAATTTGGAAATGTTGATCTTTTGTATGTTACTCATATTTGGTTGTGAAAGTTTTTATTTATGCAAATTTTTAGACAATATTTAATGAAAAATACATTATTATTTGGTATTGATCTTTGTCATCCATCATGTCAAAAAGATAATAAGGCAACATGTGTTGGATTTGCATCAAATATTTTGAAAGGTCATACATCCATCTGTAAAGGAGATTTTGGATATCAAACTGCAAAGCAGACATATGTTGATGCTGAATTATTAGCTAATAGATTTACTTCTGCAATTATGGCATATTATCTTGAAAATGGATGTTTTCCATCGTGGATTGTTGTTTATCGTGCTGGTGTTTCTGAAGGTGAAATTGCAGAGGTGTGTTTACGCTTTGAATCATTTTGTGTTAATATTGCCTAACCTAAAATCCATTTAAAAATTTTGTCTCACCAAATTACGTTTTTTAGGTTCAAGAATATGAAATTCCTGCATTGAATAATGTTATTGAAGAATTAAAACAGAATTCTGAATTTTGTAAAACAGATGTCCGTCTTACAGTAATTATGTCAACTGAAAGAAGCAGTTATCGTTTATTCAAAGAAAAGAAAGATATTAATCCTCATGGTAAAGCTTCAGAACAAAATCTTCCATCTGGTACTTGTGTATCTGAAAAAATTGTCTCTACAAAGCTTCCAACATTTCTTTTAATTTCTCAACTTGCAATTGATAGTAATCCAAAGAATTCTGAACCACCAAGCGTTGATACTGTAAAACCTCGACTTTTTTCTGTTCTTGCTGGTGCAAATATTGTCCCAGCTGATCAAATTCAATTTCTTACTTATTGCCTCTGCTTTTCTCATGAAACTTGTCCTTCTCCTACCGCATTACCTGGTCCACTTGAATCTGCAGCAGATCTTGCTAAAAGGGCAGCAAATAATCTCAAACATTATTTGAAGGAAAAACAAAGGTAAGCAAGCATGTTTCAATATTTTAATAAAAATTGATAAAAATTAATATTTTAGCTTTGGTGGTGGCAATAATGATCGTGAATCAATGAAAAATGATACTCCACTTGATTTCAAAAATTTGAATAAAATTTTGAAAGCTAAAATTAATACATTATGTTTTTGGTCTTAAAAATTGTTTATTGTACTATTTGGTTGTTTTTGAAATTTGAAAAATTTTGTGTTTTGTTTTTTTTTGCCATTTGATTTATATAAAGCAGCGGGTGATGATAGTGTAACTTTTCCATTACGATCTTCTGAAACTGCTATTTCTGAACCTGTTAAAGGACTTCCAGTTCCTGCAAAAAATGAATTAAAAACTTTTGTTAATGGTTTTGAAGTTAGAACAGAACAGAAAGATTTCATGATAAGCAACTTGCTCTCTTTGCTGTTTTTGAACAACTTTTACAAGAAAATGCAGATTTCTTTGGATATCCTGATACTGAATATGATTTTATCTTTGATTCTGGAGGTATTCTATATACACATCATCAATTTCTTGCTGAAAATGAAGTTAAAAGAATTGAAATTAATGTTGTAAGTTTTGCATTTTTTTACATGAAAAGTTTAGAATGAGCAATTGTAAAATAATTGAATTTTTTCACAAACTGATATTAATCTGTATCAAAATAAAATTTCCACTTATTTCTCCTTTCCTTTTTTTCTGCAAAAATTTTTCGCGCCTTCCGATTTTCAGATAGCGTTTTCGGCATTTTAAATTTCTGTTAAACAAAATTCAGTTTTTTTTTCGTTTAATTCTGGTTCGAAAGTACTATATAATTTAATAAGAAAACATCTTTTTTCGAAAAAGTGTTGGTAAATTGCCTCTTTCAGTTTTTGGAAGCTTTTATTTTTCTCGGGAAGTTAAATGACAAACGCGCATCTAAAATTTTTGACAGTTAAAAATGCCTTTCTTAACGTCGTAAAAATGATAAAGAAACAGATTTGTCGCTGTGTTTTATCTAAATTTGTTATTTATCTAAAATGCTGCTTGAGATTGTTTTAAAATTCAGTGAAACATTTTAGAATAATTTCTCTCAAGTTGCAAAAGATTTCTTTTTTAATATTGCAAGTTTTACTACTAAAATTTCATTGTCACGTGAAATTCATCCTGATCAATTAAATGGAAATCTTGAAAATGATCGTCCGGTACTACAGTATCTTTCAACTGTCTTTAATCAAGAACAACGAAAGCAGTATGTTTTTTAAAATGTTTTATAAGTTTTTTTTACAATCCCTGCCCGCACAGCATGGTGATGGGCTATCCGAGAATTTTAAGGCTTATAAGGGTACGCATTGTTTTTCGTGCTTTTGACTTAATGCTATTGTGTCCCTTCAAAGCATGCAGAAGACTTTCGTGTCACACAAAAAAATCAATGAATAATTTCTTTAACTTTTTTTAGATCAGAGTATTATTGTTTTGGAAATAAATTTTTTGAAAAAGCTAGCCGCGAAGAAATTTCTGGTAGTCCATTTGTTTTAAAAAGTGGTGCAATTCGAACTTTTCAACAAATTGGAGATCCTGCTAATAATACTTTACTTTTTCAATTCGTCCCAAAAAAGACTGCATTTTATGGAAGCTCTTCTTTGATTAAATTGATTGAATTTACAACTCGTCAAAGTATTGATAAAATTTGGAGTTGCTTTGAAGTTGCTGATAAAACTATCAAAAATTTGGCCGTTAAAACAACACATTTACAACGTAACCGAACTTTTTGTGTTACAGGACTTACAAGAGAATCTGCTGATCAGTAAGCTATTTTTTTGTTTTTTTCAAATTTCGATGAAAAATTTTTTAGAATAATTTTGAAGGATAAACGTGTTACTGTTACACAACATTTTCTTGATAAACATATTCGACTTAAAAATCCTGATCTTCCATGTGTAGAATTAAATGATGGTAATTTTTATCCTTTACAAGTTCTTGAAATTGTTGATCTTCAAAAAATTCCTAAATCAAAAGAAGATGAATTTCGTGTAAGTTTTTTTATTTTTTGTATAGTTGTTGCCATTCATTACCCGAACTCACATAACTTCTTCACCGTTATGCGGGATATACGGGGATAACTCACATTCTGTTCTCCATGTTATTCCCTTCATATCTATTACTCTATTGTTTAAAAAACATATTTTTTGACTGGTAAACATTTTTTAACAGTATGATAGTATACCGTATACGGTGCCTAATATCACAAGATTTTGGAATTTACTACCCGTAATAGCTTTTTTTTTATTAGTAATTGTAATTTATGTCTTTTTTTTAGTTCTTGAAAATTCCTGAAAAATGTCGTTTCTCACCTGCACAAAATCTTGAAGCAATTGAAAAAGAACGATATAATGCTGATAGTGGCATGTATAATGATTTCATCAAAAATACTGGTTGTCGTATAAATGCTCAGAAGCTTGTTGATGCTCCTGCAAAACAATTTTATCCACCTTGTATTCTTCTTAAAAGTACTGAAAAGCGTTTGATTTCTGGTCAATTTGGCATGATAAGAGATAATAAGGATCAATTTTTTAAGCCTGCAACTGTTCCAAAGCTTGCTTGTATTCTTGCTTCTCCTAATATTGATAAAGACACAGCTTCGTAAGTTTTATTTTTTATTGGAACAATCATAGCATGGTTATTTTCATAACCTGTAATAAGTTCACTTGAAAAAATTTTTTGAAAGCAAAGTTTTACGAAAAAAATTACTGCAATCAGCTGGAAAAAAATATATATAAATTTTGCAATTTTTTAGAAGATTTTTTTATCAATTGATTGGACATCTTAAACTTTACGGTGTCAAAATTCAATCTTCTGTAAAATTTTTTTGGCAAAATGGCTGTGATTATGGTATGCTTGAAAAAGAAAATGTTACATTTGCTATTTTTGTTGGTGATGAAGATGAATTGCATCATAGCATGAAATCTATGGAATTAAAAAAGAAAATTGTAACTCAACATATTTTGTGTAAAACTGTACAAACTATTAATATTACAAAGCTTGATAACCTTGCTTTTAAATTCAATCTTCGAGCTGGTGGAATTAATTGGTCACTTGCTTCTCATCCAGAAATGATTAAAAAATTTGGAAATGTTGATCTTTTGTATGTTACTCATTTGGTTGTGAAAGTTTTTATTTATGCAAATTTTTAGACAATATTTAATGAAAAATACATTATTATTTGGTATTGATCTTTGTCATCCATCATGTCAAAAAGATAATATGGCAACATGTGTTGGATGTGCATCAAATATTTTGAAAGGTCATACATCCATCTGTAAAGGAGATTTTGGATATCAAACTGCAAAGCAGACATATGTTGATGCTGAATTATTAGCTAATAGATTTACTTCTGCAATTATGGCATATTATCTTGAAAATGGATCTTTTCCATCGTGGATTGTTGTTTATCGTGCTGGTGTTTCTGAAGGTGAAATTGCAGAGGTGTGTTTACGTTTTGAATCATTTTTGTTAATATTGCCTAACCTAAAATCTGGCTGTCCATTTAAAAATTTTGTCTCACGAATTTACGTTTTTTAGGTTCAAGAATATGAAATTCCTGCATTGAATAATGTTATTGAAGAATTAAAACAGAATTCTGAATTTTGTAAAACTGATGTCCGTCTTACAGTAATTATGTCAACTGAAAGAAGCAGTTATCGTTTATTCAAAGAAAAGAAAGATATTAATCCTCATGGTAAAGCTTCAGAACAAAATCTTCCATCTGGTACTTGTGTATCTGAAAAAATTGTCTCTACAAAGCTTCCAACATTTCTTTTAATTTCTCAACTTGCTATTGATAGTAATCCAAAGAATTCTGAACCACCAAGCGTTGATACTGTAAAACCTCGACTTTTTTCTGTTCTTGCTGGTGCAAATATTGTCCCAGCTGATCAAATCCAATATCTTACTTATTGCCTCTGCTTTTCTCATGAAACTTGTCCTTCTCCTACCGCATTACCTGGTCCACTTGAATCTGCAGCAGATCTTGCTAAAAGGGCAGCAAATAATCTCAAACATTATTTGAAGGAAAAACAAAGGTAAGCAAGCATGTTTCAATATTTTAATAAAAAAATTGATAAAAATTTATATTTTAGCTTTGGTGATAGCAATAATGATCGTGAATCAAAGAAGAATGATACTCTACTTGATTTCAAAAATTTGAATAAAATTTTGAAAGCTAAAATTAATACATTATGTTTTTGGTCTTAAAAATTGTTTATTGTACTATTTGGTTGTTTTTGAAATTTGAAAAATTTTGTGTTTTGTCTTTTTTGCCATTTGATTTATATAAAGTTTTGAAAAAATTTTATATAAATCAGATTACTACATTGTTCACTTCTAGCTAACCATTTGCATGTTTTTTAAAAAAGAGTTATAAAAGGGATTATAAAAATTTCAGTTTTTTGTTGCAAATTTGGGAAAAAGTGTCATAGCAAAGAAAAAATATAAGTTGCAAAAAATTTTCTTTCAGCGTTGAAGCAACTATTTTTTTTATAGATATTTATTTCAAGGTAAAATTTTAGCTTATTTTTTTCTAATGTTGTGAGCATTAATGACATTCTGGTTGAGTAAATCCATACTTATCTCTAGTTACATTTTCAATAGCTGAAAGTGGCATAATAAAAGATGGAAGTTTGTCATAATCTTTCATTGATTCACGGTTTTTTGGTAAAACAACAACAAAATCTTTGTCATTCTGATTTTTAATAATAAATAGCTGATTCTTAATTTGATTTTCACAAGCGGCTATTGCTTCATGCAATTTTAACAATTGCATTACAGATGGAATACGAGTCCCTATTTTTTGTAGCTCTTGTATAACATCTTTTTGTAGAATTAATGATAAAGATGTAAGAAACTGATATTTTATGTGAACAATGTTGTACTGTATAACATGATATACAGCAAATACAATCAATCTAATGTAAATACCAAAGATCAAAAAGGAGTAATATCGAATATGTGGGATACATGTATCAAAGACAATACCATAAATATCACCATGGTAGCCCTTCTTTGGGATATATTTCTTCTTCATTCAAAGGTTTATATAAATATCCAATAAAAATTCCACATTTTGTTAAAACTTTTATATTAAAAAGTTTAACATTTTTGGCATATTCAGCTTCAATAAAAGCAACATAATCTGATTTTCTAATAAAAGGTTTATGCAAATTCGCGAAAATAACATTTAAGCGTTTAATGATATCGTACAATTTACTTAAGCAAGGTACAACAGCAACAACTCGTGGACGAGGTCGTGGTATTGGTTGCTCGTGAAGGAACAACTCGCGATGAAAATCGTCGTAATAATGATGGACGTCGTGGTGAAAATTGCCGTGAAAGTAGAACAGAAGATGATCGTAAAAATGATGGAAATCGTCGTCCCCGTCTTCATCAACAATAAGCAAATGAAATGAAGGTGGTGAAGAAAATTTTAATGGTAAACGAATTTTTTTAAAGCAACTTTTTAATCTTTTTCTTAAGTTTTAGTTGATCGTCGTCAAAGTCGTGGTGATCGTCGTCTTTATCGTGGTGGTTCACGTGGAAGTGGTCGCACTGGTCTTCATGATGCACCTAAAAAGGAAAAGGAAATTGGGGAACAAGATGAGTTTAAAGGTAAAAGTGAACCAATTGGTGAAGCAAATGTTGAAAAGTCTGCTCAAGAGGATAATGCCGATGTCCACGTGGTCTTCTTGTTTCTCTTTCAATAACATTTATTCATCTTCCACCAACATATCTTAATAATACAGATAAAAATAAAAAAATAAAAAAATTGCAATCGAATAGCAATAAAAAACGGATACAAGTGAAAAAAAAACTTGTACAAATAATAAAACATATTTATTCGTCAATCCTTGTACATATGCCACATGATAATTTATATTTTTACATTTCTGATATATTACTTTTATCTTAAAAATGGCAGCAAATAGCTGCTCACCTTTAAAAAAGCGAAAATCTTCTGCTACTTCTTCCGGAAATGATGGCTCTATTGAAGATCCATTAGAAGCAATGAAAGCTGAAATTGCAAAGCTAAAAAAAGAACTTGATGTTAAAAATGTTGCAATTGCAAATCTTTATGCTGCTGTAAGTTTTTTACATAATTCTTGATTTTTTTAACAAAACACCATTTTTAGAATGCTGAAATGGTTTGTTTAAAAGAAGCTGAAGAAAAATTGCGATCAGAACTTGATAAAACAAAAGATGAGCAATTAAAATATAAAGATGAAATTAATGCGTTGAAATCACATATGGAAGATCAAGCTGAAGAAGCTCGTCAAAAGATTGCATTTCTTGATAACGAACTTAAGAAGCAACTTTCTAGCTCACATTCTTGGTCGAATTTCGGAACAACAAAATACAAATATGTCGATAAACTTAAAGCATTAAATTCACAAGTTGATAAGCTTGCACAAAAGGTATGTTAATAAAATTAAGTAAATGTGAAAGTTAAGTAAAAGATTTCAGAATGCTTTATTGGAAACTGAAGCAAAAAAAGTACAACAAAAGGCTGATGCTCGCGATAAAGAACTTGAAGAACAGCTTACAAGTGCAAAACGTGATTTCGCCGAATTAAAAGCTGAAAAAAATGTTCTTGAAAAGGATGAAAGAAATGATGAAATCAATACAATGAATATAAACATTAATGATCTTACAAAAAAGGCAAGTAATTCAGGATTAATTACTATAATTTGACACAAGTGTTTTCATTGGCAAATGAGTTCCAAAAAAGTAGAAATTTTCTTCTCTGATGGAACTCAGCGGGCATCAAAAACCGTGTGCCATTTTCTAATAGATCATTCTGTGTTCTTTGCTTACTTTTTTTTAATGTCAAAGTTTTTTTAGAATACTGCATTAGAAGCTCAAGCAGAAGAAGCTCATCGAAAAAATTACGCTCGTAATAATGAAATTGCTGATCTTCGAAAATAACTTTCATCTGCAAATGCTGCTAAAAATTAATTATCTGCCGAGATTGCTGATTTAATAAAAGCTGAACTCGTAAATGCAAAAACAACAATGGGAGCTAAAAATTTTGATCTTTAAAAAAGTATTGACAAACTTACTAAAAAGGTGTGTATTTTTGCCTATTCACTTTCTTGAATAACAATTTATTTTAGGGTTCTGAATCAGGCTGAAAATGTTTTACGTTGCAATGAAATGAAGAATAAAGAAGATCATGCTCATACTGTAATTGTTGATCAACAAAAAAAAATTTTTGATTTAGAAGATAAACTTCAAAAAACAAATAATGAAATGAAGCAAAAAGAAGTTCAAACAAATGCAACAAATTCTGATCTCAGAAAAACAAATCGAGATTTAGCAGCACAACTTCGTGATACAAATGAAAAATTATCTTTATCAAGGAAACGTAAAATTTATAAAAATGTTACTGCTGAAGATGTATGGATGAATGATAGCAGAATTGTATGTGATGAAATCTTCAATGAAGAAGCTAAAGAAATACTTCGTGTAGCAAGTGAAGAAAGTATTGATCAAATTTTTTCAACCAAAACAATCTCTTCGATCAAAGCGTATTGCATCAAAGAATGCACGTTTACAATAAGAAGAGAATTTTGCATTATAATAATTTTTTACTGATTTTTAAATTTTTTCATGTTTTTACAGTTGATATTTTTTGAAAGTTGATCTTTGTATGTGTTTTTATTATTTAAATTTTGGTGCTAAAATTTTGTTTGTTTTGCAATAACACAAAAACACTAGTAATAGACAAACTGCGTTTTTTTCGGAAAAAACAGTAATGACTTTGCGAAAGACGATATTCGAAGACATAGCAAAAACATGTTTAGAAAATAACACTTGATCAAGCTTGATCATATCAGTTTATTTTTACCAAAAATACTGCACCTACTCTTTTTTGTTTTTTTTATTAAAAATCTATTTGTTTTAATTTTTACAAATTTGATCAAAAATTGTCGTTGATCAAAAATTGTCGTTGATCAAGCTTGATCATATCAAGTTCAATTTTCAAGAATTACTCCATCTTCTAGTTTATGTTTTAATTTATACAATTTAGTTGTTACTGTCGTTGATCATGCTAAAATTTTGATCATAAGTTATTGTCTTTTCTACAACTATAAATAAAGGCATTAAAAATTCAATAAAAAGTTCTGCAAAAGATTTTTTTTTGAATTTTCTCCGCGACAACGATGTTTAGTTAAGCTGTTACGGAATTTCTTGTTACTTCAACCTAAAACAAGCTAATATATTTTTAAAAATACTTGAGAAAATAGATTTGTTATTTAAGGCAGTGCCACCACTAAAATTAAGGAAAGACATAAACCATTATCTGCACACCAGGTGTATTTGTTGGACAAACAAAAAATGACATACACGCTAATATGGAAAATAAAATCAGAGCCAAAAAAAAGAGAATGTTAAATCAAGAAATCCAATATTTAGGGATTCGCCTTTTTCTTTTTTCATTTCTTATTAAAAAACAAATTTGCAAAAAATTTTAAAAGCTATTGGCAAGAATGAACACCCATAAAGAGATCGCCAAATATTGTGCTACAGTTCCGGTGTGAGAAGACTTACGACTTATAAATTCCAAAATATTAAACAAAGTTTTGAAATACAGATTTTATTGAACTGACAACAACAGTATTTTGCATAAAAAATAAAACAAAAAATCACAAAAAAAACAGAAAAGCAACAAAAATATTATTTTAAGGAACACGTTTAAAATTTTTTGAAATAGGTTGAGGATCACAAACATGTTCTTTTCTGCTAAGCTCAATGTATTCTTCACCATTTTTCTTGATCAAATATGCAGCGACATAAGCATATTTTTCTTTGTCTTTTCCTTTACACGCTATACAAACGAATGCTTTATCTTTTCCCAACCATGTGTATTTTCGGCATTTTTCATCACCAATAAATATGCATAAATATTTGTCACGAAAAATTTGATACTCAGGTAATTTGATGATAGTTCTTTCACAAAATTTTTCAGGTACACATTTATGTTGATTTTGTCCAAGTTTGACATATTCATCACCATTTCCATTGTTGATAATTTTGGCAGATACAATAATCTTCTTTTTGGAGATACAATTATTACAGATATATCCTTTTCTGCTTTTATGATAAGTATATTTATAACACATAATTCTGTCATCATTTAAGAATACACATAAATATTCAGAATCATTTTTACCATGTCTTTCAGATAAAATTTTATAATTTCTTTTAATATTTGATTCATTAAAGTACGGTGGTAAATTATTATCATCAAAAAACAAATCATCAGTTGTTTGTTCTTCTTCACCATTTGCATGTTGGGACGTTGTTTCAGTTATTGGATATTCTTCATCATTGTCAGATAATACTTCTTTGTCACTATTTTCTTCTGGATTTGAATCATCGCCGTGATCTTCAGATGATGTTTCTTCTTCACTGCTACCTTCTGAACTTAAACCTTCAAAAGATGGTACTTCATCATCATCATCGAATTTTTCAAGTACTTCCAAATTTTCAAGAGCAGAAAAATTATGTTCTTCATCATCAATAGAATTTGAATCCAAAAAATTACCCAAAACTTTATTGACAGCATGTGTTTCTTTTCGATAAAAAACCGTGACGACACATAACACATTTTTTGTCAATAAAGAACGCAAAAGTGTTTTATACCCGGAAAACTAATTAAAAATAAAGTTTGTGTTATTTTAAACAAAAGTCTAAAGCCCATACAATCATTTTGAAAAAACCGTGTTTAACAAGGTTTTTTCAAAATGATTCTATAATTCCAAAACAAAATCAAAAAAAGTTACAGCAATAAAATTTACAAAATCCGCAACAAGAACGATTATAAAAATGTTATAAAATGGTCCTTTAAACAGTTTGTTTCTTTTAACAATCAACAACAACAAAATTGATAAATGAAAAGTAAATAAAATGCATTCTATTATTAACAACGTGATAAAATAAGCACCAACTGCCATCGTGTTTTTAAAGAACAATGATGCTTCTATTTAAGAAAGCAAAAAACTTAAATCTTTTTTAAAAGTTAATTACAAAGTAATTAATTATTTCTTTTCTAGACTTGCCCCCACAGTATTTATATTTACTCTGGTGGAAAAGTTAATTAATTGAACAAAAATTGTGCTTTTTGCTTTGTTTAAAATAATACAAAGGCACCCCGCGTTTTGCGCCGACGACAATTGCGCGGCGACATTTGCGCACGACATTTGCGCCGAATCAATTGTCGCGACAATTGCGCTGACGACAGTTGCGCCGATGAAACGACATTTGCGCAGAAAAGTTGTTTCTTACCCTACATCAATTGGGGTGGCACCAACACTAAATGAGATGACACCTATACTAAATAAGGTGACACCTATACTAAATAAGGTGACACCTATACTAAATAAGGTGACATCTATACTAAATGAGGTAAGCCTGAGAAGCTCGGCCTACGGCCTCGCCCTAAGACCTGAGACCTAAGGCCTAAGACTAAGCCTAACGCTCGGCCTTCGGCCTCGCGAGCCCATGCTAAGCTTGGGGTCAAAAACGATACAGGACTGAGTGCAGCGACAGCTATACTAAGGGGCGTGATATTCTCGGATTGTGTGCATTGTATAAAAAGAAAATAAAAAACTGAGTCTTTTAAATTCAATGTTTCTGAATCCCGATGAATCCTAAAACTGTTAGATTAGCTCTGACTGATTTAATAAATATCCACTTTAGAGCGGGCGGATATCATATTAAGCGGCCGAGAAACAGTAGCTTCATGTGCAGAATCCCTTAACAAAGTCCCCAACAATCCAAATTAAAAAATAACACTTTATATTACTTTTTGACTTTAATTTGCAGCTTTTTTAATCATTCGGCGCAAATGTCGTTCAATCCGCGCAATTGTCGTTTCATCGGCGCAACTGTCGTCAGCGCAATTGTCGTTCGCGCAAATGTCGTCGGCGCAAATGTCGTCGGCGCAGTTGTCGCGACAATTGATTCGGCGCAAATGTCGTGCGCAAATGTCGCCGCGCAATTGTCGTCGGCGCAAACTGCGTAGCACCAATACAAACTTTATTTTTAATTAGTTGTCCGGGTATAAAACATTTTTGCGTTCCTTATTGACAAAAAATGTGTTATGTGTCGTCACGGTTTTTTAAACAACTTTTGAAAATACCAATAAAAAAAGATATATGTGTACCACCAAATTTTATTTACAGGAGGCAGGGCGTAACAATATCAATCAAAAAAGCAATAAATAAAAAAGATTATAATAGCAACAAATAGAATTGTTAGTATTTATGAATAAAAAGTGTGAAAAATGTACGTCTTTCAAAGTATATTCTTTTACAAAAAAATTTATGCAGTTGCTCTTTGGTATTTTGGAAAGTAGACGCTGAAATTTATCAAGATGCTTATAATATCATTTTTTATTTTCCTTTTTTCTCTCTTTTTTATACAGCCTATCGTCTAAATCGGTTATTATCAATATTATTTTGATTATTTTAAAAAAAGCGGAGCCCCTTATTAGATATTTTTTTAGTTAATTCTTTTTTCGTCCACGTGCCGTAATTATATTGCTTTACTGTTAAAACAAACTTCTTAAAATATATTTATTAATAACTTTTCTTTTTTTTAGGATAAGATAAACAGAATTGCGTGATTATTTTTAAACAAAAATTGTTTTTCTATTACGACTTTCAATTTTAATCGTTAATTTAGTGTGAAAAGTGTATCATTTACTATTAAATTTTCAGAATTTTTTTTCTCACATCTTCAAGTGTTACAAATACTTTGGAACAACTTTGTAAAAATGTTGTCTCAAAATATGTTTGCAACAAAAGGTATATTATTATTTATCCATTTTATTTGTTTAAACATACATTTTTTAGATGCTGAAAGTGATGCAACTTTATCAGATATTGAAAGAGAGTTTTCTCAAAATGTAAAGATTACAAATAAGATTAAGATTATTATTAAAAATGTTGATGTTAATGATACTGCTTGTATATTAACCGTTGATAATCTTGTTTATAAAAGTAAGCGTCGATTTTTATGATACAATTTATACTATTAACAGTTTTTAGACATACAACTTGAAGATGATAAGTTTTTATCTGATTATAATATTCAAAATAAAGCTTTTATTCAAATGGTTTCATGTAATTCTGACAAATTTGAAATACGTATTATGAATAATGAAGGCAAAACTTTTACTTTAGAAATGAACATCAATAATACTTTCAAAAATCTTCAAACTGAAATTCAAGACAAATATGATATTGCTTTGCGTCGTCAATGTTTTACATGTTATGGTATAATTTTTTATACTCTTTTAAAAATGTTACCTCGTGTTTTAGATGAAAGAACTGAATATAATGGAAATGATAATTTGGAAGAACTTTATAATGATATGAAAGAATATCGAAAAGAAACACAAGCTGTCAATAAAGTTTTGGATAATTTTTTGGATTCAAATTCTATTGATGATGAAGAACATAATTTTTCTGCTCTTGAAAATTTGGAAGTACTTGAAAAATTCGATGATGATGATGATGATGAAGTACCCACTTTTGAAGATTCAAATTCAGATGGTAGCAGTGAAGAAGAAACATCATCTGAAGATCGCGGCGATGATTCAAATCCAGAAGAAAATAGTGATAAAGAAGTATTATCTGATGCTGATGAAGAATATCCAATAACTGAAACACCGTCCCAACATGCAGATGGTGAAGAAGAACAAACAACTGATGATTTGTTTTTTGATGATAATAATTTACCACCGTACTTTAATGAATCAAATATTAAAAGAAATTATAAAATTTTATCTGAAAGACATGGTAAAAATGATTCTGAATATTTATGTGTATTCTTAAATGATGACAGAATTATGTGTTATAAATATACTTATCATAAAAGCAGAAAAGGATATATCTGTAATAATTGTATCTCCAAAAAGAAGATTATTGTATCTGCCAAAATTATCAACAATGGAAATGGTGATGAATATGTCAAACTTGGACAAAATCAACATAAATGTGTACCTGAAAAATTTTGTGAAAGAACTATCATCAAATTACCTGAGTATCAAATTTTTCGTGACAAATATTTATGCATATTTATTGGTGATGAAAAATGCCGAAAATACACATGGTTGGCAAAAGATAAAGCATTCGTTTGTATAGCGTGTAAAGGAAAAGACAAAGAAAAATATGCTTATGTCGCTGCATATTTGATCAAGAAAAATGGTGAAGAATACATTGAACTTAGCAGAAAAGAACATGTTTGTGATCCTCAACCTATTTCAAAAAATTTTAAACGTGTTCCTTAAAAATATATTTTTGTTGCTTTTCTGTGTTTTTTGTGATTTTTTGTTATATTTTTTGTGCAAAATACTGTTGTTGTCAGTTCAATAAAATCTGTATTTCAAAACTTTGTTTAATATTTTGGAATTTATAAGTCGTAAGGCTTCTCACACCGGAACTGTAGTGCTGTACTGTACTGTAGTGGTAATGCATTTTTGGCCATTTTAGATTTTTTTATAGACATATCATTTTTAGAAAAATAAACAAACAAAAATTCAACTCCATTTTGGTCATCATCAAAATCGTCTTCAAGAAATCGTTGCTGAAATTATTCAAACAGAAGAACATGACTATTTGGTACCATTAATTACTTTTCCTGGTCTTGATCCAGCTTCCTTCAAAACATTAAGTCGGCTTCATGATTACTAAGTTTTTTTTTCTCTCTATTATTATGATTGTTTGTCTTTGAATTTCTTTTTTACTTTTTCATAAATAAAACTTATTGACTTTTACAAGGGGTAGAAGACAATGAGCATCTATTGCTTTTACAAATACAACATCATTGCCATCATCATCTACAGCAGCAACACAACAACTCGAACAAGAGGTGGAAAAGCTTCGACAATATCTTTGCACAATCTCTGCTGCTGTCCATGAAAGTGGTGGGAATACTCAAAGTAAGCAGATGATGCAGCTCTGAGAATAAATGCCCCAAATCTTGGCAAAAAAATGCATTAAATGATGTTTTTAGCGAGAGCAATAAAATCCGGATAATTTTTTTTTCAGTTTTTTTGCTATCAATTGAGTGTTTATTGAATGGTTGCGAAACATTTAGCACACACAAATGCGTCATTTTTTGCTGACTTTTTTCTCTTGAAATATTTTTAATAAATTTTTTAACACTCTTCTTTTTTTAGACATTAGTAAATTCTATGCGAGTACCACAATTACAAGCTGTTCTACAAACTTTTAATCCACAACATTCAAACGGTCGTAAACAAGAACTAATCAATAGAATTTTTAATTTACTACGTGATAAAAAAACTGCTGCAAATACTTGTCAAAGAATTCGTGAAATAACTCGTACACCATCACTTAATCCACAACAAGGAGCTATCTGATCACCATATCCACCCTCACCACAAAGAATCTACATTAAAAAGGAGAGAAAATGGCAATTTTATGGATCTGTATCCACTCATAATTAAATGCAATGTCTTGAATTTACTTTTTTTCCAATTTTGACTAATTATTCTTACAGATTTTGAATAGCCTATGTTTTAAAAAAAACATTACTAAAACCTGCATAAAGTTTCTAAAATAGACATGCTGGAACGAAAAGAGTAACAAAAATGCTAAAATTTGCTTTTCCTCCGATTTCAAATACAGTATCAAATAATTCAGGATATTGAGATTGAAAATCTTCCACCATTTTTTGTTGGACATCAGCAAATAGATCAGGAGAAATCATTTTTCGCCTGTTGTTTTCCTAGCATCTAAAATATCAGTTGAAAAAAAATCAAATTTTTGTATCAGAGTATATTTTTTCAAATTTGTAGGCACCATTTTAACTATTTGCAATTTTTTTCTGTTTTTTTCCTGCAAAGTTGACCGAAGAAAGATTAGTGGCGCGAATGGTTTCTTGTAAATCAGTGACCCAAGTTAATTATTGATTTAGTTTTTGTTGTAAAGAGATACATACACTAATATGTCCGTACGCGGACTATTCTACTTATATTTGTGCATTTGCAGAACGAGATCTATACGTGTTTGTTTATCACACCAGACTGAAGTTTTTTGAATATTTTATATAAAATTTTTAATGGTTTTTTTAAAGAAATATAAGCTTGAACGTCAAAAAAGGGAAAAACTAACGGTTTCAAAAAATGGTATTCAAAGAAAGAAAGGCCAATCAAACAACCAAGATTACAATTTAAAAAAAAGGAAAGAAAAAGTTTTAGCACAACGTTTTTGTAAAAGAAAGAATGTTTTTAATAAAAAACTAAAAAAACATTGATACAAAGAAAAAAGAAATCAAGAGATTGGTCAAATCTCTTGACATTCCCGAACAAAAAAAGTTGAAATTAACATAATAAAATTTTTGAGGAACCCTCCCTCCAAAAAATAGCAAACTTTAAAATTTTTAACAGTTTAAAAAAGTTAAATAATAAATTTTAAAAGAATTATGGCAATGACTGCTGCTGCAAGTCCAAGAACAATGTAGGTGTATGATGTTTGAGCAAAGTTAGCAGCAGCGTCAGTGATTGCGGAAATAGCGGGGGTTCATTTTTGACATCGGTATTAATTCTTGACCAAGTAAAAGTTGATTTCTTCAAAGTGACTTCAAATGTAATCGAAGAGATTTTTGATGGGCAACGTAGTTCACTTTTAACATTAACATTTACTTGGTTGAAAAATAAAGTAATTTTTTGATGATGGCCTGTTTTGCTGCATTGAAGAGGGAAGGACATAGAAATTTCATCGCAAATAACATAAGCTTTAGCAGCGCCAAAATCAATGGTACAAATAATGTCAGCAATAGCACCTTCAGGGCATGAGCTACAACCTTGAAGTGAATGTACTGTAGCTGAACATGAATTCATATCGACTGCAGCATACAATGAAAATTTTTGAATGCTACCTTGAAGTCGGGGATGTGCAGGTATGGTGGAAATAACATTACCATCACCAGTTGCTTGAAGCCAACGATGATTTTTCAGTAATGGTAAAGAATTTTCATTTAATAATTTTAAAAGTACGAAAATATGAGCAGGAAATTATTCCATCAGCAGGATAACATTTACATGCTTCTTGAAGGATACAATTTTTAAAAGTAACAGCAGCATCATTATTGCTACATGTTAATCAGGAAGCAGCACTAATTCCAATATCATTTATAACATTGAATGGAGTAGCAGCTTCAACACGGGTGGTAGGTAATTCAAGCATTTCAGGTAATTTGTATTGCTTAACTTTTAATTTGCGGCAATGAAGGCAATGACGATTTAATAATTTTGTAACTGCTTGTTTACCTTTGCAGATCCAATATCGTTCACGTAGCTGATTAAGAGTATGGCGTGGGCCAGAATGCATTAATTTTACATGAATATCGAGAATCAGCATATCTCTTTCACGGCATTCAGGTATCCAAATAAGTTCAGGACGATTTTCAGCTACTGAAATTCTATGATTACATACAAGTAATCCATATCCATTTAATTTTAATTGCAATGCGTGCATAATATTTTCTGTTGGAGGATACTTCTTTTGGATATGAAGTATAATGCTTTTTTCAGCAAAAGCACACATTGCTGGAGTACGGTAAGTGGATGCAACAATACTGAATAGTGATTGCATAAAAGTTGAAGATACATTTTTGCAGCAATTTTTAATGAAGAATAACATAGCAGCAACTAATCCAACAAGATCTTGCCATGGTAAAGGAGTAACAGCTTGTTCAAGAGTAATATGATTTAATGCTGGTGGAGGCCACGATTTTTGATCAAGCTGTAGCCAAGGAGGGCAATGCCACCATTTTGAATTTGAAGCAAGTTCTCAAATTCAAAATGGTGTTTCACACCCACGAGAGGCAGTATCAGATGGATTTTCAAGGCCACGAACATGTTGAATGTCAGTAACGATATATGGTAAATCATCGGAGTTAGTAAAAGGCGGGTGGCGGGTAGTAAAAGGCGGGTGATGTGGCGGGTAGTAAAAGGCGGGTGATGTGGCGGGTAGTAAAAGGCGGGTGATGTGGCGGGTAGTAAAAGGCGGGTGATGTGGCGGGTAGTAAAAGGCGGGTGCGGGTGGGAAATGGCGGGTGCCCTGATTTTTTGCCATAAAAGTCTATAAAAAAACCCAATGGGGTTTTCGACTATGGGGAATTCAAATTTTTAGGTTTCAGGTTTCTGGCGGATTCAGAATCGTCGGAATCAGATGGTCAAAATATTTTTTCCCATTTTGCTTGATTTAAATATGTACTATAGGGTAATCAGCTATGGAGAGTTCATAAAAAATATTTTCAGAATCACCAGGCTTCAGAATCTTGAGATTCAGAAGTCCAAAATATTTTTTTAATTTTTTTTGTGCAAATATACATTACTGGCAAGAATTTTGCGGGGAGTTCGAAAAAAACAGTTCCAGGATTCTGGAGTTATCAGAATCCACGGATTCTGATGGTTGAAAAGATATTTTTTGATATGATATTTTTTCTATCCAAATTTTACTGAGAATGCAATGGTGGAGATTTGTTATGGAAAAATTTTAAATAAAAAATTTTAACCAGTATTTTTTAACGGTTTATTAATAATGTTATAATAAATAATATTAAAATGATAATAAGATAATAAAGCTTGTTGGATCAGATACTTTTTAGGTATTAGATGACACAAAAACAAATAACAATAAAAAAACATAAAATAAGTAGATTCGATTTAAGGGTTTTCAGCATCATCAGCTGAGATAGCGTAAGTAATAAAACTCAAAAGGCATCTTCGTTCAGCAATGCGTTTTAATGCTTCTTTAAACGTTGTTGGTGAGGCAGCATCAGTTGAAGAAACTCCATCGAATAAAATAACATTGTATTTTGAGAAAAAAATGATGGAAATATAATGACCAAGTTCATGGAATGAAATTGATGCCAGTTTATAACTTCTATCATTAACCTGAATAAAACTTTTAAATCTTTATTTTTTACTTTAATAGCTAACCTTCAACATAAACGGCAAGCGTTCTAAATCAGCATAGCTAATATTTTGATGACAAATCGGTCCACCTAATCGAATAGCAAATAAAAAAGGCGTTTCAGCAACGTATCGAACATCGGAAGGTGGAATCAATGTACCGCAATCACGGCAGGTCCTTCGAACAGTAAAAGAATGACTTATTTCAATAACGCTAGCAATATCATTTAAATTTCTGAAAAATTGTAATAAACTTCTTAATTTTCACCTACGATAAAAACATACTCAACAGTTAGATGATCTGCTGGATTAAGATAGCTTAAGGTATATCCGCATTTACAATTATATGAACAACGAACACCATATTGAGAATTAACTAAAGATTCATTCCAAATGAGATCTTCGCTTGCCTCTAAATTTTGCTGAAAATAAAAATGAAGTATATTTAATGCTTAAAGTGTCAACAATTTACTGTAATAATAGAGGCACCAAAACATAAAATATTGTAAAAAATATTATGAAAATTGACATTAAAAGACTGGCAAAAGAGAGAAACGTGTTCAGCTATTTGTGCTGTAAGATAAAATGGACGACTAAAAATAAAACTTCTTTCCTTTTTTAATTTTTTAAATAAATCGAATAAAATTAGGCACCACGACACAAAGAAATCGGCAACTTCTTGTTTTGTCTGTAAACACTATTTTTTGTGCGGAAAAGATGTGATATGAAGAAACTATTTTCGGCATATGTCAAAGTGGCGCAAAAAGAAGGATGTTTTTATGCGATTTATAGATCCTTTGATGAATCATTTTAAATTTAAATAAATTTTTGCTTCTCTTCTTTTGACATTTTTATTGTTCATTCAAAAACATTTTTGCTTCCTTTTTTACCCTTTGTAACTTCCCTAAAAAGACTGTTTGCTTCTCTTTTGCTTCTGCAACCAGATGTGTTTGAACAATTTTTTCACTACTTTCAGTACCAAACGTTAAACATTGCAAAAAAACATTATATCAAATAAATTTATGTAAAATCAAAAAGAAAAGATCGCAAAAAAAACATCAAAAGTATTACTTTAAAAAAAATTGAAAAATTTTTTAAATGGGACACTAATTTTTTATTTAAAATTTTTCCATCCATAAAAAATCTCCACCATAACATTATTAATAAACCGTTAAAAAATACTGGTTAAAATTTTTTATTTAAAATTTTTCCATAACAAATCTCCACCATTGCATTCTCAGTAAAATTTGGATAGAAAAAATATCATATCAAAAAATATCTTTTCAACCATCAGAATCCGTGGATTCTGATAACTCCAGAATCCTGGAACTGTTTTTTTCGAACTCCCCGCAAAATTCTTGCCAGTAATGTATATTTGCACAAAAAAAATTAAAAAAATATTTTGGACTTCTGAATCTCAAGATTCTGAAGCCTGGTGATTCTGAAAATATTTTTTATGAACTCTCCATAGCTGATTACCCTATAGTACATATTTAAATCAAGCAAAATGGGAAAAAATATTTTGACCATCTGATTCCGACGATTCTGAATCCGCCAGAATCCTGAAACCTAAAAATTTGAATTCCCCATAGTCGAAAACCCCATTGGGTTTTTTTATAGACCCATAGTGAATCAACAATTAAAATCACCCGCCGTTTACTACCCGCCACCCGCCTTTTACTAACACCCGTAAATCATCTGCTACAACAACAACAACCTCAAAACCATCATCATCAAAAAAAGTAGATGCAGAAGTTATTACTATTGAATCCTCGGATGATGAAGAAGATAGTCGACCACCTGCAAGAATTACAGAATCAACATCTCGATCACATTCAAATGGTTATTCAAATGGAACTGGTAATGGTCGTTCAACAGATTCAAATTCTCCTGCTCCACCACAAGTGAATGTTAGTACAAATGGTTCAGCAACAACAACAACAAAGCGACAAAATGGTGTACATTCTGATATTGCACAAAAGAACAGCCATTTTAATTCTTCTTCATCCTCATCAAGTCGAATCTCAGATGAAATAGAATATGAAGTTGCAGATGGTTTAACACAATTTATTAATTCTGTATTTCTTCGTGATACCCGTGGTCCTACAGCTTTTACGTCATCATAAATATGTGTAATCTCATGGCTATTTTTTTACTGAAGACTTTTTTTTAAAAGAATTATTATTATATGATTGTTTTCGGTAGTGTTGTATGTTTGATATGGTTGATTGTAAGTTTTTTTTACTTTATACGAGTGGCCATTTTTAAAGAGGAACGTTTTGGGGAGCTTATAATGATAAAAATATACATTAAAACTCATTATTTTCCACTCTCTAAAGCTCTGTCTTTGGACTTCATCTCTCTTAAAATCGTTTCCTCTTTAACGGCCGTTCTGCTTTATGTTGTTTGATTATCGTTTTACTTACAGTAGTTTTTTTTTTCAGGAATGTATCATGCATCTTCTTCTTATTATTTATGGTTTATTCGTCTCTTTTATTCATTATTTTTACTTCGTAAATGGTTTTCTAATATATATATTTTATATGCATTATATATCTTCAAGCTTTGACAGTGAAAAAATTTGTTTTTTTTTTCTTTTAATTATAATTCTGTTTTTTCCTGCAAAGTTGACCGAAGAAAGATTAATGGCGTGAATGGTTTCTTGTAAATCAGTGACCCAAGTTAATTATTGATTTAGTTTTTGTTGTCATTAAAGTGATATACTAATATGTCCGTACGGGGACTATTCGCCTTATATTTGCGCATTTGCAGAACGAGATCTATACATATTTTTTTATCACACCAGACTGAAGTTTTTTGAATATTTTATATAAAATTTTTAATGCTTTTTTTTATCCAAATTTCGACAACACCATCAGTTTCCGACAATACAGCAATGATTCTAAAAGAAATAGAAGAAAAAAAGAAAAACATTATCGTCATTTATAATTCTTTTTATTTCTTGGTGTTTATTTGCTCTTCTTTGTTATATAATAAACAAAATAAGCATTTCAATATATATCTTTTTGTTGGTTTTAATTACAGTAATCACTTTTATAAAACTTTATTTTAACACGAATGACTTAATTTTTAACAACACCTTTGAAAAAAAGTTCAATGACAAAAAATGGAAGAAAAAAAAGAAGAGAAAATACAAATTAATTATTTTGCTGATTTGATGCTGATCATTTGAAAGGGATCATAAATCATAATGGGCAACGGCTACAACCAATTCTGGTAATTCTTGGAAATTCTGGACCAGTTACATCACTAGTACCACCATCTTGTGCACCGAAATTATACATATCAGCTGGGTTGAGAGGATTGACAATTGATCCAGGTGTACCAAATGTCAAAACAATAAAACAGTTCTCAGGGCTGGTGCAATGGGGATATAAATATATAGCTGGCTGCGCCATAGTGTTCGCTGTATAACAAGCAGTTGCCGTGCAGACACATGGCACTCCACATGCATCACGAATCCACATTCCAACAAATACTCTATCACCAGCAGAATCAAGCCATACAGCAGGAGTTTCGCCATTGTAGTATGTTACAACACCAGTAGAATTAATGCATGTTCCTAAAAATACAAATTATTATGAACGTGCATGATTTTTTAGATTTTGTGAAAATATAATATTTTTAAAGGCATTTATTTTTTAGTTTTAAGTGATTTCAAAGATTTCATCGCTAAGCTTTGGCTCAAGATATTTCTTAATGAAGATTACAAAATAGTTATCTCCCGAATGATTACAAAAACCATCAAACAATTAATTTTCACAAAAAAACTGGGAAACTGTAGGACATGTTAAGTACTTAGATTGCAAAAAAATCACAATCCTTTGAATGATACAAATTTGTACAAATATACTTACCAGTTGGATTTGTTTTTGGAAAAGCCACATTATCAGCTAATACAACGCCATCTTCAATATAAATACCAGCTTGTCCAGGTCGTGATGGGCAGGATAAAGGAGTGAATGATGTTGAAGTTACTGGGATTGTTATTGGATCAATAATTTTCATTGGAATACAACCATGAATATCTTCGGTTAATAAAACCAACAAAATGAATAATAGCAATTTAAACATATCTTTTTTTAAAAAAATTAAAAATGTTTCTTTGAAAAATTGGTATAGTTTAAAAGAAAAGATTATAATTTTTTTCGAGAACGGCAATATCCTTTTAAAACATATTTTCAATTGAGGTCATATGTGGGCATGTAAAATGTTTAAAAAAGTTTTATTAATTTAAATTTTTTTTTGACATCCGATAAATTTTTTATACATAGTATTTTTTGACACGGTTTTTTTTTAAATCAAGGTCTTCTTCTTTTGATTAATTATGGGAAAGTTTTCTCTTTGTTTTTTTAATGATTGATTTTGACATGTTTTAAATAAAAAAAGTTGCAACAAACATCTATTTTTTTGGTGCATAAAAAAGGTGACCCGATTCTGATATGAATTGTTCTGATAAAAGAATAACCATTAGACTTCTAATTTGGAATCACCAGAGAACATACATTTTTTTTGTTGATTACAGTAGCCCAAAAACTTTGTTTACAACTTTCCAGTCGAATCTACTAAATGCAACTATATGCAATTTTCAATGCAAAAAAATTATACGAAAATTGCAGGAGAAGAGAGTAAAGCAGATTTATTCTTTGAATGATATATATCGTCGAAAAAAAATGCTAATTTTTGCCATTCGAGGTTCTTGACTGCAAAATACTATATATATCATAAATTAATTAGCAAAAGCTAAGACAAATGTTTTTTTAAGTCAGTTGAATTTTCAAAAATGCTTGAAAATTAGAAAAAGCGTTTTATAAGTATCTGCAGGGGGGACAAAGAGGATATTGTCAAAAAGTCATTTCAGTATACGGTTTTGAGTGTCATCAGCAATCTTCTAATTTTCTATAGAGGCGGTGTGGCCCAGTGGTTAATGTACTTGACTAATTTTTTACTTTTTTTTAATAAGTTTTTCCTTTCTTTCTTATTGTTTCTTTTATCCTGATAATGCTGCATTAACGGCAAAGTATTGACAAATTTTATAAGTATTTATTTAATGTCTCTTCACAACTTTAAGATAAAAAAACATACATATATGAATAAAAATAAACAATTTGAAAAGAAAAATTAAGTTTCATAGAAAAATTATTAACAAAAATTTTATTATTCATACAATTAATTATAATAGCTTGGAGCTTTTTCTTTTAAAACATTAATTTGGCAATCATTATAAATGATATTTGAATATAAACTATCATAGGGGTAATTCCAAAAAATTTTATTGTAAGCTTGAATATTTGCTGCATCAGCAGAACCATTTGCAATTTGACGTGATACAATTTCAACACATGATTCCCGTGAATTATTTGAAACTAATCCATCACTAATAGCCTTCAAAAGCATTTGAGATAAATAAATCTTTTGTGTTTTTGGAATTTGTGAAGAAGCTTTATAATTCGCAAATGTATCACGAAGGCGTCGACATGTCAATGCTGTACTGGAATAATATGAACGGGCAACACGTTGAACTTGATTGACTGTCATATCATAGCCGGCAAGTTCTAAAGTTAGAAGATATTGTCGATAACGGCCTTCAGGAATATCATGATGAAGATTTACAACATGAGAAGCCATTTGCCATGACATTGCGCAAGGAATATTTTCAACATAAAGTTTCCATTTAATAAATTTGATTGGTTTAGAAGCTTCAAGAATAGCATCATAGAGAAGACAATCAGTTGTAGTTCCACGAGTAGTTGATAGTTTCCAAAACTTTTCAATATTCATTTCATCAACCATATAGAGGAAGTCGCAAAGGGGGCCGCCCCATCCAGAAATGAACTGGTATCGAATAATATCTTCAATTGCAGGATAAGAAACGAAAAGTTTGTCCAATTTCATGCCAATTTTCATTAATTTTTGTTCAGGTGTGAAAGCATCATTATCGATGATTAATTGTTGGATGTCATCAATGGATGTTTGGAATATTGCTCTATCAGAAGGGGTTAGTAATCCAGCAGAATTATTAAGTCCAGCAATGATAACACTGCTTGTCCCGGAAGCATCGAGAAGAGATTCAATTGAGCCTTTTCGTTTTTGATAGCTTTCACTAAGGCCTAAAAATTATTATATGATTAAAAAATGTAACATGTAAATTATGCACCCAAATTTGAATAAGAAAATTTTATGAACAAATGGCAGTAAATAGGGAATGGTTTAAAATTATCAGGTCGTTCCAAAAGTTTTGTCCGTTGGTTTTTCGACTGGCAATTGTGACTGGAGAGTCCAAAAAATCTGAAATTTTGCATGGAGGTAGCCAGGGGTCTTGGTCAAAGGGTGGTATATAGGTTTTTGGGGTATCTGGAATTTTCATGGAATTCTGAGGGATTTTCGTGTCGAAACCAGGATTTTTGAGGTTTTTCGTGGAACGAGCTCTATAAAATGAGAATTTGAAGCTTGTATGAGCCGATATAGCCTGTGAGGGTAGCCAAGACACTGCCCTAACTGAATTTATAAGTTTTGGAATTTTCACGAACCTTCTAGAAGCTTCCCGAATTTTTAAACAGCGGTTACCGTAAGTTAATGGGATTTTGCGTATTTTGAGGTAAATTTTTTTAAAAATTGTTAGAAATTGGGTCTAAAATGTTTAAAAAGTATAAGTTAATCATTTTTCCGTCAATTGGTATCATTTGGGGTCATTAGAAGTTAATTAAAATGATTTTATACCGTTATGAAAGGGGTACTGTAGACCTTCTGCTTCTGAAGGTCCCAAATAACGTAAAACTCATTTTTTCGCAAAATCCTTTCAATGGCAGTGCCTACACATCCATAGGCATCGTTTCCGATCAAAATCTCAAAAAAAAATTTTTTTGACTTTTTTCGTGTTTTTGACAGGGGGGACCACGTGAAAATGCCAAAAAAGTCAAAAAAATTTTTTTTTGAGATTTTGATCGGAAACGATGCCTATGGATGTGTAGGCACTGCCATTGAAAGGATTTTGCGAAAAAATGAGTTTTACGTTATTTGGGACCTTCAGAAGCAGAAGGTCTACAGTACCCCTTTCATAACGGTATAAAATCATTTTAATTAACTTCTAATGACCCCAAATGATACCAATTGACGGAAAAATGATTAACTTATACTTTTTAAACATTTTAGACCCAATTTCTAACAATTTTTAAAAAAATTTACCTCAAAATACGCAAAATCCCATTAACTTACGGTAACCGCTGTTTAAAAATTCGGGAAGCTTCTAGAAGGTTCGTGAAAATTCCAAAACTTATAAATTCAGTTAGGGCAGTGTCTTGGCTACCCTCACAGGCTATATCGGCTCATACAAGCTTCAAATTCTCATTTTATAGAGCTCGTTCCACGAAAAACCTCAAAAATCCTGGTTTCGACACGAAAATCCCTCAGAATTCCATGAAAATTCCAGATACCCCAAAAACCTATATACCACCCTTTGACCAAGACCCCTGGCTACCTCCATGCAAAATTTCAGATTTTTTGGACTCTCCAGTCACAATTGCCAGTCGAAAAACCAACGGACAAAACTTTTGGAACGACCTGATAATTCTATGAATTGTTTTAAAGAGTTGGCCAATTTCTCGCATATCGACCAAAAAATGTTATCTTAGTTTTCAGCCATGCTTAACAAGCTCAAATCCAAACAATTTTAGCGCTTTAACTCGCAACCTTAACCCTAACTTTTTTGGACCTGAAGCAAAAATATCCATGTTTTTTGTAAAGTCATTTTAAGGGAGGTGCAACAACAAAGAGAATGGTAGCATGACTATGTATGTATTTCAACACCTCTAAGAGAAAGGCACTTAAGTGACACTTGAGTGGTTCATAGAGAAAAAAAGAAAAAGGGAAAAAAGATGATAATAAAAACAAAACAACATTTTTCCATTTTTTATCAGTGATATGATAAAATATGTAACAGAAAATATCAGATCAGAAAAACGGGCTATTTGATGATATAAAAAAGGTCAGCTCTGGACAATCCCTTTCTTGATTTAAAGTTTCTAGTGATAATTTATACAGTTAAACAAAATTAAAAAACAAATTAAACCAAAAATACTTAATTTTTAATGAACTAAATTTTTTGTCAATCGCGTTATATTTATATTTTATCAATGAAGTTGGTGGAAGAATTAACAATGTTTTATCATTAAAAAAATCTATCGACATTGGAAAAAAAAGCGAATCTAGTGGAACAGGGGAGCCCTGAACGGAAAATGAAAGGAAAAAGAGAAGTGTGAAAAAAAATTCCTTAGTAACTTGTTTGCTTTGTTCTTTTACTTAGCTTATATGTTATCTTTTTTTGTGATAATTTGATATCGATCGATTTATTAAAATCTTATCTAAAAATGATTACAGAAGTTTTTTAATTAATGAATTTTAAAAAAAGATATTAGCTTTTTAAGATACATCTCAAAAAGACACTAGAAAAACAAAAAAAAGATCGAAGTAAAAAGAATGAAAACGAATGAAGAAATAAGTCTCAGTAAAAAAAGAACAAGGGAAAAAAGTCAGAATAAAAGTTTGTTTTCACACCTCTCTTTTTTGTTTCACATTCCGGTTTTCTGTTAGACGGGTCTGCCGGGGGCAAACAAGTTATTTTAATACCGTCGTTTAAACTTATCAAATAAAAAAACTTTTTATAATTTAGTAAACACCATAAAAAATTATAGTTGTTAGTAAGATATCTATTATTATTTTACAACATCACTAGTCTTCATACTCATTTTGATCCTTTAAACGTAAAGCATAAAAATGGTTATTTCTGACTTGCTTCTATCTAACTTTTTTATTTGACGTAATGATCAGTGCTCTTTAAAGCTTACTTTTAAAAATTTTCTAATTCGGACAAAAAAACGTTTGTTTTGTTTTACAAAAAAATAGAGAGTGCTTAAAATTATCAACGATTTTCTGAGGTGGTCTTCTTTTAGAATTTTGATTTAAAAAAATAAAATGAGAATATTAAATTGAAAAAAATCAATTAAAAATGTAAATTTTAAGGTTCACTATCTATAAAAATATTTGTTTAAGAAAAGCTACCCTAAGAACTATCATCATTTTAATAAACAGAGTTAAAAAACGTTAACTTAAAGATAAAAAAAAGTTTAGCATTTCTTGAATGAAGACGGATTAGTTAAGGATGACACATTCGCGAATGCTGATTTAATAATGTCTTATTTCTGGATAAAAAATAAAGAATTGATACTTAAAAACGATAAAATAAATATAAAAAATTAAGGAAGATAAAATAATTGCACAAAAAGGATTTTTTTTGGTGATTGAATCCTTTTACCGGAAAGCTAAAAAAAGTGATATGAAATCCATTTTTTAACCTGTTAAAAATGGAAATTGAGGCACAAGCACACGTGCCTCGATTTGAGTACGCACCATCTTACCCATGTGTGGATCGTATGGACTTGAAACTTTCCAAACATATATCTTAATCGTCAAAAAACAACTTTGGAGGGGTTTTTGGGAATTTGGTGTTTCTACAAAGCATGTGGGATAAGATGGAAAACAATGAAAAATTGAGAAAACCTCAAAATTTAGCTTTTGTTTTAAAATAATTTTTAAAGTCGATGTTTCCCCCGCATAGACATTACGGGAATATTTTTAGCACCCAAAAATACATAGTACATTCTGCTAACACGTGCTTTTTATGCGAAAAAGTAAAAAAGTGAATCTCTTTGCTTCTTTAGCACGGCATTTTTTTAATTCATAAATACTAAACAAAGATATTAGCTTTTTATGCTCAAAAAAACAAAAAAAGGAAAAAGAATGAGAAAGAAATGAGAAAGAATAGAGAAATGAGTCTCAGTAAAAAAAAGAACAAAGAAAAAAAGTGAGAATAAATTTTTTTTTACAACATCACTAATCTTCAAACTCATTTTGTTTCTTTTAAACAAAAGCGTAAAAATGATTATTTCTGCCTTGCTTCTAATGCTTTTATTTGACGTAATGATTAGTGCTCTAAAGCTTACTTTTAAAATTTTCTAATTTGGATTTTAAGAAAAATTAAATAAATAAAAATACAGAATTAAAGATTCACTATCTATAAAAATTTTTGTTTAAGAAGAGCTACCCTAAGAACTATCATTTTAACAAAACAGAGTTAAAAAACGGTAACTTAAAGATATCAGGTCGTTCCAAAAGTTTTGTCCGTTGGTTTTTCGACTGGCAATTGTGACTGGAGAGTCCAAAAAATCTGAAATTTTGCATGGAGGTAGCCAGGGGTCTTGGTCAAAGGGTGGTATATAGGTTTTTGGGGTATCTGGAATTTTCATGGAATTCTGAGGGATTTTCGTGTCGAAACCAGGATTTTTGAGGTTTTTCGTGGAACGAGCTCTATAAAATGAGAATTTGAAGCTTGTATGAGCCGATATAGCCTGTGAGGGTAGCCAAGACACTGCCCTAACTGAATTTATAAGTTTTGGAATTTTCACGAACCTTCTAGAAGCTTCCCGAATTTTTAAACAGCGGTTACCGTAAGTTAATGGGATTTTGCGTATTTTGAGGTAAATTTTTTTAAAAATTGTTAGAAATTGGGTCTAAAATGTTTAAAAAGTATAAGTTAATCATTTTTCCGTCAATTGGTATCATTTGGGGTCATTAGAAGTTAATTAAAATGATTTTATACCGTTATGAAAGGGGTACTGTAGACCTTCTGCTTCTGAAGGTCCCAAATAACGTAAAACTCATTTTTTCGCAAAATCCTTTCAATGGCAGTGCCTACACATCCATAGGCATCGTTTCCGATCAAAATCTCAAAAAAAAATTTTTTTGACTTTTTTGGCATTTTCACGTGGTCCCCCCTGTCAAAAACACGAAAAAAGTCAAAAAAATTTTTTTTTGAGATTTTGATCGGAAACGATGCCTATGGATGTGTAGGCACTGCCATTGAAAGGATTTTGCGAAAAAATGAGTTTTACGTTATTTGGGACCTTCAGAAGCAGAAGGTCTACAGTACCCCTTTCATAACGGTATAAAATCATTTTAATTAACTTCTAATGACCCCAAATGATACCAATTGACGGAAAAATGATTAACTTATACTTTTTAAACATTTTAGACCCAATTTCTAACAATTTTTAAAAAAATTTACCTCAAAATACGCAAAATCCCATTAACTTACGGTAACCGCTGTTTAAAAATTCGGGAAGCTTCTAGAAGGTTCGTGAAAATTCCAAAACTTATAAATTCAGTTAGGGCAGTGTCTTGGCTACCCTCACAGGCTATATCGGCTCATACAAGCTTCAAATTCTCATTTTATAGAGCTCGTTCCACGAAAAACCTCAAAAATCCTGGTTTCGACACGAAAATCCCTCAGAATTCCATGAAAATTCCAGATACCCCAAAAACCTATATACCACCCTTTGACCAAGACCCCTGGCTACCTCCATGCAAAATTTCAGATTTTTTGGACTCTCCAGTCACAATTGCCAGTCGAAAAACCAACGGACAAAACTTTTGGAACGACCTGATACAAACAATTTTTTACCCCATGTGCAAAGCTTTTTTTGGTCTTTATTAGCGCAAACAGAAAAAAGTTTGCGCTAACAATTTTCGATTATAACCACGTTTTGGTTATTCGCTCGTGTAAACTTTTAATCCAAAAAGGGTTTGCGCAAACAGTTCTTTCTTATCATCAATTTTACGGATTTTTTGTACCCTTGCGCGATCCTTGAATTCATAAAATTTTTGCGCAATTAAAATTTCGTCTTCCTCTGTTTTACTTCTTTTCAATTTCTCTCTTTTATCTGCGCACATCTCATGTTTGTGACTGCGCAATACGCGCGCGCGTCCCCGGAGGACACAATCCTCCAAGATCCTCTCCAACTTGCCTATGTGTGTTTAATGTATTGCAAAAGAGCATATTTTCATAGTTTTCTCAGTTTTTTGTTGAAAGATACTATAGCAAAAAAAGAAAGTACAACACAAAATGCTTTTATAATGTTAAAGAGTGCCCAGCCCCATTTTTGTAAAAACTTTAAAAAGTAGAAAACTTACAGCCTGCACATGCTGCATCTCCACCTTCAAGGTATGAAAGGGCAACAACCAAAAGAAGAACAGCTTGCATGTTGCTTTTAAGAATGATCAAGGAAGTGAAGTGTTTGGTTGAGATTGATTGAGAAGTGTTTCGAAAGTCAAAAAGTTAGAAACAAGTTGAAATCTAAAAAAATGTTTTTAAAAAAAAATTAATAAGAAAAAGCAAATCATACTTGTGACGAATTAGCAAGGGATCAAGAAGGTGTAGATTGAATTGATTGAGTTGCAAGTGAGTTGGATTGATATTCAGCTGAATGAAGCAGTGAAAAAAGTTTGATACAATTTGAAATCTAAAAAATGTTTTTCAAAAAATTATTAGAGAAAAGCAAATCACAACATTCTCAGCCATTCAAAAACGAACACGAATGATTTTTTGAAAGCTAGCAAAAAGAAATAGACAACGATTTTCATATTTTCATTGCTATGCCGATGGTTACCACCACCATCCTTAAATAAACATCTCCAAGACAATTAAAAAAATATTTTGAAAATATTTTTTTGAGATTTTATTGTAGAAAGAAAAATCTTTTGATTCTATTGTATTCTCAAAAAATGATTGACATTTTTCTGTTTTTTAAAAAAAAGATGACAAAAGGCACAGGCGCCGCCAACACAATTTATGGCATTTCATGATTTCGATGGCATTTTTTTTGTGATTCTTTTGTGCTTTTTGAAGCTTGTGTGTTACTGTAATCATTAAAGCTATTTTTTGCTTGCTGCTTAGGAACAGTATCTGATGTGTGATGCTTCTTTTTTTCCATTTTCAAAAAACTGGTGACAGTAATCTCATACGAAACATCGAAGAAAAAATCTACAGTATGCATTTTGCAACTATAATCCTCGAAGAGGTATTCAAATGATATCGGAGGTTAGAGTTTCATAGGTGTTGAAGTTTTTTAAAAAGATGAGGCTGATGTCATTACAGTTTATGGCATTTCATGTTTTTTCTATTTCGTTTTTGAGATTTTATTGTAAATGAGAAATTCTTTGATTCTTTTGTATTTCAAAAAAAGTGATTGATGTTTTTCTGGTTTCTGTTTTTTTTTTTAAAAAATCTTGACAAAAGGCACAATTTCTTTACAATATTTCTAAAAAAATGAGACGCCGCCAACAGAATTCATGGCATCCTCTCTTTTCTTTGGCATATTTTTGATGAGATTCTATTGTTCATATTTTTTTCAATCTTTTGTATTTTGAAAATTTTTATATTTTTTTTCAATAGAAATGGCTACCTAGAAACAGTATCAAGAATGATGCGATGTTGTCCTTTTTCTTTAAAAACAAAATCACAAAATGATTACAATACAGTACTCCACAATCCTTTTTTGAACATTCTTTAATTTACTGACTTTTCGTTATTTTTGAGTTTTATATACTGGGAAAGTAATGGAATTGATGATTCTCATAGGTTATGTATAACCAATAATATCGTTGATTTAAAAAAACAAAGAATAACTTAAATATATTTTTTTCTTCAAAAAATTAAATTAACTTTTTTTAACACAATAAAATGTATTTCGAGAACGGCAAAATCCTTAAAAAATATATTTTTAATTGAGGTCATTGGTAGGCATGAAAAATTTTTAACATCCGATAGTTTTTTTTATAAATAATATTTTTGACACGTTTTTTTTGAAATCAAGGTCTATAAATTATGGAAAAGTTTATCCTTCGTTTCTGACATGTTTAAAATTTAAGAAAAACTAGTTGCAACAAAAACCTATTTTCGTTGCATGTTGTGTAAGACCCTAAGGGGCTTGACAATACCATTTTGGGGTAGAAATTTTGAAATATGCAAATTTTTCTTTAATAACTTCTGTTTTTACTATATGGAAATATGAAAAATTTTTCACCGCCATTTTTTATGAAAAAAATGACGGAAATTTAGTTACAAATAAGATATCAAAAATGTTATGAGGCATAAATATAGAGGATTTTTTGGAACAACAATTTTATTTTTTGTTCAATGCATTCTCGAATTAATACAATAGAACACTAATATGAAAAACTTTTGATCGCCACTGTATCATTCAACAAAGATTTTTCTGGTTTTGTTTTTCTTAAAATTTTATAATTATTTTTTAAACTGTTGTACCCTGATGACATCTGACAATGTTCGAATATCAATATCTGATTCAGACTTTTTGACAGGCTCTTCTACAGTAACAACGTTTTTTATGAGCTTTAATTACAAAAAGTTTGCAAATTTAAAAAGTTTTTCGAATCATTTATTACTCTTTTTTAGCTACATAACATCTTTTGTAGTCCCCACCAGAAACACAGCAATGGCACATATGTGTTTGAATTTTCCTAATTTTTTAAATAGGTTTAAAATGAACACCCCCTAAAAATAGCAACTCCCTTTTCTTTTTTTACTTTAAAGATTTTTTTCTATAAATCTGTCACTGATATTTTTCTGCCAAAAAAAAGTTTTTGTTGTTTTTGTTTCTGACAAGAAAAAAAAGCTTAAAAGTTCGTTCTTGCTTTTTTCCTTCTTTGACGTAAGAAGTAAATTGACACCTGTTTTTTGAGCTTTTCTTTTTTTCAAACATGTGTTTTTTGCTGTAGCATTAAATGAAAATAGAGATATCAAGGCACTCTCTGATTTGGGTATAAAATTACTTCAAAAATAAAATAGGATAATTTTGGATAAAGTTTGAGTTAAAATAGTATTTCAAATTTTTTTAGATGTGTCGGAAAAATTTGCATAAATCCATACAGCGTTTCAGATGTTCATTGCTTCTAATGACACAAATGAATTAATATTTTTTTAAAATTTATTTAATTTACAAACTCATGCAATAATAAAAAAAGTAAAATTATCATTTTCTATAAAAAAGATTTTTAAATTAATTGAAAAAAGAATTGAACAAGAAAGTAATAAAGATCCCTTGAAGAAAAAAAAGAATATGACATTAACATAGAATCATTGGAAAAAACAAAGAAAACCGAGAATCAACAATGACAGAAAAAAACACAGTTTGAACAAAATGTAAAAAAAACATAAACTTGTTGAGTGTAAAAATGAGATAAAAGAGAAACAGAGATGATCAAACTTTTGGTGGTGCTACAGTGAAAATACTCTCATAAAGGAAAGATCTTTGGTATTGAAAAATGGTATTATAGGTAATGCAGCAAATTTTTCAACAAAAATAAAATTTGCATATTTCACCAAGTACCAATCTTTTTTTGTGCTTCAAGCATTTCCCTTCAAGACCCCATTAAAAACTTTCAACAAACTCTATCACTTTGAAATTCTACAACAAAAATTTTCAATCAATATAATCAATAATAATATAAACCTAAACATATATTTTTTAAAACCACAAGATACAAAGAAGACGTCACCGGGGAAATATGCAAGAAAAGAAAAAGAGAAAAAAACCGCGAAACTTTTTTTGTTGATAAAATGAAAGATACAAATTAATTTTGAAAGAAAAAAGTACAAAAAGTTTTTTAAGCTAGAAAAGAAAAAGGAATGACGTCGAATCACAAACAAACAATAAATCACAAAACAATATATTAACATGAAATTATCACAACTTTTAAACAATAAAAAAATTTGAATACAAATAAAAATGCAGGATTAGATAAGCTTCATAGACTTTAAAAAAATACAAAAGAACATGAGGGACAATAGAGATAAGCTACAGGAAGGATATATGGTAGTTCAACTTGTTAGGGAGTGATTTTGTGAGATTTCGGAAATAGAATTTTTCGTGTTGAGAGAACTTGTACAAAAACCGCAGGAATTGTCTTAACACAAAATACGTGCTTGACAATATAGTCTCACAACGAATTTTTTTAAAGTCCCCGCCAAAATCCTTTTCCTAAAAAGTTGAACACCATCGTTAATTAATTGTTTGTGCACGCCAATCATCAAGTCTTGAACGCTTTTCAGGCGGAGAATTTGGTTCAACTTTAAGATATTTATCATCCATCCAAACACCTCCGCCTCCACCATTATTACCATTTCCACCACCACCACCAGGTCCAGGATTATTTCCATTATTACCAGGTGGAAGTTGTTGCTGTTGCTGCTGATTTAAGCTATTATTTCGTGAATCTAACATTTGTATTGAAGATGACTGTGGTTGAGGAGTGAGTGATTGGGGAGGTAAATTTGAATGCAGTGGTGCCATTAATCCATTATGATGTTGTATTATTCCAGCAGTAGAAGCAGGTCGAGGTTGTTGATGTATTTGTAAATGTGAAGAGCCAGTCGGGGAAGTATCATGTCCATTTGATTGTTGTTGCTGCTGTTGAGATTGTTGTTGTTGTTGAGAGAAGAAAGCAGAAGAAGTCGAGGGGTAATCCTGAAAAGCATTGATAAATTAGCATAAAGTCATAACTGAACTTTTTAATGTCAAAAAACTTTCGCGGAATCCAAACTTTGACTGTTGCGCTATTCTTGCCTAATTGCTTTTACGATTTTCTTTGCAAAAGTGTTAACACAATAATTATTTCTATGTGATGAGTCTTACCACGAAAATTAAATATAAAAATCTATTCAAGCCCGTGTGAAACCTTATATTCCCATGCCATATATTCTAATCCTATATACATCTACATTTTCCAAATAGAATCCAATTTTAAACAGTTTATCCCTTTTTTTATCTCTTTCTCGTTTTTCAGCTCTCTCATGACTTTTGGCATTTGTAGTTTCTACTTTCTTTTTTTTCTTCACAGATTAACTTTCCAAATCCTCTTTCTTTTAAAGTCTTATGGGATTTGAAAACCTCGATGAAATAAAATTATACTTCCTACATTGGTTTAAACTTTTATAAGCTGTCTTTTTAAATGTCATGAAGGGATACAGATTTGTTTTGTTTAGAGATGTATTCATGGCATTTGCAAAAATTAATGAAAACGAAAATACTAGCGTAAGGTATTATAGGAAATTGCTTTTAATTAGCTTTTAGTAAAAAATGTGTTGCAAAAACGTGTTTCTTTATTGCAAAGAACAATGGACATGATGCAAGTATTGCGTCATCTTTATAATTGAAAAAGTAAATCGAAATAATTTTAGTACAAGAAATTATTGTTTTGCAAATCTGACTTTTAGAATGAGTCAATAAAGTACAGCAAATTTAGCACTTAAGTATTGCAAATAAAAATGGTTTCAAAGGATGATGTAATTATTACATCATTTTCGCCATCAAACATTTTTCTTTTGCATGTTTACTTGGTGAGAGCAACTTTCGTGCCGAAAATACTTACATTATGTATCTTTTGTTGTTGCTGTTGTTGTTGTGGCCGAACAGCTGCCGCTAATGCAGCAGCAGGTAACCCGCTATTATATGATTGATTTAAGAATGGAGAATTAAATAACTGTGAAATATTTGTAATACCATCAAAGCTCATTTGTTGTTGAAGTTGTTGTTGCTGCTGCTGTTGTTGTTGAGATTGTTGTTGTGCACGCATTTGTGCAGCAGAAGTTATACCATTCGAATTAATATATGAAGTTGGAGAAGTAACAGTAGTTTGAATAGGTCCATTAATGATCGGTGAAGAAGATGGTCCGGGATCATCTTCATCATCAGAATCACCACCACCTCCTCGACCACCTTCTTTACGTTGAAGGGCTTCAACAATATCGGCATTAGTACGAGATTCATGTGGATCATTATATTCTGTATATTTTAAAAGGATTCGATCCATATCTGTTGAAGCATATTGAAATAGCCGATTTGTTGAATTAAAAATAATTAATGCAATTTCACAATCACATAGCACAGAGAGTTCATAAGCTTTTTTGAAGATACCCCATTTTCGTTTGGTAAATGTTACCTGAAAAAATAATCGTAAAGTTAGAGGGTCATGGTAGTTGGTGAGAAGAAGGTGTTACAAGAGATTATGCAAATTTTCTTTTCTTTTAATGTCTATTGGCTGCCCTTTTTTATCGATATTAGTTTATTACTCCTCCATATTTTTGTTTATCAGAAGCCCCCTCCAAAACAATGCACTTTTAAAAACTGTTGTTTCCTATTTTTTTTAATTCAATAAACAAATTTTTTCATTCAACCATTACTTCCTTTTTATCGATGTTTTTTATTCTCTAAACAGTTATTTTTCCTTTTTTCCCAAAATAAAAAACCGTTGCTTTTTAAAGCCACACATAAAGGAAAAAGAAGTCTAAAAAAAGTGTAAGAAATTTATTTTTAAGAGACCATGAATGACGTCAACAACGTCAGAAAGAGAGAGAGAGAATCTAAATACGTGCCCTATGGCGAGTTTTTTTGGGAAAAGGGAAGAAAAAAAATAGAAACATGAACGGGAGCAAGAGAGTGAGCAGAAACGTTGGCTCATGGTTTTTTCTTTGTGTTTATTTGCAATTCTGAAAAAGCTTTAAAAAGGCAGAAAAGTGGAAAAACGTTTTTTGATAAGTTTTTGTGAAAAAAGGCAGCAAGAAATGAAGGAAGTTTTTGTGGTTTGAATTTTATGGGTGCTTTTTGACAGATGTTTTTTCGAAAATTTCAAGCAAAAGCGAGAATTTTAACTATTAATATTAACAATACTGAGAAAAATGAAAACATTTGCATAATTATCGAAATAAATATTGGTGTACTAAGAACTTTAAACAATCCTGAGCTAAACTTCACTTAATAAGGCTAATCCAACAAAGTCTCAAAAATGAACCCAAAAAATTTGCACTGTACTATCCCATAAAAAAGTTCAAAACTCTACCTGTCGATTACGTTCATCTTGAATACGAGTAATTTGAATCTTTTTACGTCCCATTCGTCGATTTGTTCCGGGGGTGAATTGATTAGAAGAAGTAGTATTATTTTGATGAGTTGATGATGCAACTGATGATTTTTTCGTTACTTTTCCTTTATTCAAATTACCAATATGATAATGATTATTATTATTATTATTGTTTAATAAATGTTGCTGCTGTGGGTTACTGTAAGATGATGAAGAATAATAATCGTGTTGAGATTGATTATTATTTTGTTGAAAGAATTGTTGTTGTTGGTGTAAGGGCTGTTGAAGTTGTTGCTGTTGTTGGGATTGATAGAGTTGAGATTGTTGATGGTTTTGGTTTTGTTGTTGTTGATGTGAATAAAAGTTGTTGTTGTTATTAATATTATTACCACCACCCGTTAATATTGTAGGATACGTATAACTTTTTTCCGTCTGCAACGCCACTTGGACGGCGGATGGATGCGCAAATGAGCGCGAATCAATTATGTCTATACAGGTCGCCACTATCGAGCGATCCTATTATTTAATGAAATATCAAACAAGATTGATGATAATGACTATTGTTGATAGTAATATCTAATAGTAATAATAGCTGGTAAAATGGTAAAAATATTACTATTGTTTTTTAAGTAATAATAATTCTTTGATGGATATATTAGAAGGATATGATATATCCCTTTTCTTTGATGATGATGATAAAGATGAGATTAACAAATATCCAAAGTGATGATAAAATGATCAAAAAATGAAGAAGAAAAAAATAGGTTGGGTTTTCTTTCTTTCAAGTTCAAAGATAAAAGTTTAATGGCGTCGTCGTCGGGATGCGCAAATATTTGTTTCTATTTTTATCTCTCCTGAAATGAAAGAAATTAATAATGTATTAATATCGGAAATGAAAAATAATTTGAAACAAAAATTAAAATCACGTTAATTTTTAATACGAAACAAATATGGCAGGGAAAAAGATGAAAAAACGAGATCAATAAGAAATATGAATGAGAAACACAAAAAATTCATTGACATGTTATCAATCATTATAAAATCGTTTTTAAGAAAGATTCGCGCGATTATAAAATACGTAACACCGGAAATAACAAAGAATCAAATGAGGCACCGTATTGACTGCCTCTAAAACAATTTCATGGGTAAAGAAGTAACATCAAACAGTCTTATGGGCATAAAAAAGTTAAATAGGTATGAAACAATTATCAAAAAACGACCATTAAAAGAATCAAAAATCAGTACTGCTGCTGCTGGTAGAGAAAAAAAAAAGATAGATGATAATGACAAGAAAAATAAAAATTGTTTGATACAAAAAAACTTTTTTTGATTAGCCTTGATAAAAAAGAAAGTAAATGTGTAATAAAAGAGAAATGGGCAGGTTGAAAAAAAAGTTCGTGGCAAGGGTCATGATAGGCGGGTAATTAAAAATGTTGGGGTCTATTAAAAAGTTTAAATTCACTTTTAATGAAATATCGATTTTGTGGCTGTTAATTGCTTATTCTGATTTTCAGGTCGGCACTGATAATAGCACTTTTTACACCTAAAATCTCGGCATCGGATAACACAACGCCAAATGACTGCCATTTTGTCAATTTTAAATCAAGATGGAAAATTTTTTAACCATTATGTTTATAAAAATCTGTTTTTTGATATTTTATGCAAATTTTTAGTTGCAATCGAGGCCATACTTATTCGTGAATGCTAAAATTTTGAGCGCAAAAAATAACTATTAAAGTATAGTAAATGTTAGAAACAATTTTCGTCGCTACAGTATATCAACCTTTTACAACATTTGAATACAAAAAACATTTCCATTCCAAGCCATCGATAAGCTACAAACAACACCAAAAAACCACTACCAAACTTCCATTTTAATAAGTTCTAGTAATCATGCATATCAAAAAGGTTTCATACATGCTCAAAAACCCCACACATAAACATTTAAAAAAAAGTTTATGGAAGAAAAAATGATATCAATGAAAAATAATATAGTTAAAGAATGTTTATAAAACAAATTTTGTCCATCTCTTAACACGAAAACGAAAAAAAGAAATGTTGTGTTTACTCAAAAATAATAATAAACTTTCAACACAATTGTTTCAAATATAAATAAATAAATTAAAAAGAAAAAGAATGCATAGAATTTTAAACTTCTTTTTTATTTTGTCAAATCCATTAAATAAATATAAAAAAAATAATTAAATTAAATTTGAAGGGAAAAAAACATTGCACATACACACACTAAAAAACTTTTTTTTTATATTTTTGTTCCCACACACGTCCAAGTCCAAGAAGCATGCCTGTTGCTGATAGTTTTTTTGAAGGGAGAGAAAAAAAAGGGGGAAGCCACAAGGAAGCTAGCTAGCTCTAGCAAGCCAAGCAAGGGCGAGCACAAAGTTAAGCCAAAAATAAGCAAGGGCAGCACAAAAAATAGAAAAAGAAGTGAACTATTTTTTTCTCTTTTTTCATGCTTGCTTCTTTTTTTGTCATTTTTTTATTCTCAAAAAAGAAGCAGCAGCAAAAAAAGTGACGTAATTCTTTTTCTTTTTTTTTCGTTTCCCCTTTGGCTTTTTCTTCTTTCGTTGGCAGAAGTAAGCAGCAATGAAGCAAAAGTTGAAAAGCAATGAAAAAATGGCAACAGAAAGAAACTTCTGTTTTTTTAATTCAGGAAAAAAAATGAAGCAGCAGCAGCAAGAAAAAGGAGATGATGACAAGAAAAAAATATAGAAAGAGAAACACGCAATTTTCAAAAGCAGCAAACCACATAGCTTGGGTTCAAATAAATGGGATTATTAAATGCCGTTTTGTTTCATTTCTGACTTTATGAATTGCAATTTCGCAAAATTTTTAAAGCGAAATCGAAATTTGGATTTTTAGATCAATGGAAAATTTGTTTTGGTTACGGTCATTTTTGACTGAAAAAATCGAAAATTGCTGATCGAAGTATGTTTCATTTCAGCTGAATTTCGATTTCAACTTTTACAATTTCAATGGTCGCAGTGTCCTGATCGAAATTTCTCATTTTCCCACATCACCCAAAAACCCGCCAAAAAAAACTACTCTACAAACTTTTAAAAAATATACATTTTGTTTTGTACAATCCAAAAACATCCAAAAAAAACCAAGCAAGCAAGCTTTATCGGTAAAAAAAGAAAGAAAAGAAAACTGATAAGCAAAAAAAAGTTTTCACGCATTTTTTTCAAAAAACGTTTTTAAGACTCGTTTTTGTATACAGTGTGTTTTTTTTCTTTCTTCTTTTCTTATACTTGATATCGGGCATTATATATATTTTTTCTTATTTTTGACTGTTCTTCTGTTATTGCTGCTGCTGGCTGTTCTGCAGGCTGATGATGATAAAAAAAAGTGTTCAAACATAGTCAGTCATCAGCAACAGCGTTATTGTTGTTGTCAAGTGATTTAAAAGAAGAAAAAAATATTGAAAAAAAAAAGATTGAAGGCAAACCAAAAGAAATTGTGAAGGAGAAGAAGGAAAAATGAAAGAAGTAGAGAAGAAGAAGTGATGATGAGGTCTTTTTTTGAAGACTCTGATAATAGTAGCCGTAGTTGTTTTAGTAGTTGGTTGGTTGGTAGTTGAATGAATGAATGAATGTATATTTATTTTTTGTTTAGGAAGTGCGAGAGAAGAGTGAGGGAAGAAAAGAAAGAATGACTAAGATTTTGCTTTTGGGACTTTACAAAATCGAAATTTCGATTTTTGCATAGTTTCAACAAGATGTGATTTTGTTTCTATTTGAAACTTTTTGTATTTCGGTTTCTAGAATTTCAAAATGCTTTGTTTTGCATGTTGCGGGCAACAATAGTTTTAGTGCAAAAAATTAAAAAAAATTTTGCTCTTACCACGAACTCTCAAAAGAATGTATACTCTAATTTTTAAAAGTCTATTTAGCCCTAACTTCAAGCCAACTTTTTCCTTTGTGCAATTCCTTTTATTTTAAGTACATTTGACTTTTATCCATTTTATTCGTTTTTATATCATAGCCAAGTGACTGTAGTCTCCTAAATAATAATAACACTCCAAAACCTCAACCTTTAAAAAAATCTCATTTTTTCTAACAACAAAAAAAAGCTACAAAATTTTTTTTGTATATTAAAGATCTTAAAAGGACAGATAGAAAAGGGGGACAATTATATAAGATTACAGACAATAAATATATAAGTAATTCTACACACACAAGAAAAAGGAAGGAAACTTTTATAAGACAAAATTTAAAAAGGTATAATCTATTTTATAAAAAGAAAAATGACTATATTTTAACCACATTCTAGTTACAACATTTTTAAAACTACTATGCAATTAAAATTATTGTAATTAAATTTGTTCTTTGCAAATGAAAGGAAGTCTTAGCACGAAATGTATTCAACATTTTTTCGTAGCACGAAAAGATTTAAGAAAATTGTCTTAACACGAAAATTTTTTAATATCAGAAAAAACACTATTATAGCTATTTTAAACTTTACTTTTTCCAAAAATAAAAATCAATCAATATCATCAAAATCAAAAAAAAGAAGAGACGTACCTTTTCTCGCAGTTTTTTAGTCTTTTAAGCAAGGGGGGGGTCAAATGATCTCGCAGTTAATAAAAAAAATTTTTTTGAAGTTTTTGTTTGAAAAAAGAAGGGTACTTAAGGACTATTGTAAAGCATCTAAAACAGAAGTGAGAGAAAAAGTAAAGGGAAAAAACGTGAAATATTTTTTCATTCAAGAGCAAAAGGGAACAAAGTTTTAAGATTGATTGCTTGAGAAAAAATGTATGTGTGTGGGATTATCAATAGCTGAAGTGACAAAAAAATCTCGACACGAAAATTACAGTATATATATATAATATATGCACATAGATGAGTACTATATAGTATAACGCAGCAGGAAGACAAAATACAATAAGAATCTTGACACGAAAATTTTGAATATATATTTTCTCTTATAACTACCATAATCTATTTTAGTTATATCTGTTAAACCAATCATTAGAGTCTTCCAAATAGCCCCATTCCACCCCCTAAACCCCAGAATACTAACCCCAAAATTTCCACAAAAATTTATTTTTAGCCCTAACCTTTCCATATTTAGTTTTAATTGTTCCTAAAAAAGGATCTAAAACCAAAAATAACCCTCCACCACTTTTTTTTATTTTTAAAACATAAAAAATTAGACGACTACTAAAAATAATGGTTTTTGTTCAAAATGCGTAAAAATCAAATAGAATAGAAAAAAAGTTTTTTGATGTATCACATCGTTAAAAAGATTATGATCATAATCAGTAAAAAAATATCAGTATATCAAAAAAAAGGTCACGAGGAATTCATTTTTTTATACTATCGACCATATTATTTTCTTCTTTGGTCTCTTTTCTTCTTCATCTTTTTTTCCGCTGTTAAAAAAATTATTCTTTGATCCACGAGGAAAAGAAATTTTTTAACGCACTTTTTTTTTATTTTTAACAAAAAAAGTATATATTTTTAGAACCACGGCGCGATTAAAATAGCCAATTTTGTAACTAAAAATTGTCTTTTGGTTTGTGTCAAAAAAAAGACCGAAAGAGAGAAAAAAATGTAGGGGGGCAGAGAGGAGGGGAGGACAGATGGATGTATGGCTTGGCCTCGCTGGAGGGCCAAAGAGCAAAGGGAAGCAGCGAGAGTAGTAGAGAAGGAGAAGAAGCAAGCGTGGATGACAGAAAAAAATGGGTGGAGATCTTTTTTTTCTTTCACGTATCCAGTGTGTATGGTAGTAGTAGTGTTAGGGTTTGTCTCTCTATCAACACTGTCATTATTATTATTATTTGAGGCTACTAAAGCTAGCTTAGACCGCAGCAGCAGCTATATTGACAAGCATAGGCAGTGATAGCAGGAGTAGTCGTCATCACAAGCAGTGGTTGTAACCTCCTCTATGGACATTTTTTATAACAAGGCGGGGACCCTTTTTAGCTATGAAGAAAGACAAACAAACACGCATTTGACGTGAAAAATCATTCATTCTTCTCTTTTTTTGAAAAAAAGTGTTATCCCTTTTGCTTGGGTTTTCTGTCTTCTTTTTTGTGATGTCCCCAAAAGCACAGCCCAATGTCGTGTCCCTTTCTTTTTCCGCAGCAGCGGCCGTCAGTCAGTAGCAGCAGTTAGTTACGTGAAAATTGTTGGACAAACATAAAACTTTTTTTTCTTCTTCATTTTTTTTGAAAAAAGAACTTTATTGACTATAACTTATACGTATACATGAAGAAGAAGAAAAAAAAGCCTTAGGCATGGGACTTGCTTTTGCTTTTTTCTGTTTTAGTTGATAGTTTTGTTCCTCAATGACTTCGTCAAGTATTCTGTTGCTGCTGAAAGGGACTAGCTTTCAAATGAGGGAAAAAGGAGGAGGAGTTTCAACGCATAAATGAAAAGATATATGACGTAAACGTGTGTGTGTGCTGCTTTTCAATAATAATAATTCACATAATAGAATGTCAAAGTTAACTCTCAAAGGGATATGAAAGCTTGATACATGGAATATAGCTTTCTTTTTAGGGATATGGAAGAATGATCTTTTTGATCTCTCTCTCTATCTTGTTTTAACATAATCGTCAACTCTCACTGGGACTAACTAATCTTGATACATGGAATAATTTGCTTTTGTACGTTAACCTTTTCAATGTTATGGAAAAAGTCTTTCTTCAAAGAATGAACTCTTTGCTCTTTTTATCTAAGCTGTTTCAATAAATCTGTCAAATCTCCATGGAATATCTTCATACGTAAAATAGTGCAAGAATATTTTTTGCGAATATCAATATGTCTTCAAAGAATGAACTTTTTGCTCTTTCTCTCTCTCTATTGAATTCTACTTGCTTCATCTTTCCCTGCAATGACTTCTATGGTATAACTTTTCACATATCTCTTGAAGAATGCTGCAAAATGAGCTTTCACGACTTACAAACTACATGAAAAAGTTATAATTGCGCCGCTAGCTTTTAATAATTATCAAATTTCTTCAAGAATGTTGCTATCTCCCCATCCTTCTGTAAATCTCAACATTGTATAATTTCTCATATATCTCTTTCTCACTTATTATAAATCAATGTTTTTGCTACTTTGTCCTTTTAGTGCTTCTTTTTTTTCTTCCTTTTTTCTTTCTTAAACGTGACACACGCAAAAAAATGTTTTTTAAAACGAGAAATAAAAATGACAAGCAAAAAATAGAAGAAAAAAAAAGACAGTCGAAGAAAAAGAAAACGACAATCAAATATTCTTAACGAAAAAAAAAAGAAGATGTTGTAGTTTTTTTTCTTCCAAAAAACACACGAGAATGTTTTTTTTCTTTTGACAATAATGATGACAACTAACTAACTAACTAACTGGATTTCTTTTTTGAACTATTGTTGCTGAGAGAGAAAGACTTTTAGAGGGAAAAAAATAGAGGGGGCATTTATATTATTGTACGTGTAAATTGTTATGTGAAATTTGTGCATAATAAAATCTTTTACACAAGCGTGTGTGTGTTGATTTTTGTAGGAGTAAGAAGGACTTTAGAGCAATAAAGCTTAGAAAAAAAGAAGAAAAAAGAAAATGTTGCAATTTGAAAAAGTTTTTTTAGAAGGAAATTGTGATAAGCTGCTTTTGTTGCTTACAGAAGTTCCTATGGTGCCTACGTAGTATACTTAAAAATGTTATTTCCGAATATTTTGCAAAGTATAAATGCCATTTTGAGATACTTAAAAGGATTTTTGCACAGAATTAGCTGCTTTTGGGTTCTTAAAAGTTCACAATTTTGCTACAAGCTATTTCTGCTTTTAAAAACCTTTTTCATAGTTTCAAACTACTTCCGATTACTCATATCTCAAAAATCAAATCTTTTTTGACATTTTCAACGGGGGAGTTATATATCTCAAGGTTATTTGGCATATTACAACAAAAACATTCACGTGAGCACATCATCAAAAAGCAGCTGTCAAATGTGTGTACCTGATATTTAAAAAAACAACACCCTCAGAGTTCATCTTCTTCCGGTTTATTACTAGCTGCTGCCTTTTGCACTTCACAGTTGCTCTTTGTCACAAAGAATGAGGGATAAAAGAAAAGCTTATGGAATATCATAGGTCATCGGACACAAAGGTTTAGTATTGCAGTTAGAACTAACTACTTTATTTAAGTAATATTGCAAGACTTTCAAAATTCTTATGTGATAATCTTCTTGTAGTGAGTAAGTAAGTCTTGTCCCCCTTAAGAAGAAGCAGAAGACATAAAAAATGTAGCTAAGAATTTTGTGGTATGAAACAGTTTTTTTGTATTCTTTCAGAAACCCTTAAAGTGTCTTAGCAACTATAATAATAAATGTTTTGTGAGCAATAAAAAGGGCAAACTTTTTGGCTGTGACAGTTATAGAATGTATTTGCATTTCTCAATGTTTATACAAATATGGCATCTTGAACTTTTTACGTCTTCTTACAACTTCTACGCTGTTTTAAGGAATTCATTGCTCTTTCTCGCTTCTCATATTTTTGTCATTCATAAAAAACTGCAGCAAAAGAGAAGTGTCAATGCAAAAGAATGTTTTACTTCATCAAAAAAAATATAAGAGTACAAAAAAAATCTTCAAAAAATTTTATGAAAGAAACTAATGAACTGTTCATTTTTTTTATTGTCTCTTTATGTCATAGTTGTTGCTGGTATTTGATAAAATTTTAATTTTTTCTTTAAGTAATTAAAAAATGAAATATGTGCGGGTAGGAGCATAAGGGTAAAGATTAAAAAGTAAAAATGTGATGGATTTAAGAGTAATAAAATTTGACAGTTTACAAAAAAAAATTCTTTTTAACGGGTGGAGAACAAAAAAGATGTGTTTGATACAAGTTTTTAAGTTAAATAATTAAAATGCAAAGAATGCAAGGTATTTGCAATTGCTGTTGTTATAAGTAAAAAAGTGGTAAAATGATGTTCAGTTTTTTGAGTGTAGATGAGAATACTATAAATCTAACTACCTATAAGTTGAGCTCTTCTTTTGATTTCTAATAGCATAGTTTCAGGAGTCAAACAGTATGCAAATTTTTACATTTAAAAAGTTATACCACCAGAACTATGCTTTCAAAAAATATTTTTGCAACATTTTTTTTTCTCTCTGAAAGCAGCTTAAAAACATTTTTAACCCATAATGTCAATGTTTAAACTGTTTCATCATCTTTGTAAACACCGAAACATTGCTTAAAGGCAAATTTTTAGAGCGAATGAAAACATTTTTTGTCTGTTGTTGTATATCAGACTAAAATCACATCCACTCCCCCACATACGCACATATAAAAACACATAAACCTTTCTTCCATCAACATGTCCATCAACACTTCCATCATCATCATCAACGACGACTGTACGAACGATTATATCATCATCGAAAAGACGAGCAGCAGCAGTAACAACGAGAAAAATGACGACGACAAAAAAAATAAATCAAAACTATTAAAGAAAACGTATGTGTGTGGAGCAGAGCAAGAGCAAAGAGAGGCAAAGAAGTGCAGTGTCAGTGGAGCTGAGTAAATAAATATTTATTTATTACATTTGATTTGATGAAAGAGAGAAAAGCCCCCCAACACGCAATAGAATAGATGGTCAGTCAAAATGTCAATGGTGGGGATGGCTGCGTTCCTCCGTTCCCGCTTATTTTTTACTTTTTGTCAACTCTCTTTGCTCTTGCCTTGGGGGGTCTTTTTCTTCATTGATGACAACTTTTTTTCTCGCATAAAATTTTTTTGTTTGTATTTGATTGCTGTACGATTTTATTTCAATCGTTTTTGCCTTTTTTTGTAATCGGTCCTGGAAAAGCACATGCAAAATAACAAAAAAAAAAATCATTGCCCTTTTTAAAAAATAAATTTAAAGTTTAAAGCAAATTTTTTCCTTTGAAGGGTGAAGAGAGAGAAAAGGACATGAATATACATACATCAAAAGCACTGATAAGGGGTTTAAAAAAATATAAAGAGAGAATTGAAAAAAAAAACAACACGCCACTCAATTGGCTCGTAGTTAAGGGGGCAGGCAGCAGTTATAACCTTTTTTTAGGAATGGAAAAAACCAAAAATAAAATTTTAAAAAAGTGCAGAAAAAGAGGGGTTTGATTTGATTAAACAAAAATTAGAGCTATGGCTTTGATCATGTTTAAGTAAAAAGAAATAAAAAATATTAAATTTAAATGCATTAAAATAGAGGTTAGTTTGGCTAAAATATGATTAATAACGATGGTAAAGTACGTTATCATAATTGACCTCGGTTACAACAAATTTGCATATTTCTAGTAATTTACTTGAAGAACTTCTTTTTCTATGCTTTTGGATGAAGTATCTCAACACAAAAATTCTAAAAAGTCAGAATCATAAAATTGTGATGATATTTTTTTTCATAACTATTTTTTCCGATTCCAAAAATAGCATGAACATAAAAAATTGGTTGTATATAAGTTGAGTTTTAACTATATTGAAAAATGTAAAAAACCTGCTTGTATCCATGTAAGAAAACTTTCTGCTGATCATAATCGAAAAGTCCAAAATTTCAATTTCGATATTTTTTGAAGTCGAAATAGCTCTTTATTATTTTACGTAAATAGCTTAAGGCAATAAAAGAGATAAACTGAAACACTTTATTGTTATCCTCAACTCGGTTAAACTTGCAACTGTCAAACACCAAAAAAAATTGCATACGTAAAAAATGCAAAACATTCTTTTCTACAAAAACAAATAAAGCTTAAATATAAAGCTTGAATGAAAGCTATCTCTAAAAATAGAACCGAAACTGTCTAAAATAAAACATGTCCATGTTTTTGGCAGTTGTTCAAAGAAAACAAAAAAACAAGGTTAACAAGGGACAACTTGTTTTAAAAAGTGTTTTGTATAAAAAACATTTCAAACTTTAAAAGTTCATAAAAACATTTATCAAGAAAAAAAAGAAGTTGTTTTTGTTTAGTTTTAGTTTAGTTGGGGGTGACGTAGATTAGTATCTAAAAATAGTAACAGCATTTCCGTAAATAGCTCAAAGCGGAAAAAAATAAAAGGGATTAATGAAAATAAATAAAAAAGTTTTTTGGAGGGAAAAAAGGAAGTGGGGGTGGTAAAAAAAGTGTTTAGTGTTTTTTGGGGTTTTTAGAGATCAATTTTGAAAGAGGCAAATGGTTTTAGTTGACAGTAAAACTGAGAATACATAATTCTGAGACAAGGTAAAAAGAAATTTAGACTGGAATTTTCATACCTAGAAAGCTAACAAGTCAGTTATTCTGCTTCTAATAATCGAGACTAACTTTTATCACTAATAAAGCACTGTGACTTACTCTCACAAAAATATCTTGCAAAAAAACTAGCAAAAAACAGTCACGCTCATTTCCCTATACAAAAAACCGATTATTATTACTTTACTATCAAAAATGCATAAAAAAACTGATATTCAAAACAACCAGCTTATAATTCATTGAAATACAAATAACTAAAAAATAAAACGACTGATCGGTTGATTTTTGAAAGAAGATGTTGTTTCATAACATCCGCTATCTCTCTCTATCACCATAACCTAGAAAAACATCACCATGAATGTTTATGAAAAACAAAAAAAGAATTTTCATAATAGTAATGAAAATGATAGATGATAAGATAATTTCCGGGTTTTTAAGTCAGTGAATGTAGTTTTTTAAAAATCAAATGACAAAAAACGAAGAAGAGAAATTAAAGAGAGTGTCCATACCAGTACAAAACTTTTTTTTAATTTCTTAGTTGAAGTATCTCAAGAGTGAAATTCTAAAAACTCTAAATCAGTTTTAACTATTGAGCTTACATAGGTGGGTCTTCGTGGATTGGTACCGATTAGTTAAAACTCAGTTAATGCCCAACCATTTTTTTTATGTTCCTACCATTTTTGGAATCAGAAAAAATAGTTATGAAATGAAGCAGATTTTTAAAATCCAATGATAAAAAGAAAAATTAAACGAGAAAACTTTCATCAATAAAATTTGTAAATTTTAAAAAAAGCAAGAAGTGTGTTTGTGTTATTTGAGACATCTTTTTTTCATTCATAACTATCGAGCTTGCTTATTTTTGTTGAAAAATTTTTAATGCATAGATGATAAACATTGATAAGTTTCTTCTTTTTTTACATAAACAAATAAGAGAGAAGTAGTAGGCAAAGAAGAAGTGGTTTTTAATGATGAGTCAGAATTATTTTTTGCTTTGATTTGTTTTAAAAAATATTTTTGTATCGAAGCAATGCAAAAATAGGGAATTAATTTTTTTTGGTATTTTTGGAGGAGAATGGAAATAGTCAATAATTCTTTGTACAAGAGAATTGGGCATATTTAAAAAATGAAGAAATGTCGTGATGTAGCCGATGAATGAATGTTCAGAGATTATCAATGGGCTACAAACCAAAACATATTTTGATGTGCTTTCCCTACTATTCTACAGTTTTTATGCAAATTTTTAGTAGCTCTAATTGAGAAATGTTATTATGCAAGGAGCAAACGACAAGGCCCATTACAAAACATTATCTCTGAGAGTACATATGATAGCTTTTGGAAAGGCTCTATTAGCTACCCTGATCTTCAAGATGGTTAAGATAATTTGGTTAAGATCAAATAAGCCAAATTATATGATCTTAACCAAAACCAAAAAAAGATCAGATTCCTGTCTGTTTTCGAGGTTATGTGGCATATGAATCAAAAATAAATGTTTCAACACATAGTAGACAAGCAAAACAAGAAAAGCTAGAGACCGCTGAAAAAAACAGCACAAAATGAAAATTGTGAAACAAGATTACAAAATCACGGCATGAATGAATGAATGAATAAGAATGACCACTTCTCTAAAAATAGAAAGCTATTTTTGACGATTAAAAAACGATTAAAACAAATAAATAACAAACACCCCTCTGCATTCCACACAGGGTTTTGTTTTTAAAGAAAGTCACGTAGGACAATAATTTGCATATGTCATCATGCACTTAAATAATTATCTAAATATATCTTAAAGTCTTATAAAAATACTTTTAAGTAGTGAAAAACATTTCAACCTTTCCTTGAAAAAAACATTACCCTCTCTCATATTTGAAAAATGTGAAAATAGTTTCAAACAAAGAAGATTTATTAAAATTAAAGAGTGAAAGAAATTAATTCTTGGGATAAATAAGATAAATCAAGAAGAGATTAACACCCTTTTCTGAGGGATTAGAGTAAAAAAAGAGGGGGGAAGAAAATTGTTTTAATTTAGTGAATGTTTTGAAAAAGGTAAAAGAAAGCAGTTTAAGAAAATTTACGTTTTCGAGGTTAGTTTGTTTTAAAGGGTAATGCCTGCTTGAAAACATAGATAGAGAGACCATATTTTTAAACTGCTAACACAGATGTCTCACTTACGTATATAAGAGCTCAAAAATATAAAAATTTCTAGTACTTGCAGAAAAAGGTTTTTATGGGTGCACATATTTTTAAACTAATTAACTATCATTAAATTCTAAAAACAATAAAGTTTTAACCTTGAATTCATTGTTTTTTATGTGTAATCACCACAAACACACCCATTTTTTTTCCATTTCTTTAATCAATAAAATCTAAAGAAAAAATTAATCAACAATAACTTTTTTTGTCTCTTTTGAAAACGAAATCAGTTCACTTTCAGCCATTTTTGACAAAAAAAAAGTTTTTTTCGGTCTTTTTAAAGACCAAGTCAAATAGCACTAAGAAATATCAAAAATATATCAAAAGGTGAAAAGATGATACCGGACATTTCTTCTGGCCTCTGCTTTTTGATTGATAATAAACAACAAAAATTTAGACATGAGTATATAAAAAAGTCTGTAAAAACATTAAAGATCGCTAAAAAAAATGGCAGATAAAAATCAAAGCAAAAGAAACAATTTTGGAAATGGAAAGCTGGAGATATAATAAATTGATTGAACTCATTTTTGAATACATTCAAAAAGTTATTCATTTAACAGATGACACATGTTGACAGATCATTTTGTTTTTGAAGTAATTAAAACACAAAAATGTTGAAAGTTCTTAATAACTGTTTTTAAAGCATATTCATACAATGAATCTTTTGGCATTTAAAAAATTTTATTTTTAAAAAGACTTTTAAATCTCTTGCAAGAGCTCGAAAAATACGCCCTTACAGTATTATTTCTATTATAATAGAAATAATACTGTAATATTTCTAGCTTTTTTAGCTTTAAAGACCGTGTAATTCCACAAGGAAATGGTTATTAGTAGAAAAAGAAGAAAAAATGGCAAATAAAAGTTATATTTTTAGAATTTTCCAAATTTTTTAACACACATAACGAAAGAAAGAGATTACTGTAATTTTTTCTTTGTTTATCATCAAAAAAACTTTTGTAACATAAATAACTATAAGGTTACGGTAGTACATGTATTATTGCACAAAAAGAAAAAAATTTTAAGGTCACTTTTTAGATGAAAAAATGCAAAAAAAGTTTTAACGCGTAAACACTAAAGCATTGCCTAAACTACAAATACAAAAAAACGATGTTGAAAAAAAAGGTAACTTAAAGACCATTGGGGAAATTAAAAATTTATTAAAAAAAAGTAGAGTTAAAAAAAATCTTTCTATTACGCATTTAACAACACAAAAAAAGCTCTCATTAAGCAGTTAATAATATAATACTTTGTATTTTAAATTTAGCACGTGTGTGTATATGTGCTAATGACACTTCTTTATTATTATTTTTAAAATAATAATGAAGTCAATTTAAAAATGTTTTGTTACACAAAAGGAAAGAAAAAAAGTTTTTTTTTAAAGGCACGAGTAAAATTTGTAGTCTTCATTTTAGAAATATTAAAATACTTGTGGGAATTTACTTTTTTGGCATTTTTGAAGCAACAAAAACTGTATTATATGTGAAACAGTTTCAAGCAGTGATTTGATGGTAGCTGTTAGAGAAGGTCAGCACAAAAAAAGTTAGAAGGAACAAAGCATTATCGTTCCAAAACAAAAAAAATAATGGAATCAAGAGAAAAAAAAACAATTTTAATGATGATTTTAACTTCAAAGCGATTAAAAAATTTTGGAAAAATTTCTATCACGGATTACATCGATGTAGAATGCACGTTAGCTTATTTTCCTACAGTTTTTTGTGTCTATTTTTATTAACTTTCTAAAACCATTTTCATCTATAGATATTAAACTTATTTGTCACTTCCAACATAAAACTTCTTTTTTCATTTCATTTCCCTATCAAATATTTTTAACCATTTTTTTTGGTCAAAGTTACTCAACCTTGAAAATATATCTTTGGAACAAACTTTTGTGTAAGAGCTATGACGCAGCAATCTACTTCTATCTTTTTTTTATCATGCTTGGCTAGAACATAAATTTTATTTTGTACACATAAAATAATAATGCACGTATAAATTGGAACAAAAAAGTATGTATGAACTTTTGTTCCTTCCTTCTTTTGAAATTTTTATGTGTAATGATGACATTATAAATGTTTTAATTAAGCTTTTAAGGTAATTGCGTGAAAGATTCATTGTAACATTAATTAGAATTTTTATAGTATTAAATGGCAAGAATAGAATTATATAAATAAGTTGACAAGTCAAAATTTTAGGGAAAAAAATGATTTCAATCATTCACCCTTCTCTAACGTTATGCAAATTTTTGATCTAGCTTTAAGGTGGGGATCCTTAAAAAATTTAAACGTAAATGTTTGTAGGCTCTAACATCTACTGATCCCTGAGACGGCTTTACAAACATTCTAAGGAGGAGCTCGCTATTAATCTCGGTGCCCCCCATGGAATTCGTTTTAACCTCAGATTCACCGAGCACCCAAAGCACTCATGTTTTTAAGTGGCAGCCCCGCTTGGGATCACCCGGCCAAACATCCTCCGCGCTAACCACTCAACCACATGAGCTGGCCATTTTAGAATTTTTCGTCCATCTTTTTTCAAAACGCATATCCGTAAACGTCTGTATGTACATATGAATTTTTTTCAAATACAAATTGTAGCTCTCTCAATAATCCCTCTTAAAACAAATCAACGAAAAAAAACATTTTCATCTTTTTGAGCTTTCTAATAATCTTTATCAACATTTTTGTTTTTTAACATTTTTAACATGTAATAATAACAAACATGTTTGTATTATTTATTCTTATTAACATTTCATTTCATCATCATTGCCATAATCTAATCTTAAAAATTAATCTTAAACAACTTAAAAAAATTTACATTCCATTTTTTTTTCATTTCTCTCTTTCTCAAAAAGCACAAAAACAAATTAATGCCAAACGGAAGAAGAAGAAGAAAAAATACTCTCTTTCTCTCTGAAAAAAATGTTGCTTCAAAAAACGAATTTCTTTCATCAAAACTACAAATTTATTTTTTCTCCTTCTCTTTCTATTTTTTTTCTTTCAATGAAGCTCTTTTTTTTGACATGTATGTATGTATATTAATAAAAAAGATACAATTATATTAAAAATAAAAAATAAAATGAAATGTTTAAAAAAAGTGTGAGGTAAAAAGGATTTGTGATAGCTGTTTGTGAGAGAATGGATAAGAAATGGAGATAAACAGCTCTTTAGAGATTAACGGAAAAAAAGTAGGAATAAATGAATAAAAATATTAATTAATAAAATAAGAATGTTTGCCAATGAAAAGAAAAAGATGAAGCAGCAACAAAAAAAGACAATCAAAGATAAAAAATAAAAAGTCAAATTTAATGTCAAGTTAAAAACATGGCTTTTTTAAGATTTCTATCAAAAGCCTGTCTTTATCGTCTACTACTTATTAGCTAAAAATGTCAAAAGTTTGACTACATTTAAACGTAACTGTTTTAAAGATCATCCATCTCCAAAAAGACTCTTTAACCTTCAACCTTTGTTTTTCATTTCCCATCAAAATAGCCTAACAAGAAGCTAACTAAAAACAGGTGAATAAGGTTAAGCTACAAAAAAAAAGTTTTTTTTTCATAATTCCTTTTTTTAATTAAAAATGAAGCATGTGTTTTATTCTTATATTTTTTTCTATAAAAATAACAAAGGTTACTATTTTTTTTCTTTCTGTTGACGTCAATGACCCTTTTAGAAAAAAGATTTGACAACTCTATAATCTAAAAAAGTTACGGTATTATTGAAGAGGAGTTGTTGAACCCCTTGAGATTTGCATAACCTTTTTTTGAGATATCACATGTGAAAAGTGGGTTATGGTAGTTTTTGATATTTTGCAAAAAAAACTTTGTTGTATGGAAAGCGATACTGTAGCCTATGCTTTGACAGAGAAGAATTTTTATTATATTCAGAGCGATGAAAGCTATATATGCCTTGGCTTTTGTTACCACATCATCGTCATCATCCATGCATCAAGAAACGCGCAAATTGTTCTAGAAATTAAGAAATTAAAATAGAATCAAATGCCTCAAAATTACAATTAGGTCAGATGAGGGAATATAAATTGTTTTTTAAAAATGATAACAAATTTCTCTACATTTTAAATGCCCTTTTTCAAATTGCTTATCAGTTGCCTAACCTAACGTCAGATTGTTAAAGGAATGAATAAAAGGAACAATAAGAGGACAACTTAATCATCTAGAAAAAGGGCTTGGTTAACAATGCTTAAAACAAAATGTATCTATTCTTTCAAAGAAATACAGAAGGCATTGAAAGAGCATAGATAAAATTTTTCAAATTCCAAAAATGATAGGCGAGGGCAAAGAGGAAGCAAAATCCGCGTTCTTTTTTTAGTCATCAATTTAGGTTAATGTTGATCGATGGAAAAAAATTGACTAGTACAAGAATTATCAGTAGAAGAAACTCAAAAAACAATTATAGAACAAATAACTCCCGTCAAAGATTGCCTACATTCTTTAGTCAAATAAGAATCAAAAATTTTTAAATGCAAAAATAAGCAGTATTAATTTAAAAACAAACTTTACAAACTTAAAAAAAGAAAAACAACAGCAGCAGGAAAAACATGCTCTTGCTTCTTTGACCTTTTTTTAAACAGCAATAATAAAAAAATAAACAAATGACGAATTTTATATTTTTTTTCTTGTGATCTATCAGTTTTTATCAATGCGAAAAGAAAAATTATGTGCTTTTTGTAGCAAATTTTTTTTTGCAGAAAAATGAAGCAACAAAAGAAAACACATTAATACAATAATAATAAAACATATATAAAAGAGAACGTTGTATAAATTACAATAATAATAAAATTTACATAAATTAGTTTAATAGGACAGCTTGAATGCTCATATATTCAAAAAGGGAACGTCCAAGACAAGGCAAGGATTTTTAGATGAAGTATCTCAACACAAAAATTCTAAAAACTCTGAATGGAAGAATTTTGATGATATTTTCTTTCATAACTATTTTTTTGTGATTCCAAAAATGGTATAAATATAAATAATTGGTTTGATATAGACTGAGTTTTTTAACTGTTTGGTACAAATACATGGGTTTTCGTGAATGTGCATGAAATAGTTAAAAATCAGCTTATATGCAACAAATGTTTTATTTTAATACCATTTTTGGAATCAGAAAAAATAGTTATGAAAGAAAATATCATCAAAATTCTTTGATTCAGAGTTTTTAGAATTTTGATGTTGAGATACTTCATCTAAGAAATAAAAAAAAGCTTTGTATTGGCTTAAACACATCCTTTATCGTTTTATTTTCTTTTATAAAAATCTTAATTTCAGTAATCTTATTTGTACTCTTTCTTGTATTTATTTCTTTTTTCTTCTTTCCTATTTTCCGGTTGACATAAACAAAACACACACAATATTTATTTTTTAAAAAAATATTTTTTAAACTTTTAATTCTTTATTTTTTATTTTTAACATTGATCATATTTATTTCCGGCGACATAACATTCTAAAAGAAGACGATGAAGCTAAATCCTTTTTAGCTCTTTCTCAGGGATTTCTAATCTTACATTTTTTAATTTAAAAAAAGAAGCTCACGGGGGCAAAAGAATCAAAGGAAGCACGGAAAGCAAAAGAATGTGAAACAATTTCTTTTTTATCTTTGAATGTGGGAGAATAAAAAATTGCAATGAAAATAGAATGAAAACAAAAAGAAACAGTTTAGAATGTTGTAAAAGACGACTTTCTTTTTTTGTTGCTTTGGTTAAATCTTGATAAAAGTTGCAAAAATAGTTGATGATATTCTTTGCGTAGCTAAAGCTAGAAATGTGTGTCTGCACGTTTTTTTAGAAAAAATTAATTTTTGCAATATATTTTTAAATTTCAGTTTTCTTTCTGCCTTAAATAAGGAGACCAGGATCTTTGATCACGGTGCGTCGAACGCCTTATAAACTGTCCTGGCAGCAAAAAAGGGAAAAATTTTTTATGTGCTTTTTTTAAAGCAAAATCGTAAAAGCTTATCCATGAGAGAACAAAGCAAGCTAAACGATTTCTGTAAACGCACAAAAAAAGGTTATCACTTTTTCATTACAAAAATGCAGAAAAAATAATAATATAAGATTCAGATTCCACAGGATTCAGAATACAAGAAATTCTTCAACAGAATTCCTTTGTTGGTTTTGTGCATGCGCTTTTGTTTCACTTTGCCAAGACTCAATTTCTTTTAACATTTTTTGTTACTCACTGAATAAGATTTTGAATCCTGTGGAATCTGAATCTTATATCTTAATTTTTTCTGCATTTTTGCAATGAAAAAGTGATAAACTTTTTTTGTGCGTTTACAGAAATCGTTTAGCTTGCTTTGTTCTCTCATGGATAAGCTTTCACGATTTTGCTTTGAAAAAAGCACATAAAAATTTTTTCCTTTTTTTGCTGCCAGGACAGATCAGCGCACCGTGTGATCTCAACATCATAATCAAATTGTCAAACTCAATAAAATCCAAATCGTTTCTAACAATAATCAAAATGATTTCAAAAATAAGTGTTTTCATGGTAAATACAAATTTATTAATTTTTACCTACGTTACTACAGTACTATTATCATTCATCTCCTATAAAAAAAACAAATGTCATTTTTTGTGTTATCACCTTTTTTCTCTATACTTTTTAGTTTTCCCCTAAGAATAGTTTATAAGTATCTAAAAAAGATCCAATTACTTTTATTTCTAATAAAAAACCTTTTTATAGTCTATTATTTTCTAATAAAAAAAAGTTGTGTCAAACATAAAAACTTGCAATTATTTTTATTTAAATACATGATCTTCTCAGAACTATAAAAGCTGGAAAAACAAAGTTGATACAAATTCTTTCTTTTTTTTCAAGTCCATTGAAAGATCTCATTAATTTTTTGGAGGGAAGAAAAAGATGTGAAAAAGAAATTGTGTTGGTTTTACATGTGAAAAAAAATTTTTTAAATTATTATTTAAATTTAATAAAAAAAATGAATAATTTATAGTGTAACAGAATGATTTAAAAATAACACAAAAAAGTTACAAAAATAGAAGTTTTTTTTGTAAGGGTTTTGTGATGTGTTTTATATACATAAACTTTCAAACATGTGTTTTTCATTGATGTCATTTGAAGAAAATGTAAATATGAAAATTTTTTATATTAACCGCGGAGGTCCTCAAGTGACACCGGAGTTGAACTCCTACATACTCGTCTTGTCATGGGATAGTTAGGGACAAAACATCAACTGACGAATCCTCGATCCGGCGATTTAATGGACATATGGATATAGCTAATAAATAGCAGACGATATCAATTTTTGTCATAAAATATTTATGTCGATGATTTTAAAGAGGTGTAATAGCAAGGGTAACTTAAATAATCCATTAATAATACATTTATAATATTTGAAAAGTATTCATTATGCAGAATTTTGGATGTTTTATAACAAGAATAGATATCATCTGCTATTTATTAGCTATATTCATATATCTATTAAATCCACAGAACGAGTATTCAACTACTGATATTTTCCTTAAGAATATAGAAAGACGTTAAACTCTCAGAGACTTTAAAGTCCTCAGGCTTTTTTTGATCATAAAAGTCACACACACACACACATTCAAAAAACTGCTTATAGTTTTTATTCAATGTAAATTGAGCTATAAAAAGAATTCAAAAAGCAAATAAAACTGAATTGAAATTAAGATAAACACAAATTTTGTTAAAATGGAGCAAAATTAAATAGCAATAAAAATTACATCAAATTTGTAAATAAAAAAGAATTTTAATAAATTGGAGTAATAAAAGTTTAAAAATGGTAAAAGTTTAACTAAAAATAGAACAAATTAATTTAAGGAAAATAAAATTAAATAATGATCAAAAATGAAAAATTTTTGTTGAATGAGATACAAATATTTTTTGGTCAAAGATATCATTTTTTGAAGCTTTACATAAGTTGTGCAAGATCGATAACCTGCTAATTCCCTAAATGCGAAACCCATGAGTCAACTTTTACAAACATCCTAAGGAGGGGCTCATTTCTAACCTGGGTGCCACCCATGGAATTTGTTTTAACCTCGGATCCACCGAACACCCAACCATGTTTTTTAATGGTAGCCCCGCGTGGGACTCGAACCTGGGATCACCAGCTCGAACATCCGACGCGCTAACCACTTGACTACATGAGTTGGCATTTTATATTTATGCTATTAACAGAGATGAATGAAGACAATAAAAAAAGCACTGACATAGGCATAAGTCAAGCAAAAGATTCATTAACAAAAAAAAGCTTTCTGTAAATTTAAAACTGAACAATGAAAGTAGAAAAAAAAGGAAGTAGGTCATGTCTGCTGCTTGCTATTCAAAGTTGCTGCAGCCATGACTATAAAAGTGTTTCACCAAAAAGCACAGAAACGTTGCTATTTAAAACCTTCTCCAAATGCTTTTTTTTTCCTTTCCTTTTTGATCTTTAATTCTTTTAAGTTTTATATTTAAAAGTAAAAAAAAACAAAAAAATTTACATCAGAGTTGTCCAGAGAAAAAAAGTTTTAAGGAAATAAATTTTTTTCAGGAAACGCATTTTTTTTTGACTTTGCTTTTTTGGGAAATCAGAAAAACGTAGAGTTTCAATGACATGTAGGTCAATGATGATGTAATGGCAGTACTTCTTTTTTTACAAAGTTTTGTTTTAAATGGAACAATGAGCTTTCTTTCTAGCAAAGCTAAGAAAAAGGGAAGAAACAAAGACATCAAAAAAAAGAAAGTTTTAAAGCATATCCGTTGAGGTCAGAATATTTTTTTAAATATATCTAACTTCATTCATCTCATTCTTCCTTTCATCATCAACACTGACTAAAACGCAAACCTAAACTTAAAGTTGTCTTTCATGAAAGCATGCATGCAAGGGTATAAATGAAACATTAGATGAGAAAAACAATCCCATTTTATTTTTTTCCGAGGGAATTACGTACGCATTCTTTTTTTGTTGTTAAAAAAGTTTATTTTAAAACATTAGCATTTGCTTAAAAAAGTATAGGCTAATAAATGAAAAAAGATACAAAAAAAGATACAAAAAAATTGCAAAAAAAAGTAGCTTTTATGGTTTCTGTTTTGATACACGAAAAAAAAAGAAGGAAGCTGAAAAGGAATCAAGGAAGCAAAACATAATAATGCAAAAAATACAAAAGAAAATCAAGGACAATTGAAATTGCAAATTTTGCAGGAGAAATAATGAATTATATTTGATGGTTTAATTATTAGAAACTGAATGTTCTTTGCTGGAAAAAAAGGATAAACAACAAAGGATTGTGATAAACTAGTATACAGAAAGTAAAAAACAAAAACACGTCTAATTCAGAGAATTTTGTTTAAAAAATTATTTTGAAATTTAGTCAGCATACTTTTTGATTTACCTCCAAGCAATTAGTTTCACCTCCATATTTTTCTTGTCTTAGTAAGTAAGGGATAGTTAGGGATAAAAGATCAGCTACAGAATCCTTGATATTTGGATTTAATAGACACATGGATGTAGCTAATAATTAGCAGAAGATATATATTTTTATTATAGCAATTTTGATGTCGATGATTTTAAAGGGGTTCAATAGCAAGGATACCTTAAATAATCCATTAATAATACATTTATAATATTTGAAAAGTATTCATTTTACAGAATTTTGGACATTTTATAACAAAAATAGATATCGTCTGCTATTTACTAGCTATATCCATTTATCTATTAAATCCACAAATCAAGGATTCAGCAGCTAATTTTTTAAAAAAAGTTCAATTTGATCAAAGTTAAAATATCAAAACTTATCTTAAATGGTTGCCTAAAAGATACTAAAATTAAAATTATCGAGATCCAAGTAAATTTTTCTTCAATTGAGTATCCAAAATTTCGACTAAAAATTAACCGAAATTTAAGGAAATGTTTTGCTGATTAGAAACTGAGCTCAAAATATTTTGATTTAACAAACTCGTGATAAACAGAAAAAGGAAGAAGACAAATATTGTTGATTGATAAAGTAAGATTAAAGTTTTGATTTTTTGTGTCATCATTTTTACACCCGAACAAAAAAACGAATGTACTTAATTCTTAGTTTTTAATCATAACAATACACAATGGATAAAAAAGGAAGATTTCGTCTCATTCTTTTTCATCACTCATTTTTTGAACCTGAACCAATACATCAAATAATACACGTGAATTTCAGTTTTTTCAGATTCAAATCGCTAGCACAAAAAGAAAACCCACATTGAACTATTATTCTTATTTGACAGCCACCATTCATAGCAAATATTATTATTATTATCCCAATTTTTTCTATTCATTATTTTTCATTTCATAAATTAATTGTATTAATAAAATTTCTGTCTGTTATTCTCTTTTTTGTTTTATCTGTTTGCTTTCATCTTTTCAACGGTTTAAAGAGTTTCAATGAATAAACTTTTTGCTTGCAAATTGAACTTTTAAATAAAGCTTTTCATTGAATTTAACGACTTCCTAAAAAGCCTTTTTTATTATGTGTATATGAGAAACAATGGAAACAAAAGAAATCAAAAAGTCATGGTCACGTCATTGTCGTCATTTCTTTTATATCATTTATTCCTTGTAAAATATATGTGCTTGTTGTTGTTAATAGAGGGATCTGCTTTATTATTATGATTTTATAAAAAAATTTTTTAAACTATTTTAGAAAAGAATTTTAACTACACTAATTTCAATAAACAGGTGCAATAAAACATTAACAGTAGCATATTCTTTTACCATAAAAATTTATTAATTAATATTTTAAAAACATCTGCAATTCTTTCGAAAATACATTTTGTTTTGAAAACAAACAAACACTTTCATAAAAAAGGATACTGTAATTCTTCCTTCTTCACTTTTCTTACTTTGGCAAATTGTCTATCAACGCCAACTTCACAAAGAAGCAATTTTTTTTGTTGAAATGTTTTTTTGCAGCAATAAAAAACTTTCAACGTTTTTTTCCTCTCAAATTTACCAACTTTATTATTACTACTACCACTTTTATTACTATATTATTATAAATCAATTATGTCATCAGATGATCCAAAGCTAAAATGGATGTATGATGGACCAAAAGCAGATGTACATCGAGAAGATTTTTTGCTTGGTAAACAGTTAACAAAAGATTTTGAACTATATTCTGATGTTGCTCGAAAAGATGCTGATGTAGAAAAATCTGAAGCTATTGATAAATCGTTTATTAAATCTGTAACACATTCATCTAATCGAAATAACAAAGTTTCGGCACTTGGATTAGATGTTGTGATGCATGAAGATCCACTTGTTGCTATTAAGGTAAGGGTTTATAGGAGATAGGATTATGTGGGAATGTATTTGCTAGACCTTTACTGTTGCGGAATATTATACTATCGTCCGCTGCTTAACAGCTCTATCCATTTAGCTGTTTAATACTAAATGGATATATATGTGAGGAGCTCGTCCTTTGATTCGTTGTCCGTAACTATGTATCCTCACCGCACTTCGTATTTAAATCCCTGTGTTATGTTTACGTTCTTAGATGTGTGTTATTATTATGGACAAATTACTTGCTGCTCAATTTTCTTTTTATGTGCATGTTTATCTAAATCATATTACTTTTTAGACAAAAGCTGAATTACGTAAGCGTGAAATCTATGATAATCCAGCAATACAAATGAAACTTCGAAAAGCTTTAATGGAAGAATATCACCACGATAAAGAAAAGAAAGAAAAGAAGAAAGCTAAAAAAGAGAAAAAGCGTGAAAGAAAAGAATCAAAATCAGAAGGAGATAGCAGGCATTATGGTAAGGGATCATTAAAAAGTTTTGTTGGTTTTTAATGGTGTACTTTTTTTTAGAAGAAAGAAAGCAAAAAAAACGCGACCGTGATTCTGATGATGAAGAAAATTCACGAAGGCATCGAATGGATATGAAACGAAGGCATTCGGAAGAAGAAAGAAAAAGAAAGCATTCAAGATCTGAAGCATCATCTCCACCTTCAAGACATCGATATGGTAAGTATTTGTTTGTGCTTTGTGTACGGTAATTTGCTATGTTCGATGGTGAATCAGATTGCCGTCAAAATATATTACCGTATATTTTGATGTATTATTCTTCTATTTTATAAACCTTTTATTTTTCAGATGAGAAAAAACGTGAACGAAAAGAATCAAAATCTGAAGAAGGATCAAGTAGATATCATCGTCGTTCAGCAAGTCCAAAAAGAAGAAGAAGACATGATAGTTCATCAGAAGAAGATCGAAAGCAGCAACAACAACAATCATTACGTCGTTCAGCGGCACATGGTAAGGAAGTAGTTTAGCCTTGCGTTTTTTCATAATAAGAAAAAGGAAGCAGCAGCAAATAGCTCGGCAGACAAAAATAATTCCACTTCATTCACATCTGTTACATCCAACATTTTTTAGATGAAAAGAGATCTCATCATCAATCATCTAGCCCTGTCCGAAGAAGAAGAAGGCATGATAGTTCATCATCAGAAGAAGAAGATCAAAAGAATCAATCACGTAATCGTCGATATTCTGATTCAAAAAATGATGATACAAAAAGAAGAAGACGACATGATAGTTCTACAAAAGACAAGCATCAAGAACGTCGACGTCAAGTTTCAAGTTCATCATCAACATCTTCACCAGATGATTCACCACCACCACTATCTCGTCGTTCAACATCTGATAAAGTTGATAACAAAAAAGCTGAAATGGAAAGAAAGCGACAAGAAATGTTAGCAAATGCAAGTTGGAGAAATGAACATCGAAAAGAAACAATAGAAAAGACACATGAAATGTTAAAAAAAGAGCTAGAAGATTCACAAGCTCATGCAGAAAGTGGGCCATCATTTATTCGGTTAGTTTTTTGTTTTGTATATTTTATTGTGGTATAATATTTACTATTATTTTAGACCAATGCTTCAATCTGCAATGGATGGACAAACGTTAGAAGATTCTGTCAACGCAAGACGAAAGCGAGCAGCTGGTTCAAGTCGTGATATGCAAAAATCTTTTGCTCGTCGGTAATTTTTATTTATTTTTTGATTGTGGAATTGTGTATGTAACTACAGTAACCTTTATTTGTAATGTTCATGGGGTTTTTTGTTAAATAAAATTGTATTGTTTATTAATGGTACTGTAATTGAAGAAAATTATTTTATTTTACAAAGGTACGATAGAAAAACATTGTAAAGATGCAAAGTTTTGTATTATTACAAAAAAATGTGAAGTACAAACAAAAAAAATTGTTTTATAACAATTTAACCATGATATCCTTGATTAACAAAAGTTTCAGTGACAACAGTCTTCTTAACAACATTTCCACCACCATATGGTGAACCAATCAATCCAGTACCATATGTATCACCAATCAATCCACCATTACCATATGTTGTAACAACGGGTTCACCAAGAGTTGAAACCGTTTGAATTGGAGTACCAACAATTCCACCACCAAGTCCAGAACCAACTAATCCACCACCAACAAGACCAGTGCCAAGTCCACTACCAATAACTGATCCACCGGATGTTGAGGAAACCGAGCTATGATGATTACCATATGTTGTAACAGTTTGACGAGGATATCCCCCAAATGTTTCATAGATTTGTCGCTTCATACGATGAATTGGGGCATCACTAAAAATTTGTGGTTATGAGCTTTTATTTAAAAAATGGTTATAATTTTAAATGTAAATTTTTGGAAAAAAAACTCGGGTAATTACCAAGAAGAAAGAGAATTATGTTTCAGTTCAGGTCAGAAATAGTAAAATTTTACAGCATTTTTTCTGTTATTTGAGCTGCAAAAACTAACAAAAAAACACGTTAAGAGAATTTTTTCAGCTTTTTAACAAAAAATGTATATTTTCAAATGGCTACCGTGTTGTCATTTTCGAAGCTAGAGGCTTGATTTTTCGACAATTTTGTTCAGAAATGTCTCATTATCTTTGTCAATTTTAAGCAACGTAAAGATCAAATTTGAATTTAGTGCCGTTTAGCAAAGTGTTTCCTAATACCAAAATTTTAGGTGCAAAAGATGCTACCTTCTCTGGTGACTAATACCTCCAAATAAGAGCGATTTGTCGTCAAAAATCAACTCGACACTTTTCCTGAACCACCCAATATGCAAATTTCTTTGTTTTTGAAATTTCAAAAAAGCGCTTCAACAATAAGCATTTGATGGAGCAATTTTTTAGGTTGTTATTTTTTGTGTTCTTTATGAAACAAATAATCCTGCTCAAGAGAATGTCCCGGATTTTTCAAGTTCAGTTAACCAAAAACTTTTTGTTAAAAATGGGATTTTTTGATTAAATTCTAATATCAAAATATATTTTTTTAAAAAAGCACTTACATTGCTGCATCAACAGCAAAAACCAAAAACAAAGCAACAAAAATTAAAGCACTCTTCATTTTTTTTTCAATGGCACAACAACGACTAACAAAGCAATATGAAAGAGAGATAATGAATTGACCAACACTAGTTTTGGATCTTCAATTTTTTTTTATTTTTCTTGTTGTTGCTGTTTTGACTCCACCTTAAATGCATGCATATGCACTTGTACTTGTGCTGGACATATGCCCATATCTGATTAGATAAATATACTTAAGGTGCATCTCATCACTTCGAAGAAAAACAATGAGAGAAAAAAAGAAAATTGGTTGACCCAGTCATAATTTTTTTTCATCTCTTTCTTCGACAGTGTTCATGTCGCACATGTGACTGACTCTCTGTTTTTCGAATAATAAGAACTTGACTTTTTTTGGGGATACATTAAATAGAAATAAAATTGATTGGCATTTATGATATCTGTTGTGGGGAGAACAAAAAAAATGTTAAAAGATAAATGCAAAGGTTTTGAGTTGTGGAAATTACAGTAATACTACCGTCTCAAAATTATCCAAATAATTTTATTACTGTATGGTAATTATCTATCTAAAATTTCAAATGTAAAAGTTTCTTTAAGTAACTTCAAATTTTAAAAATTTTAAATATTAACAGTATCATCGTAACTCTTCTTTTATCTTTCAAAAAGCTACGTTATTTTCCGCGTCGACATTATTTTTATAAGAAATTTCTTTTTCTTTCAAAAGAAAGTGTGTTTTTTTCTTTAAAAAAAATGTTTTTCAAAAAAACTTAACAATTTTTTTAGCCAAGATTTTTATTATTATTATTATAAATTGTTATGTAATTTGTAAGCTAACAAATAATAATTTCATTGTTGTTCACAAACATCGCGTTTTTGAAAAAAAAACTTTTTATACATTATGTCGTTTTGATTATATTTTGGAAAGAAGTAATGTATTTTTTATAGTTTTGCAGTTATGTCGACAAAAGATAATTTTTGTACAAAAAATTATAATAATTCAAACAAAACAAGTGCAAAAAATAATGAGTTTAATGTTAATTTAAATATTGGCAATAAAATAGAAGAAGAATTACAACCAATGCAATCTAAAAGCAATTCAACTTTTGTAACACAAAATAATAAAATTATTGAAGGTGGTGAAAAAAGATCGATCTCAGCTTCCCCCTGTGATTTAGTAAAAAGTAAAGTGATAAATAAAATAGCAGCAACATCTGCGTTTATATTTATATCTGCATAGTCATATAATGTGGAAGCTGAAATCTTAATAATTTTCTCAAGATGAATCACAACAAAAACTAAATAATTTATCGAAAGAATCTTCCAAATGCTATGATGGCTCCCAGATGCTCGAGCAACTTAGTTTGAATCAAAATGATAAAAATTGTGAAGAACAAAATGGAAAATTGAAAAAAGGTACTATCAATAATAGCACCCTATCACTTCATATTATTGCATATGAAAATGCAATCGAGCCACCTTCAAATGTAAAAATTTAAAAATTTAAAATTTGTTCTAAGCAAATTATTGTAGGATTTATTACAAGATGAACAAATGATAACAACACCTGTAAATCAAAAAATTCGAAAAGTAATATATGCTTATCAAATACATACGTCATTCATATACTTAAAATTTACAGGATCCCTTTTCATTGCCTCGAGAACAAAATGATGAAGAATGTGGTCAAAAAGAAGTTATTGAATTTCATAGCAGTGATCGTGTAATGAATGATAGACCTTCTGGACATATGCCATGCTTTTTTCAAAAAGAAAAGGAAACTTTTTTTGAATGGCATTCTAGAGTTTGGAGTTATTTACAAGATTTAAGTTCATATCGTTATATTCAACGGGTAAATAAAGTAGTTAGATAAAAAAAATGTTTACATTAAAATAATTTTTAATGTAAAAAAACTTTTAGGGTTTACAACATCAAGCAATCATGAATTTTGCTGATTTAACTCAATTAGCTGCTAAATTTCCTGTAAGTGAAAAAATTTTAATATGTTTATATCCAAAGTACATTTTAAAATTATAGTTTCCTCTTTGTGATAATATCTCTCCAATGGACTCTCGTCCATTTATGATAATGATGAATCGAAGTTCAGATGTAATTGATCCTCGTGGACTACAAAACATTGGTAAGCTCAATTAATCGTTTAAAACCATTGTAACATTATTAAAAGCATCAAATTTTAAAAGATTCATGTATCCCAATGTATTGATAATATTTTTGTATATTTTCCACTCTTTTTTATAAAAAAAACAAACACATTTGTTTAACGTCGAATAAGAGAAGCTGAAAAAAAGTCTTAACACGAAAAATACTTCTCTATTTGAAAAAAAAAAATTGCGAAAGTTTTTTTAAAAGATAAAAATTTTTTTAAAAAAGATTTTACAAACTTTTAACTCTAAACCAGCTGCTTTATTTAATGGTTAAAAAAGGTTGTTAAAAGTTAAAACTTTAAAATTTGTTTGCTGTTAATTTAAGAAGGTATGTTGCTTTTCAGATTCTTTTCCCTTTTTCTTTGAAAATGCTTCTGTCATTGCTCATCATCATTTTCACTTTTTTCTTGCAAAAATTTTTATGTCCTTTATTTCCTCCTGCTTCTGTCTATTCCTTTTTTCGGGGAAAAAATTAAATATATTTTGATTGCATTAAAAATGCACAATCAAACAATAAAAAAAATAAACGTGGCCATATATAATGATTATTCGATCATTGTTGTATGTTGATGTTATGAAGAGGTAGAATAGAAAAATAAGAATGCTAATTGCTAATTATTATCATAACTCTTGTTATTCTTTCAGGATCAATAATCAAAGGTTCAATGGAAAGTGAATCTGCAGCAGCAACTGCAACAGCTGCAGAAACATCAGCAATTCCAGCAACAACAAGTTCAACACAAAATTGTAAGTTTTTGGCTATTCCTGCTTTTGGGGCAGTTAAACAGTAAAAATTTGTCGTAATATAATGGTGTATTAGTTTTGCAGAATACGTTTAATACAATTTTACTTAAGGTTTTATTTATACTGTAGCCAGCTCATGTGGATCTGTCTTTCATGCAGCATGCTTGTCCATTTACTAGACTTTTCTACAAACACGTGATATTTTAGATATGCATTGTTAAAATAATGTAAAAAAGAAATTAAAAACATAAACCCCTTTATATTCTAGATGTTTCACTGCTAGTTATAAGTTCGTAATTTTCCTTTATATTATATGTATCTCCTACAGTACTTTTATAAGATATAATAATGTATTAGTTTTGTTGATTATCAAAAAGAAAAGATGTATAGAATATTTATAGCAGTGCAAAAAGAAAGTAATGAAAAATTGGAAGATGATACTTTTTTCCCACTACCATCAGCATTCTTTCTAGCATCTTCTTTTTATCCTCCAAAAAGCTTTTTCACAACGTTTTTGATTTTCTTCAGATTCTTTAACTTTATATTTTGTTTTTCCATCCCAATTAAAAGCTTCAATTTTTCGATGTCTCATTATTCCACGATTAAGTAGTTGTACACAATAATTTGCTTCTTCAACTGTTGAATATGATACTGATCTGATTTACAAAAAGTTATACTCAATATCAACGAGATCACAGGATCGGCTACAGTATATTTAAAACTTTAAGCAATCTCGATTTGTGCCTATTCTGTAAATTCAATACTGATTTTTACTGATTTTCGCATTCTAGCTATAAATAACTTTAGCTAAGCTTATGCCATTATACATCTTTTAATCTCTTCCTTTTTTTTCAGCTGCTGCTACTGCTATAACTGATGATCGACGATATATTGATAATCGATGGATATGCTTAAAAGATGGAGATTTTTATGAATTTGCTAATAATGATTGGACAAAAGTTGATGAAGATGAAATAGAATCTCTTAATGATCAATGGAATAAAAGCCATCCTATCCCTGCAACACCAACGTTACAACGTGAAATTGATGGTCGTTGGATATATCCAAGTGGTGAAACATTTCTTGAATTTGCTAATAATGAATGGAAAGAAATTGATCCAACTACAATCATCGAAATTCGTACAAAATATGATGCAGCAGATCCATATCGAAAAGTTGTAAATGGTATTACAATGAAATATAATATACATTTACAACAATGGTTACCAGAGATTGAAGTTAATGATGACTTTGTTGCAATGTATCAAGCAAATTATGGTGTTGCAATTGATTATTCAAAGTTACCACCATCTGAAAAAGAATTAAAGCTAAAAGAACTTGAAGAAAAACAAAAAGCTAAAGAAGAAAGAAAGCGAAAAGCTGCTGAAGGTGTACAAGAAGCAGGATGGACAGAAATTTCTGATCAACTTGATACACATGTATATGTTAGTAATTTACCAACAGATATTACGGATAAAGAATTTATGGTGAGTTTTTGATTGGGAAAAAGTATTAAAGGATCAGGTTTTCATGGAGTAGGTGTTCCTGGGGACCGTGATTTTTCATATTTCATATATTTTTTATTCAACATATTGTTTTTCAGGAATTCATGGAAAAAGTTGGTGTAATTATGAAAGATCCTCGAACAAATAAACCCAAAATCAAGCTATATAGAACTCCGGAAGGTGATTTAAAAGGTGATGGAACATGTTGCTATGTTAAACCAGAATCTGTTGAATTAGCGCTAACAATTTTGGATGGATGGGAGCTAAATAAACATAAAGTTCATGTTGAAAAAGCTAAATTTCAAATGAAAGGTGAATTTGATCCTAGCAAAAAGAAGAAGCGTCTTACTGTTGATCAAAAGAAAAAATTTATTGAAAAACAAAATAAGTAAGTTATTTTTGGTGTTGGTAGTGAGAAAATTAATTACCATATTCATTTTTTCAGAGCATTTGAATGGGAACCTGAAAAACCGCGAAATTATCGTCCACCAAGTGATCGAACTGTTATTTTGAAGAATGTTTTTGGACTTGATGAAATGATTGTAAGTTTTTTATATGTATATATTATGTGATAGATATTACCGTATACCATCGAAATTTTTTGTTATGCGGTAATTGATTTGTAATAAAAATTACAGTGTACCGTTAATGTAGTAACAAATTAGAATAAGATCTCAAGAGATATCTAATCACTATCTACCATTTTTCAGAAAAATGTTACTCTTGCACTTGATTTAAAAGAAATTATTAAAGAAAGATGTGAAAGATTTGGTAAAATTATTAAAATTGTTGTATATGAAAATCATCCAGATGGTATTGTCTCAGTATCATATTCAACAGTCGAAGAAGCAGATTATTGTGTACAACTGCTAAATCGTGGAATAATGAGACATCGAAAAATTGAAGCTTTTAATTGGGATGGAAAAACAAAATATAAGGTTAAAGAATCTGAAGAAGATCAAAAACGTCGTGATCAAGAATGGAAAAGCTTTTTGGAGGATGAAGAAGAAGAAGAGCAAGAAGATAATGATGAAGAGGGTGAAAAGAAAATTGAAAGCAGTGCAAAAGAAAGTGATGAAAAAATGGAAAATAATTCTTCATCTGATTTACTTAATTAATGTATGATTTGTTATTGTTTTTACTTGTATATTATTATTTAATAATAAATATGTTTATGCCTTTAGTATACTGTAGTAAAAATGGTTTTTTGAGTTACAAACTCGTAATTATCTTTGTATTTTTTATTCTGACAACAACAAAATTTTGGAGTTTTCAGTTTTTATTTTGTAGACAGATATAGATATTAATTAAATGCTATTATGACGATTCGATTAAATGGTTAGTTGTGTTTCTCTTTTGTATTAAAAATTTCATTGACGAAACCCTAAAATTTCTTTTATTCATTGTGCTTGCAAGCCCTACATATTTCTTGCATTAGATGCTGACACAAATTTTTTTCGAACACTTTTATATGTAGCATAATCAAACAACTAATTAGCATCTATAAAAGCGTAAAAAGGGAAGAGGGGTTATATAATTGCCTCGCAAATTTGATGCAACATCTTGACTTGGAAGAAATAATTTTTGGGATGCTTTAAATTGCATTATTTCTGGTTCTGCAGCTGCAATTGATTCAGCTTCTTTCTGTTGTCTTGGAAGCTCAAATGAATTCTACATAGGAAAGCTTTTGGATGTAGTACTGTAAGTTTATAAAATATATACTTGAAATGCAAATGTTGATGGAGGAGCGGCAGTAAAATATTGTTTTGCGGTTTTCCATTTTTTAGATAAAATTTGATTTTTTTGTTTCAACAATTTTATTTTCATCAAATGAATCAGAAGGTGTTGTTGCTCCAGCAGCAGTAGTAGCCGCTTTAAGAGAATTTTTATATGCATCAATGAATATTGTTCTCAATTAAATATGGATTTGTAATTCTTTTATTTTAATTTCAATGGTATTATTTTTGCGGTCTTTGGTCATTAAAAACTTTTTTTATCAAAATTTTGTCTTTTTTAAGAGATCACAAGTCTTCTTTCGTCATTTTTGAAAAACAAAAATACGTGTCTGGTTTTTTTTCTCTTATAGGTGTGCCGTCAAAAGATGTCTGTCGATGTCTAAAAAAGCAAGAATGATGCAACTTTTTAAAACTTTTTTTCTAAAAAACATTTTTAAAAGCTAGCCAGACAACACTCTTTCCACCTGTTTGCTGTGGTTTAAATTCTTTCGAAATCATATGCTATAGCAAAAGAAACTTATGATCTAGCTTTTTTTCTTCCTAAAAAGTGTAAAAAAAGTTTTTTAAATTTACAAATTTAAAAACTTTTTTTTCGAAAGAGTATTTGTGCTTTTCCAGTAATTGCGTCGTTTTTCCATTCAGCGTGATTCAAATTTCTTTTTTTAGATGGCAACAAAAGATGATTTTTTGTTTTTAAAAGATAAAACTTCTGTAAAAAATCAATCTTTTCTTAATGGTCATAACTCAAAGCAACAATATTCTAATCTAAATTTAAATCAACAAAGCTATAAAAGCAGCAGCTCTGATGGATCTTCTTCTGTACAATTTAATAGCAATTCAAAAAGTGATAATAATAAAGGATTTGGTAAACTAAAAAATTACTGCTGCAGTTCACTTAAAATTGAAGAAGAATCATTTTTCACTTTACTTTCTCTTGCACTACCACTTTTTCACCTCATCTCCCTCTTGCTCCTCTTCTTCTTCATCCTCCAAAAAGCTTTTCCATTCTTGATCACGACGTTTTTGATTTTCTTCAGATTCTTTAACTTTATACTTCGTTTTTCCATCCCAGTTAAAAGCTTCAATCTTTCGATGTCTCATTATTCCACGATTAAGTAGTTGTACACAATAATCTGCTTCTTCGACTGTTGAATATGATACTGAGACAATACCATCTGCATGATTTTCATATACAACAATTTTAATAATTTTACCAAATCTTTCACATCTTTCTTTAATAATTTCTTTTAAAGCAAGTGTAGGAGTAATGTTTTTCTGGAAAAAGGTAGTGGTGATTAGATAGTTTATGTCTTTTAAACTCATAGCTTGTAAAGATAAGGTACAAAATTGCTTTATGGAACTGCAGCAACATCTAAAGTATCAGATTCAACAAAAACTCAAAATTATGATAAAAATGAAAGATCACAATTATCTTGGAGTAATCAATTATCTGATTCAAATGCTGGAACAGAAGCATCAAAGCAATGGAAGAATAGCAGCAGTAGCAATAATTCTTCAAATATCATCACCCCCAGCAACAGCAGCACCCTTTCACTTCATATTGCTGCATATGAAAATTCTATTGAAGCTGCTGCTGTTACTGCTGGTACTGAACCAACTTCTTCTGATTCATTTGATGAAAGAAAAACTGTAGAAACAAAAACATCAAATTTTGCTAAAAAATGGAAATCTGCAAAACAGCTTTTTACTGCTGCTCCTCCATCAACATTTGCATTTCAAGTATATATTTTACAAATTTAAAAGTGTACAATACTACATCTATTTTTTTCTAGAATTCATTTGAGTTTCCCCGACAACAAAAAGAAGCTGAATCTGTTGCAGCCGCTGCACCAGAAGTGATGCAATTTAAAGCATCCCAAAAATTATTTCTTCCAAATCAAGATGTTGCATCAAATTTACGAGGCAATTGTATAACCCCACTTTCCTTTTTTACACTTTTATTTTTAATAATTAGTTGTCTAATTTGCTATATATGCAAATTTTTTTGGATACAGTATTTCGTAAAATTTATAGCTAAAAGGAATTGCTTGTTAGATGCATATATACAGTTACGCAAAAAAATTTACTGCTACGGGCACAAGGTTATGCAAATTTTTTGAGCTAAAATTTCTATATCTATAAAAACCTTAAAATACCTATCTCTAATATCTTTCCCATTTTTTCAGATTTGGTTTTATCGTTATATGATTGTGCCACATCAACAACAGAAGAAGAAGTTCGAGCAAGAATTAAAGAATCATTTTTATCAATTGGTAAAAAGCAGCCTACCCTATTCTTAGAAGCTTCACATGCATTTGTACTTGAAAATAGTCGGGTATGTTTATTATATATTTATGATTATAGCGAAGGATATTAAAAAAAATTTCAAAAGGGTTGAACTTTGGTCACTGTTGCACGTTAGCAGATGGAGTTAACCACTAAGCTACAACTGCAAAAAAAGGAAAAGCTTCAAAAATGAAGAAAAAACTTGCTGTTTGAGATATTTGTAGTCTCCATATGTTTTTGACATAGATTTGTAGCTTTTAAGAGATAATGTGTCGTTTCGAAAACTTGCAGCTATGGCATAGTGGTTAACGCAGCTGACTATCGAGCAAGGGAAGAAAGTTCGAATCTTCAAGAACTTTTTCTTTGCAAAATAACCAATTAAAAGTTAACAGCCGTATCTCGGCTATAAAAAATTGAAAAAATTCCGATTTTGGTCTGTAATAATTATGCAAATCTTTTTCAGTTAAATCCATCAAATCATGCATATGTTTTATCTTCAATTGCATCCGTGCTTGATGGGCCATCAGCAATTTCACAAATTGAAGAACAACGATTACTGCTTACAATTAATTTAGCAATTCAAGAAATGCTTATGTCAAAAGATGATGATTCTGAATGGGCTGATGCAGCAAAAAATGTTTTAATTGTTTTATCAAAGCATGAACAGCTTATTAATCATGTTTTGGATGGATTATTACAAAAATTTCCACCTGGTATTACAACTGCTCCTCCAAAAACTATTGTCTCAACACTTGCAGCGATTTCACAATGTAATGGTAAGTATGAATATGTGGATATGCAAACGATTACTGTAGCTGATCCAACAAAAATATATATAACAGATAATCATTCTCTTTCTTTTTTCAGCTTCTGGATTTGTACCATTCTTAACTGATATCCTTTCACGAGCTGTACCACTTTTACCACATATTAAATCAGAATCCCAAAGATCAGTATGGTCACGAGCAATTTCATCATTCTGTGAAGCACTTGCTGAATATTCTGCTGATAGCCCGAGCGGGATGCGATCACTGCCACATATCTCTGAAAAAGCACAAAAAGATTATTCTGATCAAATGGAACAACTTCTTGATTCTGTGATAAATTGGGTAAATGCAAAAGATTCAAAATGTCGTGCAGATGCTTTTGAATGTATTGGAAGTTTATCACTGGTTATTTCACAAGCACGAGTTTTGAAAGAACTTAAAAAAATTATTACAACTTTTTTAAGCTTATATAAAAAGGGAAGCTTGGATGATCAATTTGTTATGACAAAGGTAAGAGAAAAAATTTGCATATTAGAACTATTAAGACAAGGCCGTATACAGTAAAAATTTTCGTTTTTGAAGAAGGTGCGCCTTTGATCTTTAAATTAAATTTTTTCTCAAAATTTCAATTTTGATTTGCCTTTTTTATTTCCATGCTACTTTTTATTGACCCGTAATTATGCAAATTTTATTTTTCAGGGTATTTGTAATTTTCTTGTTCGTACGTGTAGTGATGATACAATTCCACTTGAGCCATATCTTGATGATATTTTGAATAGTATTTTTCAACATGTTGCTGTACATAATGATGCTCAACGTAAGTCTTTTTTTACACCAACCACATGACACGTACAGCCAAGGACGTCAGGAAGGAAAGGGGGCACAAGAGGCACGGGCCCCTCTGAAATTGAAAAGATCCTTTGATCTTTTGCCGACGCGTGCCAAAAGCGGCAAAAGATCAAAGACATGCCCCTTTGAAATTGTATGGGCCCACTCCCAAATTTTTTTCTGCTGGCGTCCTTGAGTACAACCTAATAGCCAATGTTTTCTACTATTCTAATTATGCAAATTTTTTTAGTTGAAGAAAATTATAAAGCTTCTGCAAATCCTACTGTTATGCGACTTCGGAATGAAGTATGTCGATGCTTTTTAGCAGCATCTCAAAGATTTGCAGATCGACTAGTATATTATTTACTTCATAAAATGCAATCTGTCAATGATTCAACAAAACTTGGTGCAATTGATTTAATTCGACATTTATTGAATTCTGCTGAATGTTCAATGGAAGATAAGCGTGCACTTATTGTTATGGGACTAAAACCGTTATTGAGAGATGAAGGTCTATCAGTTAAAGCTAAAATGTCAATGTGTCAATTATGTATTGCATTAGCTGATCATGGATATGTACATAGTGATAGTGGGGGTGATAATGTAATCTTCTTTTTAACTTCAAATTTAATTGCTGATTTTGATGCTACAGTAAGTTTAGCAATTTTTTGAGTTTAGAAAAATTTTTTCTGTCTTCATGTCTGTTTAAAAATATGCAAATGTTTTCATACTAGAGAATCTCAGCTCCTCTGGGGCTGTCGTTCCACTGTCCATGCCTTTTATTCATTAGTCACTCACTGCCTTTGTTTTCCTTTTTATTTGCCATTCTGCACCGTCTTGCCCCACTTGCACCGACCTGCATCACCTTGCACCGGTCCCCCAACTTGGGCTATCTTGCACCGGCATGCACCAGTTTGCGTCCTCTTTTACCTGCCTACACCAGCTTGTCCAACTTGCACCGACCTACACCATCTTGCCTTATTTGCATTGGCGCCATCCACTTGTCCCATTTGCACCAACATTTCCCACTTGCACCGACCTTCACCATCTTGTCCCACATCAACTTTAACTACCATGCGCCGGTTTGCGCCACCTTGTCGGACTTGCATCGGTCCCACCAACTTCCGCTGTCTTGCACAGACCTGCACCACCGTGTCCCCCTTGCACCGGGCTGCACCATCTTACACCGGACGCCACCAACTTGCGCCATAGATGCAAATTTGAAATTTTAATTTCCTCTATTTTTTAGGCAAAAAAGATTACTCCACCAACTCAATCCGAGATTAATCAACTTCGAACACATTCTGCTCAAGCTCTTTGTACAATTGCAAAGACATGTGAATCGGCACAACAACTTTTATGGCCAAATTTGCTAGAATTTATTTGTGCAGAAAGTTATAATCCTGTTGTAACAGAAATTTTTAAATGTATTCGAATACTTGTTAAAAAGATGCATGAAAATGGTATTAATATATCTTTTACATTTGGACCAGATGTTAATCGTAAGTTTTGAAAATTTGCATATTACCGTACCTTGCCGATCTACATTCTATACCTATTCACATTTCTTCTTTTTTAGCTCGAGTTGCTGGTTCTTTTCAAGTTTTATCACGAATTATTACATGTATGAATATTGCACCAATGACACCACAAATTATTGCACGTGCAAAAGAAGCTATTAAACTCCTTGAAGTACTTGGCTCTGCAATTCAGCCATCCCTTGAACCAGTACTTGAAAATCAACTTCCTGATTTGCTTCAAGCTTTAGAAGGTACAATGTCACCGCTGCAAGGTTCACCTGCACGAACTTTGTCAAGAATGTCATCCCCTGATATTACAATAAATCCTGCAGATGTTAAAAAAGCTAAAGTTGAAAGATTTCAAGGACTTGTGTTGAATTTGTTGAAAGAAATTACAAGTTAGTTTTTGTTATAACTTTAAAGAATTGAGAGAAAAAGAGATGATTTTGAGCTAGAAATTCATGTAAAGCTAAAAAAGTTTTTTTACCCCAAATTCCTTTTTTTCTCTTCTGTCATCTTCCATTTTTGATAGTAACATATGTTTGGCAATAGTAGCTTAAAATTAACATTTTTCTTTTTCTTCTGAATTTTCCTCAAAAATAATAATAATTTTTTCAGCTGTATCATGCACAAAGGAATGGCTTGAAGCATTTGCATCTGCACAAGGAAAGCAACTTTCAATTTATAATAAATATCCCCATGACAAAGCTTTTCTTGCTCAATGCCTTGGATTTACACTATCTCGAATAACAACTGATTCATTTGTACGTGATCATATTGTACTTATTTTTCGAACAATGAATCATTCAAATATGATTGAAAGAAGAGGATGTGCGCTAGCAGTTGGAGAATGTTCAAGGCATCATACATCATTAATGTTAACCGAGCTTGAAAATATTGCAAAATGGGAACATTCTAAGAAAGCTTCAAGTGGACTATTTGGTTTTATAAAAGGTTCGTATATGCAAATTTTTTATTTGACAGTAACCATAAAAATTAAATGTTATCGATTCTTTGTTGCTATCATTTTTGTGAAAAAAAATAGAAATCTTTTTTTTAGAAGCCTATCATCGTGGCTCTCCAGATGCACAAGCAATCTTTCTTCGAGCAACAATTGTGCTATCATATGGTTATTTAGTAAATGTTTCACCAATTGATTTTCTTCCACAACGATTAGATCAAACTGTTTTACCATTTCTAAGGCAATATATGGTTGAAAGCAAGGTATGATATTTTATGTGGATAAATGAGATGCAAAAATGAGGCTTGAGATGTCTCCAACGAAATCGTTATTTGAGATGTAAATGTTACTTTTTCAAAGTTACACATCAACATTTTTCAGAATGATGTAGTTGTTCGTGAAGCACATCTTGAAGCAATTCATATGATTGCACAATCAGTTTCTCGACTAACAAATGATTATCGATTTGATGCAAGATATGAAATGTTAAGCTATATCAAGGTTCGTTAATCCCATTACCGTAATAAAATTCTATCCACCCATAAGCTTTTATTTTAGGAATATGTAAATCAAGAAGAGCCAGAAATGTTATCAAATTGGATTCGGCTATTTGCATGTCGAGCAACAAATTCTCTTGTATGCTTGGAGCCACCACTTTCTGATAATGAACTTCGAGATTTGGCAACAACTCTTTCAAAACATGTTCTTCCAATTTGTCGTGAAAAATCTGGTCTTAAAACTGTAAGCGAACTTTATTGGTATAAAGGATCTTATGTTATTGATTTTATTACGACACAGATTGATAATGATGAATCTTCAACAACTATGGAAGCAACGGTAACAGAATATCGAAAAGCTATTGCACAAATGATTAAAAAGAAGCCTATTGTTGATACTGTTTGTACAATGTTAAAGGTATAGTTTTGAAAAAAAAGATAATGACTGTAAAAGGAAAGGACTATTGTTGGAAAATTTTCCCTCGTAATATCTATTACATTCTTACCCCTGCTTGCCGTTTCTATTTCATATTTCCATAACACATTTTTTTTTCAGATTTTTATTAATTATTATGGTACTAATGCTGATTATGAAAGAATTCGATCCATTGAAGTTACAGTATTAATTTTAAAATTATATTGGAAGCATGCTCAAGATCTTACTGTAGGAGTAAGTTATTTTATTAGCTCGATGAGAGGCATGTAAAATTTTGATTTCAAAAAACTCTCTCTGCTATGATTACTTTATTATCGATTTATTGATTTTTTTCAGCATGCATCAGATTTCCCTCCACTTTCAACTCTACTTGCACGACTATCTCCTCGAATTGTTGATTCACTTTCCGCTGTTCGACATTTAGCAATTGAAGCAGTATGGCTATCATTTCAATTAACATTTTTGCATAAAGGACAAATTCCACAATGTAATGGCAGCAGCAGTGGTGGTGGTGCAGATGATTCAATTGGATATGGTATCAATGATGGCACAGATGGTGAACATCAACTTTTTAATTTGCCAGAATTTAAATCAAAATATCTTGGATTTGATGGTAAACTTGAGCCCTCAAAGGGCCGAGAAGCAATTACAGTAATTGCAAAAGAAATTGAAGCCCATCTTCCACAATCTCAACTACAAACTTATATATCTGCATTGTTTAAAATGTTGAGCGATAAACAAAATAATGTTTCTTCTGCTGTTGCTTTACTACTTTCAATTATTCTTAAAGATCGTGCAAAGTTATTACATTCTGAAGCAGAAATTATTATTTCAACAATTCTTGAAAATTTACCCCTTGTACATTCGATTACTCAAACATATAATGATTTGCTCAATGCTTTAGTATATTTCTCTGATGAACAGTTAAATGTTGCTGTAGATATTTTGTTAAAAGTTCGTTTATTTTTTCACCTTTAATTAATCCTAGGAAAAAACTGACACAAAAATTTTATTATCACATAATAAAATTAATAACTTTTTTTTCAGCAACCTCTACCATATTCAACAGAAATTGTAGATTCATGGAAATCTCTTTCAAAGTTATCATATCAATTTTCTGGTTCATGTGATCAAATTTTGGATTCACTTAATTGCCTTAATTCTTCTTCTTCTTCCGCCGATTCTGATAAGCCATATCAAAGCCATTATGAAATTTGTGATCTTGCTGGTGGAGTTATTGTTAAACTTGTTAAACCAACAATATGTTCCAACTTTTCTGCTCTTACACAACTCCTTCAAAATGTTGAATCTGATGAAGCGTTGAAAAAACGAATTCCTGCAATTTTACATACAATTTTTCATAATTTATCTTCTGTTATTGATTCACAATATCCTGCATCAATTCCTATGCCATCAGCTATATCACCAAATAGTGGCAGTAGTGCTGCTGCAGCAGCAACAACAACTTTCTCTGCAGGCAATGCAGGCAGTGGTGATGGAAGTGGAAGTACTACAACAATACAATTAAAGAAAATCAAAAAAGAACCAATAATTATTACATCAGAACTTAAAAGAATTTCACAATCCCCTGCAGCGTTGATTGCAGAATGCCTTAAAACTTTATTACATCGAATTAAAGCTGAAAATGTTATTGAAGCAATGAATAGTGAAAGAGCTTGGACACATCTTATTCAACCTGATACATATATTTCTGCTGTAAGTTGTTTATAAGGGGAGAGAGTACTGTAGTTGTTACGGGGAAAAATCAAAATTCCAATCAACTTTTACGCCATAACCTTTGTATTGAGTTGATGAAAAAAGTAGTGGGAAAAAATCGGGAGACTTTAGTAGATCTCTTTTTTTTTGAGATTTAATAGCCTTAAGCTTACCGCTTTAACCGCATCATTTTCATCATTTAAATGTAATAAAATCGATACAATATTTTCATGAATATTTTGTTTAAAGATATCTGTTTCACCAGTCATTGAACCAAGCTTTCCAAAAAGGCTAAAAGCAACTGCTCGCAAACATGCATTTTCTTTTTCAAAGCATGGACGAAGTTTGAGAAGTAGATTAGATAAAAATTTTTCAATAAATTCTTTATCAACAATTGTAACAACAGAATCCAGCGCACAAATTGATTCAGCTGCTATCTCATCTTTTCGATCATATGCATCATCCAAGCCATTCAAAGCAGCTTCAAATGCAGCTTGTGCATATTTTTGTGCAATTTGTTTCCCATTTGGCATTGAAGAGGCAAGGGTTCCAATTGCGGTATATCCACGAATTGCAAGCTGAAATACGTGGATATGCAAATTTTTATTCAAAATACTGTGAACTTAAAATTTTAATCTCGGGCCTTTTATGCAAATTTTTACGCCATCTCTTACTTTTAATCTTTTTTAGATTGGTGTTGCATGTCGATCATTATGTGATTATTATCCTGGATATATGAGATCGCTAATGTTACTTGCAATGGGAAATATTAAATCACCATGTAATTATTTACGAATTTCATCGGCTGCAATTTTATCATCACTTATTACTCGATGCCCTGGTGAAAATGGTAGTAGTAATGTTATCTTTGATGAAACAATGTTGGATAAAGTTGTTGAAGAATTAAAGCATTTTGTTAAAGATAAACATTTGCTTGTTCGAAAGGTTTGTTTTAGCTTGATTAAAAAACGTTTTTGTGAATGAACTTGAAAATCAGGGGAGGTTTATTGTAGTGATGGTTTTTGTTTTGATAAAATTGAAAAGTTTCTTTGATCTTTTGCCAACCCGTGCTAACAAGGGAACCACCAGAGATGATCATTCGCAAATAACCTAAAAATTGTTCTAAGGGGTTCATTTGGGGTCAGAAACACTCTAGAAAAAATATTACGTGCCCTTATGAACAAAAAATAGATATTTTACCTCTTTAAAGTTCGCATTGTAACACCGCTTTAGCTTGTCTTCCTGTTTTTATCCTTCCTTTTGAAAGGTTCTATGGCTCAGTTAGTAGCGCGTTTGTTTTTGGCGCAAAAAAAAAGCCTGGGTTCGAGTCCCAGCGGCGGAAAATCTTTTATTTTTTACTTTTTTTGGTCAAATTTTTTTTAAAAAAAAAATTTTAAAATTAAATAGATGTTTGAAAAACACATTTTTGAGGTGAAAAAATGAGAATTTAAATATAAAAATTAATGACAAAATCATTTTGTATTTGTAATATGTTTTTGTGTTGTCTTTCTTAAACTCTTTTTTTCAACATCATTTGCTTTTTCTGTTTAGACTAATAGTGTTATTATAGCATTTATGTAAGTATTAGCACAACACTAAAATTGTTATTTCTGGTTACTATTCCTCCTCATTGAAAGTACATATATATGGTTTATATTTCATCCAAAGCTGTGCTAACCAATTTGTAGCAAAGATGAAATTTGATAACACATGAGACGATTATAAGCAATTTGTGCGTAAATTCTATACATCTTATTCTTTTGATTTCGTATAATGTCAAGGAGATTAAATATAAATGGTTTGGATATATGCTTTTCTTCATCAGTTATACAAAGATACGCTCATAATTATAAAAAAGAGTAAAATGTTATTATATTTGATACAAAAATGTGTTTTTCAAACATCTATTTAATTTTAAAAAAAATTTGACCAAAAAAAAGTAAAAATAAAAGATTTTCCGCCGCTGGGACTCGAACCCAGGCTTTTTTTTTGCGCCAAAAACAAACGCGCTACTAACTGAGCCATAGAACCTTTCAAAAGGAAGGATAAAAACAGGAAGACAAGCTGTTACAATGCGAACTTTAAAGAGGTAAAATATCTATTTTTTGTTCATAAGGGCACGTAATATTTTTTCTAGAGTGTTTCTGACCCCAAATGAACCCCTTAGAACAATTTTTAGGTTATTTGCGAATGATCATCTCTGGTGGTTCCCTTGTAAAGGCAGCAAAACATCAAAGGCGTGCCCACCCCGAAATTGTCGAAAAATCATTTCTATCTACGGCCTTGATATTCTTTTATCTTATGTCGACGCGTGCCAAACTCGGCAAAAGATCATAGGCAACAAAAAAATGAGTTTGGTTTAATTTTCATGTTGGGAAGTTTTGCACTTTGCCAAAGAAAAAAATTTTGTAACATACTTACGGACAGCCGATGACAAAACTTTGATAAATATCTTTGTACCAACAAAAGCTTTTGCAAGGATATTATTCTATTCTCGTAAAGCAATCGCATGTCGGCTACTCAAAGTCATCATGTATCTTTGAGTCATCAACATGAGAATGCTTTGTTAGAAAAATAGAATCTTGGAATTCAGTAATCAGCGAAATGATAAAAAGTTTGATTCAGTTTAAATTTTATTTCAAAAATATTAATATAAAACATTAAATCACATCTTTTTTTAAATGTCCTAAAAAGACACAAAATGACTTTTGACAACAATTTCATTACTATGCAAATAGTTACTACCATTAAAAAACCATCTCCAAAAGCAATAAAAAACATTTGTAAAATATTTATGGCATTTTTTGGCACACAAAATCTTTTGTTTCTTTTGTATTTCAAAAAAAGTGATTTATATTTTTTCTGATTTTGTTTTTAAAAGAAGATGACAAACGGCATAGTTTCTTTTGAAATTTTTCTAAAAAGTGGAAATCAAGGTCAAAGAAATTTATGGCATTCTCGGTTTTCTTTGGCATACTTTTTATGAGATTTTATTGTTCAAAAATCTTTTGTATTTTTATATGTCATTGAAATTGTTTTTTTCGAAAATATCAGAGAAATAGCAGCCAAGAAATAACAACAAGAGGGATGTTGTTTTTTAAATCAGCTAGCTTTTAAACTTCTGAAATTCTTTTTTTCTTGGGTAAAAGGCATGGGAATCCAACAATGCATCTATAAATAACTTCTTAATCACAAATATGACATCGGAGTGCCAAAAATGGTCTTCGAGTGAAAACTCGAAAATACTAAATTGATGATCAAAAACATTTTTTTATCTTCCTCCTCTTTTTCAGCTTGCAATCCGTGGATATACCGCAATTGGAACCCTTGCCTCTTCAATGCCAAATGGGAAACAAATTGCACAAAAATATGCTCAAGCAGCTTTTGAAGCAGCCTTGAATGGCTTGGATGATGCATATGATCGAAAAGATGAAATCGCTGCAGAATCAATTTGTGCCTTGGATTCGATTGTTACAATTGTTGATAAAGAATTTATTGAAAAATTTTTATCTAATTTACTTCTCAAACTTCGTCCATGCTTTGAAAAAGAGAATGCCTGTTTAAGGGCAGTTGCTTTTAGCCTTTTTGGAAAGCTTGGTTCAATGACTGGCGAAACAGATATCTTTAAACAAAATATTCATGAAAATATTGTATCTATTTTGTTACATTTAAATGATGAAGATGATGCAGTTAAAGCGGTAAGCTAGTAAAGAGGGTTTTTTGATTTCACTGATCACTGCTGAGAATATGCAAATTTTTCCCATTACTTTAAAACTACCATAATTTCCTCTCTTTTTCAGAATTGTGCCATGGTTCTTACCAGAATTGCTCCACTATTTTCTCTTGATTCATTTACAACAACAATTTCACATTCAATAATTTCTTCAAAGCCACCCCTTTCATATTCAACTTTCCTCAAAGATATTGGAATGATTCTTGTTCTATCATTTCCAGATCGACTAAATTTTTATGCACTTGGTTGTTCAAATTATTTTAAATCACAATTTGCACAAATTCGTTCAAATGCTGCTTTGTTAACTGGTTTCTTGCTTGAACCTTTAACACCTGCACTTCGTGGAACACTTTCTAAAGATCTTGTTTTTACTTCGTTGGTCCAATTACTTCGTGATCCATCTTCACAAGTTCGACTTTCAACTATTAAAGCAATTTCAGGCTTAGGTTCATTTTCATAAAGAGAAATACTTTTTTTTGTTAGCATAGGGTTACAGTAATATTTATGTTAAGATTTCTGTAAAATGGATTACTGTAATCTTTTATGCAAATTTTTATGAATGTTTTGTATATATTTCTCGGGTTTTGTTGCTTGCTTCTCCTTCTTTTTTTAAAAAAGCCTACTAGTCTTTATTTGCCTTTCTTTGCTGAGCTTTGATAGTATTTTTTTTTCTTGAGATTTTATTTTATTAGCTTTGGGTTTTTTTGCAACAATTATTATTTTATATCATTCCTTTGCCTTTTTTTGTATGTTTGAATCTTCTATATTCTATGGTTATGTACTACTGTAATAAATATATTATTCCATAAAAAATTATAAAAGCAAAAATAACAAAATAAACGATTGATTATATTTAACAAAAATTGCTATAAAATGATTCTGAAAAATACTGATAATTTTCTCCACATTTTAACTTCAAAATATGCATATTTGATTCTATGGAAAATATTAATGTTGTGAACAAAAATATCATGCAGGTCATCGCAGCACCCAAAAAAAGTGAAGTATTTTTAGTTGGTGGATCATAAAAGTATAAAAACAGAACAAATGGTATTACAAATATTAATAAATAATAATAAATTTTTACAGTACTTTTTGGGCACTGTTGATGGATATTTTCAACAATCGTCTTAATTCGGCCTTTTAAACATTTGGTTTTTATTTGATTTAATTGCTAAAAAAACAAAAGTGAACTGTTTTTTAATATAGTTTTTCAAAAAATTTAAACATACATTTTCCATTGAATAATCAATAAATGTAAAATTTTGCATAATTTGATCAAAATTCGTTGGAATTGGATCATAGTTTTTAATCAACTAAAATATTTTATAAAAAATTGTAAAAGAACGATAAAATTGTTTTCAAAAATTTACATTAAACAATTCGTTCACATCTTTCCCAGAATATAAATATCGTTTTTGAAAGAGTATTTCATTAAAATTACACGGTTGCTTACATCCTATTATACTCTCTGCCATTTCACCAAAACTGTATAATAGAAATAAATAAGGAAAAAATATTGGAAAAATACACAAAGACATTATAACTGTTTTACCCATTTCTGTTAATTGCCGAATAGTACGTATGCGATGACAATTACAGAGACGATGCATCAGCATCCTCTACCACTTGGTAACTAAAAAAAATGACAAAATAAATGCAAAACTTTTTATCTCTTTTTTTATTTGATTCAACCTTTTTTCATATCATTGATTTGTAAGTGTACCTCTTTTTGTTGAGATTTTTATGCTCAGGAAGGGTAATTATTAAAAAAAAGCATTTTTCTCATTTGCCTTGAAAGAAATTGATGTGTTTCTTTAATGTAATAAAATCTAATGGTCACCAAATTCACAATCGTCAATTTGAAAGCAAAACGGACGTGTTTCCTTTAACAAAATTTTTTTTATTCAGATATTGGAGTTATTGTATCATTTTGTCGTGGTTTCGATTATTTTGAAAGAAATCGTGTTGAACAGGATTTTAATTTTTGCTTCATTTTGAGAGAAAAATATGTGTTGTACAACTTTGTTTAGATTTTTTTCATTTTTTCTGCTTGTGAATTGAACAATTTTGTTATAACAAATAACAAAATGTCATCGTTTTTTCGAAATCAAAACATTTTGTTAGTTTCTACAAAAAAAGTGAGATGTTTTTCCTTAAAATAAAAAAAAATATTAATAAACAGTAGAAACGTTTTCATAAATGCAAAATTTGAGTAGTCAATTCATAGAATCCTTCAACGAGCTCTCCGCCGAAACTTCAGGAGTGGAAAGGACGGATTTGCAGCCCCCAAAACAGCATCTTGTTTTTGTTAATATTTATATTATGCAAAGAAATTTATTTTTGAGTTTTACAAAATTCATTATGCGGCTAATAATATATCCCACAATTTCTTTTCAAAAAATACATAAAAAATTCAGTTGAAAATATTTGTGTGTAAATAAATGTTAGACAAGCCATTGCAACACCAAAACAAAGGAAAGTATTTCTTGTTGAAAGATCATAGAAATATAAAAATGTGAAAACAGATATTTCGAATGCTAACAGGTAATAAGCATTAGAAATGTTGTTTAAACTATGGCGGTGGACTTCTTCAGCATACATTTTATTTCGTGCTTTAATACATTTTGTTTTCATTTTGATCAAATACTGTAAGAAAATAAATATTAAAAACATTTATGCATATTTTTTTTAAATTCATTTTTTTCGTGATTGAAGATACTTGTTCGGAGAGGAGGTACTAATCATTTTCAAAAATTCAGGAACATCCAGAGCTGACGTCAGCAGATTAGCCCGGGATGGGTTCTTGCCCAAACTGACGGTTAAATACGGCAAACATCAAAGAAAATTTGCTGATAGAGGCATGGATGGGGTAAAAAATTTCAGATTTTTTGCTGACGTCAGCTCTGGATGTTCCCTTACATGAAAAAACACCTAACAAGAGGATCGATTCAAGTGTAACATGCAAATTGAGACCCGACATATTTCATATCTTCTACTACGGATCCCTAACGTTTTTTGCATGCCCTCGTTCTCAAATATCATTTTCATACATTTTGAGTAGCACACGATATCGCCTGCCACTTCTTACAAAATATGCTCATTTTTGAGTTATACAGATTTCTAATGATAAAAAAAAGGTTTTGGTGCTAATTTGGCCTTAATATCAAATTGGTATCATGCATAAGTACTCGAAAATAAGCAATTTTGTATTAAAAGGGAACAACCACCTTTAAATTTTTTGAGTTGACTTTTATTGGAGGTTTCGACACGCGTAAAAAATTACTTTGTCTTTTTTTCATTTCTCGCTTGCAAACAAAGAAGTGCGAAAAAAATCAGGGAATGTTTATAAAAAAAAATTTATTAAAGGTAGTTGTCCCCCTTTAAGTAGCAAGCGATATCGTGTGCTACTCAATATGTATGAAAATGACATTGGGGAACAAGGGCACGTAAAAAGCGTTAGGAATCAATAGTAGAGGAATCACATGAAATCAGTGTTGTACCTTCCCATTTTTTGTGACTCCGGCGGCATGTTTTCCTTTGATCATTCAAAAAGATCGACTCTGACTCCGACTCCGGAGTCGCAACTGCACTGCATGAAATACAGGGTGTCAAAAAAAAAAGTGGATTTTCGTTTTTAAACGAAGGCAAAGGGTTGTGAAGACCTAAGGTATGGGGGGATATAAACCCTGGGGCAGGGCCTAAAAAACCCCTACAGTAAGATTTCCTGAAAGTTTTCGTGTCGAGAATCCCAAGCCCGCCAAATTAAAAAAGTGCTATTTTTCGACCTTTTCGTAGAACAAAGTTCCTATGAGAACCAGAGGTGCTGGAGAAATTCTGTTGGTGGGGATTAATAGTCCATAGGTCATACTAGTGCACGCACCCGAGTTTGGGTTCCCCAGGTTTTCGTGTCGAGATACATAGCAATTTCAAAAAACCATTTTCCAAATTTTTACGTTTTATAGCAACTTTGAGTAGATGGTGTAGTCCAGGGAGTGGGTTTTATGGGGTAATATTTGTTCACAATAAACTTCAGACATAATGTGATCGATTCCACACCCAAACTTTGAAATCTGAGATATCGAATTTTTTTCGATAGCACAAAATAGCTATTACTGGTTAAGTAGCAGACGATGACGTTAGACTCAAAATTTTAAAATGCGATTTTTTGCTATAATATTGTAAATTATGCTATGAAAACACATATGAAATTTTTTCTAAGCGTTCCTGGCTCTATTAAAAGCGTTTAACGTAGATATGATTTTCATCGTCTGCTACTTACGAATAGCAATTATAGCAGCTTGAAAACCAAATTTCTCAGATATCTCCCAAACTTTACAGGAATGTCACAATATGTCTGAAGTTTATTGTGAACAAATATTACCCCATAAAACCCACTCCCTGGACTACACCATCTACTCAAAGTTGCTATAAAACGTAAAAATTTGGAAAATGGTTTTTTGAAATTGCTATGTATCTCGACACGAAAACCTGGGGAACCCAAACTCGGGTGCGTGCACTAGTATGACCTATGGACTATTAATCCCCACCAACAGAATTTCTCCAGCACCTCTGGTTCTCATAGGAACTTTGTTCTACGAAAAGGTCGAAAAATAGCACTTTTTTAATTTGGCGGGCTTGGGATTCTCGACACGATAACTTTCAGGAAATCTTACTGTAGGGGTTTTTTAGGCCCTGCCCCAGGGTTTATATCCCCCCATACCTTAGGTCTTCACAACCCTTTGCCTTCGTTTAAAAACGAAAATCCACTTTTTTTTTTGACACCCTGTATGCCACATCTCACTCTACGTGTTACACTTGAATAGATCCCCTTGTTAAACTTAATTCTATACAAGAAATAGAGTTAAAACGTGCAAAGTTTCATGTTTTATAAAATTTTGTAAAAAACTTTTAAAGTCGAATAAAAACAAACATTTTCATATGCATTCGTGAACGAAAAATTCTGCATTATTTCGTCAACACTGATTGGAGTCACATCATATTCTTTGTTTAACTAAAATATTTAGAATCATAGTCGAATCAAATTTTAAATAACTAAAAATCATTACATTAAAAATCTCTCTGTAATCATCTCCAGAAAATGGATATCTTCTGTAAAACATTAATTCAATAAAATTACATGGTTCATTGCATTTTTTCGTAATATTAATAATTTCATTCCGACTGCTCGATATTAAGAAGGTTAGGGAAAGACATATTGGAAAAAGACACAGCATTGTTATAAACGTTTTACCAATATCAGTTAATTTCCGAATTTTCCATCTTCGATGACAATCACAAAGTCTGTGTTTTCTCCACTGCATGGTTGCTGCAAAAAAAAGTCTAATAAAAAAAGGTTTTGGATTGGATCATCTTATTTTTAAGTATTGATTAATTATAACCTCAATTTCTGTTAAATACCAAATTGTAGAGTCGATGCATCAGCATGCTCCACCTCATGGTCGCAAGACTAAACTAATGACAAACAAATGCAAAAATCTTTAATTTCTTTATTGTTTGGTACAACACTTTTTAAAATCATTGAATTTTTTTGTTATGCTCTGAAGAATAATTATAAAAAAAAGGATTTCTTCTCACATTTGCCTTGAAAGAAACTAATGTACCATAGTCATTAAAATATTGTTGCAACAATTTATGACAAAACAACACTCTAACAAAATTCATCATAAAAAGATTTTGATAAATAAACAGAGTTTTTATCACAATTTTCTATTAAATCATTCAAAGTTAATTCAAAAGCCGGGGTACTACCAACAGTAAATAATAGATGATATGCGGCCATTCCAATAACCATAGGTCTTGCATATTTTGCATAAAAATATAAAAATGATAAAAGCAATAATCCATAAACTAATAGCTTGTAAATCAATATTTTCATATATTTGATGAACTTCTTTCAATAAAGTTTTAATTCGAGATTCTATACAGTTTCTTTGCATTAAATACAAATGCTAAAAATTGTAAAATTTGTGAAGAGTTTTTAGAAGAAAACAAACCTTTCCCATTGTGGTATCTATGAATGTAAAATTTTGGATAATTTGATCAAAATTTGTTGGAATTGGATCATAGCTTTTTATTAACTAAAAAAAATTAATTAAATGCTATTTATTTAATTTAAAATGGATCACGGCAGCCCTGAAAGGAAATTGAAAGAAAAAAGATATGTGCGAAAAACAATTTCTTCGCACCTTGTTTGCTTTGTTCTTTTGCTCATTTTCCCAGCCCTAGATCTCAGCTTATATGTTATCTTCTTTTGTGATAATTTGATAGATCGATTAGTTAGGATCTTATCTAAAGATGATCAGAGCAGTTTTTTAATTAATAAATTTTAAAAAAAAGATATTAGCTTTTTAAGATTAAGCTTAAAAAGAAAACAGAAGAACAATAAAAAACAAAAAAAAGAAAAAAGGAAAAGGAATAAAAAAATGAAAAAAAGAGTTTCTCACAGTGATTTCAAGCGCTAACAAGAATGAAATGCCAACGGCCGTCGAGGGGCGGAGCCTTTTATCAGAACTCGGGTTCTGCTATTATGACAACATTCTGCAAAATATAATAAACACGTCATCGAGAAAAATATTCCACGTTACAGAATGTGTTTAAATAGTTTTTAAAAAAGTTGCTAGCTATTGAAAAAATAATGAAATTTTGACAGCTTAACTTCAGTAACTCACAGCTTTGACATACTTTTACAAAATGACATAATTTCGCACAAAATTGTAGCTAAGATATAGTAAAATAATATGTGCTTCATCATTTGTATTTAAGTAGTAATAAAAAATAGTTTAAGCTCCGCCCCTTCCGTCCGTTTTCATTTTGCAAAAAATCACTGTGCTCTGTAAAAAAAAGAACAATAGAAAAAAAATTGCTAATGAAAATTTTTCACACCTCTTTTTTTCTATCACTTTTTTTTTCTATTAGGTGGGTCTGCCGGGAGATACCTTAAATAATTCTTCAATATCTTTTCCAGAATATGAATATCTTTTTTCAAAAAGTATTTCAACAAATTTACATGGATCATTGCATTTTTTTGAAATGTTTTTGATTTCTTTATTACAAATTAATAAAAAAATATGAGAAAATAATATTAATAAAAATATTGAATGTGTGATTAAAAAGTTATAAAAGAGTGTTGAATGCCGAATTGTCCATCGTCGATGACACCCACAAAATTTATACATCCACCACATAATGGCAAAAAAATAATAATCCAAAATAGTTTTTCTGCTTTAATAACAAATTTTTGCAACCAATATTTACGATTTTCTGCAGTCAAACAAAAGTGTTTTTATGTCCAAAAAAATAATAAACTATATGTCTTCTTCTTCTTTCAGCATCCATCGCCACAAAGGCACTAAACTGATGTACATCTTGCAGTGGAAAAAAAAGGTTGTGCTATTTTAAATACAGACTGACTTTTGCAGTTAAAGACACCCTCTTTTCCTTGTTAATTTTTTTCCAACACACGATAAAGCAAGAAAAGGAAAAAGATGCAGGAGTAGACAAGAAAAATTGATGGAGTAAAAAAATAAATAAATGTGTGCAAAGTAGTTTATAAGATAAAACTTTTGTTAATGATCTTGATTTGATTGATAATGGTATAATGGCTTATACAAAATTCTTATATCTTCTTTTCTTTTTGGTCCATATTAAGTAAATTTTTTCTTGTTTTTTTTTGTTAATTTAAAATTTTAATCAATTTTTTATGAATATGTTTTTTTTCAATTTTGGTTTTTTTCAAAAGTTGACAAAGCAAATGCTATGCTAAACTGTTTGATGTATGTGGTACGGAAATAAATTTTTTAAGCAAGAATCAGCTTCTTTTGCATCTGTTATCTACAACGATGGACATGATTCTGTATTTTACCATTTTCTATTGAATACTTAATGATCATTATTATTTAAAAATTACTAACCGTAGAGGGCTTCCAGTGACTCCGGAGCTGAGGCCCCGTACTTTGCCTGTGTGCTCGTCTTGGTAAGGGATAGTTAGGAATACAATATTAGCTGCGCAATCCTCCTCCTTGGGATTTAATAGATATATGGATATAGCAAATAAAAATAGCAGACGATATCTATTTTTGTCATAAAATATCCAAAATTCTGCAAAATGAATACTTTTCAAATATTATAATTGTATTATAAATGAATTATTTAAGTTATCCTTGCTATTACACCTCTTTTTTTTAAATTTAAATTAGAATATTGTTGTCTTGTGTCATGGCCATTAAGAAAAGATTGATTTTTTGCAGAAGTTTTATTTTTTAAGAGCAAAAAATCATCTTTTGTTGCCATCTAAAAAAAATGTTAATTAAAAATGTGTTTTTTATTGTTAAAAATATTAAAGCAGTACTAAAAAGATAAACAACGCAAGGCATTTTGCTCTTAATAATTCCACCAAGAGAGGTGGGCATCAAAAAAACTTTTAAAACATTATTACAAAACATTTTTGAAACATAATTGTGAATTCAAAGGAGTAAAGCGTTTTTATAAATCCTATTCGAAAATTAGAAAAACCACCACATTATAACGCATTTTTTTTTCAAAATCGAGGAGGTCTGCTCAATTGTACATTGGGTTACATATACTTTTTTGAAATAATTATGTGTATACAATGTTTCTAATAGCGATTACCCAGGGGACTAATGAGCGTTTGAAATTATCTCAAAAAACTGCTAAAAATTGACTTTTTTTCGGTTTTTCGCTATTTTCATTCCTCGAGCTTTATAGAAGTGCCAAGCTCTCCAAAACGTTTCCAATAATGTTTTTTATTAACCTAGGTTATATCTGCAATGTTTCAAGTGCATACGATCATTTTGAAAAAATCATGTTGAACAAGGTTACGGTATATGCTCGATTTCGAGAAAAAATGCGTTTTATTAAACTTTTTAAACATGTTTATGGCTGTTATTAGACTTTTGTAGTTTCTACTTGGAAGTAATAAGAATGATGCAACATTATCGAAACAAACAGGCCATCAGTATTGCTAAAAAATAGAAAAAAAAGCATTTTCAATCAATAACATTGCATCATTCTTATTGGAATGATGTAAAAAAATGATATTGCCATCTTCTCCATCTTGCTCAATTTAGATTTGATGATTTTCTCTACACGCACAAATGATCAAAAATTTCAAATATTGATTGATTCAAGCTTCACCAAAGTGTTGGTTTTTTAGAATAGTTTGTTTTTATAATGAGAGAATTTATCATGTAAACGATAATTAAAATTAGTTTGTTAAAAATCTTTCGCAACAATTTTTTTTCTTTTATTGCTAAATGTTGTAGTATTTCCATAACATTTACTCTTTTCCGAAGTGTAATGTAACTGTTTTTTTTCTTATTTATTTTTTTATCTTTTACATAATTTGATGATATCACACGAAATTCAACAAGAAATATTTTCATATAATACACAAAACAAAAATTTTTGTTTAACAAAAATTATTATAAAATGATTGTGAAAAATAAATATTATTTGAATCGCAGCTTTTTATTATTAAAAGTAATCCAAATTCAGAAGAAAAAATTTGTGTGTAGAAAAATATAAAAAATCCAAATGCGGCAGCTAGAAGGACTGTTGCAACTCTTGTTACTGGATCATAATAATACAATATCAAAAAATATGGTAATAGGTATATCAATGACTGATAAGCATATTTAATATTATTTAAATGGGATTGATGACCGTCATGAATAAATGCTTTGATTCGTGCTTTAAAGCATTTTATTTTCATTTGAGTTAAATGCTGCAAAGTTAGTTAAAATGTTAAAAAATAAATTAAACTGTCCGATATAGCAACATGTCCGTATCTAGGACTGAGCTTTTTAAGAATATCTCTTCTAGTTTCGGAGTGGACTTCAATTTCGCCTTCAATATGGGCTTGTATTCTTTTTGGATTGTGTTAAAAAGCTCATTTAAAAATTGGTAGCTTTTCAAATCATAAAAATTGTCACAAATAATCAAAGGGAAAATGGGGGGGCAACATTTCGACATAAACTTTTGGTATGCACATCACATCACAATAGCAATAGATTAATCTAGAATTAATTTATCCCATTTTATCATAAAAAGCTGTGATGTTCTCATATCTTTCTTATCACCGACAGCCACGAAAAAAACCTCATCCGTGATGATATCATCAAAATCAGAGACAAATTCGTCACTTGTGAAATTTTTTCGTAACGTCCATATTTCAGTGCATACTTTATACTAACATACCTTTTCCAATGAAGCATCAATGAATGTAAAATTTTGCATAATTTGATCAAAATTTGTTGGAATTGGTTCATATTTTTTAATTAGCTAAAATATTTAAAAAACAATTAGAAAATCGGTTCAAGTATCTTACTTTATATAATTTTGCAATATCTTCTCCTGAACTTGGATATTGCTTTTGAAAAAGTATATTAACGAAATTGCATGGTTCACTGCATTTTCTTGCCATGAATTCAATTTGCAAATGATTCTTTAATAATGTTAATATTAATAAAAATATCGGCATTGTACTCAAAAAATTCGTAAAATTTTTTCCCATTTCAGTTAAATCCCGAATTTTTCTTTTTCGATGACAATCACAAAGTATATGCTTCTTCCATCGCATGGCTGAAAAAAACAGTCAAATGGCAAAGATTTTTACAGCACTTTTTTAAGTCAGTCATCGCAATCAATATAAGTCACAGTGATATCAAGCGCTATGAAGAACGAAATGCCAACGGCCGTTCGGGGGCGGAGCCTGATGTCAGAACTCGAGTTCTAGTGGGTATTATGGCAAAATTTTGCAAAATATAATAAAGACGGCATCAAGAAACATATTCCACGTTACAGAATGTGTTTAAATAGTTTTTTAAAGAAGTTGCTAGCTATTGAAAAAATGATGAAATTTTGACAGCTTAACTTCGAAAGCTCGCAACTTTGACATAGCTTTATAAAATGTTATAATTTCGCACAAAATTGTAGCTAAGATATAGAAAAATAATATGTGCTTCATCGTTTGTATTTAAGTAGCAATATAAAAAAGTTGCTAGCTAATTACTTAAGCTCCGCCCCCATGTTGCAAAAAAATCACTGTGAAGTCTAGTCTGCATGTTGCAAAAAAATCACTGTGAAGTCTAGGACTTTCATCCATTTTGGAACAAAGGTACTGATGTGCATCTTGCAGTGGAAAAAAAAGTTGTGCTTTAATGACTTTTGCTTGTTGATTTTTTAGCACATGAGAAAGCAAGAAGACAAAAAATACAAGAGTAGACAAGAAAAACTGATGGAGTAAATAAATAAATTTATGCAAAGCAGTTCATAGGATAAAGCTTTTTGTTAATGATCATAATTTGTCTCCATAGTTCTTCTTTCCAATCATGTATTTGGAGAGAACAACACTATCATTGTCTTACCTTTATTTAATAACTTTTTTTGTTTGTTTAATTTCGATTGTTTTCGTAATTGCAAAAAATTCAAAAGTAATATTTAACTGTTTCAACAACTAAAAAGGTTTTTGATAAATCAATTTTTTATTGTTAACAATATTTATTAAAAAATGAAAACGGAAAATGTTTGTTATGAACTTCACATCTTTTGCTTAAAATATATAAACTATCTTCAATAGGAAACATTAAATAATAGAGTATTAATCCAGCAAATACAAATGATGGGTTGCGTAGTCTCTGGGGTTGATAGAAATATAAAAACATGTAATGTGGTAATACAAAAATTAATAGCTTGTAAGCGTAATCTGTATCTGTTGAAGAGCGTTGATGAATTGCTGCTACAAAATTCGCAAGTCTTGATTTTATGCAATTTGTTTGTAATCTTGATAAGCTCTGAAATTAGAGAACAAATAATCCAAATGTGTGTAAGTTTTTGTTTATAAAAAAATAAAAGCTGGAATTTATTGTATTCTTTTTGTAAAACAGCAGCTGAAAAAAAACTGCAGTATTTTTGTAATTGTTTTGAGGGATTATCCAGATCTGACGTTGGGTCTTTCAGGGAGAAAGGGGTAAACCGAAATCTGACGTTAATGTATAAAACGGCAAAGATCAAAGGAAAAAATCTGACGGAGGGGGTAGAGGGTTTTGAAAATTCAAGTTTTTTCCCGACGTCAAATATCTGGGCTCTTTTTTGGAAGAAAAATTGTTGGGTAGACGCGGTTTTCGATAAAAATAGTTCAAAATGATTCAGAAACACTTGAAATTAGCATAAAAACATATTTTGAATCATTTTGGGGAGGTGCTGCAAAATTTAAAAATATCGAAAAATAGTCATTTTTTGACGGTTTTTTTGAGATTCTGAAGGCGGAAATGATGTTAAATCAGCTAACAGTTGCGCCTGAATGTCTGGAACAATTATGGAAAATACCAAGAACATTGGATAAGCGGTTTAAATTTTCTAAGCCTATTTTCATTGTCCATTTTTGCCAAAAAATTGCCATTTTTTACAGAAAAGTCGAGATCCTGAAGCTGGCCCTTTGTAGTTTAACAAAATTTATTATATTCAAAGCTTGGATCGTTGTTCTTGTACAAAATAAACAGACAATATTCAATCGATAGCACATTCAAATAAATATATGTATAAAAGGCATGTATAGAAGCAAAAAGAAGAAAAACTGTTAGCATATATTTATTGTAAATATAGATGAATAGAGATAATGATAATCCAAGAATTCCAGAAAAATATCCAAATGTAATATATTTTGGGGATTGTTGATAAAGCTCTTCAGCACATATTTTACTTTTTGATTTAATACAATTCTTTTTAATTTTAAATAAAAGCTAAAACATGAATTAATTGGAGTAATAAATAGAGTATTCCAAGTACAGGGTGGTTTCATTAAAAGTCCGACTTCTCTTTAGCAGCTAATCTCCCTGTCAAAAGTATAAATATCCCTTACCTCTTTTGTTGAATAATCAATAAATGTAAAATTTTGCATCATTTGTTCAAAATTGCTTGGAATCGGATCATAACTTTTAATTAACTAAAACAAAAAAAAGTAACAAATATAAACGCAAATATTTCAAATAATTACATTAAACAATTCATTGATATCTTTTCCAGAACTTTGATATCTTCTCTGAAAAATTATTTCATCAAATTTACATGGCTTATCACATTGCTTTAAAAATGTATCCATTTTTATGATATTATAGAATAATGAAAACTGCAAAAGTATTATTAAATCCACAACCAAAAATATTATTATTTCTTTAGATGTTTGAATTTGATATCGAAGTTTTTGGGTTCGATGACAATCACATAATCTATACATCATTAACCACTGCAATGGCAACCAAAAAAGGTATGATTATGAAAAAATCTTTTTTTTTCAATTTTTTTCTCATCTTTTTCTAAATCAATATTCTCCTATTTTTAAGGTCTAACATTTGTGGGAATATAGAGACAATGCATTTCCTTTTTGTACCTCAGGGAAGCCATAAAGTCTCTTGAAGAATAGGAGATAAAAAACATAAAAAAATTATTTTTTCTTCGATTATATGTGCATTTTTTTCAAAAAACTAAAATGGTTTGTTATAGCTAAAATATTCAGTGGTTAACACTTGTAATTTAACAAAATTTATTAAAATACGCCATTGTAAAATTTTCATAATTTGGATTACAATATTTGTTTATACCCAACAACAATACAAGTTCGAAAGGACCCTTTAAGAAATAGAAAAAAGTAATAAGATAGTATAATGCAAGTAAAGCACTAACAAATAGCTTAAATAAATACATGGAAGATGGAGAATTAACGTACATATTAATAACATACTGTAAAAAACATGGAAAAATGATTTTTAAAAAATTCTTGTAGCAAAAATAGGATTTGTGTAATAATTTGAATTATTTGCAACTTTTTTGTTTATCTATTTGCTTTTGGCACTTTTTTGTGAGTTTAATGTATAAACGACATTGTAATGGTTTGACAAAATTTATTAAAAAATCAAAATGTCCAAATTTTTACCAGCAAGATTCATACGTGACTGCTTTTATATAAATATATGTGTAAAAAAAATTAATGGCAAAAGAAAGAAGGCATGGCTGCAACAAATTCGTATCAATAAAAAATATAAACAATGATAATGAAAATCCAAGAATTCCAGAATAATATCCAAATGTTATGTTTTTGGGGCATTGTTTACAAATTTCTTCCGTGCACATTTGAATTCGTGATTTACGACAATTTTTTTCGATTCTAGATAAAAGCTAAAATTTAAGATTAATTGATGCTGATAGAAATGCAAAAAAACTTCCTTACCTCTTTTGTTGGTATATCAGTGAATGTAAAATTTTGCATAATTTGATTGAAATTGCTTGGAATTGGATCATAGATTTTTATTAACTGAAACAATTTTAATAAATCACTAAAACTAAATTTTATTATTTCGAAAAATTACATTAAATAATTCGTTGATATCTTTCCGAGAACTTGGATATCTTTTTTGAAAAATTATTTCATCAAATTTACATGGTTCATTACATTTATTAAAAAGGTTTTCCATTTTTACAAGATTATATGCTAACAAAAGTAATAAAAACATTAATATTCCTACTAACAAAAATATTATTATTTCTTTAGATGATTGAATTTGATGTCGAAGTTTTTGTGTCCGATGACAATCACATAATCTATACATCACTGTTCACGGCAATGGCAAACAAAAAAAATTTTGCTGAAAAAGAATTTGCTTTTCATTAAATTTTTTTATTGTGTACTTTGTTTAATCAATATTATCAATCTTCGGAAAAGACAAAGGACAATTTCACTTTCCTTTAGCGCTTTTGTATTTTTTTTTGTCTCTCAGAGAAATGCAACAAGTGCTTATGAAGTATCCGCGGGAATGCGTTTCCGTCCTCCACAAAGATACTGGCAAGACATATAGATAACAAGGAGATTAATTCAAAAAATTTTGACCATTGTTGAAAGTTGAAGCAAAAAGGAAAAAAAGATAGCCATAAAATTTTGTGCAATCACTTTTTGGTTAAAGTTTTTCGTTGTTTGGGTTTTTATGTACAAGCAAATGGAATAAAAAAATTGAACATCTTTTAAGTACCATAAACTCTCTAATTGAAGCACATCTCCAATTGAAGCACAGAAAAAAATTTTTATGAAAAAATAAAAGCACAGCAAAAAGTTCAGCGAGAAAACGGTATTTTTTCTGATTCATCGTTGATTTTGTACTCTTCAAAACAGTTGAGATTTTTTTGTAAATGTTTGATAGAAGGCGAATCATTACAATTGGATCACAGTATGGGTTTTCATGATTTTTTTAGCAATTAAAAATTGGACTATGTTTTTCAAAAAGCACACCCTCGCTTAGATTCCTGTTTTCTTCTGACGCTATTTTGCTATTTTATTGCAATTACATCAAAAATTTTAATTCAAAAACATATTTATATTTTGATGGTTACGTTCTTGTAAAACTTGTTAAGGTTGATTTCCTCTTTCATCACTTGCTACCTGCTTAATTGTCAATTCTTTTTTTGATACAAATTAAAACCTTCAAATTTTGTAATTTATACTGTCTTAAAGAGGGAATATTTTATTGCAGTAATTTTTCCCTCAAATAATTTATTTCACAATTACGTTGTAGATAATGTATTTTATTATTCTTCTGTAAAGAAAATTGACTTAACTTCATGTCAAGCGATAGCATTAACAAAATTTATTTAAAAAAGCAAATGTGAAAGATAACATTTTTTTATACACACAATTTATATGATACTGCTTTTATAATATAAATATAAATATATGTGTAAAAAAAATTCATGGCTGCAATAGACATACACGGAATCATGCTCTTGTCATAAAAAAAACATAAAAAGAGATAGAGAAAATCCAAGAATTCCAGAAAAATATCCATATAAAAAATTTTTGGGGGATTGTTTGCAAAGTTCTTTCATACACATTTGTTTTCGTGATTTAATACAATTTTTTTCAGCTCGAGATAAAAGCTGAAACTTTAAGTAGAAAATGTGGAATATCTTTTGCAAATGATAAATGTTGAAAGATAATTTGTTCTATGCAAATTTTGTTTATCCTTTTTTTTGCGAATGAAAGCGTAAAAAGTAATAACACAAAAATTTGAATTATTCTTACCTCTTTTGTTGAAACATCAATAAAAGTAAAATTTTGCATAATTTGATTAAAATTGCTTGGAATCGTGTCATAGCTTTTAATTAACTAAAATATTTTTAATCAATCGATAAAAATAGATTAATTGTTTCAAATAGTTACATGAAATAATTCATTAACATCTTTTCCAGAGAGAGGATATCTTTTTTCAAACAATATTTCAACAAATTTACATGGTTCATTACATTTATTAAAAAACGTTTCCATTTTTACAAGATTATATGATAATAAAACTGGTATAAATAATATTATTTCTAGAATCAAAAATATTATTAACTCTTTAGATGATAGAATTTGATGTCGAAGTTTTTGTGTTCGATGACAATCACATAATCTATACATCATTATACACTGCAATGGCAGACAAAAAAAGGTATGGTTTAAACATATTTCCTTCTTTGAATTCTTATGTTGTTTTTCAATCAATATTCTCCTATTCTTAAATATCTGCGGGAAATTAGACAATGCATTTTCTTTGTACCTTAAAGAAGTTTTTTTGTCTACCTGTTCTTTTTAGTATTTTCTTTAGGAAATACTAAAAAGAATCGACAAATTGGATTTAAAAAATTTTTTGTTAAAATGTATGATATTGGAAAATATTCATTATTTATATTACAGTATTTTTTGATACCAAACAAAACAAATTTCAAAAGTGTTACCAAGAAATAAGAAAAAAGTAAACACACAATGCATTGCTGAAGTTTTTGTTATATTTTTCTTAAATAGAAGTAACCTTTTTAAAAAAAGAAGAAAGAATGATGTTTTTTGTTTCAATCCTTTAACGAAGATGATTACCGAAGGACTGAAAACCAAGAACTCATTCTCTCAAAGATAAACATGATTTGAAGTTTCTGTTATGGCAAAACTAAATTTCTTTTTATTCTTACAACTGTTGCTTTGATCATCAAAAACAATATTGATTTTAAAAAAGCTTAACCATAAAAAAAGCAGTGACAGAAATATATGTCGTCGTATTTACATCTAGTTTTGTTGCTTTTTAAATATACGAAGATATAGAATGCATAACCTGTGTAAATGTCATCGAACAAAAAGAGATGTGGAACAATTTAAATTAAAATTTGTTCTTTTATGTGTTACATTATGGTTTATTTTGCAGTTTAAATTGATTATTAGTGATGGATGGCTTCATAAAGTTTCAAAAAAATGTGAAACATCATGTAATTTTATTGACATATTTTTTCAAGGAAGATATCAAAGTTTTTTGCATATTTTAGTATATCAAAAATTATGAACTCATTCCAAGCAATTTTAGAAAAAAAAAAATTTTTTTTTTCGCGATTATGTCAAATATTTGTACGAGATATATGTTTTCGAATATGCTGATCACGAATATCAACTTTTTACGTGACCTTTTTAAATTATTTGCTCAGATATTGCGGTTTTAAAATTTTGCAAATTTGGTAATTTTGTATGTCCAATATTTCGTTATATAATTTAAAAAGGTCACCTAAAAAGTTGATATTCGTGATCAGCATAGTCGAAAACATATATCCCGTACAAATATTTGACATTATCGAGAAAAAAAATTTTTTTTTCTCGGAAAATTTTCTATGTCCAGGTCCAAGTCCAAATCCAAGTCCAGCTTTTAGTAGCCAAGTCCAAGTCCAAGTCCAGCTTTTAGTAACTCCCCTCAATTGATTTGAAGAGTACAAAATCAACAATGAATCAGATGAATAGAAAAGAGTATAAGAGAAAATCAGAGAAAATTTCCTTGGATCTTCAAGCACTAGAAAACATAAAAATTAAACAAAACAGTAAAACAAGTTAACTCTTTTTTTTGACTTTCCAATTTCTACAATAATACATGAAAAATGTAAAAGCTAAAAGAATTCATATAAAATTTTTCTTTGAATATTTTTTGACACACATTTAAGAATCGATGATTAATTTGTACATACCAAGGAACACTGCAGTCTCCCGCAACTAGCTCTTACTATGAGCATAATTTTTTTCATTGGTATATTATTATCATTATTTTAGTGAATATACCATCTCGTAGTTATGAGTTTGATATTTTTTATTTTTAAGTTATAAAATAATAACGCTTTTTACAAATTTGGTGATTTCTTTAAGAGAAGTTTACCACGAGTTATTTAAAAAGAAGATTGATTGTTTCCACAAAATGGCTCATCGATTAAAAAAATAATTAAGAACAAAAAAAGCAAGCAAAAATCATTTTTTTTTCAGCAGCAGCCATGTGGTGGTGGTGGAGGATGCATAAACTTTGTGATTGTCATCGAAGAAGATCGAGAATTCGCCGTTTAACAAAAATTTTTAGATATCTAAATGCCACTGTTTTATATTATTTATTATTCGTTATTTTGAGTGTTGCATTGGCAATTAATGGTGCACTAATTTTGAGTGCAACATTTAAATGTAAAAAACCATGTAATTTTGTTGAATTGATTTTTCAAGAGAAATACCAAAATCATGATGTTGACGTCAAAGAATTATTCAACGTAAATTATTTTCTAAAGCAATAGTTTTAAGTAATTTTTATAAATTTTTTAGCTTATTAAAAATTGTGATTATAAGCCATTTTTTGTAAAAAATGGACTTCACTTCGGATTTCAAAAAATTTTTTTTTCAAGTTTGAAAGCTAATTCCTTGCCTATATACCAAATCGAGGTCGTAGATCACGATTTTGAAGTCTGTTTTGGTCTCCGGTGCAGCTGCACCGAGATACGGCACCTCCTGCTCCAGAGGGTGCCAAAAAGGACTGGCTTTATAAAATGCCACATATGGCATATCAACGTGTTCGTCTCAACCCCCTGAATCATAATATAGAAGAAATTATCGATAAAAGTTATTTTGACCTCAAGTTATTGGCTATCAAAGTTGGTGCAATGTCGTTTTTTGGCGTTTTGACCCCAATGCCAAAAAACGTGCATGGTTTTTTATTGTTTCATTGGATTCCCCATATGATTCTACATACATCTGGAAAAAAAAATTTCAAAAAGCCGGGGGGTCTGATGGTTTTTCAGCCCATTTTCTATAAAAACCTCTATCTCCAGCATCATGTCGGCGGCAAAACTCACGTTGTATGCAAGATATCGGCCTAATTTAAACTGTATTATGAAATACTATACTATTGGAGTATTCTGGGTGATTTTGGGCATTTTTGGATATCAGGGGGCAATATGGCGTCGATATGAAATCTCAAAAATTAGCAACATGGGTGCTTTTGGCAAAATGGCTCAAAATGACGTTTTCTGTTGTAGAATGACTACGAAATGGCTTGAATAATTTAAAATACATACAAAATTACTGTATTAAAGCATTTAATGTCATACATGGAGGATTCTTAGGTCCTGGGGATATGCTCATTTTAAGCTAATTTTGGGGTATTTTCCATATATTACCAAATGACGTACAATGGAAGATATGGATGTTTTGAGACATTTGGGATAAAATCCAGCATGTTTATGATGTCTAGCAACAATTTCAAGTTATTTTGAAGTATTAGCTGTAGTACAAACACAGGTAACACACTGTGCACTTAAGTATACTCAGACAACCTAAAGTGATATTCAAATGGTTAACAATTGCTTGAAATCATCAAAAATACGTTGGATTCCATCCTAAAAGTGTCAAAATGTCAATATCTTCCATTGTACGTCATTTGGTAATATATGGAAAATACCCCAAAATTAGCTTAAAATGAGCATATCCCCAGGACCTAAGAATCCTCCATGTATGACATTAAATGCTTTAATACAGTAATTTTGTATGTATTTTAAATTATTCAAGCCATTTCGTAGTCATTCTACAACAGAAAACGTCATTTTGAGCCATTTTGCCAAAAGCACCCATGTTGCTAATTTTTGAGATTTCATATCGACGCCATATTGCCCCCTGATATCCAAAAATGCCCAAAATCACCCAGAATACTCCAATAGTATAGTATTTCATAATACAGTTTAAATTAGGCCGATATCTTGCATACAACGTGAGTTTTGCCGCCGACATGATGCTGGAGATAGAGGTTTTTATAGAAAATGGGCTGAAAAACCATCAGACCCCCCGGCTTTTTGAAATTTTTTTTTCCAGATGTATGTAGAATCATATGGGGAATCCAATGAAACAATAAAAAACCATGCACGTTTTTTGGCATTGGGGTCAAAACGCCAAAAAACGACATTGCACCAACTTTGATAGCCAATAACTTGAGGTCAAAATAACTTTTATCGATAATTTCTTCTATATTATGATTCAGGGGGTTGAGACGAACACGTTGATATGCCATATGTGGCATTTTATAAAGCCAGTCATTTTTGGCAGCCTCTGGAGCAAGGGGTGCCGTATCTCGGTGCAGCTGCACCGGAGAGCAAAACCGACTTCAAATTCGTGATCTACGACCTCGATTTGGTATATAGACCTGGAATTAGCTTTCAAACTTGAAAAAAAAATTTTTTGAAATCCGAAAAAATGGCAAAAAAGTTCGATTCTTACAAAAAATCGCTTTTATATTCCTTTCAATTTTGACCAAATTCTGCAAAATTTTACTTTTATTAACAAAATGACAAAAATAGTAGGTTTTTAATTATTCATTATTTTTTAAATCAAAGATAAATATCAATAAGAAACCGTTTTTTTTCATCATAGTTGGTATTCGATAGCTTATAGGAAGGTATGAAAAACCCACAAAGGATTTTTGCTTGTTCGCTATTTTAGGGATTTTATAACATTTTGAAATTATACAGTAAGTAGCACACGATTGAACGTCTTTTCTTTTTTTTGTAAATCAGTTTTAAATGCTTCGCATTTTGCATGAAAATTTAGCAATTTCTTTTTACAAAAATTTTTATTAGTATTATTTTTAACTTTGAAATTTTGCATAAATTTTTATTTTTTTCTGGGATTTTTGCCTTTTTTTTATTAACAAATGAACAATTTTTACTATCTCAAATCCAGTTTTTAAAAAGTCAAAAATGAATGAAAGCTTTAACATATACCGTAAATGCTAGAATAGAAGCACTGCGCTTTTTGCTGGGCTTTTAATAGAGAGTGCGTTTTAATTTCAGATTCGCTTTTATTATTTTGTAGCGGGGGAAATAAAATGTCTTTAACGAATAATTTCCTTTATTCGATTGATACATCTAATAATTTTCCTATGATTTAATAATAAATTTGATATATTGATCTGTATGCTCAATATACGAGATCAATGCCCTGATTAATTAACAAAAACTTTATTTTTTGTTACCCTTTGTTTTATGAGACTCTTTTTTTAGAGCATTTACCGTAGTAATATTTTTTTGAGCATTTTGTTAAAAAAAAATTTTCACTTTAAACGTTTCTAAAAGCAAAATGTGCCCAACTGAGACACATCTAAAATTTTTTAATTTTTAGCATATAAAAAAAAGAAAAGAAAACTGTAAAAGGTCACAAATTCTTACAGCTCTCGACGTGCTTCATTCGCGATATTCAGATTATATTGTAAATGGCTGTTATTTATTAATCTATTTATTTGCAATTACTGTAATTATGTCATTTTATTGTCCGCTTATTTATCATATATGCTTGTTGCCAATACTTTTCTGTCTCTTTGTATTTTTCTTCATGCTTATCAATACTTTTGAACCTACTTTATCTGATATAAAAAAACAGTGTGATCCAAATTTTGAATATTTTCCTATGTCATTTTATAAATAAATTTATTGTATTAAATTGCTCATTTTATGAAACCAACCAAAAATTCTAACAGCAAAATTTTCTAAGAAAAAATTGACAACCATGGGTACTGTAAATGACTGAATTATACATAATGTTTGCTGTTGCATTTATTAGTGTAAATTTTGTAATATCACATTATTTAATAAAAAGTTGTGTCTATAAAATAAAAATACAGTAAAAAATTTAAATGAAAAAAGATCAACGACTTTTGGCACGACTGCAATCTAAACATTTAAAAAAATTTTCAAAAAATTTTCGAAAGGTTTCGAAAAGAAATTTCTTTTTTCAACGTTGATCAAAAATTGCTTTGCTTTTTTTCTTCCTCTTCTTTCTTTTTCTTCTGGTTTTTCTTCAAGCTTCTAATGTTAAACATACTGAATAATATCATATTCTTAATACTAATTGAGCATATATGTTCATTAAATGATGGTAATATTTATAAATCAGTTATATTAATCGATTATTACTTTTAGGAACAACTTATTCTGCAACAGCTGGAGGATTTTATAAATATATTTGTTCGATCAAACATGTTATTGCACAAGATTTACTTTTTGAGCTGCCAAATTTTGCTTCTGCTATGATGGTTACTTGGGTTTGTAAAATTAGCTGCTATCAACTTATTTGAGTAATATTTTTTAGTTTTTCTGCATCAGTAAAAAAGTTACACAATCGTCTTACTATATCATTTGTACATTTACATGGTGTTCTGGATGTTATATCTTTCATGGCTTGCTTCTGTTCTTCAAAAATGAATTTACTTCAAATTCAAAAAAAAACTTCAAATTAAGGATACGAAACTTTGCACTCAAATGGTCCATCTTATTTATCGTTGTTATTGCTTTTAATGCTCATTTTGATCATTGCTTTTCAACATGCAAAGCACCAGGAAAGTATAGAAGTGCTATTAACCTCGTCATTGCCGGATTTGCTTTGATTTTAACATTCAAATATGCCATAAAAGCGCATAATATTAAAGTAAATTTATACCTTTAAAATTGTATATAAATTAATTTCCCCTTGCAGAGTATACCACGGCAACTACAACAATATCGTCGACAAAAAAGAGAAGAAATTCAAGAGGATGTTTCAATGGCTGATCCATTCAAATTATATGTAAAAACGGGTGAAGATAAATATGCACATATTGATTCTGATAAATATGAAGAAATCATTGCATCATTGCTATTAAATATGGAAGTAGATGATCTCTTCAATTTAATTTTTGATTTTCTAAAGCGTAACACTAATTATTTTTATACCATGGATATTATTGTTAAGCGAAAGAAATTATTGGAAGTATATGATAAATATGCAAAGTATACAGAAAAGGTAGGAATTAAGTTGTTGGTTCATTAAAAGATTAATTTCTTGGTACCCGTTAAAAGAAATCATTATTGTAATTTTTCAGCCTGAAGAAGAAAAACAACCATCAGAATCTCTTATATCTGCTTCAAAATTCACACTCCCACTTCCTTCCACACTTCAACATTTGCCTTCACAATCTACAGTATCACCATTGTCAAAAGGTCCATCAGCAGCATTACGACAGCCTACAGTAGCACCAACAATTAATCGTTTGCCTTCTTCTTCAAAATTAAAGCCTTTTCCAACATCAACTGAACGTACATCATCTACCGTATCATCTCTTGCAAAATGCAACGACATTTTTACTACTCGATCTTATACTGTAATTCCGGTTGTTTTGGTATGTACTTGCATTTGCTTTCTCTATAATAGCATTTTTGTTTTAGAAAAGTTTTACTGATGCTATGATATTTGCACATACAAGATTAACGACCCTTGATTTATCAGATAATGCAATTGGATCACAAGATATTCCTGGTCTTTCACAATTTCTTTCTACTGAAACTTGTTTTGGGTTAAAATATCTTTACTTGAATAATTGTGGATTGGGAAATGCAGGACTTGTATGTTTGCTTCTAATGTTTTTTGAGTTGTAAAATGATTAATTTTTAGACGATTGCAAAATCTTTAATCAGATGTCATCAAAGAGCAATACGGGCAGGAAAATATTTTGATTTACAAGTATTTGCTGCTGGAAAAAACTGCTTGAAAGATTCTGGTGCCAAAGCCCTTGCCGAAGCTTTCTCGACTCTAAAATCTCTTGTCGAAGTTCGAATGTATCAAAATGGAATTAGAGATGATGGAATTGAAGAACTTGCAAAAGCTTTTGCTGAAAATCCTAAATTAAAAATTGTTGATCTTCATGATAATACTTTCAATGAACAATCTGCAACTATAATGTCAAAAGTATTAGGAAAACTGAATAATCTTGTTTGCGTAGATTTTACTGATTGTAACTGTGGATCAAAAGGATGCTTGAATATCGTTCGTGAATTCATTGTTTCTGATTCATATGTGGAAGTATGCTTGCTTATTGTTCTTCATACATTTTAACCATATATTCTTATTTAGGAATTAAAATTAGGTGGAAATCGAATTGGACTTATTACTATAAAAAAGATTGCTCAATCAAGTATTGTTTTTCCATCATTAAAAAAATTAGTTTTATCGTCAAATAATCTTGGATCAAGTTTTAAAATTGTAAAAAAAGAATTTGAAAATATGGTTGTTGACTTTGGCAAAGAAGATGATGACAAAGGTTCAATTGATGAATCAGAAGCTGATGATGAAGAAAAAGAAGTTTAATTTTACTAACGGTTGGATATATATTTTATTTTTGTACTCTTAAAACTTGTAAAATAAACACTTACACTTATTATTTTATAATTTGCCAAGGACTACATTAATATTCTGTAATTAATATTACTTATGTATGACATCTTCATTGTCGACAAAAAACTTTAAAAAACACATAGAAAATTTAAATTTATATTCCTTTTAAAACATTTTATCTATTCCATCTAAATTTCATCAATAAAATGTCTCTATAAACCAAATTAAAAGGTATCAAACATTTGTTTTGCTGTAGAAATTTCTTCTTTTGATTATCTACAGTAGGCAATATTTTTAAAAAGGTATAGCAAAATCTTTTCTGGAAACAGAAATAAAATTTTTAATTTTTTTAAGCATTTTTTTGTATTGTTAATAATTTGAATGTATTTGAAATTTTCCATTTAAATTAGCTTAAACTATTTAAATAAGTTGTTGCAGAAAAATCCAAATGTGATAAAATGAAATCACAAAGAAAAGAATATTATCAAAGCTCAAACGTTTTATAAAAGAGACTTTAATGTTTGCAAATAAACTTTTGATTTTTTTTATTTTGCAACCTTGATGTTTAACTCCAAAATTGTAGTAGTTCATCGTCCGTGTACTTCGTCGATAATGAATTTAGAGTCACAAAAGTGAAATTTTTATCTGTTATGCAAACACTGCAACATTTTATAAAAGAGATTTCACCAAAAAACTTGAAAAATTGAACAACAGCTGAGCAATCTATTGCTACCGTATACCGAAATTTCAATAATAATTTTTGATGGATTCATTTCGTCGTGTTTTTTTGCATTTTTAATTTAAAGCTTTTGCAGTATCACTGTAATTAACTCTTTCATTTATAATTTTATAAATTTTTTGCTTCACACTTTTAAAGTTTTAAAAACAATACATGATGCTGAAGAAAAATCGTCAGCATTGGTTTACATGTGCTGATACAAGTTGATGTCATCTAGTATAAAAATGATGGTGTAAAAATAATTTAATGAACAGTGTTTGCAATGTAAGACCTGACAACAAAATTTTTTTTGAAATCAATAATTCTTAAAACCAAGAATTTCATAGGAAGCACTGCATTTTTTTCTAATGGTGTATATTTTGTTTAGAAATTGTACAAAGAATACTGTAAAAATTTTTTATTTTGCTAACAATTTTTTATAGGATATCACCATCCTTGTAAATATGAGCTCCCAAAAGTCAATGAGAGCAATTTGTCGTCAAAAAATCAACGCATTGCGTAAAATGTTAAACATTAACACAAAACAAAAAAAGCATGATTTTCCGTGAAAATGTTAAGAAATTTATCAGTTAAAATTTAAGTACCGTAAACTCTCTAATTGAAGCACTGTGCTTCTATTTTTCGTAGCGGTGAAATAAAAACATTTGTTTGAAAAATTGATTTTATTCAATGTTTTCTGAACACTTCCCATGAATCAACAACCCATTTTAGATAAATTTTTTATTATATATTTACAAATACTTTATATTAACAATCAATTATTGCATATATCCAACTAATAAATTAGCAAAAAATTTTATTTTTATGACCCCTTCTTTATGATGTGCTACAATTAGAGAGTGTGCCTTTATTTTTTTATTACGATTTTTTCCAGTGCTTCAATTGGAGGTGTGCTTCTATTAGAGTGTGCTTCAAATAGAGAGTTTACGGTATTTAGCAACAAAAATTACAGCAATTTTTGAAAAAATGTTAAACAATTTTTTTAAAAAAAAAATTGATTTTAAAAAGCGGTCAAAATCAGCTTAACGAAATTACATTTTTTTACTTCTAAAAAATTTTTGTGATTACATGTCTTTTACGGCAGGTTATATCTTTCAAGCTGCATATATGAAAAATATTATTGGAGGAAACACATTGTTGTTTAAATTCTGCTTCCTCCATTATAAGCTGTAAGCGAGAATCTTTTGACAGTGGAAAATTGTGGAAAACCATAGAAAATTTAGCACGATAGTATAGGATTTTTTAAAACTTTTTTCATCTTTTTTTTGTCATTTTTCGGGGTTTGGGATGCTGTTTGGATTCCAGAAGAAGTCAATGAGTTATTCTTTTAGAGTCCAAAAGTGATATAGATCTGTTATTGGGTCTTTTAGAAATCGTTTTATTATTTAAAAAAACGGAAAAAATATGGAAAAAAAATGGTTCAATATTTTTTCATCCCTTTTTAGTATTGAAAATTGTTTTTTTTTCCAAGGCCACAAAAAATATATTTCCAGCCATTTTTTTTGACAAAGAAAGCCAGATGGCAGATTTTTTCATGGAAACTAAAAAGTTGGAAACGTCGTGGGTGGTCTTCAAATTTTGTGAATTATTTTGGCATTTTTCCAAGCGCATCTGTATTGCAAAAAGCAATTCAGCAAAGGTAAATAAAAAAAGATTTCAAACGTTTTTTTGGAAAAAAACACAAGAATATTCACTAGTCAAGAGGGTAGAACGAAATTTTTTCATCGCAAAAAGACAAAGAAGCGCTATTACCAGACGGCAATAAAAAGAAAAAATAAAGTAAACTGTGTCCTGTCGAAGATTAAACGATAGATAAAAGGTAGTACTCCGTTGCTGCTGTGATGATACATAACTGGTCACGGCAGACCCGTCTAATAAAAAAAAGGAAAGTGAAAGAAAAAAATTTTATATTCTCACTTTTTTCCTTTGTAAAAAAAAAAACGGAAATGGCACAAACTCGATATATGAAGTTTTTAAGAAACAAGAAGCTGACGAAACTTCATTTGATATTACTTTTAAATTTGCTGATGAACGAGGTAAGAAAATTATATGCTTGTATTAGTGTTTAAAATACATATACATTTTAGATACTTAAAACCCATAAATTTATGCTTACATCTTTATCAGAAGGTTTTAAAGCAATGTTCAGCAAAAATTTGAATAAAACTGGAGTCACTGATATTAAACTTAGCACATTTAAAGATTTCAAAGAACTCTTTAAATTTTGTTACCTTGAATATTCGGCTGTCACAGAAGAGAATGTTGATTTGCTTCAAGCCGTATTTAAGGTGGGGGGGGGGGGGGGGGGGGGGTTAGGGTACCTGTGCCGCCCTCCTGAAATTGACTAATTTCTTTGATATTTTGCCGACGCGTGTCAAAAGCGGCAAAAGATCAAAGGCGTGCCTTTACCGAAAAAATTTTTTGTCTACGTCCTTGATTTGCTTCTTGAACTATCACATTGCTACAACATTCCTCTATTAACAAAAGTATGCATTCAGTTTGTTAATAGCAATAAAATTATTAGCCATGAAAATGTTGTGCTCGATTTTAATATTGCTTAAGGATATGAATTTATAGAGCTGCTAGAGATTATTGGAAAATTTTTAAAAAAATTTTACTTCAAGATTTTTGGGAAGTGATACATTCCTAAATGCAAGTAAAGTATTTGTTATGTATTTGTTGGCGTTGGATAGTGTTGCAATTGAAGAACATGATTTGTTAAATGCTGTAAGTGGCTTTTTAGTGGAGTGAAAAAAAATATATTTTGGACCAAAAATAACTTTTTTTATATTTTCTCGTTGAACGGCTACCTATTTTCATATGAAGATTTTTATGCAATATTTTACAACATGCTAACTTTGAAAAAAAAAGAAACGTGCTAAACCTAAATCTGGATATTCATGTCTTTCAAGAAGTAAGATAATCTAATTTGCGTAATCCTCCTCTACAAAAATTTTTTTCAGTTGAAAAATACATTGAAATTATTGATGTAAATTATAAAAAAATTTCTGCTCCATTTTTATATTCTGATGATCGACTGAAAAGTGATATTAATAAAATAACAGGCGCTTTATGCGACTTAGCAATGGGTCATATTGGAAAGGTGTAAAAATGGAACGACCAAAGACTGCTGCAATTCATCGAACAGGATTTTCATATCTTTTGGTAATTGATCGACATGCAGATTTATCAATTAAAGAAGTCAATGAATCTGGTGATTATGGAATTGCTCAATTTAAAGGCGCTTCAGGATTTTGTTGTGGAGAAGGTTGTCGAATTAAATGTATCAAAAAATGATTATATTTGTGTGTTTTGTAAATTTACTTTTTTTTAATTATTATGTTTTTTTCACCGTTGAAAATGAAACTTATGCAAATATTTCTTTGTTCTATCAGTATAAATTTTATTGTACCATTAATAATTCTTGAATATCTTTCCCAGAACTTTGATATCTTCTTTGAAAAATTATTTCATCAAATTTGCATGACTCATCACATTGCTTTAAAAATGTTTCCATTTTTATGATATTATAAAATAATGAAAATTGCAAAAGTGTTATTAAACCCACAGCCAAAACTATCATCATTTCTGTAGATGATTGAATTTGATGTCGCAGTTTTTGTGTTCGTTGACAATATGTTCGAAAAATCAAGACTCTTGCTTCAAAAATGTCAAAAATTTAATCCATATAAAGATTCAATTAAAGTAGGAAAAAAGATCAATAATTTTTCAAGTGAGCATTTCACGTCGATCACCCCATATGAGCCCTCAAAAGTCAAATAGAAACAATTCTTTCGTCAATATCAGCTCAACACTTTTCTAGAATAAATTTATGATCAGAATTCATAAAGAGCAGTCTCATATATGCCTCAAAAGAATTTCCTAAAATATATATATAACTGTTTGAGTTGAAAAAAGTTTTGAAGATGAAAAAATATTTATGGCACTTGTTTTAACAATCCTTTTTTTTGCGAGATCACGCAAACAAACTTTATGTTTTAAAAAAAAATTGTAGAAAATTTCATTCATAGCAGATTTGTTTCAAATTACTTTTTTGAAATGGTTTAAATCCTCTTTAAACCTGGACTTTGTAAAACTTTTTTATAAATTTTTTTCCAACAATTTACAAGGTCTTTTGTTAATGGTTTAGATTGTTTTTTATTGACTTCAACAAATTAAAATGGCAATTTTTTAAAAATTTATTTTACAAATTTGTTTTTGAATCCTTTTATAATAATAAATGCTCAATTGCTAAATTTGCATTGACAGCAAAACATAATTTTTAAATCCTACACTTAAAAACATTAATAATTCTTACTTTCAAAATCGTCAGACAAAAAGAAGTTAATTAATTTAAGTTCTTTGCAAAATTACCGTATATCCATTGCTTTATATTTCTGCAAAAAAAAACACTGCAAAATTTTTATATTTTTAAACATGCAACAAACTGTGCCAAACCATCGATCATGAAATTTTAGAAGATTTAAATATTGATGTCAAAAACTATATTTAAAATAAATGGTTGACAAGAATTTATTTTAAGCATATACAAGAGAAATCAACAATAAATAAATTCTAAAAGAAATGTTAGTATAAATTTTGAAAAATACATGTTAATCTTCATCATCATTCCAATCATCATCAAGTTCTTCTTTCGCAGCTGCTGAATATTCTTTTCCAATCTTTGATTTCTTTGCTGGTGATTCTAGCGGAGCATCATTTTCTTTTTCAAGAATATCATTTGATTTTGTTAGAAATATTTGAAATGTTGCAGTACTTGGAGCTGGTCGCTTTTTTGCTTGACTTCGATCTGCTTTTGGAATTTCATCTTGTTCTTTGATCATTTTAACAAGTCGTTCCTAAAACAGAGGGATACTGTAACTAACATATATAACAACATGAGCTGCCGCAAAAGTTACAAAACATACTCGATTAATAAATGTCTTCTTCTTTCTTTCATTCTTTGGAGGTTCAGCAAGATTAACAAATTTGCTATCATTTGATTTTTCAATGACCGAATTTCGTTCACGAAGAATTGCTTCAACATCGACTGGTGGTTTAAAAGTTGGTTTTGCTGCAGCATTCATCACAATACTATTTTTCTTTGCACTAACATTAACTTTCTAAAAAAATTGCATTACTATAATTACAGTATACAAAATTTAAAATATATATAAACAAACATTTTCAGCAATAGCAGCTTGAATGCTTTCATCTTTATTCATAGCATTACATTCACTTTTTGATGTTCTTTTTGATGGAGTAGATTGCGTTGTACCTTTTACACCTTGTTGAAACCTAAAAGTATATATCATCAACACCAGCTTTCACTAACATTGTAAAGAAAAAAATCTTACATATCGTTATAAAATTTTCGCTCTTTATCAGTTAAACTTTGTTTTGAATCAGAGACACCTGATAAACGTAATATTTCTTTTGGTGGATTTGAAATTGTTTTGACATCTGATTCTTTTACTGATGAACGTAGCGTTGAGCTTTTTGAATATTTAAACGAATGTGGTAATGAGGAAGCAGTAGATGATGATCGTAATGCTTGAACATTAGTGCTAGCAGACGGTAGTTTTGTTGCTTTAGTGGTTGTTGGATTATCAGGAGCTGGTGGAGTTGTCGACGGAGTTTCTTCTTCCTTATTAGTTTCAGAATTTCTTGCAGCTGGATTTTCATCTGGTGGTGGTTGATCATCGCTATCATCTGGTACATCAGGAGGAAGCTAAATTCGAACTTAAAGAAAATGAAAAAAAGCCAATAACAGAAACTTACACTCCAATAATCTTGTAATGAATATAATACCGTAATAATTAATGCTAGGATAGTCGTAAATGCTGTTATTGTTGTACGATAAATCCCTGCAGATTCAATTTCGACTGAAGCATTGTCCAGGTATACGTTTAAAATAATCAAGATAGCAAATACTGCCGAAACATAAGTAACATAATATTCAAATTCGCTTCCATTTTTACCATAGAGTTTTTTTGCACCATACCATGAAAAAAACCAATATTCACCAGCTAAAATAGGTAATAATGCAACTGCAATTACAAAAGAGGTTCCTTCTATAAATGTTAATCGATTAATTAAAAACAGTATATAAAAAACTAACTGATTGGAGATGCTCTATCATCATCAGATGCTCTATCTTCATCAGACGGTGACTTCATTAGATATGAATGAATGAATGGTCGATTCAAAAGTACAATTGAATGTAAGATATATGTCAAAGAGAAAAAAAAGAAAGTAATAATGCGATAATACCACAGAATATTGACTTCTTTTTTGAAACAGAAGAACTAAAAATTAATAATGATATAGCAACGGTAGTATTAAAAACTAACCCAAGTAACCGATAAAACGCAGCAAATGTTTGGAAATTCAAAGAAAAGATCTGCTACAAATAGATTACATTTTTTTTGTAAAAATTCGGTAATCTTTAAACATGCTAAAACATAAAACTATACATTTCGAATTCCTTGAATATAAAGATACATACCCAAACCACAAAAAAACAGAATTAATAAAATAGTTAAAAGCTTTTTGTTCACAGACAAATCATGAGTTATCCGAATGATCTTGGAAGAAACAGCAGATAAAGCCTTTTTGATCATTTTGTTGAAGGCAAAGAAAAGATGATAAAAGAATTGTGACAAAAAAAAGGAAATGTTGCGCGACCAATCAGTCTTATGTCAACGTTGCCAAACATTTTTTTTCGAAAATTTTCGTTATTCTTCGTCATGTACATGATGGGAGCCTTCCAATGAAAAAAATTAATATTTTGTTTTAAAAATTTTGTGTTCAGTGAAAAAAGAAAACGATGAGAATCGAAATTTTTTAAAATTAGCACAAAAACGTCAAATAATTTTTTGGGAGATGAAACATTGAATTTTGATGATGTTATGCTAATAGTTTTATCCTGATTTCTCTATTTTTGTGGCGCATAATTCAGAGGCATTTTTTAGAATGAAAACTTCAATGGGATAAATTTAAGCTGATTGTGATTACTGTAAAACGTATGGGAACAGAATTTCGGGTTTTTTTATTACAAAATATTTGACGATATTCATTTTGTTGTTGTAAGAGAAGCATATAGCTTCCGCAATGTCAAAAAATGAGAATTTTTTTGCATCTAAATGATTTGTTTTTTAAACTTGTCAATTTGGGGTTTAACAAAATTTATTAAAATACGCTTCTGAGAAATATTCATAATTTGGATTACAGTATTTGTTTAAATAATTAAGGCAGAGTTCAAAAGAATCATCAAGGATATAAAAGACAGAAATAATGTACCACAGTGCTGGCGTCAAGCTTACAAAGAGACGTCCTTCAATAATTTGAACAATGCAAGAAAAATATAAAAGAATGCAAATGATCAATACGCCAATCAAAGAGTAATACACAAATGCAATATGTTTTTCATTTCGTTGATGAAGTTTTTCAACAGCCATTTTCATTCGCCCCTTGAAACAATTTGTTATAATCTAAAATATACATGCTTAAAAATTAAAAGCCATAAAAAAGTCATAAGGTATAAAACCTTTTCCATTGTAGCATCGATGAATGTAAAGTTTTGCATAATGTGTTCAAAATTTCTTGGAAAAGGTTGACGTTTTTGAATTAACTAAAATATCTATAAAATGTGTGCAAACAAAACTTTTAAAAACATTTACATTAAATAAATTTCTGACATCTTTTCCAGAATTTGTATATCTTCTTTGAAAAACTAGTTCACTAAATTTACAGGGTGATTCGCATTGTTTTTTTGAAATTGGTAACATTCTGACATCACTCCGGAATACATGAAAACCAATAAAACTCCATAATGCAAGTAAAAACATAGCTCTAATAGTTTTTAAAAGATCTTTTATTTCACGAGTTTTCCATTTTCGATTACAATAACAAAGTCTTTTCATCCACCACCACCGCATTTTTTCTTGCTGCTGCTGTTGATGTCGCAAAAATAATTTAATGAATAGTAGTAGTAGTGGTGTTTGCTATGTATGACCTAACAACATTTTTTTTAAAATCAATAATTCTTAAAACCCAATAATTGCATATAAAATGCAAGTGTTTCATTTATTGCATTTTTTTTAATGGTGTGTATTTTTTTTAGAAATTGTACAAAGAATACTGTAAATGTTTTTAGCTTTATTAGGATATTGTTATGCCATTGATATGATGTGAATATGCGAGATGGGTAAAAGATAGGTGAGATAGTTGGGGTGTAATTGTTGAAAAGAGATTTTAACAATTATAAAAAACCTGCAAGCAAAAATTTTAACCAGCGATATTAATCCTGAATAAAATAATAACAAACGTTTCCCTTTATCAAAAGAAAGCAATTTATAAATATTGAAAAACCTGTACCATATATATGTATATATCGAGAGTTTATGTCTTACGTAACTTTAAATGTTTTTATCAATTTATTCTTTTTGATAAATTCTTGTTTAAAATAAAGGAATATAAATTATTATTCACCCCGCAATTGTTCTTGCTTATTGTTTCTATTCCATTTAGGCAAATTCTTTTGGGGCATTGTAAGTAACTGCCTTATTTTTCTTTAGCATAAAAAAAGCCATTGATTGAAGCAACAGAGAACTTCAATGAAAGTTTTTTTCTTCTTCTTTTTACATTAGATATTTCTTGCAGAGCCAGCTATGAGGTGGAGACCATATCAACTCTGTAAATGTTATCAAACACATAGTATTCAATATTTAGAAGATATTAAATTTAGTGTAATTCTTTTTTGTCTTTTAATGTATTTTATTTTATTTGCAAAATTAATCATTGACGACACAGATGTTTTAAATGTTGCAAAACAGTGTAACAAAACATGTAGTTTTGCTGAATTGCTTTTTCAACAATCATATCATTGTTCGAGAAGGGATATTGTAGAATTCGTAAATGTAAGCTTATTAAAAGTGATTAACTAAATTTTTTTGAATAAATTTTAGTCAAATTCATTTCCAAGAAATATTGATCAAATTATGCAAAATTTTACCTTCTCTGATATTTCTATGGAACAGGTATGCATCATGTTTTTAATCTGAACAATGTTAATTATAAAGCTTTTTCGGAAAGAATTTCTTGACTATCTCACGGCGCCTATGAATAGAAAATGAAACAAAAAAGATATGTTTGAAAAAAATTTCTTTGCACCTTTTTTTCTTTGTTCTTTTGGGCTTTTTCAATGCTTGAGATCTCGGCTTAAAGGTTAGCTTTTTTGTGATTATTTGATAAATCGATTTATTTGGATCTTATGTTGACTTTAGCACGGCACTCAAATTTTAAAAAAAGATATTAGCTTTTTAACAAGCTCAAAAAAATAATAGAAGAACAAAAAAAGAACAAAGGAAAAAGAATGCAAAAGAAAGAAGAAATGAGTCTCACAATTTTTGTTCTTTTTTTTGTCAGCAAAAAAGAACAAAAGAAGAAAGCGAGAATAAAAACTTTTTTCACATTTCTCTTTTTTCTTTCCCTTTCCTTTTTTCTATTAGATAGACGGATTTGCCATGATCTGCAAAATCAAAATTCAAAAAATCGAAAACGAAAAATAGAAATTTCAATCTTGATTAATTAAATTCGGTTTATTTTAAAATTCAAATTCTTTTAAAATTTCATCATTAAAAACTACGTAATTCAAAAATCTTTGTTTTTTATCCCACTCATTATGTGATAAAACATCAATGCTTTTGGCCAAGGCAATAACTGGCTATCTTAAACCACCTATCCTTTGTATTACGTAATATTTGACAGCCCCTAAAAATGGCAGGAAGAAAAATGCAATCAATCGCTTCCGTCTCACTGACGGTCTTGTTTGTTGCCGCTAATTTAATCTGCATAATTTATAATTTTTTAGAGTATTTCTCGAATTAAACGAAATTGTAAAAAATCACAAATAAAAACAGCTGTAAAAGAACTTCATCAACGATATTCACGCCACGCTAAAAATATATTTCAAACATTGATTTTCATCTTTCTCCTTAGTGTTATAATGTATTTTAATTGTCCATTTCAATCAACGCGACCAATCCTAAGGATTAATGTAATTCTTATTGTATTTTTTGTTTTAATGTTTTACTTTTTTCTTGGTGACGTTTATGACCTCGCTTTATCTGATATAAACAAATACTGTAATCCAAATTTTAAATATTTTTCAAAATTGTATTTTAATAAATTTTGTTAAAAAAAAAGTAAGAAAAGAACGACGACTGTCAGTCACTTGCTCGACAAGTACAGTAACCTTTTTGTTGCCTCTTGAAACTTTTTGATTTTTTTTTGTTTATTTCTCTTTTAATTGATGGGAGATATGTATAAGCTTTTGGCAAAAAAAAAATTAGAGATAAAAAAAGAAAAATTTTTTACATCGTCTTTGTGATGTATGTTATCCTTTTAATTTTGAATGTAAGTTTTTTTTCGATACAAATCACCCGTGTAAAAATTTTGTTTATTTTGTAATTCATGTCTTATCGTTTTTAAGTTCATTTCTGATATTAGATAGATTAATATGTGCCTTACAAGTTGAAGTTAAATTAGCAACTTTTTTTTATCATTCAAGTATTTGATGTAAAAGAAGTCTGACATTATTAACTTTTTTGAAATAAAGTTTTTGTTAATTTTTTTAAAAATTTTATTTGATGCTTTTTTCGTAAGTTTCGCTACATTTTGCTTTAGCATTGCAAAATGTTTCAAATATAATATATTTCTTGGCAAAAAAATAAAGAATTATTGGAAAGTAGTTCAAGATAATTTTTTGCTCGTTTTCATTTCGTTATCTGTTAGATGTGGAAAAAACACAGCATCCCTGAAAGGACAATGAAAGAAAAAAGAGAGATGTGAAAAAAAATTTCTTTGCACCTTTTTTTCTTTGTTCTTTTGGGCATTTTCACAACCCTAGATCTCAGCTTCTATGTTATCTTTTTTTGTGATTATTTGATCGATCGATTTGTTAGGATCTTATCCTGATTTTAGCTTTGATCACCGGCGATGCCAACAGTTTTTCTCTTCGACACATTGTTGTGTTTTTTTTTCGTATTTTTTTGAATGTAATAAAGAAAATTAATTTCCAGTTATTTTTTGTTATTTGTGTACACCATCATCAAAGTTAATTTTTATAAAAGCTTTATTAATTCTGAAAAGAAACATTGGTTTCTTTGCAACGCAAATCGTTGAAGTTGAAATTATGACTGTGTTTGTTCAACTTGACTTTTTTGGGAGTGATATTTATCTTAAATTTGGGCTTTAAAATGTTCGTGTGAAAAACCTTAAAATTACATTTTTCATTGATTCCAATCAGAAAAAAATGGTTTTTAGAAGATTATAATTTTTTTCATTTTTCATTTCATTTTTTAAACTTGCCAACGACATGTTAAAAAACTTTGTTTTTCCTTCTTTTTTTTTTGTTTTTATCATATGTTTTGTGTATATATATATAGAAACATTGTCAGCTAGTGATTATAGCTGACAATGTTGCTTCTTTCACATATAGAAGTATTTTTAACTATTTTTATGCAAATTTTTTGAATCTTTTATTCTCAAACTTTACACCTTTAAAAAAATACAAGCACCAAAAAAATAACAAAGAAAAATTTTAAATAATTGTTTCACAAATTAACCAAAAAAACAGTTTACTAAATAGGTAGTTTAAATAATTGAAATTTAAAAAATGATCTCATATATGGTGCAGCCATTCCATGATTATATTTTTCTTGTCTTAAATATTGCTCATTTCGTACAATCAAATTTTCATCCCCAGCGTCAATATAAAGCTCACGAATTTGACCATAAAAAGTTTGCGGTAATTGTGTGGTATGTCCGGTTATTAAATCAATAACAAAAATATTACATTTGCAACAACGTGCTATATTTGGTCCTCCGATTTCAATAATTGAATTACATGGTTCATTTTCTAATATCTTTTCTGACCATATATAAAACTTTGTAGACGTCCATGCACCAACGGCGGGTAAATAATACTAAAAAAAGAAAGTTAAATAATTATTTGTTTATCATGATTTTATAATTAAAGGCAGATAACAACGATAGCCAGGGTTGCAACTTGGGGGGTAAAATGGGAGAAATTTCCACCTCCTGAAATGTCAAATTTAAGGCGAAAAATTGAGTTTATACAAGATAAAATGAGATTTTCACGGGTTTTTCCACCCCTTTTCCACCCCCTGAAATATGTTCAAGTTGCGGCACTGACGATAGGCTATATAATGGCAGACAAAATGTTAACTTAGTTAAGTGAAATCCCTAGAAAATACAATGCTAGGACAAAATCTTTGGGTTGCTATAACTTCATTCAGTCTTAGGATGGCAGCAGAATTTTTTTCAGGGTGGGAAAAAGAGATTTTGGAAAGGGCCCGTCTTTGATCTTTTGTCGTTTTAACACTACGGCGGCTAGTGTTTTCCAGGAAGCGGCATCTTTTTTACAATTCAGAAACACTGAGAAATGTATTCTGATTTCTCAGCTCAACTCCAGCTGACGGCAGGGTTGAGCTCCTATGTTTCGCTCAAATACTAGCCACAGTAAGGGATTGCTAAGGACAAAATATCAACTGCTGGGTCCTCGATCTGTGAGTTTAATAAAAAAGTGGATGTAGTTAATAAATAGTAGACGACAGCTTATTTTGCTATAAAAATTTTGATGTCGATGATTTTAAAGAGGTGTAATAGCAAGGATAACTTAAATAATCCATTAATATTCCATTTATAATATTTGAAAAGTATTCATTATGCAGACTTTTGGATATTTTATAACAAAAATACTTATCATCTGCTATTTATCAGCTATATCTATATATCTATTAAATCCACAGATCGATAACCGCTAACGTGTTTCTTTTAACTATCCCTTACTAAGACAAGTATACAGGCAAGATATGTGGTCTTAGCTCAAGCGTCAAAAGGGGATGTCTACGATCAAAAAAACTTTTGTCCGCCATTATATCATTTTTAAAAAAAACTTACAAATCCAGCTTTGTTGACAACATCTAAACAAATTGAAGAAGGAATATCAAAAACTTTTTGAGCAGGTGATACCAAATTTTTTGTGTTTAAATTAAAAGTTGAAATTTCTGTCAACGAGCTTGATAAACCACGTATAAAATTATCATTCAAGCTAATACAGTTGAATAAATTAATTGGTAACACAAAAGTTGATCCAAGTTGTTGACAATTTAATTGTTTTTTGTTTAATTTATAATGGCAACAATTCCATTGTTGTTGTTCAGCATTTTCTTTATGGTAAATAAGAAAAAAAAGATCATTGCCATTGGATAAAGTTTTATCCAATAAAGGCTTGTATAGATCATGATCAGTGATATCATCAAGAAGATTACATTCAAATTTTTTGTCACCAATTTTTGAAGTTTTATTGAACCAATCTAATTCTAAAATTGACCATTGTGCTATTTCAGCTGTGTCATCTATAATATAATAACATTTCATTAAAAAATATTGTTCTGTTATTGGAACCAAAGCATCAATATCCTCAGCATCAGCAGGTTTATCAATAATAAAAATACTAAAAAAAAGTTTGATGCTGCATTATTAAAATTAGCATATTGCAATTATATGATTCTTGTAATATGCTAATTCCTACCATAAAAAAGTCATTGTGCGTTTGTTGGTTAGTTGGTTGTTCGTGTCATTTTATTTTAAAGAAAGTGGGTGCTTGGAAATAAGCATTTGCAACTTTTTTTTGTTGGCTTGAAAAGCTGGAAAGCCTGGCGCAAGTTGGTGCAGTCCGGTACAAGAAGGCGCGAGTGGGTGGAGCCGGTGCAAGATCGTGCGGGTCTGTGCAAGTCCGACAAGGTGGTGCAAACCAGCGCAAGATAGTTAAATTCGGTGGGGGGCCTATTCAGGTCGGTGCAAGTGCGCCATGGTGTTACAAATTGGACAACATGGTGCAAGTTGGTGGGGCCGGTGCAAATAAGGCAAGATAGTGTAGGTCGGTACAAGTTTGACAAGCTGGTGCAAGTAGGTGAAAGATAGCGCAAACTGGTGCATGCCGGTGCAAGATAGCCCAAGTTGGGGGCGGTGCAAGGGGACAAGATGGTGCAGAATGGCAAATAATAAGGAAAACATAGACAATTATGAATGAATAAAAAGCAAGAACTGTAGAGCAACAGCCCCGGAGGGGCTGAGATTTTCTAGTTTGTAAAACTGTATATGGATATTTCCAAAGCCTTACAAATTAGCATATCACAATATATTACATTTCCTTTTATATTTAAAAACTAACGTTTTTTCAGCTTTTCCATAACAGTCAATAAATTCAAGTTGCTTTGATGATGATGCTATTGTGGAATTATTGTCATCAATAACATGCGTAAATTTCCATAACCAATGTCCATTTAAGCATTGAAAATCTTCAATAAATCCTTCACAAGAATAAAAAGGAGTCAAATCCATAATAGAAATAATAATGGTTTGTTAAAAAGAAAAAAAAAGTGAGCACTTGGTTTTTGTCTCTAGAAATACACACACAAACTATATTTCTTATAGCTGGAATCTTTTCTTTTAATAGTATTTAATCAAAGGCAAAATTGATTTTAGCATTTTTAACGGTAACACCATTTTTTGGATAATATTGTTATCAAAAAGACAATAAAAAAAGAATAATTGTATTTGGAAAAACCATCTGTATACATTTATTGCAAAATATGAATTAAAAAATAATAATGCAAAACTTTATTTAATCATATCTCAATAAATTTTATTCAAAAACGTAAATAAGTTTTTATCAGCAATTTTTTGTTTCAAGATTTAAGTAACCGAAAAATCAAAAAATGGTAATACTACAATATGTCGAAACTATCAGCTACTACCAAGCCGTATTCATTAAAATTAAGATCTGAATTTCCAAAATGCCAAACTCCTGATTATGTTTCTCGTACTGAAGAGCTTAAAAATTTTAACAAAAAACTGTGTTTTTTTAATTGCAAATGATAGAAATCGTTCTTGGCGATTTATTGCTAATTTTAATTTACTTTAATTTACTATCTTAGCTACTATTATTATTTTTTTCACTTTTCCGCTCATTTTATTGCAAAAATGAAGTACACCAAAAAATTTTAACGAATTTAGTGTATGATTCCAAAAAAAATGAAGATTTTTCAAACTGAAAATTTTCATAATATATAGCTTACAGTAGAGGTCCCCAACTGACGCCGGGGTTGAGGCCCTATATTTTGCTCATATACTCCCCTTACTATGGGATAGCTGGAAAAAAAATATTATTTCCCACGACCTCGTTCCCTGTGTTTAATATAGATATGAAAATAGCTAAAGTAGCAGGCGATCAATAACTTTCACATTACAGATATCCAGGTGAGGCAGCGATTAAGCGCCCATATTTTGCCTATATACTCGTCTAGTTAAGGGATAGTTAGGGGCAAAATAGTATCATCAGAATCCACCTCCCTCACATACTTCTATATACATGTATTACGTTAAGTGTACTAGTTAATGTATATTATGAGTAAAAGCCAATACTACACATAATTTTGAATATGCACCAAAATTAATTGTTTGCTATAAATATGTCATAGCTAGCTTAGAAACACTATTTAAATATATTCTGAGCGAATAAAAATTCCCAAAAAATAAGATATCTGAACCCGTGATATAGCTACCATGTACTATAGCAAGCTTGCTTAACGTAATGTAGGTATATAAAAGTATGTGAAGGAGGTGGATTCTGATGATACTATTTTGCCCCTAACTATCCCTTAACTAGACGAGTATATAGGCAAAATATGGGAGCTTAATCGCTGCCTCACCTGGATATCTGTAATGTGAAAGTTATTGATCGCCTGCTACTTTAGCTATTTTCATATCTATATTAAACACAGGGAACGAGGTCGTGGGAAATAATATTTTTTTTCCAGCTATCCCATAGTAAGGGGAGTATATGAGCAAAATATAGGGCTTCAACCCCGGCGTCAGTTGGGGACCTCTACTGTTAGTATAGATTTTTTACTGTGAGCAAGCTAAATTGTAACTGCTAATCCTTTGTATCAGTGTTGACACATTTTACACATCTTTGTTTATTACTGCTATTTTTGTTTTTAACATTTTACAAGGGAACCGGCAGAGATGATATTTCGATATCAACACCAAATATGGTGCAAAGGGTGGGTTCAGTGGGGTCCAAAACCAACCCCCGAAAAATGTTACGTGCCGGTTTTCACTTTTAAGTACTTTTTCGGCACTTTTAAATTATACTTTTACCCCTCCTTTTTCTTCACATGCATTTTTTGCGCCCATGCATTCTCTTTGGCGCAATAGGGTTGACTTAGGTCTCCCAAGCAGAAGAGGCGTGTTCGAGTCCCACTCGTGCCACTTCATTTTTTTATATTTTTTTTTAAATTTTTTTAATTAAATGTATTAATAAATAAAAACTGGAAAACATAATTTTCATTGGTTGCTCTTACTTCGTTGTACAAAAAAATTGTGTAATTTAAACTAAATTTTTTAAAGGTTATGTTTTGTGATATTGAATTTTCAGATAAATTAATTTTTGAATTAAATAAATGTTTTTCGCAAAATTCAAATAAGACAAAAAATGTATAGGCGAAATTATTTCTCCAGATTTTTGATGCAACCATATTACGTTAAAAGTAAGACGAAATATTGACTTAAGAAAAAAATAACGCAAAACTTTTTTTATTAATTTCGGTTAGTTTAGAGAAATTCAGAGTATTTGCTTGAAGAAAAAAGAAAGAGACAAATTATTTTAAAAGTTTTTTATAAATAGGTTTAATTTTAAAAAAAATGAAGTGGCAGGAGTGGGACTCGAACCTGTCTCTCCGGCTTCGGAGACCTACGGCAACCCTATTGCGCCAAAGAGCCTTGAATGCATGAGCGCAAAAAATGAATGACCTAAAAAAGATGGATTTTCTCTACTTGATTACTGTACTGTTGATGAAAATTTTCCTTCTATTGATTTAATACATTTTGCTATTTCATATCGTATAGTTGGTGACGAATGTATTTCTAGAGCAGCAAATAAAATTTACTTTGAATTATCAGATTATTGTGCAATTCCATCATTTATTGCATGGTAAGAACAATTACCGAAATTGAGGTTACGATATATATGAACAAAATTTTACACATCTACAGTAAGCCACGTTACAGTATTATTGCAAAGAATAAATCAAAGGATACTGTAATAAAAATCCTTTGTTTTATGCAAATTTCGCTTTTTTGTAATCAAGGAGTAAAAAATCACAAACGACTCATTGTTGACAAACACATTCACAAAAATTTGACGCGCACATTTTTTCTCCTAACTGACTGTCTCTGGTGAAAAACAACAACAGCAAACACTAATGTATTTCATTTCACCTCCTACTCCAAATATATTTTTAATGTTTGGCATTCGTGATCATCAATTTCTTGGTTTTGGTGAAAAAGATGGAAAGCTATGTTTTTATACAAAATCAATCTATGATATTGGGAGATGGAAAGAATTTTTTCTTGCTGATATTACTATTTTAAAATGTGATAGTTGTGAAAATGGCTTACATGTTGCTACTGGTTTATATTTTGATAGGTATATATTGATTGCTGCACGGGTAAGTTCTTTTTTAAACTTTGTTGATGCAGGGTATCCGTGGTGTTTACCGGGCTTGCATATATCTCATAGAGTGATCAAAGTATTTTGGAACTGGTTTTTGGATGTCAGTGGTATTTGCCCCCTCCAAAACCAAAATTTTCTTTTGATCTTTTGCCAACGGCGGCAAACCACCGAAACTGATTTTTGCACACCGTGAAAATTTCCATTGTATACTGTATTGCTTATGACTGATGTACACCAACATTTTTTTAGGAAAATGAATTTACACGTATTTTTATACTTGATCTGAAGACAATGGAATTTACTCGTTATAAAATGTTGCATGAAACTCATCCAGAATCAGAACTTCTCAATCTTAATCTTTGTTGTAAATGTTTATCACCAATTATTCGAGGCTTTAATGATAATGATAAGGATGATAATGTTTTTTCGTTTTGATATTATACCACAAAAATATCAAAATGATATTGGAATATTTCGAATTTTTATAAGCATCAGTCAATCTGAACAACATTGTTTATTATGGAAGAAAATGGATTCTTTTCTGCTTAATCAGCCACCACTTCCTTCAAATTTTTTAATCAATAATGAAGGTGAAGCTCTTTATGTCAATAAAAGATCAGAAGAAGATGGAAGAGTACAAAAATTTTCAATGGAATCAAATAATTCTTCGCCTAATGTTACTTTTGATGATAATAATTGTATATTTCATGAAATGGCTTTTTCTTCAGCAAATATTTCATATTTAACTCGTCGAAATGAAGGTGAAAAAGTTTTTTTGCGATTATTTTATGCTCAATTTTCTGTTGATGCTATGTCTTTTGAGTGAGTTTTTTGATCAGTTATGTTAAAGAACATTTCGATGATTTTTTTGCCAGCTCATGTTGTCTAGTGATTAGTGCGTTGAATGTTCGACCTCGTATTCCCAGGTTTGAATCCTGGTAGTGTTTTCTTTAAATCTAATAGTTCGCTTGGTTTAATATCAAAACTTTTAAATATATTCTTATTTTTGTTATCTTTTAGGTTTAAAGAATATAATTACTGGGCAGTTGATGCAAAATTTCCATCACTTGATACCGTACAATTCTTTGTTTCTTGGCGTAAAGTTGATGAAAATTATATACGTAAATCAATAAACTCAAATAAATCATTCAAAATTTTGTCATACGGGATATATGCTGTTCCATCTTCTATTTATTTTCAACTCGATGATGGTTCTACTGTAACAATTCCATTACAAGTTTTATCACTTTCTCAATTGGCATATATCGCATTATCACGTATTCCTCAACCTTCACAACAACAACAACGTTCATTACCAATTGCAATGATTTCAATCTATGATCATTTTTTTCAGCAACTTCGAAAATATGGTAGAAGCGAAGAAGGTGAAGATGTTTGGATGTCACAAGAATTTATTAAAAAGAAAATTGGATGGCCACGTATTCTTCCCGTGAATAAAGCTCCACATTTGCCTTTCAAAACTAAATAATCTATGATTGCAATATCTTTTCTGTGTATGTTTTTTATCGAACGAATGTTTTTCTGTGTTTGGGTAATTTAGGGCAATAAAGATTTTAAAGAAACAATTATACATTTTTCATCTACAATAAGGAGTTAGGAAAGCTAATAAAGCACCTTTGATAAAGACAGTAATGTCTTACAAGGGAACGTTCTCAAGTGAAGTTCCCACTTTTTTTAACGACTATGCGGAATCCATAGGTCATAGTAAGGTATGAAAAACCCCCCAAGGGATTTTTGCCCGTTTTGAGTTTGAAGCGTTTAATTTATTTTTTCCTTATGGAGAAATCTATATAAGCGTTTTTTCACTTATAGGCCTACCCCTATAAGTGAAAAATCACCTATAGGGGTAGGCATATAAGTGAAAAAAAATTATGCTTATAGCGGCAGACATATAAGTGGAAGTCAAACTCGAAACGGGCAAAAATCCTTTGGGGGTTTTTCATACCTTACTATGACCTATCGATTCCGCATAGTCGTTAAAAAAAGTGGGAACTTCACTTGAGAACGTTCCCTTGTTAGCTTATACAAAAGAAGCATGTTACAATTAATTTAAAAAGATTTTGTTAAAAGTACAAATTTGATGAATTGCTACTGTCACATAAAGCACAAAGGATACTGTAAAAAAATTTGTTTTATGTTAATTTCTTTTTTTTGTTATCAAGGAATGACAAATCACAAACAACTCGATGACAAACACATTCACGAAAATTTGACGTGTACATTTTTTTCTCTCTAAACTGACACTCTCTGGTGAACAACAACGACAGCAAACACTAATGTATTTCATTTCACCTCCTACTCCAAATATATTTTTAATGTTTGGCATGCGTGATCATCAATTTCTTGGTTTTGGTGAAAAAGATGGAAAGCTATGTTTTTATACAAAATCAATCTATGATATTGGGAGATGGAAAGAATTTCTTCTAACTGATATTGATGTTGTGAAAGCTGATTGCTGTGAAACTGGTCTACATGTTGCTACTGGATTATATGGAGATAAAGTTATATTGATTGCAGCACGGGTAAATGATTTTATTTTTTAACTTTATCAAAGGTATCCCAAATTTTTTCTCTTTTTTTTACACTAATCCTTACGGATATGCCTGCGTATAGCTGATCTGGTTGGATGATTAGCCTGGATCCCCGAGACCCCCGTACCACGGGAAAACTGCTCTTGAAACCCACAGGAGCACAGATTGTGGACGCGGATACTCATTTTTAAAGTTTGTCAGGGCCGGGATTCGAACCAATGACCTACCGCCTGGTGAGTCAGTACTGGACCACTCGACTATCCAGAAAGGTGATGAAAACAAAAGCGTTGCTTGGCGGAAGTTAAGTTTAAAGTTTGCGCAATTTGGCAAAATGTTTCCAAATGTAAAAATTTTATGGGCAAATGTTGCGTGCAATTACTTTTGAGATAATTTCTTTTTAACTCAACATAGAATATTCAAGGACTCTATATTTGTGCTTTACAAACCAAACCGGTTCATTAACATTTTTAGGAAAAAGAATTTACTCATTTGTTTTCTATTAATCTTGATACAATGGAATTTAATGAATATAGAACGTTGGAAGAAACTTATCCAGAATTTGTACTTCTCAATCTTAATCTTAGTTGTAAATGTATAAAACCAATTATTCGACGTTTGAGTTTTGAAAAGTTTGCATTTGATATTATACCACAAACGTATCATAATGAAGTTGGAATTTTTCGAATTCTTGGAACTGTTAATCAATCTAATAATTGTATTTTATGGAAGAAAGATGATTCTTTTACACTTGATGTGCCACCTGTTACTTCTAATATTTACGTTGACACTGACAAAGGAACCGGCAGAGATGATATTTCGATATCAACGCCAAATATGGTGCAAAGGGTTCAGTGGGGTCCCAAACCTGAAAATTTAAAAAAAATGAAGTGGCAGGAGTGGGACTCGAACCTGTCTCTCCGGCTTGAGAGACCTACGGCAACCCTATTGCACCAAAGAGCCTTGAATGCATGAGCGCAAAAAATGAATGACCTAAAAAAGATGGGCTAAATATGAAATTTAAATATGCCGGAAAAGTACCTAAAAGTGAAAACCGGCACGTAACAATTTTTGTGGGGTGGTTTGGGACCCTAATGAACCTTTTACACCATATTGGGTGTTGAAATCGAAATATCATTTCTGCCGGTTCCCTTGTTAGCAGCAGCATTATTACACTAAAAATACTTCTCAAAAAACTTTTTGTTGCATGTCCATTTTTTTTCCTTTAAATAATTAAATTTTTTACGTTTCTTTTATTTATAATAAATGCAATTATGACGTTTATATGTACTTGCATACACCATATTGGGTGTTGAAATCGAAATATCATTTCTGCCGGTTCCCTTGTTAGCAGCAGCATTATTACACTAAAAATACTTCTCAAAAAACTTTTTCTTGCATGTCCATTTTTTTCCTTTAAATGATTAAATTTTTTACGTTTCTTTTATAATAAATGCAATTATGACGTTTATATGTACTTGCATACTTACTTTCGATGCAGCATAAAAATTATTTCAATTTTTTTTGCATCTTTTTTTCCGTTATATCCAAATGACGTTTTTGAAAAGAAAAAGAAAATGTTTCATAAATTACGCCATTTTTCTTGTCTTTTCTTTAAAAGCCTTTCTTCTTCTTTTTTCTTAAAGACTTTTATAAACCCTCCGGAAATAAGTTAAAAAAACTCTCTTCAAAAAAAATATATAATATGAAAAATTGCTTCAAAGATGTAAAGAACATGTCAATTATTGGAAATTTTTTTCATCGGTTTTCTTTAAAAAATTGTTTTTTGAAGGAAAAAAAGTGAGTTTTTATTGGACGCTTTTTACTTTCTTGTTTACAAGCAAGACCATCAAAAGGGGAAGATGTTTTATTACTTTTTTAATTCTTTGATATTTTTTACTCTTCTTTTTTTATATTAAAAGTAACTCCAATTTTGAAAAACATTTTTTTACAAAAGTCAGACATTCAACAAAAACATCGATTTTATTATTATACATTAAAGAAGTTTAAATAAATTTGCATATTATGCAAATTTGAATAGCTAATTATTTCATTGAAAGAGAACTCTACTTGTTGAATTTGCATATCACGGCAGACCTGTCTAATACAAAAAAGGAAAGGGAAAGAAAAAAAGAGGTGTGAAAAAAAATTTCTTTGCACTTTTTTTTTGTATTTTTTCAAAGGCCAACATCTCGGCTTATAGGTTATCTTTTTTTGTGATTATTTGATAGATCGATTTATTTGGATCTTATCTTGACTTTAGCACGGCAGTTTTTTTAATTAATCAATTTTAAAAAAAGATATTAGCTTTTTAAGATTAAGTTCAAAAAGACAATAGAAGTACAAAAAAAAGGAGTAAAAAAGAACAGTAAAAAAAGAACAAAAGAAAAAAAAATTGCGAATGAAAATTTTTCACACCTCTGTTTTTTCTTTCACTTTCCTTTTTTCTATTAGATGGATCTGCCATGATTTAAATGGCGATTTCTTATTTTTTTATTCCCATTTCTCTATTATTTGCATGTTTACAATCAATGCCGTCAAAAGAATGAAACAAAATAAAAAAATAGTTTTATTACTTTTATTTTTGTAAGTGTTGTTCCTCTGTTTTTGAACGTAATTTTAATTTCGAAGTTTTTGTTTAACTTGGAAAATCCACAAAAATTTGCATATTATTTAAATTTATAAAGCAGTTTGTTGCGTACTTTTGAAAATTTGCATACAGTTAAAAGTGTAATTAAATAAATTTTTGTTCATGACTGAACATGAAATCCGGCACAAACTTGTCTTTTTAATGTTCATTGATGTCAGAGCTGTATTTAGAGGAAAAGTATTTTTGCCGCATATCTTCTTTTTTGTCCTTTGATGTTTTACCGAAAGATTTATAACGCGGTAAAAGATCAAAGACGTGCTACTTCTGAAATTTTTTCATATGTACACCCTGATGCTGTAACAAGCCATAAAATCCATATCTGTGTGTGTTTCCGACTTTGAGATTTAGGGGTGAAAGATTGTCATTGAAATGGAATTATCTCATGAAAATATAGATGTTTTTTAAAAGCTTATTTATCCGTATCTCTTCTATCTTGTACTCTCATTTGCTTTCTTCCTCCTCCCTCTCATCCTTTTTTTGTTGTTTTCTTTCTTCCTTTTTTTTACTCTTCTTCTTCTGTTTCCTTCCACTACGTCATTTTTGTTTGAAATCATTGGTATTTTGTTTAACCGGAAACTACTACTACATCATTGTCTATAAACTTGCTAACTACATCTGGAAATGACTTGTCTATCTGAAGCGTTCATTGAAACATATAAATACTGTGTGTTTTGCTTTGGAGAATATTTGAAATTATAGATTTTTTGATTGCAAATTCTTCCTTCTAGTTTCACATATTTTTTGAGGAAGAATCAGAAAAAGTTTTTTTTTTGATTTTAAGCATGGCAGCTGGCTTAGAAAGCCCGCACAGGCCCGATCCGGGTTCGGGTTGCCATGCTTATTGCCATTTTGTCATCTGTCGACTATTTTGCACATCATAAAATGCTAAAATCTTACATTGTTAGCAGGGCTGTCCGGTGCACCGGAGCACCGGAAACCGGCCATTTTTCCGGTGTATGCATTTATCATACACTTTTTTCGCAAAATAGCTAATTAAATGTTTCCTATTTCTCCAAATTTTATAGTAGTTTTTTTAATTCATTCTTCATTCTTTTGTTACCAATCTTGTACCAAAAGTTTCAAATTTCAAACAAAAGAAAAACTAATATTTGTTTTAGAAAAAAAACTGCGTTGGCGAAAAAAAACAGACGTGACGTAAAAATGCCCTTTTTTGCTTTGTCTTCTTTTGTTTCAAAGAGATTTTAAATTTTAAATTATTTTTTAAAAATTTTACGTCTCTTGTTTTTAAGATTAAAGAAGGTTAAATGGATTTTTGTAGGATTTTTAGTTAGTTGCTATTTGTATGTGTCACATAATATGGCTTATCTTCTGGAGCTATTTGTACTCTATGACCTGGATAATCTGTATATTATTGTACTTTTAAGGACTAAAGACGATATAAATAAAAGAAAATTACTTCCTTACTTTGTAAATTTTTAAATATAAAAACAATCTTCTTTCTGCTTCGATAATTTTTAACTCTAATTTTTTGTGTTTTTTTTCAAAATCGAGTAGGGCTGTTCAATTGCATCTAGCCGGTGGTTTTTTTCGTTCCTTTTTTCACAAACATATGTATTTTGACATGCTTAAAAAGTTCCGACTGTATCTATGCGGGGGAAAAATCAGCTTTAAAAGTTATCTCAAAAAAACTGCTAAAATTTGAGGGTTTTTCAATTTTTCGCTATTTTCAGTCTTATCCCACCTGCTTTATAGAAATGTAACATTCCCAAAAACTCCTGCAAAGTTGTTTTTTGAGCATTAAGATTATATTGGCAAAATTTCAAGGCCATACGATCATTTTGAAAAAATCGAGCTGAACAAGGTTTTGATTTTTGCTCGAGTTTGAGAAAAACTGCGTTTTATGTTGCTTTTTGTAAATGAAATGAGATTTCAATGCTTTCATGTTACCTTTTTTCAATGAAAAAATTGAAATTTCACATCCTTGAATATTAATAACTTTCACATAAGCGCTTTACCATTTATTAAAATTATGTGTGATTTTTTGTTAACACAACATTTTTAATGAGTTTTTGAGCTTTTTAACAGAAGATGGTAATCGCTGTAAGCGATTTTTTGTTTAAATTTGTTTACTATCATTGTAGCAGCTACTAATATTTTTTTGTTTTGTACTACTTCTTTAACATTTTGTCTTTACAATTTTCTTACTCTGTCCCCTTTCATCGCTCAAATGATGATTACCAAAAATAGTGATATTTTATAAATGATAGTAATCGTTTTTGGCGATTTATTGCTAAAATTAGTTTACTATCATAGAAGTTACTGCTATATTTTTTATACATTTTTTAGCATTATTTCTCATTTCATTTTATTGCTTAAATAAAGTTTACCAAAACTTTTAATAAAAAATAGTGATATTTTATTTTAAATGATAGTAATCGCTTTTGGCGATTTGTTGTTAAAATTTGTTTACTATCACTGAAGCTGGCGTTATTTTTAAACGTTATTTTTTTTTTCAATTCTTCTCATTCATTCTCATTTCATTGCATAAATGAAGTTCACCAAAAAAAATTTAACGAAAAATTTATTTTTAAAAATGATAGTAACCAATTTTTGCGATTTATTGCTAAAATTTGATTACTATCAATGAAAGAGTTGTTAAAACGGCGGTGTGACTTTTCCTTTAAATAACAGCTTTTAACGATTATGATTTTTAGAATTTTGACCTTCATTGTTGTCGCTTTTGGCATTTTTAATAGCTGTAAACATCCCTTTATCTCTTTTGTTTTTCAATGCTTTCATTGTTGTTGTCATTGCTGCTGCAGCAGAATAACAATAGAAACAAAAACACTTCTTCTCTCTGTAACTGTACATATACACACACGTTTTTACTTTTACTATTACTATTACTACTATTGCCATGCCTTTATCTCTTTCCCCTTCTTTTTTTTGTGCCGTTACTTTTTCTTTCAAAAGAGAACTTTTTTTTCATAAAGCTTCCTTTCTTTTTTTTCGAAAAACAAAAAAAAAACACGTACAGCTGAATGCGCAAAATCAATGTTATTTCTTCGAAAAAAAATGAAATAAAGGAAGCCCTTCTCTTCTTTTTTTTTGGTGAAGCTATTTTTGGCATTATTGCCATTATTGGACGACTTCAAAGGGAAGAAGGAGAAGAAAAAAGTAGAGCGGCGTCTGCTTTTTTTTTATTTTATTTAAACGTTTTTATATTAAAAAAAGTGAATATATTTTTTATTGAAAATTTTGCGTTTAGGGGCTGTCCAGAAATTACGTGATTTCGTATTTTTTGAACCCCTCCCTCCCACTTGGTGATCTTTTTTGCTTTGATCTTATGCCGCACTTCAAAGCGGCGTGATAATTTGGCTTACCCCTCCCACCCTATCATCGAATCACGTTATTTCTGGACAATCCCTTATCTGTATATAGAAATTTTTTGATGAATGTTTTACGATTTTTTCTCTTTATAATGTGTTAAAAATGTGATACAGTCGAACCTCGTTATTTCGTGCCTCGTTGTTACGTTTACCTCGATCTTACGTGGTCTATGTTTGGTCCCTTCAAAAGGGAATCAATGTAAATGAACCTCGTTATTACGTTCACCTCTTTCTTACGTTGTTTTTTCGCGGTCCCTTGAAAAACGTAATAACGAGGTTCGACTGTAGTAACAAAAATCATGCAAATTATTTTCAAAAAAACAATTGCTATCATTTATAAATAATAAATGTTAATTATAAATTTTTTTTTATATGCTGACTGAAAGCTTTTCGATGTTTTTGTTAATTCACAGCTAGGGCAATAAGTAGGTAATATGAGAGTAACAAAATTTAGCAGATTATTGTCAAAAACCAATTACTATCATTTAAAAACTTTAAACTTATTAATTGAATATTTTTACTTTCATTGTTATAGTCTTCTTTTTATTAACGAATAAATGCTTTTTGGCTTTTTTGTACTTGTCTTTAAGGGATTTCAGATATTTGACAGTAACAAAACTTTGCAATTTATTGTCAAAAAAAGATTACTATCATTTAAGAATAATAGAAATATTTTAATGAATTTAGTATAAAAAAAGTTTTTTTTAATGAATTTGGTTTAATATTTTTGGAGTTAAATTTTGAGATTCCACAGTATTCAAAAGTAAGAGGAGAGTAATAAAGTTTTTCTATTAACTATCAAGAATCGGTTACTATCACTTTAAAAAACGCACTTATATTTTAGCAAAATTTACTATGTTTATTATCATTACAATTGTCTTTTTTATCCAGAAAAAAATGTTTTTTTTTTGCATTTTTATATATAACTTCATGGGACTTTAGTAAGGTGACAGTAATGCAAATCTGTAATTTATTGTTAAAAAATCATTACTATCAATTTTCACTTTTTAAAACAAAAAAGAACTTTGGGCTTTTTAATTGACAAAAAAAATGATTACTGTCAAATGTTTAAAGAAAAAAAATGTTTTACTCACTTTTTTGGTGTATGCTAGTGATAGTAACTATTTTGAAACGATTTTCTTAAAATAAGGTTACTCTCTTTTTTTCTTACATCATCATTTTTTGACCAATTCATTTCTATCTTTCTATCAATTTAATCCCTCATCAATTACCTCATCACTATAAAACCTAAGCGTTTTTGCTTAATCATCATCAAAAAAAAGAGTGATGTCATTTGAATTTTTTTGTTCTTTTGAAATCAAATATATGCTCTTTATACTCCTCTTATATACTTCCCTCTCTTTTAAAACGCTTGAAAAACTGCTGCTGCTCTTTTTGATTTTGCAACATTTCAAAACACTCTTCTAAAAAAATGAAACAAAACAAATGTTCCAAAAAGGGAAAGAGGGAGAAACGCATTGTTTCATCTTCTCTTTTTCTGTTGTTGTTTTTTGTTGTCAGTCAATTTTTTTTTCTTGTTCCGTTGTTCATTTTCTTTGAAAGCTAAAATGGCACAAAAAAATATGATAGATAAGATAAACGACGGCCATTTTTTCTTGTTTCATGTTTTGGGGTAATTTGTCAAAAAAACAAAGAGCAAAATGTTTTTCGAACCAAGAAAGATTGAGGTGGAAGGAAAAAAAGTACTCAAAAAATGTTACTATCAATTTTTTTGCGCTATAATGATAGTAACGTTTTTTTGACAGAATATCGCTCATAATTACTTACTATCCTTTTTTACTTCGTATGATACATAAATTTATTCTCATTTTCATCAAATTTTGTTGTTATTAAAACAACAAAATATCCAAAAAAGCTCACCTTTATACTTGAAGTTTGAACCTTTTTGTTTCAAAAATAGTAACGGTTTTTGATAGAATATCGTTCAAAAATAATTACTATCTTTTTTACCTTGTGTATTATCTGAACACTTTTTTTTTTCTCATTCTCTTCACATTTACTATCATGCGCGGATACAGCATCCAAAAAAAAGCTCACATTAAATGATGACATTGTTTTTGCTTCAATGAAAGTTGTTGTTGCGTTCAAATATGAATGATAGTAACAGCATTTGGCAAATTATTGGTCAAAATTACTGTCATTTTTGATAGTAACCTATTTTGAACTGTTTAATGAAATTTGAATTACTGTCATTTTTAAAAATGTTTAATTCTTTCAATTTTCTATTTTTCTAAATGTGAATAATGTTAAATGTTAAAACAAAAATGATAGTAACAATTTCTCATCAAGTATTGTTCAAAAATTATTACTGTCTTTTTTGATAGTAACCTTTTTTAAACTTTTTTCATAAAATTTGATTACTATCATTACCAAAAATGTTTAATTTTTTCCATTTTTTTCTCTTTTTTAACAAAAAGGTTACGTTTTTTGAGTCTTTTTTAACGGGGGTTACGTGAGTACTGAAATTCCTGTTGTTCCATTATTGTTGCTCCGGCGTGTGCATTTATGTGTGTGTCAATAAGAAATATATTGAATTTCGATCAAAGAAAGAAGAAAAAAAGGGGCAGCAACAAACAACAACAGCACAACATTATTGCGGCAAATCTAAAAAAAGAAGTTTTGAGTGACTAAAAAAAAGTAAGTATGAAAGAAATAAAAGGGCGTTTTTTAAAAAATTGAGAGTGAGTCATCGTCTCTTTTTTTTTCATTCATTCATTGATTTCATCGACGTTCTCTTTTTTTTTTGTTATGAAAAATGTGTGTGGTTTCGAAGTATATAGCTTGCTTCGATGATCTCATCTCAATACACTCACATATATATATAAATAATAGCAGCATTTCGAAAATATAAAACCTTTTTTTCATGCCATTTGCGTTTTTTCTTTTTCTTTTTGCATTTACTCGTTTTTTGTTTTCGTGGCCTTAAAATAATTTTTTTAAATAGTTTTTTTCAAAGAATTATTTAAATAATAAGCTGTATTACTTTTTTTGAAGAAAAAAATGAAAGTAATCCATTTATAGCAATAAGTAGATAAATTTGGTTACTATCATTTTTAGACCATTTAAATGACAAATTTTAGTTTTTTTGCTGTTTTTCATTTCTTTGCCGCTTTTTTATTTTTTTAACTTTCTGGAAATGATGTAGCTTTTTTAACTTAAAAAGTAATACTGCTATTCTGTTCTTGATGATGTGAATATATTGTTAAAATTTTTTTACTGTCATAATCAAAATAATCTGCTTAAATCATTGCCTTGATAAATTTGCACATTATTATCATTTACCAAGTTTCTTTACTATCATTGTAGCTGTTGCTGCTCTTTTAACAATTTTTTGTAACATTCTTTTTTACATTTTTTACCATTTTCATTGAGTCATACACTTCATTTTTTTAATTCAATTTTTTTCTAAAAGAATTTTGAATTAAAATTTCTCATTGTTCTCTTTTTGACCCTTAACGTTTTCTTTCTTTTTATTCAAATATAAATTATTGTTGATTTGATTCGATCCGGAAATTATATATTTAATCGAAGGTCAAATTTCATTGTGTTTTATTTTGGATGGAATAAAAAAGAATTTGTAGGAAAAGAATGAATAAATGTTTTCTGTCTAATTTTAAATACTGAGCTTTTTTTGTAACGGAAATTTTAAGTAATTCGTTTTATAAATTTTCATTAGGTACTTGATAGTGTGTATCTGAGCGGTGCAGTTGATATAATTGTTGAATTTTGGGTACATGTATTTCGATAATCGTTTTTGTGAATATATTTTTAAAATATGTTTGCTATCAAAGTAATTATGCGGCATGGGATTAATGATTTTTTTGATTTTCTAGTCTAAAATTGTTAAAATTTTGTTAAATTGGTATTAATAGAAAAAGACAGTAATCTTTTTAGAAAATATCTTTGATTTTTGTGTTATGTTACTATCATTTTAGTATGCTTGGTATTCAATTATCGATTTTTTATTAATTTTGTTTTCATTCATTTAGTCACCAACTTTTTTACAACATAACTAACTAATAAACAGTTAAAGAAAAAGTACAAAACTAAAAAAATTGACACAGACATAAAAATAAGAGTAACAGCAACATCACAAAAATTGCGTTGTTTCTGTCTCTTTCTTCTTTTTCACCTGTTTTTTTTTCTTGCTTGCTTGACTTTCTCGGAAATAATCATCAACACAGTTCTTTCTATTTTTTTCAAGTTTTTTCTTTTTTTTTGTCAGCAATTTCAGCAGCAACATTTATTTCATTCATTGATTCAATTTTTTCTGTTCTTTTTTTTCTGTGTTGTATTCACATCTTTTTTGTTTCAATGCTTTTTTCAGCTTTTTTTGTATTGTTCATCAAGCTGCTTTTAAACGATTATAATTTTTAGTCTAAAAATCATGTTTTTTATGATGTGTTGGGATTTTGTCGTGGATACAGGGGGTAACAAAATGTTGAACCCTTTTTTCTTTTCTTTTTTTAATTAAACGATTTGTAGAAGACCAAATTACATGAAACTTTTAGGAAATGTATTTATGGACCTGGGGAACAGATCTGCATCACTTTTGAACCCTTATATACCCTTTGACCTCATCTGGAACCCCAACAATAACTTAACCCCCAAAAAATGACAAAACATAGTGGAAAAATAGTTTTAAAAATTCGTGAAAAATCGTAGAAAAGCGTAGAAACTCGTAGAAACTCGTGAAAAATTTAGCCACAATTTTCCACAAATTTTTTTAAAATTTGTTTCCATTTTTTTAAATTGAACGATTTCTAGAAAACTAAATTACATGAAACTCTATATTATTTGTGGACCCCATTATACCCTTTGACCCCATCTGGAGTCCCAACAACAACACCCCAAACCCCCAAAAATGAAAAAATGATAGAAAAATGTTTAAACAATTCGTAAAAAATCGTAGAAAATTTTCTGCGAGTTTCCACGGTTTTTCACGGTTTTCTACGACTTTCCACGGACAAAAAATATTGAAAATTGTAGAAACATGGTTACTATCTTTTTTTGCAATTTTTTAATTTTTGGGATACCCATCATGTCTTAGATTATAATAGCTACATCTTTTTTAATCTTTTATCGTTTTTAAGTAAAATGAAACATTTTTTGTGTTCATCTTTTTAGCTCTAAATTCTTCTCATTTTTCAAAAATCTGCCAAACCAAGTGCAAAAGGTTATGATAACTTCTCATCAAAGTCACTTTTTTTGCTGCTGCTGCTTTTGATGTGTTATTGATGTAAATTTGATCCCCACTTTTTTTTAAAAAGTTCTTTTTTTTGAAACTTTTAAATAGATATATAAACTCGTTTCCGGTCTGTCTATCTATCACTTTTTAAACGTATTCTTTCTTTCTCTTTTTTGATGTTGGGGGTGAAAAAAAAATGAGTGATGAATGAATGATGTTCCAACTGCTACTACTACTGCTGCAGACTGCAATATAGACAGCCAACAACAGCAGAAGAAGAATAACTGAACTAAATGGAAGAAGATGTGATGATGATGAAGATGGGGAGATGCCCACAAGGCAATAGCAGTAGTAGCCGCAGCAGCAGCAAGCAAACATACATTTAATGTTTCTTCTTCTTCTACTTTTTTTGGCCCGTTTTGCTGCTGCTTTTAAAAAAAATTTTGTGTGCCCCTTTTTGCATTGCTTTTGAACTTATTGTTTATCGACTTTTTCTTTCATCTTTTTTTTTAAAAAATTTTTAACCCTGTTCCATTTTTTGCTCCGTGTTTTTTTACTGCGGATTTTTGCTTACAAGGTTTTCTTTGTTTTTTAGCCTAAAACTTGTTTGATTTCTTTTATAAATAGTTTGTTGATGAAAATCAATTTGTGCTTCAACAAGTGCACGAAGTTGTGAAATTTGTTCTACATCATTTAATAGCACATTAAACATTGCTTGTTCGGCAAGTTTCTTTGATTCTTCTAACTTTTCTTCTGCTTGTATTAGTTCATCATCTCGACCAGTTTTTGATCTTTTTTTACAATCATAATCAAGCCTTCTTCCAGATAGTTTAGTTCGATGATGATTGACTTCTTTTAGCTCAGTATTTTGTAAATGTGTAATAGGATCCAAGAAATTATGTTTTACAACATCTTCTAAAAAAGATCAAATTATATATATACCACTACGAAACATTGAATCCGCTTACCAAGTTGATATTTAATATCTGCCATTTGTCGATAAGATTCTGCACAATCTTTCAAAGCTTTTCCAAGTTCTGTATCATCACCTAGCGAAGTACCATATTTCATCATAGTTTCAGAGAGAAGACCTTCAGTTTGTGGATATGGTGATGTTTTAGTTGTTCCACGAACCTTTGACATTGCACCCATTGCAGCCATTTTAGCTCGAGTTGCTGAAAATGTTTGATCATTAGAAGAAGCTGGTTGAGAATGTGATAGGGATAACATACCAGGATTAGGTTGTAAATATTCATTTGTACCAGCAACCAATGCACTAATAAGTTCATTTGTGACATCAACCTTCTGAAATTATTTTTTTCAACATCTTCTAGAAAAAAAGAAAGAGAAATTATTTATGAAATAAAATCGAAATTTTGGGTATACTGTAGTTACAAAAACTCTTGTCTGATAAAATCATTTTTTGGTTTTTTTCCAATTTTTATTTCTGTTAGTTTTAATTCTTTTTAAGCTCAAGAAATAGTCCATTTTGTCTTCTTTCATGACCCCTTGTTTTGTTGATCATCATCATCTTTAACCGTAGAGGGTTTCAACTCAATTTGGAGATGAGGCCCCATATTTTGCCTGTAGACTCGTCATAGTAAGGGATAGTTAGGGACAAAATATTAGCTGCCAAATCCTCGATCCCTGGATTTAGTAGCTATTTGAAGTACGTCAAGTAGCACACGATGGCTATATCATAGATGGAAATAACTTGTTTTATAGAGGGGTTTTTGGCTTAAATTGTATTTAAATAATGTTTCTGAGTTAGTTATGGCTAAATTATAGCAAAATTTTGATTTTATCGAAATTCCGTAAAATGTATACTTCATCGTGTGCTACTTCATAATTTTGGAAACTTCGAGAAAATCAAAATTTTGCTATAATTTAGCCATAACTAACTCAGAAACATTATTTAAATACAATTTAAGTCAAAAAACCCTCTATGAAATAAGTTATTTCCATCTATGATATAGCCATCGTGTGCTACTTGACGTACTTCAAATAGCTACTAAATCCAGGGATCGAGGATTTGGCAGCTAATATTTTGTCCCTAACTATCCCTTACTATGACGAGTCTACAGGCAAAATATGGGGCCTCATCTCCAAATTGAGTTGAAACCCTCTACGGTAAGCACTGCTGCTGCAGCAGCAACAAAGCAGAGCAAAAAACGTCAAACTTTATTTTATTTTTTTCTATAACTTTTTTTTTCTTCACACATGCTCGTGATGATCGATTTTATTTTTTGCGTGGTTTTTTTGAAAGTTTTTAATCATACTTTTTTTACGTGTTTTAAAATATTTTATAAAAATGTGATAGTAATCATTGTGAATTTTATGCTACTAAAATGATGCTGCAAAACTATTAACCAAGTATTATTAATAGCTTATTTACTTTTTATTTTTCTGCATATTTTTTTCTATTTCATTTACATTCATTTATTTCTCTTTCTCTCTTTGAAATTTTTGGCTTCTTTAAATTTGAAGAAAGCAAAACTTCTTTCTTGCTCTTTTTCTTTGATGCTGCTGCTGCTATTTCTTTTTCTTCCTTGGCATTTTCTGCTCTTTTGACAAACAACAACATCCATCCAGCTCTTCTCCGTGTTTCTCAATGTTCTGTTTTTTTCTTTGGTCTTTCTTTACTTTTTACTTACCAAAAAAGCCTTGTAAAAAAAACTTTTTTTTATCGAAATCCAATACAAATTTACTTTTTCTTCCCTCTTTCTTTAACAATCTTCGCCTCTTTCTTTGACGACCTTTTATTTTTCTTCTTTGAATCTTCGCCTTCTTATTTCCCCCCAACAACAACCCCAAACAATCTGCTGTTTTATTTTGTTTAATCGCGTTTCAATTTATATTATTATTTTTTTCGTGCTATACATAGATATATGTATGTACATATGAACCAGCAAAAATGGATATATCTATTGCTGTTGTAGATATGTACATATCTTTGTTTTTTCGAAGTGTTGAATATTTACATTTCATTTCATTACTTTTCGTTTTTTCAGAAACCTTTGAAGAGAAAGAAACGAATTTATTATTTTTTGTTTGGCTGGTTGATATATATTTCTTTGGATTTTTGGCATTTTATATTATTATTTGGAGTAAAGTAAAAGAAAAAAAGAAATCAATCATGTCGCTTTCTGGTTTACGAAAGCAGTTTAATAAAGCTAATCAGGTATGTGCTTTATCAACATGCTCTAAAAAAGCTTGTAAGCTCGCTTCGTAAGCATGTTCAAGTTCTTTTTTGTTGATGTAAAGACGAGAAGCTTTATAAGCTAATATACGAATGCTTGCTCTTTGGAGATTGTATGTTTACTCGTTAAAGACATGTTCTTCTTACATCTAAACAGAAGCTTTACGAGTACATGCTCTCCTTATCCTTACAATGTGTTCCATTACTAATTATCAATCTTTTTTTAGTATCTCAGTGAAGCCGTTGGTGCTGCAGAAGCTACAAAACTTGATGATGAATATACTGAAATGGAAAGGGTATGTTATCAAATTTATTAATCAACAACTACTTAAGCTTATGGAATCTTGAAAAACTATTATTTAATGCTGGAATTGGTAAAAGGTTTTGTACATTTTGACTCCTTTATTGGGACTATTTCTTTACAATAATCTTTTCGACAAAGATTAGCAATACAAGCTTTTTGATGATACTTTTGTCTTTCTATTTACAAAGCTGAATCTTTTAAATCACCTTTTGGTGAATATCCACGACAATGAATCAGCTTTTGAGCTGGAATTGGAACTGTTGCTGTACCTGTTGATGATGGACCCATAGACCACGAATCATTTCCTCCACCAGTTGTTCCATTTGCAGTTGATGATAATGTTGCAGCATTATATGGTGGTGGAGCATTTGATAATCCCCCAGTTGAATTTGTATCAAAATGCATATTTCCTGTTGGATTTGTTATATCTCCGATTGATGATTGTCCACGTCCTGAGAGTACTGGTTTAGGATGATGTTCCCGAAATGCCTTTGTTGGAGCTACTTTATCTTCCATATAAGTAGCTTTGTTCAGTGATTTTTTTAGTTCTATAGTTAACTCTTTTCTTATAGAAAAAGATTACTGTATAGAAATAGCTCTAATGAATTCGTAAGAGTCAGATGTACTTGTAAGAACCGCGTTTTACCAATTCCAGCTAAAAATATTTTCAAGCTTAAGCTCTTAGGTGCTTTTATGCTGATAAAACTGAGCGTGTTTATAAACTTTACTAATCTCCATCCATTTTTTTAGAAGATTGATGTTACGAATGAACTTATTAGTGCATTGGTTGCTGGTACAAATGAATATTTACAACCTAATCCTGGTATGTTATCCCTATCACATTCTCAACCTGCTTCTTCTAATGATCAAACATTTTCAGCAACTCGAGCTAAAATGGCTGCAATGGGTGCAATGTCAAAGGTTCGTGGAACAACTAAAACATCACCATATCCACAAACTGAAGGTCTTCTCTCTGAAACTATGATGAAATATGGTACTTCGCTAGGTGATGATACAGAACTTGGAAAAGCTTTGAAAGATTGTGCAGAATCTTATCGACAAATGGCAGATATTAAATATCAACTTGGTAAGGCATTCTTTTTGAAATGGTATATATAAAATTGATCTTTTCTTTTTTTAGAAGATGTTGTAAAACATAATTTCTTGGATCCTATTACACATTTACAAAATACTGAGCTTAAAGAAGTTAATCATCATCGAACAAAACTCTCTGGAAGAAGGCTTGATTATGATTGTAAAAAAAGATCAAAAACTGGTCGAGATGATGAACTAATACAAGCAGAAGAAAAGTTAGAAGAATCAAAGAAGCTTGCCGAACAAGCAATGTTTAATGTGCTATCAAATGATGTAGAACAAATTTCACAACTTCGTGCACTTGTTGAAGCACAAATTGATTTTCATCAACAAACTATGCACACTCTTGAACAATTAAAAACACAACTTGGACAACGTGTTAAAGAAGCATCAACAAAGCCATTCCGTGAACATCATCCTAAACCAGTACTCTCTGGACGTGGACATTCACCCATTGGAGATATAAGCAATTCAACAGGAAATATGCACTTTGATACAAATTCAATTGGCGGATCATCAAATGCTCCACCACCATATTCTGCTGCAACATCTTCATCAACTGCAAATGGAACAACTGGTGGAAATGATTCGTGGTCTATGGGTTCTTCATCAACAGCAGCAGGTCCAATTCCAGCCAAAACTGATTCAACTTCAAGTGGTGGTGGAAAAGCAACATGTAAAGCTCTATATGACTTCAAAGCAGAAAATCCTGGTGAGCTTGAATTAAAAGAAGGACAAATGATTGATCTCCTTTCACAAATTGATGAAAATTGGTATGAAGGTTCAGTCAATGGTAAAAGCGGATTCTTTCCTGTATCATATGTTCAAATTATTGTTCCATTAAAGAAATAAGCCGACTTGATATGTTTTACTTTTTGCCATTTTTGCCTCTCTTTTCTCTTCTATGTTTTCTCTGTTTACTTTGTCTCTCTTTCTTTTTCTATTGTATCTCTCAAAAAGGTGTACTGTAGAAGAATCTACAAAAGCAAAAAAAGTATTATTATTATTTTTATTAGAATTATATTTCACTTCATTCATTTTTCTTGTTCACAAAAAAGTTTACTTCTTTCCCTGTTTTATACTGTGTAATAATCCTAGTCTACCGTACTTCTTTGAGAAAATTTCTTTATCCTAAAAATTACAGAAATTACACTATTATTTTTTTATATAGCAGCAATAATAATATTCTTTTCTTTTATTGTAACTTTTTTTTTATCTCTTTATTAGCATTTCTTTTTGTCCGAAATTTTTTGATTACTGTATTATTTAAAAAAAATAAATTTATATTATTTAACATTTGTCTCCATTTGTTGTGGTAGTAGAAAAGCATACGGTATATTAATAAAGCAGTTTATTTATTCAACAGAAAAAGTATATATTTGATGACATGAAAATGTAAAACAATAACTAGATTGATCAAAAGAGAGAGAGACAGAACGAATTAATTGAATTTAGCTTGAGAAAAATCCATTTCAGGATGTTGTGCCATGAAATTCTGCAAAAGAAAAGAATGCATTAGTAAAAACAATAATACAAGTGGTTACTGTAACAAGTACTTTTATATTAAGATTTGCATTGGTGCAGTTCAACTCAACTTAAAGACATATACAGTAACCCATTCATAAACACCTATCACAAAAAACTTGCCCCCCAAAAGTACTTGTTACAAAATCAAGCAAAAACATTACTATCCTTGCTTGAATGTCCTCCCAAAATTACCTTTAAAATATCTTGTTTCTTCTTTTCTTCAGAAGTTGGAAGACCAAGTTCTTTTTGACGCTGATCATACATCATCTTTTCAACCATTTGACGAGTTTCACCTTCTAAGTCAGAGAGCTTTGAATTTTCTGGTACAACTTTTCGTGTGTTGATTGGAGTTTCATCCACGAAAATACGATTCCACCAATTCATAGTATTTAACTAAAAATGAGAGATGGAATTAGATAAGAGACTAAGGTAGTAGTAAACAAAAACTGAGGGCGAACAAGGGTACTTGGAGTGCCATAGAGACCTCACCTGCACTGTGAGGTAACAAGCAATGCCAAAGCTTTACACCCTTATCCTGCCTTCCTCAATCCCCCAATACAATAATCCAACTAACCTTCTCAAAAGTAATAACAACAATTTTACGATCTTCAATAATCCAATTGACAGAATCTGGTTTAATTTCTTCAATAAGTTCACCATTAAGAATTGGAGGATGTCCTTTAAGACCACAAAGAATATGTCGTTTCTTAACTTCACAAATAACATGTGCACCTTTAAGTGGGAAGGTAGCTTTCATAGGAACACGAATTTCTATTTCTGCCAGAGTTTGCGTCCATTGATAATGCTCATGATCATATCCATTTCCTTCATTAGGTTTTAGCTTTCCTTTATCATCTTCATTCTCTTCTTCTTCATCAGCTTTTGTTGCAGCTGTGGATGGAGGTGGTGCAGGTTGGGAGGAAGCAGATGGTTGTTCAGATTGTTGTTGTTGGCTGAAAAAATAGGAAATTGTTAAAAGCGAGATAATGGGTAGAAGTTTTAAGCATTAAGATATTTCCAAAGCCATGTTTCTAACCGCAAAAATACACTACCTTGCAATCTTCTTTTGTAGCTCTTCAGCTTCTTCATCAGTTATTTCTTTAATCTTTGGCTCATCATCAGCAATAGTAGTAGCTGCAGCAGCTTTGAATTGAGCTTCTTCTTTAGCTTTTTGTGCTGCACGCATTTCAGCAAGCTTACGATTTTGTTCATCTTTTTGTTTTTGCTTTTCTGCTTTAAGCTACAAATATATATAAAATTAATAACTCATAATTCTCCTTTAATTGATCATACCTTTTCAACATCATTAGCATATTTATCATATACTTCAAGCAGCCGTCTTCGAGATGTTGCAATATCCATACCAGTAAAATAATCAGATTTACGATTTAAAAAATTAAAAATTAAATCAAATAAATCATCAATTCCACCTTCCATATTTGATAAAAGTGATAATAAAATTCCATCATATTTTTCATAATCAGATACAGGCATCTTTAAAATTCAGAATTTGAAAAGTGATGATATTAAAGCACCTGTAAAAGAGATATATAATATATGTAAGTAGATGTGGATTAAAGACAAATCACGGATATAAAGTAAAAAATAAAGCAACGTCGCGAAAGAGAAAAAGGAGAACATTCGCGAAACTTAAAAAGACCAGAGAAAAAGAAGGTTTGTAAGGAAACGTTTGTTTCCATGTAAACGTCGGAGTAAACTTCAGCGACTAAATTGAGAGACATTTTACCAACGAAAGAGAAATTTTTAAAAATTTTCTAGCAGTTACAGTATTCTCCCCAGTGTATTGCCGCTTTTGTTTATCATAAAATTAACTATTAATAGCAGATTTTGAGCTGAAAAAAGAAGGAATACTGTATTGCAAAACTTACATTTTCCTCTAATAGGCATCCTTAAAATGTCTACCCATTATCTTCTTCTAAAATTTTTTTTAATTATTTTTAAGCAAACGACAATCTGAACAATCGTCTGCTTCCTCCCTACCTCCACCACCTCAATCTACAGCTGTAACAAAAGCTGATGAAGAAGAAGAGAATGAAGAAGATAAAGGAAAGCTAAAACCAAATGATGGAAATGGATATGATCATGAGCATTATCAATGGACGCAAACTCTGGCAGAAATAGAAATTCGTGTTCCTATGAAAGCTACCTTCCCACTTAAAGGTGCACATGTTATTTGTGAAGTTAAGAAACGACATATTCTTTGTGGTCTTAAAGGACATCCTCCAATTCTTAATGGTGAACTTATTGAAAAAATTAAACCAGATTCTGTTAATTGGATTATTGAAGATCGTAAAATTTTAGTGATTACGGTTGAGAATAATTTTAAAATATCCGATCTTTTATCATACAGTATTATCAACACAACGAGATTATGTACCACGTGAACGAAGATATGAAATTTCAAAAAAGATGTTAGAAGTTTTGACTAAAATGGATGCAAAAGATCGTGATGCACAAATATTGGAGACTACTTTCATTTATGCTGAAGATTGTCTTGCTCGAAAAGATCTTGTTGAAGCTGATAAAAGCTTTTGGAAAGTTTACAGTAGCAAAATAAGTGCTGGTGGTGATGGTTGATCATGGAAAAATGATGTTATAAAAGTTTTGATAAAATATTTGGCTAAAAAAGGATTTCTAGATTTATATTCATATTCAAATACACCTTAAAGTTTAGTTGCTGAAAAAAAAAATTGAAGTACATAAATGACAAAGACATTTTCACATAATAAGGGATTAAGAGGATCATAAAGGTATAAACAATGTTGAACAATAAATTTTAACAGCGTTTAAACTATCCCTTCGGTAATAAACTTATCCAATTTGAAAAAGATGAACATTTTTTGGTGGGAAAAAACAAAGAAAAGCTGCATTAGCATTAGGACACCACTTCGCCAAAGTATGAAACATGCAAACTTTTTTAAAAATTTTTTTACTGTTGCTGTTGTTAAAGTTTGATAGCTCTTTTTTAAAAACCTTTCCTGATTTATCCTCGACACACCTCAATGTTTACAGAAAAATGCCATCATTAAAACAGGATATTAATAGTAAGTTACTGCTACTACTCTCTAGCTATAAATTTATATATGTTTTTTTAGCTCAGAAAAGAAAATACGATACCGAAAGATCCAAGAAAGATTATGAAGCTGCTGCAATTGCTGCTGTAGATCTTGCGCAGTTATATGTTGAAGGAGAAGATTATGAAAAATCTTATGAATATTATGAAAAAGCGAAAGTTCTTGCTTCTAAAGTTTCCAAGAAATCTGATAAACTTTGCTACAATGAATTCTTAGCACATCGATGTAGTCTTGAACAGCTTTGTAAACTTTGTAAGTGCATTTTATGGTGATACTGCTTTCCACTTCTGTATCAAGCAGATAGTTTTTCATTTTTTTTATTGTTGAAATAATAATTCTTTTTTTAGATCAAGATGATGAAGAAAAGATTAAAGAATCACTTGATGCATTTTTGGAATATGTTAAAAATCGTGTTAAAGATCCAAGCTGTAAACAAATTGCTCTTCATATTGCCGCATATACTTATCAAACATATTTAAAAGGATATGATGATTATTTGGAATCGGTACGATCACTTTTTTACAAGTTTTTTAAAAGCTTTTTGTATAAACTTTTTTAGGCTAAAAGTTATGCTCTTACTTCATTAAAATGTTTGGATATCTCGAGTGATAAGATTGATGAGATTCTTAAAAAACGCTACAATAAATATCAATTTGAAGGAGATGATTCACATCGTCGTCGTGCTGGTACATATCAATTGTTGGCGAGTATTGCTGATGAAGCTGGTGATTCTAAAGCTGCAGAAGAATACTGTAATAAAGCAATGGAATTTGAACGGTAAGTAGTTAGATATATATTGTCTTCATCTATCCATGTCCTCTACCTGCCACTATTTTTTAGCCTTGAAAAAGATCTAATCTTTCATCACACAGTTCTTTCAACACAACGAGATTATGTACCACGTGAACGAAGATATGAAATTTCAAAAAAGATGTTAGAAGTTTTGACTAAAATGGATGCAAAAGATCGTGATGCACAATTATTGGAGACTACTTTCATTTATGCTGAAGATTGTCTTGCTCGAAAAGATCTTGCTGAAGCCGATAAAAGCTTTTGGAAAGTTTATAATAGCAAGATCAATGCTGGTGGTAATGGTAGACAGTGGAAACAAGATGCAAAGAAAGCTTTGATTAAATGTATGTTCTTTAAACTTAATATTTTTTCTTTGAAGTAGACAGTTATCCTTATTTTACAGTACCTTGTTGATGATTAAGATATAGATTTGATGTGATATATAATTTCAGTGTACAAAATTAAAAAGCGTATTGAAGAAGTACAAAAACTTGAAAGAATTCAACCACTGGATTACCGTAAACTTGCTAAAATGTATGACAAAATTGCTGATGCAGCATTTGATGCTACAGCGTATGAGCTTGCAATTGAATATTATTCAAAAATGAAAGAGTAAGTTCTTTGTATAAATGCTCTTACAGTAACCCTATAAACGCTTTTTTAGTGCCGCTGCTCTTATACCTGGTGATCCAGAATATGGTGATTTAGAACTCTCTCGTGGTGCGATGACTTCCCTTGCTGAAACTTTTAATACTGAATTAAATGACTACAAAAAAGCACTACCATATTTTGAAGATCTTTATAAAATTGAAATTCGGCTATCTTGTTCATCAGCTGAATTAGCAGAATCACGATTAAATATTGCAATGGTTAAAAAAGAATGTGAATGTTTTACCTATGAGGAAAAGAAAGAAGCTTTTGAAAAAGTAAAAATGCCAAATAATAATACTGTATTATATGTGAGTTTTGTTTATGGTTATACACTGCTGTATTTACCAAGTAATTCTGTTTTAAATTTCAGGCAAAATATCTTGAGCATTATATCTATTTCCTCAAAAAACATAAGAATAAAGCTGGTGTTACTTCACTCATCAATGATCTCAGCCTTGAACTTTCAAAATACAAAGAGCTACAAAGTGATTCACAAACTTCAACAGATACTACAATTCGACAAAGCTTTCAAGATAAATATGATCTACTATCTGATAATGAAATTTTTGAAAAGGTAAAAGAATACTATGAAATGGAGAAAGATATTGAAGAAAAACGAAGAAAAATTGGAAAGAAAAATAAAAATGGTGAAAATTTACTTCATGAAGCTGCAAAAAAGGATCTTAAAGAAGTTAAATTTTTAATTGAAAAATGTGGGTATGGTGCGGTAATCAATGCAAGAGATCATGGGAATTGGACTCCGCTTTCTGAAGCTGTTAATTATGGACATGCAGATATTGTTGAATATCTAATTTCAAAGGGTGCTAAAGTTGATTCAATTTCAAATGAAGCATTAGTTGGAGAAGATAATGAAAAATGTGTAAGTGCTTTTTTGATTTTCTTATTTGTTATACTGTAAATATGCGGTTTTTTTTTTAGTCTGGTGCTCGACAAACTCCACTAATGGAAGCATGCGCATCTGGATACTATGAAATTATTTGTATTTTAATTCGAAATCATGCAGATGCTTGTAAGACAAATGAAAATGGTTGGACAGCTGGAGACTATTTGAATCAATTTATTAATTTACATCAACTGAAAAATAAGCAACGAGATCAATATGAATATATTTTAAAATATTTGAGAGAAGAAGAAGTAAAAGGTAGGAGGCTTTTTTGAGAGCATACTGCAACGGACATACTTTTGAGTACTGTAGTTTTTTGAACAAAGTTTTTTTAAAAATTGCTTTTCAGGTGGCATTCAAAATCGTCAAAAGAAAGCTCTCGATCTTCCAGAAGAGCGACAAAAAAAGCCTGTGCCAAAAATGCCAAAAGTTCGGGTTCAAGAACCTGGTGTTCGAATGTTTCAAGAAGCTCTTGCAGCTGTTGGTCGAAAAGCTCCTCTTCGAAGTATTGCAACACCAAAAGGCAACGGAATCAAGGATGATGATGATAAAATGTTAGAAGACGATGATGATTTTATTGCACCAGAATCTGATGAAGATATGAATGGCATTGGCGATGAAGACGAAGATTCTGAAGAAGCTATGGATGTAGATGATTATAATTTTCGACATAATCATGGTTTTGCATCTTCAACACCAACAAGACGAAAGACAGCATCACCAAAAAAGCGACGATCTAATAGGGCAGCTAAAGCAATTGTTTTGGATGATGACGATGAAAGTGATGTTGAAAATATTGTTGCTGAGAACAGTGATGATGATGATATTTTAATGTTGCCACAAGAAGCTACTCCGAAAAATGAAATCAATAAAAGAAAGCGAAAATCTGAAACTCTATTGAAACGGAGGAGTTCAAATCGTTCTTTTGAATCATCATCGTCGTCGAAGTATGTTTTTTTTTGTTCACCAAATTTTGCATTTTCATAAACTTAACTTTTATCACATAAATTTTTTAGAAAAACAAAACGAAGCACAAGTTTAACAAAAAAATGTTCAAATCTGTCAAAATCTTCTTCATCTGTTAATGCATCGGTTATTGAAGCAGTTGATTCTTTATCATTGCTGCCACCACAATATCTATCAACTCGAATTAACGTTGATTCAAAAGAATTGGATTTAAGCTTCTCTGAAAATATTACAGAAGTTTCAACAAAGCTTAAACTTCATCTTAACTTATATAAGCTATGTTTAAAAGGTTCAGATTTTGATGATGATAATGGTATTGATGAATTGGTTGATGCAATATGTTGTAAGTTTTTGATATTATTTGGCATGGGGGTTACTGTAATTGGTGTCAATCGAATTGCAGTAAATTTTAGCATACTGCAATTTTCAAGTAGTATTTTAACCGCAACATTTTTTAGCGTGTCATAAACTCGTCGAACTTGATCTCTCACAAATTGAACAAATTCAATCAGTACATGCAAACAAAATTTTAAAATCGTGTTTAAAATTAAAAGTTTTGGATCTTTATGGAACTTCAGTAACAGTATTGAATTTGCAAGTAAGCACTTTTAAAGGGTTTTAAAATGAGTTCTTGGATACTGTAATCAGAGCTACGGGAGTTGTCTTGTCATTCCGTAACATTAATTGTATTTTTACATTTTTAGAACAAATATTTTCTTGAAAAACTAGTCATCGCAAAAACACCATTTGAATATAGTGATATATTTTATCAACAAATCACTGAACTTCCAACTTTATCATACCTTGATGTCTCACATACTTCCTGTGATCTTATTTCTCTTCTTTCGAAACTTACTTCAACTCGTACAAAATTACTCCAAATCAAAGCTTGTCCACTTTCTTCATATCTTGATCATTATCAATTTACTCAAGCAATAGAAAATATGGGTCAACAAAATGTTAAACTGAAACTTCCAAGAAACACAAAAGAAGAAATTTTAAGAATTAATTCAACAGTTAATCAATTTTTGGAATGAATGAAAGAATGTTTGTTTTTTAGTTTCGTTAATTTGTTATTATTTTTCAAATTTTTTTATTGTTCTTTTTTTGTATAACAATTTGTTAAAATATTTTTTTGGTTTATAAAACGGGTATATATGGATTTATAAATTTGTGATTATTCTGATTGTGTTTCTGATACTTCATCTTCATCATTGTTGTTGTGATTGTGTATAGCGGAATTTCGAAGGGAAGAGGAATTATTGCGAAGTTGTTGTAAATTTTCGATAGTTTTTTGGAATTCTGCATTTTCACGTTGAATCTAAAACAAAAATGATGTGATAAGGATACTGTAATTTAAATTTTGTTATCTAAATCGTATTTGAAATTTGAAAAACCAAAATTAGAAATACGAATAAATTTTTCAAAATGGAACAATTGATTAAATAAAGCAAAAACTACAGTAATCTCAACAACAAAAAGCTTACCCGTTCTGATTCAAATGTTGTTGCATCTAAATGATGTTGAGTTTTCCCAAGCTTTTCTTTATAATATTTTTTAATTTGTTCAACCTAAAAAACCTTTATTAACTCATCAACTTTTCATCATCTCAAAAAAAAAATACAAGGTGGACTATTATTTTTATAACTCGTTTTTTTGGATCGCAAATCGCTCTTTTTTGCTTCCACGTAAATTGAGATTTTTTGTTTCATGGGAGTAATCTAGAAGGAAAGGTGAGTAATATGTTTATTGAACTATAAACATTTGCAAGTTAGATACGTCCATAAAATACAGAATGATTCATGTAAATTTCCGATTTGGTTAATGTTTACTATTGGCTTCTGAAAGCTCATATTTGAAGGTATTCGTTATCACTGCCGGCAGCATCTTTTGCACCTAAAATTTTGGCATTTGAAAACACTTTTTTTTGCGCCAGATTCAAAGTTGACACTGCATTAGCTTAAACATCACATTGATTTTGGTCTTTTATTTTTTTGTAACTCTGTTTTTTTCTACCTCTTTACTAACATTTTTTTCGTCACTTTTGTCCGCAATTTTGATTACTGTATTATTTAAAAATAAAGTTTTATTTTTAAACATTTGTGTTCAAGTTGTGGAAGTGGAAAAGTATACAGTATGAATAAAGCATTTTATTTATTCAACAGAAAAAAAGATGATATCAATAAAATATGAAAATGTAAAACAATAACAAGATTGATCAAAAAGAAGAGAGAGATAGAGAGACAGAACGAATTAATTGAATTTAGCTTGAGAGAAATCCATTTCAGGATGTTGTGCCATAAAATTCTGAAAAAGGAAGAAGCTATTAGTAAAGGCAATAAAAAAATTAACAAGTACTTTTAAACTCCCCCTTTTAATTCCCTTAAATTTGCCTCATATCCGGCGTATCCTTCCCTAACTAAAAAATATAGAAACCCATTCATAAACACCGATCACAAAAAAACTACCCCCTTTAAGTACATACTACAAAAATCAAACAAAAACATTTCTAAATTTGCTATTACCTTTAAAATATTTTGTTACTTCTTTTCTTCAGAAGTTGGAAGGCCAAGTTCTTTTTGACGCTGATCATACATCGTCTTTTCAACCATTTGACGAGTTTCAGGATCCAAGTCAGAGAGCTTTAAAATTTCTGGTACAATCTTTCGAGTGTTGATTGGAGTTTCATCAATAAAAATACGATTCCACCAATTCATTGTATTTAACTGAAAAAGAGATGAAATTAAATGAGAGGGTACAGTAGTACGAAATTGGTAAGCAAAAGCTAAGAATGGACAAGGGTATACGGTACTTAGAGTCCCTTCGAGACATCACCTCTATTGTGAGCCAACAAGCACTTCAAAAGATTTACACCCTTATATCCACTGTTACTCCATTCCCAATAACTCAACCAACCTTTTCAAAAGTAATAACAACAATTTTCCCATTATCGATAACCCAATTGACAGAATCCGGTTTAATGTCTTCAATAAGTTCGCCATTAAGAATTGGAGGATGTCCTTTAAGACCACAAAGAATATGACGTTTCTTAATTTCACACACAACATGTGCACCTTTAAGTGGAAAAGTAGCTTTAATAGGAACTTGAATTTCAATTTCTGAAAGAGTTTGAGTCCATCCATAATGCTCATGGTCATAACCATTTCCTTCATTAGGTTTTAGCTTTCCTTTATCATCTTCATTCTCTTCTTCTTCATCTTTTGTTGCAGATGGAGGTGGTGGAGGTTGTGAAGAAGCAGATGGTTGTTCAGATTGCTGTTGTTGTTGGCTGAAAAAGGAACAAAGTGTTTAAAGCGCGATAATGAGTCGAGGTTTGGGGTATAATCTTGGTGATTGTAAAAACATCTCCAAAGCCATGTTTCCTTTAAATTTCAAAAATAATCTACCTTGCAAGCTTCTTTTGTAGCTCTTCAGCTTCTTCATCAGTTTTTTCTTTAATCTTTGGCTCATCATCAGCAATAGTAGTAGCTGCAGCAGCTTTGAATTGAGCTTCTTCTTTAGCTTTTTGTGCTGCACGCATAAGTTTACGATTTTGTTCATCCTTTTGTTTTTGCTTTTCAGCATTAAGCTGCAAATATATATAAAGTTAATAACTCACAATTCTCCTATAATAGATCATACCTTTTCAACATCATTAGCAAATTTATCATATACTTCTAGCAGCCGTCTTCGAGATGTTGCAATATCCATACCAGTGAAATAATCAGATTTACGATTCAGCAAATTAAAAATTAAATCAAATAAATCATCAATTCTGCCTTCCATATTTGTAACAAGTGTTTCAGCAATTTCATTTACTTGTACAAGTTTTCGAGTGTTGATTGGAGTTTCATCAATAAAAATACGATTCCACCAGTTTATTGTATTTAACTAAAAGCAGAGATCTTATTAGATGAGAGATTACGATAGTAGGCTTAAAAAATGTGGGTCACGTCAGTAAATGGACAAGAATATACAGTAATTGGAGTACCCCAGAAGCCTCAGCTGTACTCTAAGCAAACATCTGCTACCACAACTTAATGCCCTTATCCTTTATAATACAGTTTCCAAATACAACAAACCTTTTTAAACGTAATAACAATAGTTTTATGATCTTCAACAATCACATTAACAGAATCTGGTTTAATTTCTTCACTAAGTTCATCATTAAGAATTGGAGGATGTCTTTTAAGACCACATAAAACATAACGTTTGTTTATCATACAATAAACATCTTTGCCATATAGTGGAAAGGCAGCTTTCATAGGAACACGGATTTTAATTTCTGAAAGAGTTTGTGTCCATTGATAATGTTTATGATCATATCCATTTCCTTCATTTGGCTCATCCTAAAAAGTGAAAATCAATAAATGAATTCTAAAAGACACAAGATTACATTTTTGTATTTGGAAAATTCAAATGCTGCAGTGATTAAGAGAGCCAATATGGCTGTTGCAGCAGTAATGGTGGTTCTGAATGGTCCCTTTGACCCTGATTCAAGGAAAATCTGGTCGAGGCAAATGTTAGCATTTATCAAAAACAAAAATAGAAGAAAAAAGCAAACAGATTTGGAATCCATTGTATTCATAGTAACTCCTCTAATCTTTTTCTGTGATGGCAAATAACAATGAATAAATTCAATGAAAAGAAGAAAGGAAAACATTCCACAGAACCAGTTGGATGTGCAGCCTAAAAGAATTGTAAAAGTAACAAAAACAAAGTGAGAAAAAACTAACTGTTTTTATCATTAGCATTAATAAAAGAAAAAAATTTTTCACGATATATTAATAAAATACATTGCAACAAATAAGTTAAAGAAAAATATGTGAAGCATTTTATTCTCCAATACCATACCTTTGTAAATTCTTTTTCAACACAAAAAAACTAAAAATATAGTATTAATTAAAGAATGGTAAAATTTTTGTAAACTAACAATCGTTATAGTAGCAGCAAATATTAGATTGGGCACTTCAAATTTCAGATCATCAAGAAATTGTTCAGATAACATAATTAAAAGAGGTAAAATTATTGTTAATTGGAAATGTGGTGACAAAAAAAGAAGAAGGAAAAAAGGCTGCGCAAATTTTTGATCAACGTTGACAAACTTTTCGAACTTTTTCATCAGTTTTTTTCGCATGCTTTTTGATTTCAAATGGTTTTAAAAACAAATGACAGTTTTCTATGCTTTAATAATTTTATATTTGATTGCTTTTTTTTCTTTTAACAATAAATAATAAAGTTTTTTTGTGATCCAACATCTCTTTCAATTACCGTATACTGCTCAATTCTGTTGCCTTTGGTGATCTATAAAATGTTGCTTCAAATTAAACAATGAAATTTTTTGTGGTGAAATAAAGATATAAAAATTTTTTTAGCATTTTTTTGATGATAAATTCAACGCTTCTAATACTCTACAAATAATATCTGTGATATCAATCATGCTGGACATGTTGGCAATGCTCGCGTTATGTGTTTTAGTTTTGGTTTATAGGGGCCTTAACACACGTGTTATATCACCGCTACTGCTTTTTTGAGTTTTTTTATGATTTATCTTGAATTATAAAAGATGGCATAAATGCTTTATTTAATCTTCCCACGAATCTTTTACAGTACATTTTGACTTAATCTTCTACGCGTGTGTCTGCAAAACCTTAATTCAATGTAATTTGTGTGAAATCTGTCAAATTTGCTTCAAAAAATTTAAAAAATGTATCAAATTACTGTTGCTGTTATAATAATGAGACGATGTCTTTCATTTCAAAGTTATTTCTGCTTTAAAAACCTGTTTATATTTTATTAATGCTTACAAAATAAATTTTTTTTAAATTTGGTTCTCTTTTTGTTTTATTATATTTTAAATAATGAAGGTTTTTTTGAATACTTTTAAAAAAAGTTGTAATTTATTTCAAACAACAAAATATTTGGCTTTAACAAAATTTATTAAAATACGATTTTGGAAAATATTCATAATTTGGATTACAATATTTGTTAATACCCGATAATGCAAGTTCAAAAGGATCCTTTAAGATATAGAAAAAGGCAAAAACATACTGTAATATAGGTACAGCACCAGTAATAAGCTTTTCCCAATATAAGGAACATGGAGAATAAACGTAAATAATTCTAAAAATGAATAAAAGACCAATTAATGTTTGATTTCTATTTGTAAGATATTTTGTGTAACGTTGATGGAGTTCTTTGACAGCTGTTTTTATTTGTGATTGTTTACATTTTCTTTTCATCTAAAAAAACATGCTAAAAATTAAATTTAAAAAAACTTTCGTCAAAAGAATATAGGTATTAATGCTAACTATTGTTTTAGTATTTAAACGACGTTTGAAAACACTTTGCCAAATGGCGCCAAATTCATAGATTGTTATGCACACTTCAAAAGTCTATACTCACTTTGAAAGTCTAGACTTTCCTTCACACAATGTTCGAAACATCAAGACTCTTGCTTCAAAAATGGCAAAATTTAAGCCATTTAAAGATTGAACTACAGTAAGAAAAAAAGGTCAATATTTTTTCAAGGGGGCATTTTACGTTGACCACCCTATATAAAGCCCCAAAAGTTAAACAGGAAATACAATGAACCCTAAACAGACCTTTTCCATAGACCCATCAATGAATGTAACATTTTGCATAAAATTTGTTGGAATTGAATCATACTTTTCGATTAACTAAAATATTACAAAAATCATAATTCATAAAAGCAACTTCTAACAAAATTACATTAAACTTTTTATTGATGTCTTTTCCAGAGCTACGATAAATTTTTTGAAAAAATGCATCATCAAAATTGCAGGTAGTGTTGCAAATTATCGAAGTAGTTGAAACATGTGTATGATCTATTGTAGTAATGATATGCATTATCCCCCATAATAATATACACAAATATACAATAAGTTTAGAATTTTCTACATTCTCGATATTTTGTCTTTGATGACATTTACACAACTGATGCATTCTCCATCGCATATCTGTCGTTTAGCACAAACACCACAAATGAAAATAAAAAATAATTTTCATTGACTTATTTTCATCCAACTTTTGTTTTTCAATCAATGATTTTTTATGATCAGAACTCTCATAAAGAGCAGTCTCATGTATGCCCCAAAAGAATTTCCTAAAAAACAAATGTTTGAGTTGAAAAAGGTTTTAAAAAGATGGAACAATATTTACGGCACTTGTTTTAACAATCCTTTTTTGCAATACCGTCGAAATATACTTTTGTAATCTTTTACCTTATAAAAATTGAAATAGAAAAATTCATTTTCATACTTATCAGAAGAAAGATCCAAATAAAATTGATTTCATATTAAAAATTTTTTCTTTTAAACATGCAACAAATTGTGCTAATAGATCGATGATTAAATTTTTGAAGATTTAAAAAGTGATGTCAAAAACTGTATTCAACATAGATATTTTATAAGATTTTATTTTAAAGCAAATACAAGAAAACAAAAATAAATGAAATTGACAGAGATGTTAGTAAAAAAATTTTAAAATGTAAATTATTCTTCATCTTTGAATTGAAGGCGATGAAAAAGAATTAAGTTTTAGCTTTTCACAAAATATTCCAGAGGCTTTTAAACTTCATCTTAACTTCTATAAGCTATGTTTAAAAGATTCAGATTTTGATGATGATAATGGTATTGATGAACTCGTTGTAAGTTTTTGAATTGATGTTTTTGGAAAGGGGTTACTGTAATTGGAGCTTTTGTCTAATTTCCATTAATGCAATGATTTTTAGTTTTCTCTTAAAATTTTAAACTACAGTAACCCAATGTTTAGCAGAAACTTTTGCTGTAATTGGATTTTTTGGATTACGGTAATTGGATTTGAGTGTTTTAAAAATTTCAAATTGCAGCAACTTCGATAATGTTACTTTTAGCATAATTTAGTTTTTAAAAAAAGGAATTAAACCAGTAGTTAACGACGTAAGATGGCGAGCAGGTAGTGCCAAGGTTCGAATCTTTGAAGAATTTTTTGTCTTTTTTAAAACCAAACGCAAGTAATACATTATCATTAAAACCGCCTTTTTTATTCTTACCTTTTAAATTTTGTTTATTTGTTATTATTTTTCAACTTTTTTTATTGTTTTTTTTGTATAACATAAAACGGGTTTATATGGATTTGTAAAAGAAAAATGTTTTTATTTATTCCGATTGTGTTTCTGATACTTCATCTTCATCATTGTTGTGATTGCGGATAGCGGAATTTCGAAGGGATGAGGAATTATTTCGAAGTTGTCGTTGTAAATTTTCAATAGTTTTTTGGAATTCTGCATTTTCACGTTGAACCTAAAAGAAAGAGTTTTAGCTCTGGAGTGTGATAAGGGTACTGTAACAGAATAGTATAAAGTTAATATTGAATAAAGTATACTCTAGTTTTATAGATAAATACGGAAGCATGTTCCCGGGTTTAAAAATTTTGCAAAAAATGGAATAAATCAAAAACTACAGTAATCTCAACAGCAAAAAAACTTACCCGTTCTAATTCAAATGTTGTTGCATCTAAATGATGTTGAGTTTGTCCAAGCTTTTCTTTATAATATTTTTTAATTTGTTCAACCTAAAAACATTTATTTACTCATCAACTTTTCATCATCTCAAAAAAAATACAAGGTGGACTATTATAACTCGTTTTTTGGATCTCAAATCGCTCTTTTTTCCTTCTATAAGCTCTTATATTCGTCTATAGGTCATCACTGAAGGAAGCATCTGATGCAGAAAAGAGCAATCCATCAACAAAAAAAGAGTTTAATAAACCACCAATCCTTTACTAACATCATCAAATGCAGCATTTTTTGCAGCTTCAAGCTCTTCACATTTTGCGGTTAAAATTTCAACTTCTGTTGCAAGTTGTGAGAATGATATTGCTGAAGGTGAATTTGTTGAAGGTGATTTTGATGGAGATCTTTCTTTGGAATCTTTTACATCAACACTTTCATCAGTTTGTGTTTCAGATGAAGTTATTTCAGGTGGAGTTGGTTGTTGCTGTTGGGGTTGTGGTGAAGGAAAAAATGGAGAAGTTTTTGTAGATTCACCATTTACATATCGCTTTGAAGAATGAAGACGGGTCACTTCTTCCTTAAATATGAAATTTTGTTTTATTTCGATTCGATTGTTTGATTTTTGAAATTGAAAATCTTTAAAAAGCAAAACTGTAACTAAAAAGTTTGTTTTAAAAACCCTTCTACTCATACCTGTGCCTGCTTCAATAACTTCCTCAAAACATTTGAATCTTCTCTTGCACGATTTCTTTCCATTCTTACGGTATTCCATTTATCCCTCCATGATGCAGTACATTCTGACCACCATCGCATTGTTTTTTCCATTTGTGCAGCTCGTTGTCTCGCTTCTCCTAACTCTTGTAATCGGACCATTTCACATAAATCCCAATCCGTATGTTGACAATGTGATGCACCACGTGAAAAAAGATTTTCAGTTTCATGGGAATAGTCTAGAAGGATAGGTGTGTAATTTGTGAACAGAAATATAAGCATTTTCAAGTAAGATTGGAGATTAAATTCAAAAACTTGTCCATAAAAAAGTAAATTTCCGAATTGGTTTTTGATGATAAATCGCTCATATAGACTTCTGGAAGCTCAAACTTGGAGGTATTGGTTATCAATGACCGGTGCATCTTTTGCACCTAAAATTTTGGCATTTGAGAATACCTCGCCAAATGGCGCCAAATTCAAATTTGACAGTGCACTAGCTTCTAATTAGCACAGATTATAAAAATCCACATTTTTCTGTGTAAAAAAGTTTAAATTTTCATTATCTCTGTCAACTTTAAGCTAGAAAAAAGTTAAATTTGAATTTTGCGCCATTTGGCGAAGTGTTTTCAAATGCCAAAATTTTAAGTGCAAGTAATGCTCCTGTCATTAATGACCTATCCCTGAAAATTTGAGCTTTCCAGAAATCAAAAAAAAGGCGTGCAAAAATCTATTGCAATTGTCGCTACAATAACCAATTACAGAAACAAAATACAGTAACCCGACTTCGATTTAACTTGAAGTTTTCACTGTAAATTTCAATAAATAATTTCCTTACATCCTAATCCTGCAGGATTTCTTGAATATCGATTATTGACCAACGTATAATGTAAAGGATCTGGTGTATCTTCTGTTGGAGTAGGAGATGAAATATTTCCATCCATTCTGACTGATGCAGCTTCACAAGTAATTGTAAATTTCGACAACTCTAGTAAAAAACCGCAAAATACTCAAATATAAAAAAGTAATAGCTCTGGGAATAAAGGAAGTAAAAAATTAAGTAACAGCTAGGTAGGTACGTACAAGAGATCGATGAAAGAACAAAATGATGGAAATCAAATGATGATGGCACAAAAACTAAAAAAGCTGACTTTAGTCAAAAGGTAAAGCAACTGCTAACTTTTATTCCTCTCTCTTTTTTCAATTGTGGCCGTTTTTTTCTTTTTAATGTGTTTTAGTTTAGTGATAGATAGAGATGAGAAAAAAGTTAGAGGATAACACGGCTGTCTTTTGAGCTATAGTTGCTGTCTTATTTGAAACAAAAAGCAATTTTTTTTGACGAAGTAGTAATAAATTTTTGTTTTTCTCTTCGTGAATAGCATTAAACATGTATAATTGGTTAAAAACTAAAAACATTTTTTGATGTTGTTCGGAATTTCAGGAATGTGATTAGTTTTTAGTTGTAGTGATCGATCATAAAAATAAATGTTCTGATTTTTAACCAATGACAACCCGAAAACCACTGAAAAGCTTAAAGATTATTGTGTTAATATTACTGTAAACAAGCAATTACTGTGATAAAATTTAAACATTTAAATGGTACTAAAAGATCTGCTGAAAAATTTGTCAGCTAAAAAAGCTGAAAGTCAAGATTATCTGGTATACTGTAGCAGCTGTTATTGTCATAAAAAACACTAATCAAAAATTTTAACGTCGAAAACAAAACTTAATTATTAGACAATATTTTTTGTCGTAAAACAGTAGTAGCAAATTATTGTGGATAAAAGATCGTTTAAACTTCTTTGTAATGACAAGTAGTGAAAGGAAAAGGTATATGCTTTCTTTAAACTTCAATATATATTCATGCTTCCATCAAAATTTTCATCTTTTGTTGCATTTTCTTGCATATTTTATCGTTTTTTAAGACAATATAAAAGCAATAATGGTAAAAATTACTGTTAAAATTGAACAAAAATAAACATCTTTTTTAAACAAAAATCCATTTTTCTATTATCGCTGACTGGAAAAACTGCTTCTCTCTTGCTGCTTTATCTTATCTCTTCCATATATGAACTTTTTTCAAAGCTTTTAAGCTAAAAGTGGTAAAAAAATTACTGTTAAAATTTACTCAAAAAGTAAGAAAAATAGAGCAAAATCAAACATCTTTTTTCAACAGCAAAAAAACCGTTGAAAAAAAAATGCAACTTTTTTTGCCTGCTTCTAAAGCGTTCTTGACACGAAAGCAAGCCATACTGTCGGCGGCTTTCCTTCTTTTCTTCGTGTTCAATTTTTTTAGACTCAAATTTTTTTTACCATTTTTTATGTTATTTTTACCAATAATTTGTTGTTAAAATTATTGCTATTTATTTTTAATCTTTACCTATTTGTTAGCCACGTGTATCTGCATGTTATCTATGTGATTTTTGAGCTTGTTGATGCTATTTTTGGCTATATTTTAAGGTTTTTTGTTGTTGCCCATGCTGTTACCCATTTTAAGCTTGTTATCCTTACCTTTTTATACCTTTAATCTTTATTCTTATATATCTCATTCGTTTATTAATGTTTTAACCGTTCTTATGTTTTGTGTATCTAGCTCTTACTTTATATATCTCAATTTTTCAGGCTTTCTCTTTCCTCCCGGGTAGACTTGGACAAGATCTACAAATATGGTATGTTTATTTATCTTTGCTCTTTTATTATCCTTGTATTAATTATCAAGGAATAATTGCCTTACATCTTAATTCATCTGATAATAATCCTTCTACTACTTTTTTAGACTGACGTCGTAACTGTTCGTACTCGTAAATTTATGACCAATCAACTTCTTGCTCGTAAGCAAATGGTAAGCAGCTACTGTTTTCTTCTAATCACAGCCGATTCCATTCATCTGCCTTCAGCAAAAGTAAAAGTGTAGATGTAGGCTTGCAAAGAACTTCAGCAAGCTTTACTTGGTATAAGAAAAGAAAGATTCTTTAACAAATTTTGTTGGAAACGAGGGAAAGCTGCTGAAGTTGTTCTCTTTTGCTAAATGTCTGCTGCAGATGAATATAGGGAATCGGCAGATGATCTTTATTCTCTCTATCAGTGTTATTATACTCTTTCACATTTTCAGGTTGTTGAAGTTCTTCATCCTAATAGAGTTTGCCCATCAAAAAACGAAGTTCGTGATAATCTTGCTAAACTTTATAAGACCACCTCTGATCTTATTGTTGCATATGGATTCCGTACAGTTTTTGGTGGTGGAAGAAGTACTGGCTTTGCACTTTTGTACGATACTGTTGATTCAGCAAAAAAATTTGAACCCAAATATCGTCTTGCTCGTGTAAGTTTTTACTTTACTATTCTATAGCGGACGTGAACACTAAGATCTAGAAAGCTTGGGCTTTGATTATTCTTGCACCAGTTATCGAACTCTCGATTCCTGATTCTAATAAGTATTAAAAGTCAGGATTCTTGGGTCAGATCGTGCCTAATGTTCACGTCTGATTATACCTATCTCTCTTTTCCACATTTATTAATTGCTTCTCTCTTTTTTAGATGACTGGTACAAAGATCGAAAAATCTGGCCGTAAACAACGTAAAGAACGCAAAAATCGTCAAAAGAAATTCCGTGGTACTCAAAAAGCCAAAGTTACTGCTGGCAAAAAATAAATTCACATTTATTTTTATGTTTGTTGTTTTGAATTTTTCTCGTTATTAAATGTGTTAAAAAAACGTATTTTATTAATGCTTTTCTTTGTTGGATGCATCTTTGAAAGAGGGACAAATTGGTGTAGTGTTAACTCACAAAAACAAATTTATCTGTTAAAAAGTTGAAAGAAAATTTTTAACGGGAGCTTTTAGTTTTATTTCAATAACAAATATGTCACAAACAAACAAGGAACGGGTTGAAGGTGAATTTGTTAAACCAATTATATATGGAAATCGTGCATATCGGCTACCAGAAAAACTTCCAAATAATCATACTCATCGTTGGACAGTTTATGTTCGAGCATACAATAATGAAAAGTTATCTAATTTTGTTCGAAAAGTACAATTTAAAATTCATAATGATTATAAAAATCCTATACAGTGTAGGTTTTTTATTGTTTGTTTCTTGAAGATGAAAGATTGACGTTTGATTTTTTTAGTTGTGGAACAAGAACCTTTTGAATTAACGTAAGTTTTTCTCTATTGGGGATGTTGATATACCCAAAGCTTTGCAGCAATCGTATACTGTAATGCTTTTGAAAAACGGCAGCAAGAGTGAAATACCATGTTTCTAAAAAGTATAGGGTATCATATATTTTCGTGGGATATTGTAGGATCATTAAATTGATCTAATCCATCACCCATTCATGATACATATGGCTTTTTTTAATTCTTTTAATATTTTTAGTGAAACTGGTTGGGGTGAATTTACTGTACAAATTAAGCTATATTTTATTGATCAACAAGAACGACAAGTAAGTTTGTTTCTCTATCTTTATAGCAAGTGCTTAATACAAATTATTATTTTAGGTAACATGTACACATTATCTTGCACTTCATCAACCTGAATATCCTGATGGTAAAGGTGGTACATATGTTATGAAAGAAAATTATGATGAAATTGTAAGTTTTTGGGTTATTTATTGGATGATTGGCTGCTACAGTTAGTGAGCTTGATAGCTTTCAAAACTGTGGAATGCCACAGGCAGTATTTGTGTCTGTTAGAAAGGATCTCTATGAAGCTACCGTATCCTTAATGGAATTGTTTAACTGTTAAATTATGTTTAAACTGTATCTTTCTTTTTTTCAGATTTTCGTTAATCCACTAAGAAAGATACATGATGCTATAACAAATGAAGAGCTTGTTGATCATGAAAATCCAACTCCTTGGAAGTTTGAACGTAAGCTGTTTTATCTATAGAAGGCTTCAGCGAAATTGAAACAACTTCTTTCACCGCACCTTAATCTTCATCCATTCTCTTTTAACCCTTTCCATCATTTTTCAGATACCATAAAAGAAGATGAAGAATTTCTTGAAAGTCTTGCAAAACAATCTGAAAAAGAAGTTGAAGAACTTATAAATGCTATTAAACAAATTGCAGATAAGAATGAAGAATTACGTGAAAAGATTAAAGAAATTGATGGAAATGATACTACTGCTACGGGTACTGGTGGAGAAGAAGATGATGAATCTGGTGATGCTTAAGAAAAGAATATATATGCATTTTGTGAAAGAAGTGGCCTTTTTGTCTTGTTTACTAACCAATGATTTTTTTTATGAGATATATACCGGTTGAATTGTTTGTTTTTCTTTGTATTACTGTTATTATTATCACTTTGTATTTATACCATTCCTATATTGTTTTTTGTGTGTTTGAAATAAACTTTTTCATACAGCTACAGTATACCTTTATATGATTTTGGGATTCGGCTTGCTTTCAATCTTCTGAAACTTTGCCACATTTTGGCAAAGGATATTTGTAAGTATATGCTGAATGCCCCCTCCTCCACCACACACTGTGTTTGAAACCCAACTTTTTTTAGAACTCTCATTAAATGTTTAGTTTGTTAAATTGAAAGATAATGTTATCCCCAACCAAAGGCCAAGCAAGACGTAAAAATGATCTGCCTTTTGGGCATTATCTCCTACATACTCTTTAAATTTTAGCTATAAACTTTTTTTTGTAACAAAAAAGTTATATTAATTTATAACAAACAAGCTTGGAATCTTTAAAGGGAACGAATGACAAAAAATATTTATAAACATGAGTACGGTACGTACTCAATAATACATGTGTGCAATATGAATCTTAAATTTTAATGTAATCAAATGTTCACTGGCCATAATGCAACACTTTTGTTCCTGCTCCATGTGATCGAGTAAGTCGTTCCAAATTACTGTATTTCACAAAAAAGAATCAAATTTTTTAAAAAACTTTGGGATTATTTAACTAGAAAATTTTTTAAATATTTATTAAAAACTTATATGAACGTGAACACGGTTAATATAAAAGATTTGATTGTTTTTTTAATATAAAAAAGAACAATTTTAAAATAATTCTATTAAACGTTTGTTTTTACAGCTGTTCTTGCTGCTGGTTCTTCTGCTCTTCTTCTCCTGCTGCTACTCTTGCTGTTATAAAAAATGAATTATTATTATTATGTTTGTTATATGATATAACTTATATTTGTTTAAAATATTAAACTATTTAATGCTTTTTTAAAATTTGTCAGTTATAGTAATCAAAACTAAAAATTTTAACAACACCAATATTTTTCTGCTTGAATATTTTTCCCATTTGATACCGTATACAGTAACAGAAATCAAATTAGATAAAGGTTATAATAGTATAATAAGGAGGGATACTGTAGGTGATCATAAAAATGAAGAATTTGAGCGTTACTATTGATGCATAATCTTTTTGATTTAAAAAAGTTGTTTTTGGTGATTAAAGAAAATAATCAAAAATATCAAATTTGAAAGCAACAAATGGTAGAACTTTGAAAGAAAAAAGACTTTTTACATGCCCAAATCGATGTAACTTTTTCTCGATATAGACAATCATTTTTACCACAAGACTTTAAATTAATGAAAGTTCAACTTTTACAAACTTTTTATTAAGAAAACATTTCAGCACAAAAATCATCATCATATTTTTGTGCTCTCGTCAAATTTCACTTTTTTCATCGCACACCAAAACGCCAGCAAACCAGCCAGCCATCGGTGTCGCTACACTTAGTCTACATACATACATTCATACATGTATGTCGTAGACAAAGATTGTCTACAAAAATGGCGGGAAGTATGTGGCGTCTGGCATTCATCAGTAAGTTGCCAAACTGAATAATTCAACTAATTAATTAAAGTTTAAGTTTAAAAATAATGATGTTTAACACAAAAAATTATAATAATACCATTTATTTTTCGATAAAAATGTAAAATGTGTAAACAAATATAATATTTTTCTATTTTTGAACATTAACAATTGCAGTAAAATGATTTGCTGATCGTTTTTGTTTTGTTCCATCAACTATAACATCTGAGTTATCCATTAATAAAGTTGGAAGTTCAGGTTTAAATCCATTATTGGCTGCGAAGTGTTAATTTGAAGTTTAGCTGCAGCTATAGCTCTTGCATTTGTGAAGATATGCTTAGTTTCTAAAATTTTAAAATTTAAATATGTTTATATCATCTAATACTCACCATCTATAGATATATCTTCAGCAATAAAAGAACAAACAGCTGCTCTAACTTCTCCATGATAACTTTCATCACCACAAAGCAAAACGCTGAGTGCTCTAAAGCCGCAATGACCATCAGCATCAACTGCAATAATATCATCAGGTTTTTTTAGCTTAAATTTTCGAATATCTTGAATTGCATGACGAAATTGTGATACATTATTAACAAAATCAAGCCTAAGTTGAATGCATCTATCTCTGAGCCAAGCATCTGATGGAGCAAAATATACACCTGTTTCATCCACAAAATCATCTACAATTTCACCATTTTCAATCATTGTTTCTTCTGTTTGATTTATAACATCCATATACATATTAACAATTTATTATTATTAAAGTTGAATAAACCTTCTCTACATTTTACATTTTCGCCTTCTTTATATTCTGCTTTTCGTTTTTCTGCTTCAAGTCCGTTAAATTCCCAAACAAAACCATCTTTTGGTCGAACAGGAGATGCAAAAAAGCTGTCAAGATTCGATGATGCTTGTTTTGTAACAGAATCGGCAATTCCAACATCTTCAATATTTATTCGATTTTTAAGTTCAGTAAATGCTTCATCAATTTTCCCTAATAAAGAACGGTTGGACATATCTGATACTGTCTTCTGTTGCTTTGGAGGATTCTGAAATATTATAATAAAAATTTTATAGATATTAGCAAACAACTTACTTTTGTGTATGGAGCTAATCTTGCAGTTGTTGAAACATTTTCTTGATTCTGAAGTTTATTTTTCAATGATGTAAGACGTCGTTGGAATAAATTTTCCTGATACTTTTTCATTTTGAAGTTTTTGTAATATTAATGCATGGACATCGGGATGTTCCCAATTTATACTCATATTGATACCAGAGTTGTGAAAAAACAAGAATGCAATAAATTGTTTTTAAAACTTTATGTAATATTTTGTTTACTAAAGCGTGCTATATTTATATATCCTAAGGGTTCTCTCGTTCAATAAACAGTTTGTCTATACCTTTTATCTATTTGCAACTCCAATACTCAACGATAATATTGGATTTTTAGAAATTTATGCATTTCATATTTTGTATTTTTTTTATTTTGGCAATTTGATGACGAATGCCAGACGCCACATACATTCCGCCATTTTTTGTATGTGACCTTTGTAGACTAAGTGTCCTCACCCCCCAGCCATCATCCTTCTTTTCTTTCTCTTCTTTCTCTAGAACATTCGCGACTTGTACGAGAGAAAAGAAAATCGAGGCTTAAAAAATTTTCATAGTTTTTCTCTTTCTTTTTCCTCGTTACTTCCTTTAATACTGGTAAATTTATTTTATATTAAATATTATTTTTTAACAGATTTTATATAATGTATTCTTCGTGGATCTTTTCTAATCATTGAAATAATTACCATTAATTCTGGTTCTTAATAATATCTATAATCTTTTTATAGGTGCTACTTTTTCCTCCCTCTCTTTAAATCAATCAACCATGGTAAAAGATACAAAGTATTATGAAATCCTTGAAGTAACTGCAAGTGCAACAGAAAGTGAATTAAAAAAAGCTTATCGAAAGCTAGCTTTAAAATATCATCCTGATAAAAATCCTGATGAAGGTAATATATTTATTTATATCTTATACTGCATACATTTAAGAATGAAGGAGGCGATTTTGATTCTTTAAAAGCATTGATAAGCTTTATTTGAATAAGAAATTTTAACATTAACTAATGGCAAGTGGGCTATTTGGTGGTTGCTCTTAAGCAAGAAGTTTTATATATCTCGAGGCTTCGCATTTGCAAAATCCTGCTTCACTAAGTGATTGCTTAACAATTAATATAAGATTTGAATCCTATAGTGGTTGATCCTTTTCATCAAGAACTAAAATTACATCACCAGTTTCAAGGCCGTGCTCTTCATCATCTTCGCCACGATTTACCATTTGACATTCCTTTTTCAATATGTACTTCAAGGGTTGTTACTTCCATAGCCTTAAATTGATGGAGATAATTGGAGGCTTTAGTAATTTAAAATGAAGTTTTGGCTGTTCTTTTCTCTCCCTAAGATCTACACCTCCTTTCCGATTGGAGAACTTTTAATACAATACGCAGAAGACTACGATGCTTCCATAATTGTTTGTCTTACCCTATTCATCACATTCGCCATCACGAGCTTCTCTTCTTCCAAAAATTTCGTCAACGTATATCTATCTCCTGCTATTCCCTTTTATCCCTCGTTATTGGTTCAATCTTCTGGTGTAAAAACCATCCACTATCATCCATTCCAACATTTTTGAATCTTATTTGCATTTGTCAGTTGCCCTACTGTAGTACTACAAAAGTTTTTATCTTTGCAAATTCTTTTAATAAACATAAAACCGAAAAAACAAAGAAATAGACGAGATAAACCTTACGATTTGCCATCATTAGTTTACCCCGGATACCCCGCAAAGCTCCCTAAGGATCAAAATCGCTCTCTATCCATCATTCTTATTCATTAGCTAGTTTTTATCTTCCTTATTAATAATCTTTTCTGTTTTAGGTGAACGCTTTAAGCTTATTTCACAAGCATATGAAGTACTATCAGATCCAAAAAAGCGTGAAATTTATGATCAATATGGTGAAGAAGGTATTAAAGAAGGTGGAGGCGGTGGTGGAATGCATAATCCTATGGATATCTTTGATATGTTCTTTGGTGGTCGATCCCGTCGTGAACGTGAAACTAAAGCTCGTGATACAATTCATCAACTTCCTGTTTCTTTGGAACAACTTTATAATGGTATTACAAGAAAGATGAAACTTACACGGGATATAATCTGCAAAAAATGTAATGGTGTTGGTGCTGAAAATAAGACTGATGTAATGGAATGTGAACGATGTCATGGTAGAAAAGTTGAAATTCGACGGGTACAAATTGCACCAGGCTTTGTTCAAACAATGCAATCTAAATGTGGTGGATGTAATGGTGAAGGACAAATGATTAAAAATCCTTGTAAAGGTTGTAATGGAAAGAAAAAGGTAAGGGTTTTATTGAGGGGTAATGTTTAAACTGTATCACGTGGCACCTTCATTTACGGTTATGAAAGTGTCATTGGATACCAGCACTTTGATTTATGTAAATGTTCCTCATCTAATATCTTCATCATTTTTAGGCTAAAGAAGAAACCATACTTGAAGTACATATTGAAAAAGGAATGTCAGATGGTGAAAAAATATATTTTCGTGGTAAAGGTGATGAAGAGCAAGGCCTTGAAACTGGTGATGTAATTTTTGTTCTTGATGAAAAGGATCATCCGCTATATACTCGAAAAGATTCAAATCTTATTCTTATTGTTAAATTATCACTTAGTGAAGCGCTAACTGGTTGTGTGAAAAATATTCGAACATTGGATAATCGTGATCTTCATTTTAATTTATTACCTGGTAAGCTTTTTCTTGGGCTTTATGGGGAGGAGAGTGTAGCTAATGTTACTACATCTGGAAGCTATACACTGATTATCTGTTTATGTATCCCCTCTTGTTGCTGGTGGTATACTTTTATACTCTCTCCTGTCTTTTTTAGGTGAAGTTATTCCACATGATGAATGTCGTGTTATTCATAATGAAGGTATGCCGCAACGTCGTGATCCAACTGAAAAAGGTGATCTAATTGTCAACTTCAAAGTTGAATTTCCAAAGAAACTTTCACTTGATCAAATCAAAAAGATTACAAAGTTATTACCATTACCAAAAATTGATATTCCTAAAGATGCTGAACTTAAAACTGCTATAGCAGTATCCGATCAACATTTCCGTCAACGTCGACATGTTCATGATGATGATATGCATGGTGGACAAGGTGTTCAATGTCAAACTCAATGATCTCTTATGTTTTTTGGTCTGGTGATTTCTTCTATGAAATATTTTCTCTTATCTGATTATTATTATTGTATTAGTCAATGTCCATTTATTTCTTTGTTTTTTGTGCAAGAATTTATCAAAGAATAAATATATATTTTAAATTTTGCGTTTTTTGGAAGAGTTTGCAAAGATAAAAACTGGGAATAAAAGGGTGGGACAACTTGCAACTGCAAATAAAATGTTGGATTGGATGGTAGTCGATTGTACATTTGCATAAAAAGATTGAAGCAATAACATTTGAAAGAAGGGAATAGCAGGAAATATAAGCTGATAGAATTTGTCGTAGAAGGAAGAGAAGCTCGAGGATGGCGAATGTGATTAATAGGGCAAGGCATACGGTAATGGAGGCGTCGTAATCTTCAATCTCTTGTTTTAAAACTTCTCCAATTGGAAGGGATGCATAGATGTATTCGTTCTGAAAAAGGTGGATTTGAGAAAGAAGGTTACGGTAATGCGATTAATAGAATACACATTTATGCATTTACCAGTGAGGCAACTGGCAAATACACAATAAGATCTAAAAATGTTGGATTCATCGATACTAAATACGGCTACTGTATTTCGAGATGCGACGCATTAACGCTAGGAGATACTATTAAAAATGGTTGAACAAATACAACAAGTAAAGCTTGAATTAGCTAAACAACAGCTTCGTGAACAACTTGTTGCAGGTGAAGAAAATCAAGAAAGCATTAAATCCAATTCTTATCATATTAATCATTAACTTTTATGGTATCTATTTTATTTAACTTTTTATTTAAAAAAATATAACTTTGATCATTAATTTATTGTTGTTTAAACGATGGCTCTTTTTGAGGTGTTTAAATTTAATCGAGATACAGTACCCTTCTATTGCATTCTTTTTATTGTTTCGAAAATATACGTTGTTGCAACAAAATTAATATGCATATTTTATATTAGACTAAATTAAAAACAATATTCTTTTTTATTCACATCATTTTTCAGAGAAAGTGTTTTAGTTGGTTGCTTGTTGAATTATCATCGTCATCATCGTTAAAAATGTCTGCTGAAAATAATGTTGATCAATCTGCTTCTGCTGCTGCTCAAGCTTTTATGGAAGAAGGAAATGCGCTCTTTAAAGCTACAAAATTCAATGATGCAATAGAAAAATATACTCAAGCAATAAAATTATATCGTGATCCTCATTCTTTTTGTTATCGAGCATCTGCTTATATTCATCTAAAACAATATGATCTAGCTATTCAAGTTTGTTTATTTTTTGTATGCTTGATGTTTAAGTTTCTTATTTTTACACTTTTTATAGGATTGCCAAACTGCTCTTCAACTTGATGATAAATGTGCAAAAGCATATGGTAAAATGGGCTTAGCATTATATTATCAACATCGCTATCATGCATCCATTGATGCACATAAAGCTGCTCTTGCTTTAGATCCTTTTTACATGCTTGGTGATGGATTTAAAAATCAAATGGATACTATTCAACAAAACCAACTTACTGAAGCTAAAAATTATTGTTCTGTAAGTTTACATTATTTTTGTTGTTGTTGTATGCAAAGTAATACTGTAATAATTTGTAGATTAAAATTGGTGGAAATGGTGGAATTGCAGAATTTGAACAATTTATGCGAGATGATATTATGTTAGATACAACAATTGAAATGATGGAAGATCCTGCAATTTATAAACATTTAGAATCAACAATGGTTAAATTTTTTGATGGTGATAATAGTAGTAATGGTGGAAATTTTAATGAACTTGTGAATGCTGGTCCAACTGTAAGTTTTTTTATGAATCAAGGATGGGATGATACATTTGATGTATTGTATGCTATAAAAATAATAGTATATACGGTTTAAGATAGACTATTTTTTTAAACACAAATAAGAAAACCATTACTTATGTATATTTCTTGTTTTTATATGTTATTTTTGCAGATATTGCAATACATGCAACAAACAAATGATCAAATAATTCAAAGACTTCGTGAACGACTTGCTGCTGCTCCTGTTGAAGAAGAAAATGATAATAATGCGTCAAGCCCTGTTAATACTGCTGAATCATATGAATCTCTTTATTAAGAAGAACAAGAACGTGGAGTTCACTCTCAATGATCTTTTTATTTTATTTTTTTGGCTTGGTGATTTCTTTTTATTAAATGTTTTCTCCTATCTGAGTTTTATTATTGTATTAGTCAATGTCCATCTATGTATTTCTTTGTTTTGTAAAAAAAATATATCAAAGAATAAACTGTTTAACAAATTTTGTGTTTTTTGAAAGAGTTTGCAAAGATAAAAACTTGTAATAAGGGGGTGGGACAACTTGCAAATGCAAATAAAATTCAGAATTGTTGGATTGGATGATAGTCGATAGTAAATTTACAAAAAAAGATTGAAGCAATAACATTTGAAAAAAGGGAATAGCAGGAGATATATGCAGACGGAATTTGTCGTAGAAGGAAGAGAAGCTCGAGAATGGCGAATGTGATGGATACGGCGAGGCATACGGTAATGGAAGCATCGTAATCTTCAACCTCTTGTTTTAAAATTCCTCTAACTGGAAGAGAAGCATAGATGTATTCGTTCTGAAAAAAAAGTGGGTTTGAGAGAGAGGGTTACGGTAATGCGATTAATAGAATACACATTTATGCATTTACCAGTGAGACAACTGGCGAATACAAAAAAAGATCTAAAAATGTTGGATGGAATAGCAACCGCCGATTCACAGAAAACAATAGCAAAAAAACAGCAAAAGTTTCTTATTGTATGCTCGAATCTTTGGAATATCATCAACACAAACGTTGCAACGATAATGTAATCATTCTTTTGTAAAAATGATTGCTATCTTTTGTTTTCTCTTTTCCACTACTAATATATCTGTTACGTTATCGCCCGAGCTTTATCTGTAATTCATCGATACTAAATACGGCTACTGTATTTTGAGATGCAACGCATTAACGCTTGGAGATACTATTAAAGATGATTAAACAAATGCAACAAATAAATCTGGAATTAACTGAACAACAACTTCGTGAACAACTTGTTGCAGATGAAGAAAACCAAGAAAGCATTAAATCCAATTCTTATCATATTAAACATTAACGTTTATATTATCTATTTTATTTAACTTGTTTAAAATCTACTTTTGATGTTTAGCATGAAAATGTTTTAATGTTGTTTGAATGATGACTTTTTTTTCGAGATACCGTACCCTTCTATTGCAATGTCTTTTTTTGTTGTGTTAAAAGTACACATTGTTGCAACAAAATAAATATGGATATTTTATTTGACTAAATTTAAAATAATATTCTTTTTTTTATTCATTGCATTTTTTAGAGAAACCGTTAGTTACTTGTTGAATTATCATCGTCGTCAAAAATGTCTGCTGAAAAAAATGTTGATCAATCTGCTTCTGCTGCTGCACAAGCTTTTATGGAAGAAGGCAATGCATTTGTTAAAGCTAAAAAATTCAATGATGCAATAGAAAAATATAATGAAGCAATCAAATTACATCCTGATCCTCTTTCTTTTTGTTATCGAGCTGCTGCATATATTCATCTTCAACAATATGATCTTGCTATTCAAGTTTGTTTATTTTTTGTGTGCTTATCGTTTTTATAATCGTTTTTATAGGATTGCCAAACTGCTCTTCAACTTGATGATAAATGTGCAAAAGCATATGGTAAAATGGGCTTAGTATATTATCAACAAAAACGTTATGACGTAGCATTTAAAGCACATGAAACTGCTCTTGCTTTGGATCCTTTTTATATGCTTGATGGTAGTTATAAAAATGAAATGGATACCATTCAAAAAAACGTTGGTATAGCTAAGGAATTTTGTTCAGTGAGTTTATATTATTTTGTTGTTGTATCCAAAGTATACTGTAGTGATTTTAGTTTGTTTTTGGTGGAAATGGTGGAATCGATGAATTTCTTGGTTATATGAATAATAATTTTATGAGAGACACTGTTGTTGAAACGATGAAAGATCCAATAATTCAAAAGTATTTGGAATCTATGATGGAACAATTTATGGGTGGTGCTGCTGGTACAAATGGCTCTAACCATTATGATATTCTAACTGTTGGACAAAACGTAAGCTTTTATATAAGTCAAAGAGGGGTGATGCGCGTATTTTGCTACGGTATGCTACATAAAATACAAATATACGGTATCAATTATTTTCAAAAATAACCATTACCCCTCTATCTCGTGTATGTAATCAATATATATATATACGCTATTTTTGTAGATGATGGGTTTTTTCATTGCAACAAATAATCAATTGCTCAAAATATGTAATGAACACCTTGCTGCTGCTCCTGTTGAAGAACAAAGTGATAATAATGCTTCAAGCCCAGTAAATACTGCTGAATCATATGAATCTCTTTATTAAGAAGAACAAGAACGTGGTGTGCAATGTCAAACTTAATGATCTCTTTATTTTATTTTTTGGCTTAATGATTTCTGTTATTTAATATTTTCTCTTATCTAATTATTATTACTGTATTAGTCAATGTCCATTTATTTCTTTGTTTTTTTTGTGTAAAAAGAATTTATCAAAGAATAAAATGTTTAGCAAATTTTGCGTTTATTAAAAGAATTTGCAAAGATAAAAATTTGTAGGAATACAGTAGGGCAACTTGCAACTGCAAATAAGATCCAAAAATGTTGGATTGGATGATAGTCGATAGTAAATTTGCATAAAAAGATTGAAGCGAGGACGTGGGATAAAAGGGAATAGCAGGAGATATATGCAGATGGAATTTGTCGAAGAAGGAATAGAAGTTCGAGAATGACGAATGTGATGGAAAGGGCAAGGCATACGGTAATAGAGGCGTCGTAGTCTTCAACTTCTTGTTTTAAAACTTCTCCAATTGGAAGAGAGGCATAGATGTATTCGTTCTAAAAAAAGAGGTTACGGTAGATTGATAAAATGGAAGAATGTTGTGCTTCTGCCTTATCAAAATATTCTTTCTTTGTGTTAAATATCTTCAAGTAGCTTTGGCCAAAGCTTATATATCCTTGATTATTCACTTTAAAACAACTTACTTTATCATAGAAGGCACAAAATATTAAAGTTGCATGTGCAGTAATAGCTAAAAACACTGGACCTAATAAATCTCCCATCAATTGATCCATCATGCGGCTATCGAATATCTGCTTTACAACAAGCTAATTATCGTCTTATATATCTTTAAATTTATATTCAATACAAATCAATGCTTCTTTAAAAGCTGCTGCGTGATGCGGTAAATCACCATAGCAACATTTTTAACCTTTTGTTGAGCTTTAAACTCGTTGATGTTTAAAACCTTTCTTCCCAAATGAATGCAGATCTCTAAAGCTTTTTGCAAAAAATTGCTATTATATTACTGTGTTAAAAGTAAAAAAATTACTGTATTTTTAATGCTAAAAATGTTCAATAACAAAAACAACAGCAGCAACTTGAACACATTCATGTTGAGTTTTTCTTTTCATACTTTTGATGTAGATGCTCGTTATATATCTATAAAGCTGATAGAAAAAAATTTATTAATATTAATCTGTTAAAAAAAGTATATATACTGTATTTTTAATGCTAAAAATGTTCAACAAAAAAAGCAGCAGCAAAAAAAATTTGTTCAACAAAAAAAATTTAAACGTCTCCCCTGCAGCGTGGTTCTTAACACGAAAAAAGGACCTCGACCATACTGTCTTTCTTCTTTGCTGCTGCTGCTATTTTTTTCTTTGAAGCAAACCCATTTTTTGTTTTACCTTTGTTGTTGGATCTATTTTTACATTAAAATCTATTTTAAACATTTTTTATCTTTATCTTTAATTACCTAGATATCTTTGGCAGCTTTTCCTCGACATTTTAAGCATTTATGCGGATTTTTTGAGAGGATTTTTGACGTCTAAAATCTTCAATTTTAGAAAATTTGCTTTTTCTTTCTCTTTCTTTATCTTACTACATTTATTTACATTTTTAGTTATCCAAGTATCCAAGTAGGCTATCTTTTCCACGGCATGTTAAACGTTTATTTGACTTTTTGAAGGATCATTTTACCTTAAAGATCTCATTTTTACAGAACTTTGTGCCGTTACTCCTTTCCTTTATCTCCACCTTGCTTGTCTCCTTATCATCTATCTTTACCTATATATCCATTACTATCATTATCGCCTTTTAAAGCTTCTATTATCCTTCCTTTACATACAATTAGTAATTTCCCCCCTTTCTCCTTCTGTTTATCTCTCTATTTCTCCATCTCCTAATAATTGTTTTACCTGCATCTATTACTATCATTTCACGCGTTTTATTAAAGCTTCTATTTCCTTTATTACTTTATTTATATATACATCTTTCTTTTTCAGGTATAAAAGCTTCTCATCAACAATAAAGAGAAAAGATGACTGTTAAACGCCGTAATCATGGACGTAATAAGAAAGGACGTGGACATGTTAAGCCTATTCGTTGTACCAATTGTGGACGGTGTACACCAAAAGATAAAGCAATCAAAAAATTTGTTGTAAGAAACATTGTTGAAGCTGCTGCTCTTCGTGATATTACTGATGCATCAGTCTATGATCGTAAGTTGTTTATTGTTACTTTCTTTTTGCTCGAATGGGTGTTGCTTGGGAATGTTGGGAGTTAAGTTGTAGTATGCAGGAAGTTAAAGGTAAGCTTTCTGAATAAGTCAGGTACAATCCCAAAGAGCGTTACTTGATTTGCTAAAGAGAGTCGACTTTGCTTTACCTTATTATTGCAGTAAACCTTTACCACTTTTGATGAGGGCAATACCAGTTCGAGTACTGTGGGTATTCTTATATATATTTATACTAATATTACCTTTCTTTTTTAGAATACACTCTTCCTAAATTTTATCACAAGCTTCATTATTGTGTATCATGTGCTATTCACAGCAAAATTGTTCGTAATCGTTCCCGAGAAGCTCGTAAGGATCGTAATCCACCACCACGTAAGTTTTCTTTTCCTATCATCTTTAATAATTCTTTGTATCTTTTTTCAGGTTTTGGACGTCCTCAAACTTTCCGCCCTGCTGCTGGAGCTGCTGCTGCTCGTTAAGTTTAAAAAAAATAATTCTGTTTCTTTTTTTTATTTTTAATGAGCTGTTGTTAATTTTCCATCAATGTTTGTTTTTGGAATAATATAATTTCTTTTTATGTTGTTTTTTGTTGAACAAAGTTTTTAAAAACAATTTCTTTTACATGTGTATTTGTAGCAACAAGAGAAGAAAAGAAGGATTTTATTTGATGCAGTTAGAAATATGAGAGATATAGCAAAAACAAAACAAGGACTAGAAATTTTATATTTACTTTAGCAATAAGTGAGACTCTTACATTACAATAAAAAAGAAGTTAAAATCTAAGTATTAGTAGTAGTTTTTTAGACCCGAACAGATTGATCAGCTGATTCAAGTTGAAGCTGAATTTTATTTGTTGATAAATAGATATTATGTGGAGCAGAATCAACTGTTAAATCAGATTTTTCATCTTCTTCATCAACTCGTCGAATTTTTGGTGATGATGATGTCGGTGGAATTGAAATTCGACGATTCTTTGGTTTATCTGATGTTTTCTTTCCACCTTTTCTCTTACTTATATGTGGATTATCTTGATACAAATTTTTAAGCTTATACATTCGAAGCTGTGTATATACCCGTTTAAGTTCGGCCTAGAAAAAGAAAATGAGAGATTAGATGAAGGTGGAAGAAGAGGATAAATAGGGATATTGGATTTGATGAGGTCGATGAAATTTTTTTAGATGATGGAAATGAAGAGAATGGATTAAACTTACTCGAATATCTTCAGGATTCATATCTATTATTGGAACTTCAGCAAAATCTATTGTACCATTGATTAGATTATCACGTAGTTTAGCGAGTGATGGATGTGCTCTCCCGCTATTACCTGCACCGGACATTGTTAGGGTTCGTCGATTGGATTCTCCACCCACCTAAAATGTTCGTATTAGAGGATTTGAATACTGTAGAAAGAATAACAATAATTTTATTTTTAAACTTGTGTCCAAAATTATTGTTGTGGGTTACTGTAATATCATTTGCAATACTTACCGATACAAATTTTGGTGTAATAATAATTAAAATATTTGCTGTAACAGCAACAAAAATTTGACAAAATGATATCAGTAGCATAATATCCCGTGAACCATTTTCTCTATATGAATATCGTACAACTGTTGCAATAAATGTTACAAGTGCTTCAAAGCATACAGCAATAGTAAATTGATTTCTTTCTGTCCAATGTGAAGATCTAGCTTTATAACAAAATCTCATTCCTAATATTAGAACAATCATTTCAAAGACTGCCCACATCAGCGACCATAAATCCATTGAACATTGTGGCCACTTATCTTTCCATAGTTGTTTATCTTTATATGATCCAAATGTCCACCCAAGAAGTCCAACAATAGAGATAACGATAAGGATGCCAAGATATCGGAGCATATCTTGTTCACGAACAATAACATGATGAGCTTTTCGTACTCGATATTCTTGGAGGTTACTGTAAAGAGAGGGGATTTAGTATATGTAAAGAAGAAAAGCATTGATTTGATATATCCGGATTAAAGGGGATGTGGATTTGTTACTGGAGATTAATGCTTGGATTTAATAAAACGTGGGGGTAAGGGATTCGACATATCCATGGATAAAGTGCTGATAAAAGCTTACCGATAAATTTTTAATATTATTGAACCATAAAATAGTGTAAAACCTATTTGCCTCATCCATACTGCAACAATGCATGAATTATCATGTGAATCAATCCAATCCAAAATTGGCTGAAAAAGGATTTAATAAATCTCGGGATAAAACTATTACAAATGGATTAAGCAAATCTGCGGACATAACATATCTTGGGATACTGTAGCTTTTCTATTTTTCCTTCAAATAAATTATTCCCTTGTAAATTTTTATCTTTCCCTTCATCTCTCTCTATTTCTTTTTTCATTCAGATTTTCCCGAAATTCCCAAAAGCCTCATAAAACTTTGTTTATTTGTTTCCGTCTTCTTTTTTCCCTAGCTTATTTTCGAATTTTCAAATGGTCGTTGTCAGAATCATTTTTTAATGAATAAATCATGTCATCTCTCTCTTTTTTGCTCTTCAATTTCTCAGACATACGAATTTTTAAAAGAAAAAGCTTCGTTTTTTTATTGATCCCATTTCCGTTTTCGTTTTGAGAAAAAAAGATTTTTGAGTATTTTTCCAATGCCGGAAAAGAGTGTTCTAAAAGGATGAAAAAAGTACTGTAGATTTTGGTAATGGCAACTGATAGATTTTTGTGGGAAAAGCATCATTGACATTGAAGTTACTATCACAAAGAAAAAGTTGCATTTAAAAAAAGTGTTCAAATAGGGCAGTTGATAGTGCAGTAGGTTTCCAGCCAGCAGGTTGGAGGTTCGAATCCTTCAAAAGAAATTTTTTGTTTATTATCTTCAAAAAACTAGTTTTAATTTGTTGCAGCGACACCTCAAATGGTAGAATATTTTATGTGCGTTTTTTTTGTAATTTTCTCAACAATATCTCTATGGCTCAGTTAGTGGTGCAACGGATCTCTAATCAAAAGTTATAGGTTCAAACCCATCCCTCAATTTTTCCCCTAACTCACAATAAGATATAATATTGCTGCACCAATAAAGAATATTTCCATTAGCGCCCATCCTCGAGATTCTTGTTGTTGTCGACGACGTTCCCGTAGTACAATTGGTACCATTGCAATTGAGCCAATTGCAAATGCAATACATATAAAATATACAATTAAATGAAAGAGTGACCATTCATCTCGACAAAATTGTGTTGACCCAGAACAGCATGATCTTGCCCATACTTTTGTTCGACCATGGATTGTCCAAGTACACTAAAAATTTGCATAAGAGGATGTATCTAAGTGTATGAGGGGATATGATATATCTGCAAGAGCGCTGGTCAAATGGTTTAGGGCATATCCGGGATAAGTTTTTGGAAAACAAAATCAAAACTGAAGGATGCCGCCTTTGATCTTTTATCATCTGCAGCAACGGACCAAAAGATATTTTGAATTTTGATGGATGCCGCCTTTGATCTTTTTTCAGCAGCCGCAAAACATCAAAGGATATTATCAATTTTAGTAAAAACTTACTTGACTATCCAGGCAATCAGTTAATGGACAAACATCAATATCAATTGTTGGTAGCCTAATAATAATATATTTTTTAGATTTTAATGAATAATATACAGCTATCGGAGTCCAATATGCATCAGAATGTTCAGTATGTTTTGAATGAAGAGTTATTTGATGATTTTCTGGGCATATTAATTGTAGGCCAAAGACAGCTTCTTTCGGGCCACGAGGTGGTGGAATTGGTGGTGTTGGAGATAGTCGTAAATGAAAAGGATATTTTTGAGCTGAAAAAAGTGGATATGTGAGATGTGGATAAGGGGGATATGAGGGATATATGGAATCCCAATTTATGCAAATTTTTTGATTTACAAATTTTCTCTACAAGTTTTGTTTTTCCTGTTTTGAAGACCTTTAATTTTGTCTTTAAACTCAAAAAGTGTCAGGATATATAATAGCCGGATAAAGCGGATATATGAAATCCAAGTTTATGCAAATTTGATGATTTTTCATAATTTTTGTTTTGCTCATTAATTTTTGGCGGCTTAAAGTTAATTATATTTTCATGCCAATTTCTAAAAGTGCCATTGAGCGACTACAGTAATATCGATTGTCTACTCTACTGTCAAAAATCCATTTCACGTCTATGATGCCATTGCTTTTTTCTCCTTCGCTTAAACCTCTTTTTTACTTTCTCTGACAAGAATACTAAACAATTTGACATTTTTAAAACCCTTCTTACAACATCTTTCTCTTTTCCCCCTTCTTTCAAAAATGTCAATGTCGTCTGCTACTTTTTTTTCTTCAAAAAAAACATACAAACTTTTTTTGCTTCCTTATATAAAATTTTTTTTTAAAAGCGTTACATTTTGTCAAATTTATTTATTTATAAATATTTTTTTTCTTCTTCCCTTTGCTGCTACTGCTGTATGTGTGAAAATGAATTTATCCCAGGAGAAGGACAGGGAAGGAAAAAAGATGGCATCCAACAGAAGTAGAAACAAGATTTGGTTTATAGATGGAAAAAAAATGTGCCAAAGAAAAAACAAAAGCTTTTTTTATGATTGATGATAAAAAGATTTGTTTTTGAACAGGATATACGAAAAATAGGGCTTGAAAAAAAAAACATTTATGAAGATGAAAAATGGATGTTATTGGAAAAAGTGATAGTAACACAAATTTTTAATACTGTCAAAAATTGGGATTACTATCAAATTTGTAATTTGTTGTAAAATTACATTTAAGGAGTGTGGTTTGCATAAACGAATGATTTTTGGAAAGAAAAATGGAATTTAAACGGGTTTTGAAAAATGATAGTAACACTATTTTTATATTCTTCAGCATATTTGGATTACTATCATTTTTGAAATTTCTTTGGAAAAAACTAAATTTTGAGCCGTAAGATAAGCAATTATTAAAATAAAGCATTTTCGGGCAAAAAAATGGATGTAAAAACCTGCAAAAAGTACTTTTTTGAAAATTGTGGGTAACACAAGTTAACGATTTGGATTAATATCATTTTAAAAACTGTCTTGTAAAATAGTATATTTAAGCCGTAGACGAAAAAACCATTGCATTAAAAGAATTTTGAGGGAAAAATGGACGTTAAAACTTGTAAAATAACAATTTTTAGAAAACTAGAAGTTAAACGGGCCTTCGGCCCGTCGGAAAACAGATTCTTGCATTCAGTCTTCCGATCAGAGCTGTGCGATACCGATACTATTAAAACCAATACCGATATTCCGAGACCGAGACTAAAAATTTTTCGACCGATACCGATATTTCCGATACGATACCGATACTAACATTTTTCAAATCGGTCAAATACTTAAAATTTTGTTTTTAAGATTTTAAATGAATTATAATCATTATTTTGATGAAGATTTATCTTGCTTTTCTTCCAAAACAGATGAAAAAAAGGTAAAATCCGAAAAATAACTTGTTTTAAAAACCACAAAATATCGGTTGAAAAAACCGATACCGAGACTATAAATTTTTCGACCGATACCGATATTTCGAGACCGAGACCCGATACCGATACCGAGTATCGCACAGCTCTGCTTCCAATGCGCAGATAAATTATTTTTTTCTAATTGCACTGACAAAACGCACGAAAAAATTTTTTGATTTCAGAATTTGAAGTTTCTGAATTAGCCAGAATTCCAGAATAGCGACTAATGGGTCGATTTGATAATAATCCACTTTAGATTACAGGAACAGCTCTACTGGGAGTCGAGTTACACCGACTAAAAGTTCCGAGATTCTGAGTTATAAAAGGCTTCAAAATAAACCAAAAAAAAATTTTTTTGCTGATTCAGAATCAGCGTAAAATTCTGCACCGAATGCACTATCTAAATCAAAAAAAAATTTCGGCATCAGAATCTTGGATTCTGGAGGCTGCAGAATTTTGAAACCAAAAAATATTGACTCCATGAGATTGCCTGGAAAATTCCGTTTCAAAAAGTGTATTCATATAAAAAAATAGCTGAAAAAAATTGGCGTTCTGAATCTGAGGTTTCTGAATCCCTCAGAATTCTTAAACCCCAAAAAATCGGAATCTTCATAGATAAAGCTCCTTCTAAAAGCTTCCAGATAGCTCTTTCTAAAAGATTACCAAAAAAAACCATTTTCTTTTTTTCAACGATAAAAAAAGTTGCAGTTGCTCATGCTACTTGACGCACTTTGCCAAGCACCCGCTTCCTTTGAAATAAAAACGCACAAACAAACCAACAAACGAACAATGACTCTTTATTGATAGGATTGATAGTAACACTGATTTCTATATTCTTCAAAAAATTGGATTACTATCATTTTTAAAATTTACTGTGACCTCGTCAAATTTTAAAATTTCAATGTAAAAGCGAACAAAAATTTGCTAATGTTCAATTTTGAGATAATACTACAGTAATTTGGTAAATTACAGTAACCCAACTTTGGTTACTGTAGTTTTTCAAAACTTAACAAAATCACAAAAAAACAACTTACTATCAATATTTTCAGCGCTATTAATACTTTCTAAAATATATTCAACATTTTTATCTAATTGTCCATTTCGAAATGAATCATTGACTAAGCCATGTATCAGCGGGCCACTTAAAGTTTTATTACATTGTTCAGTATTATCCATTTCAAAAATTAGCTGTTCAAATGTTGCAATATCGATTGGTGTATTAATCAATTTTGTAGCAATATTATTATTACTATTTTCTGTACTTGAGATTCCATTAATAAGGGTTGTGGCTGGTGATAGCGTTGTTCGCTGTCTTGTATTTGCTGCATTGACAACAGTTGTAGGAAAGATACCCGTAGAAAGATAATATAATAATAACAAAAAAAATGGCAGCATTTTTTAGAGATTAAAATTTTTTGAAGAAATGGAAGAAAAAATTTTTTTTTGATAGTAACAAAATTTTTGCTAATTTTGCTCTTTGAGATTACTATCCTTGATAATAAGCTTCTATTTTATGCCAATGCCGCTGATGATGTTCTAATTGTTATTGGCACGTTTTGTAACAATAAAGATGAAGAATAAAAAGATGGCGCTTTGTTAATTATTATTTTTTGTAATAAATATACTAATAATTTAACAAAAGCGCCCTCTTTATTTGTTAAATTTGTTAATTCTTTTCTTGAATTCATTTCAACATTTTTAAAGTAATAAATAGATTTTTTGATGCCATTTCTTAATAATTTTTGGTTTTTGTTTGATTCACCAAATGATGGGGCTGAAAAAGAATTCGAGTAATTATTGATTATCGATCTTGGTAATGAATGTGGTAAATCACGGTATACGGTAATTCAATAATCAATATTAGAAAACTGTCCCGACACGCAAACATTAAAAATTTCAAGGAAAGCTATGCAAATTTAATCGATCAAATAAAGTAATAAAAATAGTTAATCGCAGTTGTTTGAAAGCTATTACATCATTTTCGTGCCAAGACATAAAAATAGCATAAACTAATGGAGCCAGTGATAAGGGGCTGTCCCGATGTTACGTAATGCAACTGATGGGTGGGGGGGGGGGGGGGGGGGGTTTACGAATAATTACACCGCTTTGACTTTGTCGGCAAAAAGCTTTGATGTTTGATTACGTGATGGGTGGGGGGAGGGGGGGGGGGGGGGTCAAAAAACTCCGATTTTTGCATTACGTAACATCGGGACAGCCCCTAATCTGGAGGGCTAAAGTTTATTTTTTGACCCCAAAAGTTTCTTTTATCAAATCAACCTTTTCCCCAGAGCTAAAACAAAGGTTAAGATTTGAACCTTTAGCTCTTTTGTTCAAGAGTCTATCTCACTAACCACTCGACCATTCGAACAACCAAAATTTTTCACAAAAAAGGAAATCTGCCTCTATCGATTTTGATACAGATTTCACTGAGCTATGTTTTGGGATATCCTGGATAGATCTCATATCATCTCAAGTACACGATTATACCACCACAACCACCACCATCATCAAAGCATGCTGCCTACAAGTGCCAACCATCCCGAGAAAAAAAACTAAAAAAAATCTTTTCAAAAAAAGATTGTATACAAATTTCTTCCTTCCTTCTCAAAAAAAGAAGAGGGAATATCAACAACTACAAACTTTTAAGAATTGATGATGAGAGCCCTCTATCTCAAAAAACGTTATGTCAAAAAACTAAAAAGAACAATTCACATGGGAATGAATCCCTCTCTGTATCTTTTTTTCTGAAGGATAAAAAGAGGAAAGAAAAGTTTTTTTAAAAACGCTTTTTTATCTCTCAAAAAATGCATCAATTTTTGCCAACTTTTTTAAAAACGTCAAAATTGTCTATAAAATGTCGAAAATATGTTTTTTAAAAAAATTGATACATATATATATATATATACAAATTTGTGAAATGGTTTTGAATGATAAAAAAAAGAGAGATAGAGGGAAGATGGGGAGATAAAAAAGGATATATGGGAGGTATATACATGTGGGGGTACTGTAATAAAGTGGCACAAATAAAAAAAAATCTTTAAAACTGTTGTATAAAAATAATCACAAGAAGGTGGAGTTTGTATAAAAAAAGTTTTGAGGAAAGAAAAAAGAGATTTTAAATAAACTTTGTAAAAAAATAGTAACGCCATTTATGAACTTTTAAAAATTTGAATTACTATCGTTTTTGAAAATTTGTTGTAAAAAGTCGAGTTGAACGAAAAGATATCGTGTTTGCACAAGGGGAAGAAAAATAGAAGTTAAAACATTTGAAGCAACAAATTTTGTAAAAACTGATAGTAACACTATTTTTATATTCTGCAACAAATTTGGATTACTATCATTTTTTAAATTTCTTTGTAAAAACTAAATTTTGAGCCGGAAGATAAGCAATTATTGAAATTAAGCATTTTCGGGCAGAAAAATGGACGTAAAAACTTGCAAAAAGCAATTTTTAGAAAATTGATAGTAACATTGATTTCTATATTCTTTAAAAAATTGGATTACTATCATCTTTGAAATTTACTGTAAAAACTTTAATGTGAAAAAATTAAGAAGTAACAAGCAGTTTCGAGAAGAAAATAGATGTTAAAACGCTTAAAATAGCATTTTTAGAAAATTGATAGTAACAAAAAAGTATATATTCCACCACAAATTTGGATTACTATCACTCTCAAAATTATTTTTGCCAACTAACAAAAAGCCACCAATCAATAAATTTAAAAAAAGACCAATAAAAACATTTTTTTAAATCAAAAAAACGTTTTTTTTATCCTCATTGTTCATTATCCCATTTTGTTCTCTTCTTCCAACACAAAAGCAAAATTAATGACAAACATAGCAGCATCAGCATCATCATCAGGCCAGCTTAAAACAAAGGAAAAAGAAGCATTAAACAAATGACTTTTTGCTGGTAGGAAAAGAAAAGAATTAATGGGATGATGTCGTTGTTGTTTTATCTATCTGACTTTTAAAATCATTAAAAGCAAAAGAAAAAAATTTTTTTAGGTTGTTTTCTTTAATCTTAAAAAACTTTCAAAGGTTAAAAGGAAAGCAGTGAGTGATGAAAAAAGGTTGCAGCAACACCACATCCAAGACAGCAGAAGTGAAAAAAAAAAGAATTGGAAGAAATGCCGGCAGAAAATCAACGCTTTAATTAACGGCAAAAAAATATAAAAAATTATAAACACCAAAAAATAAGATTGATAGAAAAAAAGTGAAGAAGAGTTTATGATAACATATGGCTTTTGAGATTATAAAAAAAGGAATAATAATAAGCTTCTTCTTTAAAGATAAGTTTTATGGGTGTCAATAAAAAAAAGAATATCCAAAGCACCAACAACAAAAAGCAACAGCTGTTTTCAGTTTTCAAAAATGTCAAAATATTTCATTTTTTTCAGCTTGATCTGCGCTTTTAGATAGAAAAGGCGAGTATTAGCAGGAAGTAGAAATTTGCATAATTCTCGACCTATAAGCTGACAGATAACTAATCGATATTAGTCATTTTTTTTGGCCAAAAAATGACTACTAAATTTGTGTAAACTTTCAGCCGACCAAAATCGCAAAATTTGAAATGTCGATATCGCAGAATCGTAATATTTGCAAAAGCAGAAAAAGGAGGAGAAAAAAAAACAGACATTACCCCATTTAACAATCTCTGTATCTCTTTATTTTTTTTCCAAAATAGTGCTTATAAATTCACCAAAAAAGTATTCGCAAAATGCCGAGTTTTAAAAAAATCTAAAGGATCACGAAATATTTCCTTCACCCATTTCCGTTTCCTTAAAAACTTATCTTAAGCTGTTTTGCTTCAAAATTTTTTTTGCATCCATTTTTCCAGCATACAACAAATAATGATAGCTTTTTTTTTTTGAAAAACTGCGGCTTTTTTTTCAACCCACAACGACCAACACAATAAAGAGTTTTTTTTTTAAAAGATAGTACTTAAATTTAATGGTATCTCTTTTTATCTTCTTCCGACAAAGCACAAAAAACAGATAGAAAACTATATATATGTATGACAACTGCGTTTTTTTGTTGGTTAAAATCAAGTAAAAACAAGGAGATTTTAAAGATTAGAAAAAATTTAAAGATTTCGATTGTTCATTTTTAAAATTGAAATATCGAGATTTCAGATCATAGGGGTCAAGTGGTTAGCGCGTCGAATGTTTGACCTGTTGATTCCAGGTTCGAGTCCCAGTCGAGGCTACCACAAAAAAAAATGAGTAGTTAGGTGCTCGGTGGATCCAAGGCTTAAACAAATTCCATGGGTGGCACCCAGGTTAAAAATGAGCCCCTCCATAGGATATTTCTCTCGGGACACATCCTAAATCCCATTAGCTAGTGTTAGCGACCACACAATTTGAGTTGTTTTTCAAAAAAACTTCTTGTAATGAATCCCCCTGGTTTTCATGTTCAGTCATAAAATCATTTATTTAAATCAAAATTTCTAAAAAAAAATGCGTTTTTTGCTTCCATCTTTACCAACAAATTTTTAAAGAACAGCAAAAATAAAAAACACATATTTTTTTACGTAACATAAATAACAGCGCAAAAAAAGTGGACTTCATTAAAAAACGCAGTCGCAGCTAATAAACCCAACATAACCCATAAAAGTGCACCAATGAAAGAATTTTTTTAAACACCATTCAAAAAAAAAGACTTGAATGAATGAATGAAATCTCATCATTATTTATTACAAAGAAAGAAAGAAAAGAAAATCCCCCTCTATTTGTATCCTTGACAAAAAAAAAAGAAATTTTTTTTGTGCTTTAAAAAAGTAAACGTAGAATTTTAAAAAAATTATTTTTAGATTTGAAAATATGACATAATTAGAGTCTGCACAGACTACAGCAATAGCACTAAAATAGAGTCATTGTGTGGAATTAGTTTTTTTTGGAAAGAGTAATCTTGGCAATGAAAAAAAAAATGATAAAACGGAAGCAATTTAGATAATGACAAATATTATTGCATTTGCGACTACTGATAGACAAAAGAATTTTTTTATATCAAATTTATCAGTGGATTTTATGCAAATTAAAGTTACTGTAGTATTTGCAGAAAATTATTTGGAATAAGTTAAGCTAAAAAACTGGTATGTTTCAAAAATGATAGTAACAAACTTTTTATATTCCTAATACCAAAAGGGTTACTATCGTTTTTTCAAATATCTACAAAATAGTACAAAGACGTTAGAAGGGGTAACACAAAATTACCCACATTCAAGAAAAAGAGTAAGAACAGCGCATCATTATTGCATAAAAGGTTACTTTCAAAAATGATAGTAACACAGTTTTATATTTTCTTAACAAAAAATGATTACTATCATTTTTTATAAAACCAAAATTTCCAAATTTTTGAAAAAAAACAAAGCTTTTAAAGGTCAGAAAGTTATTCGCATATAAGTAAGATAGTATAATGATTGTTAAAATAAATGGTCAACAACGGTTAATCAAAAATGATAGTAACAGACTTTTATATATTCTTAACAAAAATTGATTACTATGATTTTTTTAAAAGATCTGAAAATATTAAAAAACCATTGCAATGGCCATAGAAAAATGCAAGAAGAAAATGCCATTTGAAAAAAGAAAAAAAATATATACAAATTTTGTGTTCAGAAAAAGTCATTTCCAGGAAAGTAAAAAAACCAAAGTTACACAAAAAATATGGAAACATCGAAAATTTTGTTAAAACAAAATTACTATAACTTTTTGCAGTTTTATAAAATTACAGTAATTCTAAAATTTAGCACAAAATTGCAAACAAAAAATTACAAATTTTTAGCAATAATTTTTCTCATGACGGGAACTACACCATATTTCATAAAAGAATACTGTAATAATATGCCAACCAAAAAGCTAATCCAAAAATTTTCGATTTCCTTTTTTAAATTAAAAAAAGTTTCTAATTTCACTTAAAAATGACTAACAAGAGTAGTATTATTTCTTATTATATTGGCTATAAAATAAACAAAGTTTTTTTTAAAGAAGAATATATAAAAAAAGTAATCAATAAAAAATTCTTCTGCTTCTCATTTCCTCTTCTTCCTTCTTTGAAAGACAGAGAGAAGAGAAGAGCTTTCATTCTGGAGAAAAGCTTTTTAAAGAAGAAGTAGTATGCGTGTATATAAATGAATAATCGAAAAGCAAAAAAATGAAAGAAAGTAAGTAAGTAAACCCCAACAGAAGAAGAAGAAAAAAATAATATATAATTGTATATAGAAAAAGTATCAGATTTACAAATGGCTACTACTCACTCCACACGTGGGCAGCAGGGTGCGACAAATTTTCAAAATTTTGCACGCGACTTTTCGAGCACAGGGGGGACCCTTTGCGATTTTTCAAATTTTTCAAATTTTGAACATGATCATTTTTGGGTATAAAATACCCTACTTGTGTGTGAAATTTTACTTTGTTTTTTAAGCATATTTAAAGCCATTTTTTGAGTTTAATGCCTCATTTATGTTTAAAAAAACATCAACAAATAACTTTAGGCTCACTAGAGTAAAAGTGGTTGTAAATTTCTAAATAATATTTTAATCCCTTAAAGAAGTTATAACTGCAACTGATAAATTTAGCTGAAGTTGGTGTTTACTTGAAACATGTCTTGCTGAACCGCTTTATGGGCATTCATAAAGAGAAAATGGGTGAGGCTAGACAATAGTCATAACAAAAAAAATAAAGCGCCGCGATAGCGGCGCCGAAAAATTTTTGATAAATGAGGTGCCAATAAATACACCAGAAACATATTTTTATAAATATTACGGACAAAATAAATTAATGCCAAAAGAAATCATGCATTTTCGTTGTTTAGTTTAATTTTTGAATCTGTTTTTTTACCTGGATTCATTTAAAACATCCTCAAACGGCACCAGGATTTAAAGTGATGATACAACATCAAAAGGTTATTACAATGAGCTCATCAAATTGGATTTTAAGATTTATTTGTTATTTATGCATGATATTCTACGACCTATTTCACAACTATCCGAAAAACTTCAAAAAATCTCTATTCTGTTACAAATGTACAACGTAATTTAGAATCAAAAATTTCAATTGGTTGAAATGCAGAAATCATTAGGGCAAAAAATTGATAGCTTATTGTTTTTAGCAGAATGTGAAAAAAATTGAGAAGCTGTTCCTTGTACAATTGAGTTCTTCGATTTTCCATGTTTATCAATCAAAATTTATCTATTCAACATTACATGCTTAGACAAAATAATAAAATTAAATTACAAAACTCTTTTCCCTTTTCCCCTTTCTCTTTTCTCTTTTCCCCCTCTTTCCTTCCTTTTTTCCTTTTCTTCTTTTTTTCTCTTCTTTTTTGCACGCGACCTAGTTTTTTCCTTGCACGCCGCACGCAACCAGGTGCGCGAATCGCACCCTTGCGCACCCCATGCCCACGTGTGACTCACTCATTTTTATATTGGTATATATGAATGTGTTTTTGATGAGAGGGGGTTGGGAGGTTAAAAATTTAAACAAAAAAACTTTTATAGAGCAAAAAAATGAATGAAAAAATTGTTACTATTGTTAAAAAAGGGTTAAGGTTAAAAAACGGTTATTATCGAAAAATGATAGTAATCCAGTTTATATATTCCTTGTACAAAAGTGATTACTATCGTTTTTTAAGAAATACCAAAATATCAATGAGAAAATGCCACAGGCATAAATATCAAATTTACAGACGACTACTACCCCTTTTCAATTTTCATATCGAAATATATGTAATTTTCATGAGCGAAAAGAAGGTGAAAAATCCAAGCAAATGAATAAAAAAAAGAAAAGTAAAATCTCGAAGAAAAAAAATTTTAATAAGCAAAAAAGAATAGACAGTGCCATTTTTTTTCTTGGGATACTATAATAATAATAACAGTTGAGAAAAATTTATTTTAATATTCGTAGTTACAAAATGGTTGCTAACACAAACATACGACGACGATGAGGATAGCAACAACAATAATAATAATAATAATAATAGCAGTAGTATGTTGAAAAAAGTACACGTATATTTTAGAAAAGGAATATTGGACTGGGAAAAAAAGAGAGTATGTAATTATTTGCAGCAGCTAAAAATGTTTTATTCTTGAAAAATGATTACTGTCAAAAAAGATAGTAATCATCTTTTATAAATTTAATGCAAAAAGTGATTACTATCATTTTTTGAAATAATAAGAATCCATCGAAAAAAGTAACTAATTGGTTAACATTTAAGGAAAATAGTAAGAAAATAGTTTTATTATCGCTGAAGACAGTTTGTTTCGAAAATGACAGTAATCTACTTTTATATATTCTTAACAGAAAAATGATTACTATCATTTTCTCAAATACCATCAAAATATTTAAATTTTCGAAAACGAAGCTTTTAAAGGTCACAAAACTGTTCAAATTTAAGGAAGTTAGTAAGTAATCAATATTTATATATTCCTAACACAAAAGTGATTACTATCATTTTTTCAAATGTCATCAAAATATTAAAAAGACGTTAAAAGGGGTCACAAAATTACTCATGTTCAAGAATAATAGTAAGAATACTGTTATATTGCCAAAAAAGAATATTCTCAAAAAGTGAGAGTAATCCATATTTATATATTCTTAACGCAAAAATGATTACTATCATTTTTTTCAGCTATTACCAAAATATCAAAAATACCATTGAAAATCACGAAATTGATAAGAAAGATAATATCGCTTTTGACGCTGAAAACGGTTACTTTCAAAAATGATAGTAATCCATTTTATATATTCATAGACAAAAAGCGATTACTATCATTTTTTACAAGGATTTTTAAAAATGCCAAAATTCCTTCAAAAGATGCAAGAAGCCCTCAAAAAATCATGTTGCCATCAAAAAAATGCCATTGAAAAAAAGCTTACAAAACTATTTACACTTTTTACGTTTACGTTTAAAAACAGCAGCTATTTCCAAGAAAGTAAATAAACTCAAGTAAGCCAGCCAACAGAAAAAACAGAAACTTTGTAAAAGCAATAGATAACTCTTCTTCACTCTTTTTTCTCAGACAAAAAAAACTTTTTTTCCCTTCTTCTTCATTTTTTTTTCGTGAAATCGACATAAAAAAAGAGGAGTTAAAAACGAAGAATACATATATATTTTTCTCCTCTTCTTCGTCTTCTTCGCCTTCCAATGGCATTGGCAAAAGCAGCAGTGGTGAGGCAATGGCATTATATGTATATATATTTTTTTGCATTGGCATTGCTTGAGGGCTTGTTGTGAGAAGAAGCTAAAGTAGAAGAAGTAAAAATGCGCGCAGAAGAAAGCGAAAAGAAAAAAATTACATTCAAAAACACGGACAAACTTTTTTCAGAAGGCTGCTACAGCTTGAGGCTTGGGATTCCCCTGTTCTTCTTTTTTTTTACGCTTAACAAATTTTGCCCTCCTTGTCGGTGCTTGCTTGCTGCTGTTGGCATTGCTGCTTTTTTATGTGCTTTTTTTTGCTGACCATAAACTGACTGAGACTTTTTTAAAAAAAAGAAGTAGACGAGAGAGAGATTGCAGAAGGCTTACTTCCTCTACTTTTGCAGTAGTTGATGAAAAAAAGTGGTTTAAAAGCAAGGACATTGCCGAAATCGAAATTCAGAAAGTTGAAATCGGGTTGTCGAAATTGAAATAATTTTAGTTTTAATCAGTAAATTTCGGTTTTTTCAATTGGTAGAAAGCGGTTACTGTTAAAAAATGATAATAAGCCATTTTAAGTATTTTTAACGAAAAATCAATTACTATCACTTTTTTCAAAAATCTTTAAAATGCAAAACATCACACAATTATTTACATTTAAGAAGGATAGTAACAAGATTTTCCATTATTATGGCTAAAAAACATTTACTGTAGAAAAGTGATAGTAACACAGTTTATATATTCCTTATACAAAATCCATTACTATCATTTTTTTAGAACTATTCATAAATTTTCATTTCGGAATTATCAAAATTGGAATAAAGTGTTTTTTGTCAGAAATCAAAAAACATTCAATTTTGGCATTTTGTAAAGCGTTGTTTAGAAAACGAAAAAAAAGATTTTTTAAAGAAAAAAAAGAAAACGGATGAGATCAGGAAGTGCAGAAAGAAAAAAAATATGAATAGTTATAGCTATTTCTCTATTTTCCGTTTAAGATGGATTTCAAAAAAAAACGAAATAAAAAAAGCACATAATAAGAGAGATTTGTAAATAATGCTGCTGTTACTTTTCTTGTATAATAGAAAATATATTAACATCTTTCAGATAGCATTCTTAAGACGATTCATAATAGCACTTCTTTAAAAAAGTTTTTTTTAACAATAAAATTTTTGAAGCATAAATAAAATGTAATTGTTCAATATTGAATGGCGATGATGATGATAGCAGCAGATTCTGAAAAGTAGGTATATAAAAGTAATAATAGTGTATGTAGATTATGGTATGAATCCACGTAAGAAATATTATGGGGCCGAAGTTCAAAAAGAGAATGACAAAAAAGATATATAAATGTAAGTTTTTCAAGACTAAATAGAAAAACTAATGAAAAAAAAATACAGTAGTATCTAAAATTTGCATAAAAGCTATTCTAATGGAAGAACCAAAGCATTATTTTAATTTCGATCAACAAGTTTCGGTTTTGACAAAATTGAAACTTGTTTCAATTGTTGTTGTTGTTGAATGAAATTCAAATGCAAAAACTAAAAACTCAAAGCATCCACCTCCTTCTAGTCAAATATTGAAATGTTCAAAATTCACTAGCTCATTCGTCATCACCCTCAACTAACCCTTTTTTTACCAGACAACATACGTAAATATAGTCTCAAATTCCAAAAAATTTTTGCTATTTTTACAAAAAAAAGAAGAGAGATATCTAAAAAAAGAATAATTGTATTTTTATAGAACAAAAAAAGAAGAAAGAATGAATGCCAATTGGTTCATTGGAAGAGGAGGAAAAAAAGAGATAGATACAAGTTTAATTTGAAACACGATCTATTTTTGGTAGTAGCAGCAAACTCTTTCTACTTTCTTTGCTCGCATCATTTTGCCACTTTCTATTTTGTCATCGTTGTCTCCTTCTTCGTCGTCGTCGTCTTCCACACTTAAAACTGACGTCAACAAGAAGAAAAAAAAGGAATGCTTGGAGAGAAAGAGAGAAAAAAAAAGATTTTTATGCAAAAAAAGAAGTGTTATAAGTTGCTTATTTATTTTTATCCTTGTTATTTATTTGTAGTTATTGCAAAAATGAAAATGCAGGAATTTTAAGGCTACAAGTATGGCTTTATAAAATAAGAATTCAGAAAAGTTGGAGTTAAAACAAACACTCATATAACTGAGAAAATTTCAATCACTTTAAAAAATTTTTTCAACAAATATCCAAATTAGGCCGTCACCAAAACACAGGCTAGACTCCATACCTTCTTTTTACTTGCACCAAGTGGATCCGGAGTTGAGATCTCATATTTTGTCTATATACAAATCTTGCTATGGTATAGTTAAGAACAAAATAACAGCGATAGAATCCTCTTCCCTTTAGATTTAACAGATTTACGGATATAGCTAATAAATAGAAGATGATATCTATTTTTGTTATAAAACATCCAAAATTCTGCATAATGAATACTTTTCAAATGTTATAAATGTATTATTAATGGATTATTTAAGTTGTCCTTGCTATTATGCCTCTTTAAAATCATCGACATCAAAATTTTTATAACAGAAACAATTATAGCCTGCTATTTATCAACGATGTCCATATGTCTATGTTATTAGCTATATCCGTATATCTATTAAATCTACAGATCGAAGATTCTGCATCTGCTGATATTTTGTCTCTAACTATGGATTTTCAGAAGAAGATGTTAACTTTGAAAAATAAAAAAATTTTTAATAAAGAGAATTTCTTTTTTTGGATGAAAAAAAATATTGTATAACAAAAAAAATGATAGCGTGTGTGAGAAAACACTAAAATTAAAATCCCAAATAAAGATTTTAGAAAATTGGTAGTTATGCTTTGTTTCTACAGTAACGAGAAAGGCAAATATCAAAAAAAAACTGAGATTACGTAAAAGAAAAGGAAAAAGACATTTCAACCCCGCTTATTATCTTTCCACAGTTGGCTTTTTTTAGAAAAATGTATTTGCAAAAAAGTTTTTTGGAAAACGGATACTTTTTTAATGATAAAAGCAGTTTTTTCACGGAAATACAAGAAAATTTTTTTTACCTATAAAAATTACTGCGTTTCAAAAAGTTTGACAAGTCACAAAAATATGCATTTAATAATGACGTCCAAAGCAGTGTTGTACCTTCCCATTTTTTGTGACTCCGACTTCGGCGGCATGTTTTCCTTTGATCTTTCGAAAAGATCGACTCCGACTCCGTAGTCGGAGTCGCAACAACACTGGTCCAAAGTACAGCAGAAAAAGACTCGATTAAAATGCAAATTAAATTAAAAAAATTTAAAAGTGAGTAATATAAGCTGCTTCTGTAGGTGGCGGTAATTTGATATTCATATACACACACATATTAGTTTACATTTATTAATTTTTGACTTTATTTGTTTGCTTTTTTTAACCTAGAAAGAGAAAAACAGAAGTTTAAAAAAGGTCAACAGAAAAATAGAAAGAAAAAATTATATAGGTAATACAAAAGATTGAACGTGAAATTCGTTAGAGGAATGTATTAAAACAGATTTCTTGAAATCCAGAATTTATTTTGTTATGAGATTGTTACACTTTTTGACATGCAAGCGTTCGTGTTTTTAACATAAAATACATTTTTTTACTGGTGGTAAAAAAGGGTATCACATTTTTTGAATATTTGATTGCCTCAAATTATTTTCATATTTGAGTCAAATATGAACAATTTTTCAAAGCTGAGCTTGCTGGCCAAAGTTAAAGAGAATGTATACAGATTTACGATATCTATTTTTTGCTATAAAATTTTGATGTCGATGATTTTAAAGAGGTATAATTGCAGATTAATATTCAAACAATAACAGCAAATAACTCATAACTCATTGAAAAAGACTTAAAATATCATTCATTTTTTTCTTCTAAAAATACCCAACTAATAATAACATCTGCTGACCAAAAAAAGCTCAAGAAAACATAACCTTAAAAAACATCCAGTAACTTTGTAAAGACCAAAACATACAACAATAAAAATCTCTTCCTATTTGTTAAAGTCTTAAAAGCTTTAAAAAACATTTTTCACTTTTTTGTTTTATAAAACCTTTAAAACAAAAAATATACATAAACAAAAAAAACCAATATGTCAAAAAAAAGAAAAAAGCAAAGTTGTGGTATAAAACATTTGTAAGCATTACAGAAGCTCCTGCAGGAGGAGGGAAAAAAGGAGGCTTTATTGATTAATGTTTTTTTTTCACTCTCAATTCTCTGGATTCTGAAAGTAAAAAAGAAGAAATGTTGTTGATAAAAAGTAAGTAGAAAGGAAAAAACGGAAGTAAACAATAAAAAAACCAAAGCATAAAAAAAAGGAAACAGAAAAAAGGGTTTATTTGCAAGCTCTAATGATGAAGACCTAAACCTAATGGAAAAAAATATGAGTCCAGAGAGAAATTTCCTAAGGAGAGGCTATCATTTTAACCTCGATGCCACCCATGGAATATGTTATAACCTTGGATTCATCAAGCACCCCAACCATTCATGTTTTTTAGCGGGATTCGAATCTGGGATCACCAAGTTGTACATCCAACGTGCTAACAACACGACTATATGAACTGGCAAGTTTTTTTATTTTGCAACACGAATATTACCCTAAGAACCAAATATTTACTACCAAATCTTTGACACGGTGATTTAATAGGTAATCCAAAAATTGGAAACGATAACAATTTCCGTTATAAAAATTTTGATGTCGATAATTTTAAAGAGGTGCAATAGCAAGGATAACTTAAATAATCCATTAATAACACATTTATGATATTTGAAAAGTATTCATTTTGCAGAATTTTTGGATATTTTATAACAGAAATAGATATCTCGTCTGTTATTCATTATAAATTATCAGTTAAATTCACAGATCAAGGATTTGGCAGCTGATAATTTGTTTCTGATTATCTCATACGAAGACGAGCATTTGGACAAAACACCTCAACTCTTCTTTGAGTTGGAGCCCCCTCTTCGATTAGAATGCTCACGGTCATCCCATTGGGGTCAGAAAGTATCTAGGTTTGCACAAACTATGTTTTTTTCTACAACGTAGAAAGTAAAAAAACGGAAGTAAACAATAAAAAAACAAAGCATAAAAAAAGTAAGGGTTTTCTTTATTTATAGTTGTTAGCAGAAAAAAAGAAAAGGAAAAATAAATAACAAAATTTTTTTAGAAAAAAAAGCGAAAGAAGAAAATAAATAGATATAGGGATATCTAATGCTTAATTGAAAGGATGAAAAGATGAATGAAAATGCATGAAAAATAAATGAATAAATAAATGAATAAAAGGGCAATCAACAGGCAACAGGCAACAAAAAACATTAATAGCAATAGCTATGAGAAGAATGCTGATGACGGAATGTCAAGCTTTGATGTTTGCTTTTTGGTAATTATTGTCTTTGTCGGTAACGGTGGTGGTGGTAATAGAAATTTTTTTGGAAGTGCAAAAATTTTGCAATAAAAAAATAAAAATAAAAAATTAGTGGGATAAGAAGAGCAAAGAAGCAATAATTGGAAAAGATCGTTTACAATTAATTTCCACTTTAACCTAAAATGGCCATAATCGAAAAATCGAAATTTTGTTGGTTGCATTTAAACTAATATTAAAAATACACAAATGTTGAAAAATATTATTGGCATTAAAAAGTCACTTAAATAATTACTCCTCCAAAAAATTTGCCTGCCCCAATAGAATATATATATATATGTCAATCTACAAAAACAACAAAATTTTTTTATAAAGTTAATTTTTCAAATACGCAAAAAAAATTTAATTCAATTCAAAAAAACATATTATTAAAGTCATTATTTGTCTACATCTGTATATGACTAAGATCACATACGTAACAAGGAAGAAGGAAGACATGTATGGCAAGCGCAAGTCAAAAAAGAACAAAGTAAGTATTAAAATTTATTTGTTGTTGTCTATTGCTCTTATACTACACTTCTATTGAAAAAATGGATTATTTCAACAATAACAAGAGCAAAAAAGAGGGATACATGCACATACATACGTCGTAGATATGTAGATTACAAATGTTTTTTTCATTTATCGTTGTTTGTTTTATTATTTTGCTCAATGCCATTGCCATTGATGATGACGCAATGAAAACAATGAGATAAAAAAATGTAATGTAGGAGTAAAAAACAGAAGAAGAGAGAGAGAGATATTGAACGAAAAAAAGTGTCAAATTTGAATTTGTTTTTTTGATAAATAAAAAGAAGTTTAAGCTGCTGTCAGTTAAAAAAGACAAAAAAACAGATGATGGAACGCATGGAAGCGTCAGAAACAAATAACAAAACAAAAAAAAACATTTGTCAAAACAAAAAGTTTAAAATGGCATTTATTGGTCAGGGACCGCTAAAAATTTGCATAAACACTTATGGATGATACAGTGCCCAATTAAATATGAGACATAGACTTTACACCTCCATACCCTAAATGATCAATTGTGAGTAATTAGAACAGCTTCCTCTTAAACATTATTCATGACAGTTTAATCAGCTTCAGACAATTAAAGATATGACAAAACAACAAAATTGTTTCTCATAGAATATACTACAATATGTTAAAAAAATCTTAGACTACAGACCAACGATATCAGTGAAAAGAAACCCTTGTCTTTATTCCATCCATGATTCATTCATTCAGAAAACATATTCCGTGACTTTTAAGATTAAACGTTCTCTCTCTTATAAGCTTTCCCTCCTCTCCATTTTCTGCCAATAAAGTATGAAAGCAAAGTTCACTTCAAAAAAATTGTTTCCTTCGAAGCTTCATTTTTTTTTGTTGACAGAAAAGGAAACCCTCAAACAAAAACTAACCCTAAAAATAAATATAATTTCCGGTTCAATTAAAAAATATATTTTTTATAGGTTTTTTCTCTCAAATGACAAATAAATTTGGCATAAAATAATAGCATGAAAATTAGGCGACATGTAAAAAATATAGTGTAAAAAAAAGAAGCTGAAAAAAATGTGTGATAGCAATGAGACGTACAGAGATGTAGCATAGTGATAATTAGTCAAAAATGTAACAAACACATTCTGCAATAGCTAAACACTATCGGGGCAAATGTTTTACACGCATGCTCGTTTTCAATTTTGCAAGTTTATGATTTCAAAGCTTAACCAAAGATTTGAAGGTTAAATCGAAATTAAGAAAGCTGAAATCAAAGCTAAATCAAATCAAAATTCATATAATTTTTATCAATAAATTTTACCATAAACGTTTTCAAGTTACTTCTCGAGTTAAATTCCCATATTTTGCTTATGTACTTGTCATGCTACGGGATAATTATCGCCCAAATATTAGCTGCACAATTCCTATTTCTGGTATTTAATAGATATATGAATATAGCTAATAAACAGCAGACGATATCTATTTTTGTTATAAAATATCCAAAATTTTGCATAATGAATACTTTTCAAATATTATAAATGTATTATTAATGGATTATTTAAATTATCCTTGCTATTAAACCTCGTTAAAATCGTCGGCATCAAAATTTTATAACAAAAATAGTTATCGTCTGCTATTAACTTTTTCAAGATCAAAATATCGTAATTTGCTTTTATATTTCGATCTTTAAATGATTAAAATATAGCCTAGATTACAGCCAAAAAAATTTACTTAAACTTCAAAATTTCAATTTCGGGGGAATTACTAAAAGCTGGACTTGGACTTGGACTTGGCTACTAAAAGCTGGACTTGGATTTGGACTTGGACCTGGACTTAGAAAATTTTTCGAAAAAAAAAATTTTTTTTTCTCGATATTATCAAAAATTTGTACGGGATATATATTTTCGACTATGCTGATCACGAATATCAACTTTTTAGGTGACCTTTTTAAATTATTTGCTCAGATATTGCGGTTTGAAAATTTTGCAAATTCGGTAATTTTGTATGTCCAATATTTCGTTATATAATTCGAGAAGGTCACCTAAAAAGTTGATATTCGTGATCAGCATAGTCGAAAATATATATCCCGTACAAATTTTTGATAATATCGAGAAAAAAAAATTTTCTAAGTCCAGGTCCAAGTCCAAATCCAAGTCCAGCTTTTAGTAGCCAAGTCCAAGTCCAAGTCCAGCTTTTAGTAATTCCCCAATTTCGGTCAAATTTATGCCACAGTTTAATATAAGCTTTGATATTTCGATTTTCAAAAAACCGAAATTTTCTACTTAAAATGAAAATAACTTGAATAAAATTTACGATTAGATATGATTTTGTTTAATTTATAGTTCCGATTTTTCAAAACTCTGGTCTAGTTTAACACAAAACTTTTATGGCAAATGGTTGAACACTTGTTAATTAAACTTTAACAACATAATGTACGCCACCAGGGATAACAAACAGCGCAATTTGAAAAAAAAAGAACAGAACAAGCCTCTTCCAATATCTTTTTTTACATGTACATATTTAAAAAAACAAAATAAAAAATACGGGGAAACCACTTTTCCTTCTTCAATGGCATCATCATCCTCGTTGTCGGCTGTTTGTCGCTGCTGCCGTCGTCGTCAATGTTGTTATCCCCTCTGCTTCTTCTATCTTCTTTGTTGCCCCTATCTTTTTCAATAAAAATATCTGTCTTTGTATATCTCTTTCTATATGGCTATAGCTCCAGTAGAATGCCAATATGGTAGTGGTAAAAGAAGCACCAGCAAAAAAAGCAGCTTTTTTTCAAACATTCAAAAAAATGCTGCTTCTTTTCATTTTCACTTTTTTTCTTCAAAAGTAACTGTTATCTCTTTTCTCTCCTCTTCTTCTTCTTCTTTTTTTTCTTCCCCTATCATTTGAAGCGGCAAAAATTTTTTTTCTGGTATCTTTTTCTCCCTTCATACTTCTTCTTTTCTTCTTTGTTAAAGAGAGAATGATGAAAGCTATCGTTGTCAAATTTATTCAAGCGTATTTTAATATTACTCAAAACAAAACTTTTTCTTTTCAACAAAAAAGGAAGAAGAAACTCATGACTCAATGAGAAAAAGAAAAAGTTAGTTTTGTTTTTATTTAAAAAAGTGCAAGTAAAACAAAAAAAGAAAGAATACCAAAGAAGCAGCAATAAGTGTGTAGTAAATTAATGAAGCTCTCAGGGAAAAAAGGAAAAAGATGAAAAGAAGGAATCAAAACACAGAAAACAACAAACATGACAATAATTAGTATCAAAATGCTTGCAACAAAAATAACTAAATGAGATACATGAAAAAAAGAGGTGAGTTTGAAGAAGAGATGCCAAAAAAGCAATTTGTATAAGAAAACTTAATAAAACCTTTTTGGCTAAAATAAAAAGACTTATACTTGAATTTATGCTTGTAGGCCCTAACACCTACTGATCCCTAAATGCGAAACCCATGAGAAAACATCCTAAGGAGGGGTTCACTTATAACCTGGATGCCACCCATGGAATTTGTTTTAGCCTCCAATCCACCGAGCACTCGACCACTCATGTTTTTTAGTGGTAGCCCTGACTGGGACTCAAACTTGGGATCACCAAGTCGATCATCCAACGCGCTAACCACTCCACCAACTGAACTAAAAACCATATATCCAGGCAACGATTGATCTTTGGATTTTGAAAATCGAAATTTATATAAGAAATAAAGACTATTTTTAAAAACAAATATCTATTGCAATGAAAAGAAGGTGTGACAAATATTGTGTAAACGATAGCATTAAATGATTAACAAAACTAAAAGAAATGTACTAAAGCGTTTAATTTCAACCTAAAGCCTATAAGACATTCCACATTTCATTATGCAATTTTGTTAATGATTGAATTTTCAAGCAACTATAAAGATTTTAAATTTACAAATTTAATAAGTTTTATAAATTATCAACAGCAAATATTTAAAAAAACAGCTGCTACACAAAAAAATAATTAATATTTAATAAAATAAATGAGTCAAATAAAATTTATAAAAAACCAATATTTGCCAAGAAAAAATTATTTTACAAACAAATTTAGTCAATAATAATAAAAAATTAATCCGTGTAGGAGGAGGAGGAAAACCGAAAAAAAGAAGGAAGACAACGACAAAAAAAGCCTTAAGGGCTTTAAAATGAAGAAGTAGTAAGTAAGTAAAAAAAAGTGTCAAAAGCTTTAAAAACAAAAAAAAGAAAGAAGAAGAAGAACCCACTTTTTTCTTTTATGGGTTTTTTTAGAAAACGTGTAAAGCAAAAAAGAGAGAGAGAGACGGAAATGGCCAAAAAACAGACAGCAGCTTGTCGGAGAAGTAGTAGTAGTAGCAGTAGTAAGAGTAGTAGTAGTAAGTACATGTATGTTTTTTTTTTAAAAAAAAAGTATTAGTAATAGCAGTGACAAACAAGACATTGCTTGGATTCTATTTTTTTTTGTTGAAATATAAAAAGTTGAAGTTGTGAAAGAAAGAAAGTGAGGCAAAACCAAAAACAAGCAAATAGAACCAGAAAAAAGCTACACAAAAACATACAGTGTGATGCAAAAAGATAGCGCCACCCCAAAATTCACGCTTTTCAAATTCTGGGAACATGATATCAATTTGTAATATCGATATTTGGAATCAGCATGTTAAAAAACCCTAAAACCGGAGGAATTGTCTAAAATGGCTCACTGGTAATAATTTAACAGTAATATTTGTTAAAATCGGTTGATGCAAAATGATAGCGCCACCCTTCAAAAATTTGAATATGACAAGATATGGAGTAACCATTGTTTGGGGGTTGTTAAACATGCTAATTTGAGCTAATTTATGGAGAACATATCATAAAATATTCATTGGCGCCGATTTGGCGTCGCTTTGAAAATACACTATTTCCTTGTATATTGCACTTTTTCCGGTGCTGGTGCAGCAGTGCAGAATTAGTTTTAGAGAGAACCAAATATGCCATTTTGTAGTCCTATCGATACTTATCAAGTCCTGAAAGTTTCATAGCTCAATATCTAATACGCACCTCCAGTCGTCAATTCAAAGTTGCTGTAAAACAGCAAAAAAAGCACAATTTTCTTTAACAACAAGGAAAAATTAGCTTTATACCTGATTTTCAAAGCGGCGGCTGGATACGCGTATTAGATATTGAGCTATGAAACTTTCAGGACTTGATAAGTATCGATAGGACTACAAAATGGCATATTTGGTTCTCTCTAAAACTAATTCTGCACTGCTGCACCAGCACCGGAAAAAGTGCAATATACAAGGAAATAGTGTATTTTCAAAGCGACGCCAAATCGGCGCCAATGAATATTTTATGATATGTTCTCCATAAATTAGCTCAAATTAGCATGTTTAACAACCCCCAAACAATGGTTACTCCATATCTTGTCATATTCAAATTTTTGAAGGGTGGCGCTATCATTTTGCATCAACCGATTTTAACAAATATTACTGTTAAATTATTACCAGTGAGCCATTTTAGACAATTCCTCCGGTTTTAGGGTTTTTTAACATGCTGATTCCAAATATCGATATTACAAATTGATATCATGTTCCCAGAATTTGAAAAGCGTGAATTTTGGGGTGGCGCTATCTTTTTGCATCACACTGTACAAGCAGTTCATAAATTTGCTCAAAAACAAAGGTGCCAAAATATGGCACCTACAAAGAAAAATAAAGAATAATTCCAATGATATTACAACAAGCATCTTGAAAAAGTTAAATTGCACAGGCCCAATACATGCTGTTTTCTAGTCCCGAGAGAAAAAAATTTGTTTAAATGCAACAGCTAAATTTTAGTTTCAAAAAAAATTTAAGCTTTTGTGGCAACATTGTCAATGTTACATTGAAAAATGCAAATTTGAATGCCATCAATGATAGCCCATCATTTTCCTTGAATTGCGTGAATGCTATTTTTTTTTATTCCATTTTTTAATCTCATTTTTTGTTGTGATTTGTTCGTCTTTGACCTTTTCAAAGAATTACTTGTATCTGATTATCGCAGATAAACAATGGATTCAACTGAACCTCTTCCTCCTCCTATCACCACTGCTACTTCATCAAATGATAAAATTACAAAGCTTGCTTCAACTTCCAAACGTGCTTTATTCTTTGCTACATATCGTCGTAATCAACCATGGTCAATACCTTCAAAATTTATGTATCAAATGGCTAAGAATCCTTCGTCATCAAAAGTATATCAAAAGCTAATCAAGACATGCAAATACTTTTTCATCATTAATCCAATTCTTCTCATTCAACACTTAAATCTCATCTATAATGACAATAAATGGAATGCTACTGTTGATGAATATTGTGAAAGAGTTATTATTGATTTAAAAACTATTACTGCAAAAATTTGGATTCAAGGTGGAATTTCTACTCAAAAATATTCCAATGATGCCGATGATCAATATCTTACTACAACTGTACTTCCAAAGATTTTTCGTTGTGATATTACATGGATTAATATTGAAAAAGAAAATATTGCTTATCATGATTTTTTATTTATTGCTTCAAAATGTGATGCTGTTTATTTATTTAATGTTACTGTAAAAAGTGATGAAGATGGCTCTGTTGTTTCTATTGAAAAACTTTTTGAAGCTTTACCTAATGTTATATGTTTGTGGTAGTAAGTTATTATATTGTTATATTTTGCTTAAAATTGTATTTTTATTTTTAGTGATATTCGGTATGCTGCATCAAATATTATTACACAAAAATCTGTAACAGAATTAATTAAACTTCCACATTTTTTGACTCTTACTGTTTTACAATTATATGGTCTTTCTGATACCTTTGATATTGATGGCTTTTATGATTATATCAAGGTTGGCTTTTTTTCACATCATTTTTTATCATCGTAAGCGTTTTATCCAAACTTTTTTTTTAGAAAAATAAGCAAACAACAATTCATCTCATTTTTTGCGAACAAACTTCTGATGCATATAAACAACGCCTTCAAGCTATTGTTAATGAAATTGTCGAAGCAGAAAATCATGAATACAAGGTTGCTAGTATTCAATTTCCTGATCATGATGAATCAACATATCAAAAGTTAATGAAACTTATATGATCTTTTTCTATTATTATACAAATGCATGTATTTCGTATTAATTTATTTACTGCATCTTTGAATAAAATTTATTTCACGTAGCTAGCTCGTGACCAACAAATTGTTACAGCAATTTTTTGATCAAGAATCATGATTTTTTAATGAACAATCTTTCCACATTTAATTGTCTGAATGAATCATAAAAAGGTAAAGAAGCAGCGATCACTCTCTGTTGTCTTTTCTTTATTTTCACTGTTGCAAACAGCCCATCCCCTTTTTTTGTAATAAACTGAGTATATGAATAATGTTAAATGTTGCATTAAACAATGAAAGGTTTTTTTCTCATGAGTCTAAAAATTTTCCATTTTTGTACATTTTTTTTAAAACATTTATGATTCACTTATTTTTACATCCAAATTTCGTGCTCACTGTGCTAAACTTTAATTCAAAGTTTTCACTTATAGATCTATCCAATTATTGTTGACAAAAGTTATACAGCTAATGAAGTTATAATTTTTGGTCCACATAGTTATATTTGTATTGGCAAAACTCCATCACATTATCCTCCTCCCTATTTGATTTTCTATATATGTTTGGAATGTGTTCAAGGATGTAAATCAAAGTTAGTCTTACAAGATGGCATAAAAGAATATTATTATGGGCCAACATTTCATTGGTGTGATGCCATCGAAGGTGAGAGGTTTTTTTTAGTGACGAAAACATTGCATCAGGGGGGGGGGGGACAAAAACATTCAAGCAATTTATTTGAACTATCTGTACAAACATTTCTAATCAATAATATGCAACTTTTTTTTTGCAAAACATCAATCCCAACAAAGATTTTATAAATGGAATAAAATTTGGAGAAAACGACGCAGCACATTCATTTCCAAAAATTTCAACAAATGTGATTGTTTTCTTCTGTGTTCTTTTGTCAGCAGCTATTTTTATCATATTTTTTTGTTTCTTAAAATAAATTTGCATACTTTTTTAAAGCTCCCTTGTTTTTCTAATTTAATATTTGTTTATTAAAGAAAATGCAAAATAACAAATTACCTTTAAAAAATAAATGCGCGCTTTTCAATGTTAATCAAAGAAATAACGTTTTTGTTTGAAACTTTTAAGATGCCGGTTTTTTACATATAAAATATTGTGGTGTTGTTGAACAATCCAAATTTGCTATATCACCAAGTTGCTGCCATACACAGCTTCCACTCATTGCCCTAGGAAATCCTGTATGCCAAGGGGGAAGATAAGTTACACCTGTGTTATCTGACCATCTCCAATTGGCGCCTCCATCGACTGAACTTAAGCCAATCCAAAATGATGAAAAAGCTACCATAACAAAAGCTAAAAAATTTGAATACAATTACGAAAAAATGCCTTGGCACATAACTCACAATTTACAACATTAAATTCATCAACGCTATGAAAAGAAGGTAAATGTCCTCCCAATTGTTGGCAATGTTGTTCTGCCATTGTCCAAGAATACTTAATGGGAGCAGTTTGTTGAGTATAACTAATACCAAAGCATGAATGACTTGGTTGAAAATAAATCCAACCAAGTGGACATTTTTCAAATGCTGGTGGTTCTGGAGCTTTTGGAACTGCACAAACATATGGTTTTAGCTTGAAGCATTCTTGTGCAGACCAAAATCCATTTGTTATTGAAAGGGCAACACATGCTTCTGCGGTAATGTTTGAAGGTTCAGATGGTGCCCATTCTGTAAAGTTAAAAGAACTGCCATCTGTCCATGACCAAGTAGGTGGATGTACAAGTGTGGTACCACCAATCCAAAAATCGGCTACTGTACTTTCATGAAAGTTTTGTGCTCCTTAAATAATTTTTTTCATTATAGCCAAATAGTGCCGAGATGGTGCAAGCTGGTGCAGCCCAGTGCAAGATGGCGCAACAAGAAAATTTTCTTTTATAAAATAATGCGCATTTTCAAATGGTTGCCATTTTGTCAGTTTTAAAGATAGAGGCCTGATTTTTTGACCATTGTGTGCGGAAATGTCCGGGCTTTCAGAATCTATGCTAATTTTGAGCTGGTGCGAAGTCAAATTTGAATTTAGCGCCATTCGGCAAAGTGTTCCCAAATGCCAAAATTTTATGATCAAAAGATGCTCCCCTTTGTTGATGACATTCCTACTTTATGAGAACTTTTGGAACCTCATAGAACTCATTTGCCAGCCAGAAACGTGTGGGAGGCTAAAAATGACCACCCTGTATGACGCTACCCTGCAAGAATATCATTGATATATCCATCAGAAATAGATGCCAAATGTCCACCAATTTTTGTACATTCAATTTCAGCACCAGCAAATTGAAGTTTAGTTGAATTAAAAAAGTAACAAAATGAATTCCATTCAATTGCTTCAGGTGGACATGAAGAAGTAAAAACTATATGTAAGCTATAGAAAAAATAAAGAATAAAATATTGGAAAAACATTTTTTTTCTCGAATTAAAATAAGCACATCAATAAAGAATAACATTTTTTTTGTGCATCACTAAATGATGATATTTTTTTATTTCTTATCAGTAATTGGTAATAGATTAAATTATATTTGCTTTTAAAGTTTTTGAGGAATTAATTGAAAGCATATTTTTTATGTTTGCACATAAATTGATTCAATATCAGTTAATTGAATGAAATCAAAGAAAGCTTTTTGTTGAATTAAAACAAAATGAAGAATTTCGTGGACGTCTAAAGATTTCAGCCTTCCGTCTTTCTCCCTCTCCAAAGCAAATGTGTATACTTCTTGAAGATAAAAAAACATTGTTAACCATTTTAATCTTATTTTAAAGAAATTTAGAAGAAAAAACTCTACAAAAACTACAGTAATTTATATTGCACATTTATTTTAAGATAATAATAATTTGCTTTATTTTTAAACATTAATACACTTATAAAAAGGTAAACATTAAATTAGAATCAAATCATTGTAAAGTAAATATTATACGGAAAAAAACAGATATATAAATGAATAAAATTATATTGCAGAAATTGGAATTATAAGATGAGCAGCAACTTCAGAAGGAGGATTAGCTTTGAATGGTGTTTCAGGATCAATCGCATCATCAGAAGCTTCAACAAATTGAACAATCATTTTACCTTCTTCTTTTTTCTTTTTTGATGGAATAGCCTAAAAAATGTGATTGATATAAATATGTATATGTGTAAATATGATATATACAGTAATCCCATAGAGTAATAATAAATAATATCGTTAAAAAAACACAACTCGAAAAAGTACTTGAATCATATTCCCATCTACAGTAACCCCCAAAAGTATAAAAAGTAGCGACTTACAAGACAAGTAATTAATATTGTAGCAGAATCATAAGATTGAACAAAACCATAGATAGATTTAACACGATATTGTGAATCATTTGATGAGATTATTTTGTATGCTAAACGAGATGAACCAAAATTCCATAGTTGATGAACAGATGTAACATTTTTTGAAGGAAATACAGCAGTAGAAGGATTAACAGCAACAATAGCAGATGGAAAGATAACAACTTTAAGAGATTGTTTATCATGAATGGAACGATGTATGTCGACAAAAATCGGAGGATCAACATCAGCTACAGCACCAGATGGACGAGCATTATCAACACTACCAGATGGACGAATATTATCAACACTACCAGATGGACGAGCATTATCAACACTACCAGATGGACGATCATCATTAACAACAACAGCAGAAAGATTATCAACTGAAAAAGCATATAAATTATTTAAAATGTTAAAACATTTTACTCTTCCAAAGAGTTCGAGAATATCTCATGAAAGTAGCTATGTCACAAATCAAATTTTGGCATAAATAGACATTTCGCCAATTGGCGCCAAATTTAAATTTTTTGTGCTAGTTCAAAAGCAATTTCTTGACCGCAAATTTTAACTTTTCAATTCTGAAAGCTCATATTCGTAGGAAGGGGTTGTCACTGCTAGAAGTATCTTTTGCATCTATAATTTTGGCATTTGAGAACACTTCGCCAAAGAGCGCTAAATTCAAATTCGACCTTCCCATCAGCTTAAAATTAATGTAAATAATAATAATACTAATAATACTTTGATAAAAAAAAACATACCACCACCAGCAGCACTTTTTTAGCGGCAATACTTATTATACAACATCTTTAACAAAATTAAAATAAAGCTTATAAAAGCTGAAGCAGGTCCAAGTGCCGAAAGAATTATGAACTCAATTGAACAATCATCCATAATTGATTGCAAAAAACAGCAATTTACACAAATAAAAAAAGTACTTGATTGTATCCACCAAAAAACCTCACACTGGTTTTTTTCTCTTCTTTAATACTCAAATGTCATGCAAATTTATTTTTGTGTTCATTGTCTACCTATGTATCATTTGTCACAACAAAAGAAATGAACATGAAATGGTGCGCTTTCTCGTCTGTCAATTATATCCAGTTTTTAATTACCTTTGAATAAACTCAAATTTGCCACCCAATGTGTTCCCAAATGCCAAAAATTTTTTGTGCAAAAGTTATGTCATGCATTGCAAGTATGAATGCGTAACCCCCCAAAAGCACCGATTTTTTGAGTCCAAAAATACTTCGACGAATCTATGTTATTACAAAAAAAACATACCAGCAACATCTGTATTTTTATAGCAGTAATCATATAGCAGCGCTAATAAAGATACAGTAGTGTTAAATAATCCAAGAAAAAATGAAGATATCCATAGAATAAGAAATATCCTTAACCAATCTATTTCAATAATTATTTTTAAATGCGCTTAATAGAATAAATAAGAAATTACTCGAACTGTGTCCCCCAAAAGTTAAAAAAAAACTGTCTCCTTTTCAATCTAATGCAAATTTGTTTTTGTCTTTTTTTCGTTTTTTCCATCTTTGACTAAATCAGTCGTCAACAAAAAACGCTTTTAAAAGACGACTAGCTTAAAACATCCGATATTAAGGAAAAATTTAAATTTGGCGCTTTTTGACGAAGTGTTCCCAAATGCCAAAATCCTTTGTTTAAACGGTTTATAAGTCTTCTGTGTCTATGAATGAGCTCTGTGAAAACAAAAGCCGCGATATGCAAACGATCTTTTTACTATCAAAAAACACTTTAATCACATACAAAAAAGCATACCATTTTTCTTTTTATTCTTTTTAACAGCAGCAGCAGACTTCTTTCTACCACAACAAACAAGCGGCATATGTAATAAAATTACAATAACACTTAATATAATTCCAGGTTCCAAAAAGATGAAGAACAAAGTCCAGCAATCCATAATCAATTGTAAAAGAAGCTATTAACACAAATAAGCACAAATCCAGCAAAAATGATAAAACTGTTTTATCGTTTCATATTCAAATTTATGCAAATTTATTTTTGTTTTTTTTATTTTCTTTTTCAAGAGTTTATTCTGTGGTATAAATGCTGTCAGGCTATAAATGCAATCAACTATCTCCACCACAGGAATATTCAAAAATTAAATGTCACTTTAAAGCACAACAAAAGAATGCCAATATTATTAGTTCTTTATGGATATAAGTACAATATCATTGCAAATGTGTAACACTGTTAGTTTGAAGAAATCGTAATCTTTCTTTAATGTTGCATAAAGTAGCTACAGCAATCTAATTACAGTATCAAACATTGTTGCTAAATTATAAAAAAAATTACAATGATGTTGTGTTTTCAAAATCAAAGAAAAGTTTTTTTAACTTTCATATCCTCGAAGTATCAAAAAAGAAAAAGAAAGTTTAAAAAAAAATATTTGCCCCGTGGCGCTAAGTATGAATACAAAAAAAACATACCAACAGCAGCACCATCTTTTCCATTATTAAAAGGAGCATTAAAATCAAGCAACAATAATTTGATCACGTCCTTTATTAATTGGAGCATTGACATCTTTGTATTGATTGCCACAATCAGCATTATTGTTGCCTTATGCCAATATCATCAGTTCTTTATGGATATAAGTACAATACCATAGCAAATGTGTAACACACTGTTAGTTTGAAGAAATCATAATCTACTCTTTAACGTTGCATAAAGTAGTTACAGTAATCTAATTACAGTTTCAAACATTGTTCTTAAAATTTAAAAAAATAATTGCAGTCATGTTGTGTTTTTGAAATCAAGAAAAGTGTATTAATCAAAATAATTTATATAAGATTCACATAATTTTAATATAGTTTTTACATAATTATTAATTAATTATTTATAAATATTATTAAGTAGCATATTATTTACATTTGACGAATTTGACCACCATAAAATTGAGTAAAAAATTGGTCATCATTAAGGTGGTCTCCAAAATTGACTGCTCCACTATTATATGGTACGGAGATACCAACATTTCTTGCTTGATTGCCAACATTACCAATCCGAGGAATATCTATAATGAAATTAAGTTTTTAATTATTTTCAGAATGTAACCCTAATCTTATTTTTAAAAGGTAAAAACCAAATTTATTCTCAAATGATGCCGCAAAAATGGCTCTCTTTTTGCTTATATATTCGTCAACTATGGGTATATCAATGCAAAAAAAACTTACCAACAGCAGCACCATCTCTTCCATTATTAACAAGAGCATCAACATCGAGCAACATTAATTGTGGTGGTGAGAATTTGATCCCGTCCAGTATTAACTGGAGCATAAATATCTTGCATTTTTTGATTGCCGCAGTCAGTATTATTATTGCCTTCGAATTTTGTAAGAGGAGCAGAATTTGATTGAATTGGATTTGCGCAGTTAACATTTCGATCACCAATTCGAATAGCAGAAGGAATATCTACAAAAAAAGTGTTTTTAACTGATTCCAAAATTCTCCCTAACTTTATTCAACCAAAATTTTTCTCAAATGGTGCCGGAAAAGAGACTCTGTTTTTTACCTACATACTTATCAATTACAGGGATAGTTATGAATAAAAAATTGATTGCCATCTCTTTCTCTTTTATATACTTCTATTTTTCAAATAAGGTAGCTATCGTTGACAAAAGTTATAGGAAAAATTATTGAGATTCAACTCTGACATCATTTGGGAATGTTTATGGTAAGAAAAAAAACATACCAACAGCACCATCATAACCATCAGTAGCAGCAGCTTTCTTTTCACAGCATTTATCCAAAAATAGCTTCATCCACTTCCTATATCACTAAATATTGCTTGAATAGCATTGGGTTCACTCGAAGTTATGATATTGTAATTTGTTATCAAATTCATTCTTAGTTTTTGTTTTATTATTTGTATTGTAATTTTTTTTATATATTCTCTTTCTTTTTCCACTCTTGCTTCTATATTTGTTATACAAGCTTGACGTTTGGTCACTGAATCTTTGTCGTTCACTTGTGGTGTCTCTCTTTCATCTCTTATTTGAAGTTTGTGCTCTATTTGTAATGCTCCATCTTTAACGAAATGTTTGATTCTATATTTAATTCTTGTTAATCAGCAACTTCATTACTATAATTCGATAGCTTTCTCTCCTCCTATCAACGATATCTCTTCGCTTTGTAAGCCTCAAGCTACTACGGTTTCGCCACAATACAAATTTTTTGTGCTTCAAAATTAAAACAATGAATGATAAAAACAAATTTTTTATTTCATTTTCCTTTCATTCATTCATTCAAATCAACAACACATCAAACAAAATATAATCAAAAATATATATCTCTAAATAAATAAATACGTATATTTCAAACAAAAAAACACATAAAAAGTTATTAAAGCATCAACAACAACAATAAAACAAACAAAAAGTATCATAAATCAATCATATATTTATTCAATTTGAAATTCCCAATACAGGTTCATATTTGGTATCCGTCTTTTTGAGTAACATAAATGGTGTTGTTTCATCAGTTGTAAGACCAAAGATTTCAATTTTTGAACCATTAAATACAGCAATTGAACAGCTAATCATTTTTGACAAAATATGTAAATGAATATCTGTTATAGCATTAGTAATGAGGGAATGTTGAATGATATCTCTTGGAAGAGTAAAGCCATCATCTGAAAAATTATAGTACAGATTAGAAATAAAATTGAAAAGCATTTTTGAAAGAATGACACTTTTTTTTTATATATTCTTATGTTACTATCATTCAAAATAAAACTACAGTACCCAAAATATAAAAGAAGATTATACAAAATGTTAACACCTACAGTACTCAAAATCATAAACTAAAGCACTCAAAGTGATTGCTAAATTACCACATCCAAAATTGCTTAACTACAGTAACCCCAAAAATCAATTCCATAAAAATATACTTACCAGTAAAATATTGATTACAAAAATATTCTTTAATACCTTCTTGAATTTGTTTACCATATTCTTCTGCACCAGTAAGAAAGAGAGATAAACATGAAAATTCATTTGCTATTGGAGAAATTGGATGAGTATGTGCAACCTTTGATGAACCATTTATTTCAGATATTGTTGATAACGTTGATGACCAAAATTGATAACACTTATATGAAAATGGAAAACCAAATTTTGTTGCAATTTCACGCATTTGTCCTGATGAGGGGGTATTATAGATGAGAGTTCGATCAGCTGGAAGAAGGTATGGTTGAAATTCAGCTGGAACATTTGTTGGTAGAGGACGTTGAAGAGTAACAATTGGTTGTCGGGATGGTGTTGCTATTGAAGCTGGTGCAGCAGCAGCTGATGGAGTTGGCTGTTGTTGAACCGGTAGATAAATTGGTGTTGAAGTAACTTGTACACTTGGTGCAGCAGTAGCCGGTGCAGCAGCATTTGATGAATATCTTCGTGTTGGTGGTGGTAAACGATCACGTTGTTTATTAGCAGCAGCAGCGGCTGTTCCACCAGAGATCGGAGTTTCAGAATCAAAAACTGGTCGAAATGTTGGTGCATTTGATGGTGGTATTTTTGCAGATGCAGCTGGAGTTTGTTTAGATTTCAATGTACGGCTACGAACTCTTGGAGTTGGCTTTGGTGGTTGCGGTGGTGGAGGTTCAGGAATATCCGGTGATGGCGCAGTTGTTGAATCATATTCAATTGTAGTTTCAGGTTCTTGTGAACTAAAAAGAAAGCAAGAATTAGTTATTTCGTTAAAAAGGTATACTGTAGCTTTACTAATCATTCTATCTCAGCTTTCTTAAAACTACAGTATACCGAAATTTCAAAAACAATAACTTACTCATAACTTCTTTCATCTTCCATTGAAACATCATCTTCATCACCACCAGCAACAGCAGGAACAAAAGCATCATTATTTTCAGCAGATGATGCATCACAAACATGTCGAAGTTCAGATGGTCGGCATGTAGCATAATGATTCGCTTCACGAATAATAACTTTTCCTCGAATAACTTTATAAAAAGCTTTACGCTTTTGTCGTTCTCTTGTTAAGAATAAACAGTTATCACAATAAAATAGCACACCTCCATCAAATGTAACACCATATGAATATTCTCGTCCAATACTTTTATTAGGATGTGTAAAAATGAAGAGTTTTGTATCAACATCGACAACACCATTTTCAGCATTCTTAAGTCTCCAATGTGTTTTAGGAATAATTGACATTGCTTGAAGATTTGGTTTTCGACCACGATATTCTCCTGGTGTATTATTTGCAGATGTTGAAGCAGATGCTGGTGTAGCAGTTGTAGTAGCTGGAGATTGAAGAGGTGAACGAGAACGTGATCGTGAAGGTGGTGTATCAGCACGTGAACGACGAGGTTGAACTTTTCGTGGTGGTTGTCGTGGAGGAATAGGAATAGGTTTTCTGAAAAATGGATATCATGTTAATGGATATGGTAATTTTTGAAAAAGTTATACTCAGACTCAATTACAGTAGTTTTGAAAAGCTGAGCTTGTTTCATCGATTGTATACTAGATTACTGTAAATCTGTGATAAAACTAACACTGTTGTTTAGCAACTACAACTATTGTATCTTCTAATAAAAAAGAACTTACTCAAATCCAAGCAAATACTTTTCAACATCTAACTTATTTCGAGTACATGAAACAAAATGTGTACGGTGTTCCCATAGTTCAGTTGTACCACCTTCAGGATGTAGAATTTCAACCGCGGTTATACGATTATATTGTTTACAATGTCCACATACATAGACTTCTTTATCATCATCAGATTGTTCTAAGCAATATAAATGCACCATTGTTGGATCATCAGCTGTATCAACCCATAAACGAGAATTTGGTTGTTGATCTTTTCCCATTCCAACAGAATATTGTCGATCTGAAGAAATTAGTGACATTCCAGAAGCGTTATTGTTATTATTGTGATCTGGAGTTTCATGGTTTAGATTAGATGATTGTAGAGTTGAGGTATTAGTTGATGAAGAAGTAGATGAGTGTTCTTCATTTTGATGATTACTATTATTATTATTTTCCATTCTTGTTATTGTTAATATATAACGTAATATTTGGTTTCTAAAAATTTGATACAAATTAGTGTTGAAAAAATATCTATAAAAAAAGCACAAAAGTATTTCTCAAAGCTCGCGAAAAAACACGTTACAAAACAGCCAAATAAACATTAGCCTCAAAAGGGACTTTGGAAAGATGAATACTAACACGAAGATAGATCTCAAATAAAAAACATTAACGCAAAAAAAAGTTGTCCAAAAGTGGATTCGAACCACACCATACTGGACTGCAAATCTAGCACGCTATCAACTGGTCCATTCGAACTAAAAGAAAAAAAAAACGGATGAAATGTTAAAATGAAATATCAATGCCAGTTTAAAAACTTATTCATTTTATCCACTTTATCCTTTTTTTAACATTCAATTGGAATGGAGCAGTTAATAACGCGCCAGAAATGCAACCCAAAATGGCGGGGTTCAAATCCACCTCAAGACAAAAAAAATATTGTTCAAAAAACTAAGTGGGATCAATCAGCGAATATTAAAATGATAGTTATGCTACAATAATTAATTTCTGGAAAAAAACTTTTTGGCGATAAGGTGGATTTGAATCTTACAGTCTTGTGTTGTAGTCTATTGCGCTAACAACTGCTCGAAAAGGTAACATAAAAAAATTTATAAAAAAGGAAATGATAGCTAATTAAAACAATGCTAAATATTATTATCAACAAAAGCTAATAAGATTGATGGATCGACAAGATTGGATATAGGAGATATATATATCTCACAGTTTTAAAAATGCTGATAGCGCTGGGGATACAGAAGAGGATTACAGAAAGAAACAGTTTAAAACACTAACACAAATACATCTAAAAAATGGAAAGGAGAGGAAAGAGATAAGCAGCAAACAAGCAATGAAAAAAAGGTTGAAACAACTTTTAAAAACACAGTAAAAAAGCAATGAACAAAACACGCATCAAAAATCGATTGAAAAACAACTACAAAAGATAAGATTCTAATCAACATGATATACAGAAGTTCATTTGAAAAAAACTATTGCTGAAAAAACCATTTGAAAAAAACAAAAACAGCAATGAAAGTCTCTCTTTTTTCATCGTTTTTTTCAAATTTTTTCAAACCCCATTGTGGTTTGCAACAAATTTGTGGCGCGAAAATAGCAAAAGAAAAAAATGGGGAGCCTTGATGTCTATCTATTTACCAGCAAGAAAACCAACAAATTTTTTGCTTCAATTGATTAGCTACAAATATATACTTTTTTTATGAGAAGGTCTACCACTTCAATTTTTTTTCAAATAAATCTTTTCCTTTTTTTTCAAAATGTTCATTGACAGAATGCCAAAGAACGAAAAAGAAAGAAGAGACAAACAAAAAAAAAGCTGTGACCTCTTTTATACTTGATGGTTACCTGAGGGGACAAAAAAGAAAAACAAATAATTTGATAATTTTTGCTGATAACTGATAAGAATTGTTGTTGATAAAAAACGTAATAATCAATGTTTTTGCTTGAAATCAATAGCAGAAGCAAAATACAATGAAAATGTTTGAAACTAGAAAAACAGCAAAAGCAATTTAAAAAGCATCCCTTTTAAATGTAAAATAACATTTGAAAAAAAGATTGAAAGGAAGCATCAAACTAAAAAAATTATTCAAGCAATACACATGAAAAAAGATGAGCTTTTTATAGACATTTAATACAAAAAAAACTATCAAAAACACGGAAAATAGCTACCACAAAAACGATTAAAAGGAATCATCAAACTAAAAAACTTGTACAAGCTAATGGCACGAAAAGAATTAATAATGTAGCTTTACAAGTCATTCTATCTCAAATTTCTTAAGGCTACAGTATACCCAAATGTCAAAAACTAAAACATACTCATAACTTCTTTCATCTTCCATTGAAGCATCTTCTTCATTACCACCACCAAAGTAGCTATTATAAAAAGGATGGAAAGAAAATATCAAACTAAAATAAATGTACAAGTAAAAGACACGAAGAGCATTGAAGCATTTATAGATGAACTTTAATAAGCTTTTAATAGAAAATTAAAAATAACAAAAATGTTTGACGTTTTTTATAACGAAAAATTGAAAGAAAAGCAAGCATTAAACTAAAAATGGTTTGTACAAGCAATACGCAAGAAATGGTAATGGACGAGCTTTTCATAGACTTACAACTATCAAAAACAAATAGCTATGGAAAAAGCTCAGAAAGAAAGCATCAAATTAAAAAAAATAGTACAAGCAAAAGATACGAAGATGAACATAAATAATCTTTAATAACAAAAACAATAATTGCAAACACGAAAAAGTTGAACGATTTTTTTATGCAATGATTGAAGGAAGAAATCAGACAAAAAGAAGAAATGTACATGCAATAGATATGCCAAAAAGAAGAAATAAGCTTTCATAGACTTTTAACATGTACTTGTGCAGGCAAAGAAAAGGAAAAGAAATGTATTAATGCAACTATAGATGAGCTTTCATAAACTTATAATACAAAAACAATTATTAAAAACACGAAAAAATCCTACCACAAAAAAAGATAGAAAGATGAAAGCTGTACATGTAAGAGATTTGAAAAGCAAAGATATGCTTTCAAAAATATATTTTTTAAAATTCGATTTTTGTACTTTCAACCATACATACAAAAACAATAATTAACAACACAAAAAAAGCAACCAAAAAAAGAGTTTTTTAAAAACGTGTTGAAAAAAAAGAGATGCACTCAAAAAATGTGTGTGTTCAAAAAAGCAAAGCAAAAGAGAGGTAGCAAAAAAGAAACATTAAAAACAACTAAAAAATTTGGCGGCAAATTTAAAAATTGAAAATGTTCCAAGCAATAAAGGATTTAACAATGAATAGAAAAAATTTAGTTATACATCTTTGTTATGGACTTTTTTTTAAATAAGACGCGATATTTGTTTAATAGAGAGATGATGAGTTAAAATATGTAAATTACTAGATTTTCCCAAAACATATTTTTTTAGGTTGGTGATTTTTCTTAGGCTGATGAAAATAAAGATCTATAACCCGATTCTTTTCTTTGATGTAATGAAATGCTGTTAAAATGCCCATTTTGTTTCTTCTTCTTCTATGATGAAGAGAAATCATTTCATACTTTTTTAATCATTCAGGATATGAAGGGATTTTCTATAGCAGTTGGATAATTTCTAGCATACTGGTGAACTTTTTTGAACGAATTCTATTTGATTAATAGTAATATTTTTTTGATGAATATTGAATATTTGACTATTGTATTTCAAATGAAGTCTAACATCAATGTTAAAAATTTTGATCAAAATGTTTTTCATAATTTGTGATAATTTCGTTAAAAGTTGTTTTTTTATCTAAAATTATGGAGAATCATCTTTGACAAAACACTCAAATATACAGTACATTTAAATTTTTGCAATTGCGTGCTTTCACGAAACATTTGTGAAAAGCACGCAAACAAAAAGTTAGAAAAGTTTCGTGCTTGAAAAACGTTTACAAATATCCCCCACAAATTAAAAAAAAATTAACACTTTTTTCTATGATGAGGACCACCTACAGTAGTAGTATGTATAAAAAACTATTATTTTGTATTTTAGAAACGTGATACAACGCTTTTAACTCGTGTTTTAATTTTTTTTAAATTTCAATTTTAATTTCCTTTTTTCATTTTTTATCAGAGCAAATATTGCGTGTTTACAATCATAAAACTTTTTTAAATGCAATAAAAAAACTTATACTTTCACCTGATATCAAAAAATTTGAGTTTTAAACAAAGGAATATTAAATGTTTTAACATTTAACGCATATTTGTACCTTTCAAATAAAAAAGCGTTGAATTCTTGTAAATTTAAAGAAGGAAGAAAAAGCTGTGTGTAAAGAAATGATTGGTTTTGCGCGTGTTAAAAAATACAAAACTTATCGTTTATAAGTGAGCAGGCATTTCGTCAAATTTGTGAAAAAAAAATTTTGGGAAGCAGTAAAGAGAAGCGGTAAGCGACTGTCCAGATAAAAAGTGAAACGAAATTTTGAATTACTCTCTTACATCAAAGCACTATTTGCCGCACATCAAAGGCGGCACAACCCTTTGTCAAATATCTGTATACCCTCTAAACTTTGGAGTTTCGAAAAATGACAAACGATTTACTGGGATTTATCAAGTACTGGACAAATTTGGTTGTATCTCCAATAGCTGTCTTTTTGAATATTCTTTTATTTTATTTAATCAAAAATAAATCGGATAAAGCTTTGGAAAAATATAAAAAAGTTTTATTTCTTGGTTGTATTTCGGATTTAATGTTTGGGAGCTTGGATTTGGTACTTGCACCGGTGAGTTCTTTTGTTTTTTTGTCTTTAACGTAGGCGACATGCAGACACCAGCTTCTTCAAGATCACTTTGATCTGGTGTATGCCGGAGTCAAGGCGCTTGTAGTTGCTAATAATCCAGAATATTCTTAAGTACTTGCCTCAAATTCACACAATCCGTTCTTTTATAGGATGTTACAGTAATCAAAGGTGTTTACTTTATCTTTACACGCGGCTACTTTGGATATCTACCATTTCCATGGTCAACTCCCACTCATCATATTATCGTCTTTTTTGTTTATTTTTCAGTTGTCAATGTTTTGGTTCAATTTGTATATCGATATTTGCTAATTTCATGGTAAAAGTTTTTCTTTAAAGTTTTGACTTAAAAAACCTTACTCACCGTTTACAGGAATATAACCCTACATCGATGGTCATTTGGTGCGTTGGTTGCAGCAGCAGTATTAACAATCTTAGCATTTTGTTCAAATTTTTGGATACATTTTTTTAATCGCACAATCCCTGATCAATCTTATAGCTCATATCTTGTTGGAACTCAATGGGAAGTTGATGGAAAGATTCCACCATTTGGTGTATTTCCATTGGTATGTTTCTATTCCATACGATGGTTATTAATGATAACTTTCTAATAGAGTAAAATCTATATTTGAATTTGAATATTTTTAGGTTGATTTTCCAAATATTTTTTATTTCTCTTTGACGATGACTGTTGTTTCATACATTGTCGTAATATACTGTGGAATTTCAATTTTTTTTAATGTCAAAAAAGCTGAAGCTATGTTATCTAGTAGTGATCGAAAATATCAACGACAAATTACTATTGTTATGACGGTTGAAGTATGTTTACAAAGCTTTTGTTTAGCGATATCAGAGCCGAAGAACTAAAAAGGCGGCTTTTGTCCTTTGATCTTTTAAGACAATAAACAGAAAGCCGCATATACACTTTTTTGCTAGAAAACATTAAACTGCAATTTGATTAATACACTCATTTAAATTTCTGTTCAACAATCTTTTTAGGCGTTCATTCCTATCATCACAGTAGTCTTTCCAATTTGCTTAGATTTGGTTACAATTATGTTTGGAGCTGAAATTCCATGGGGTGGAAAAATTACTTATCTCTTATGTTCACTCATTCCCGTGGTAAATCCTATTGTTAAGCTCTCAATCATCTCCTGCTATCGAAATTGGTGGATGCGATATATTTGTGTACAAAAACATGCCATTTATGGGGGCGCTCCAATTATGATTTCAACAACAGGAAATACACATTGATTCATCACTACTTACTTTTTAAAGTTTTTAATGAGAATTTGTATAGTTTTTGTTTAATATGGTATTCTAATTCTTTTGAAAAAGTTTATGTGACACAAATGCAATAATATTATCACTACAACAACAGCGACCAATTTCTATTACGTGAAAGAAAAGAAATGATTTTTGCTCTAATGTAATGAATATAACTATGAAATTTTTTTAATAAGATTTATTAAAGTGAAAATTCTTTTGTCATTTTCTCAATTTATTCTGTTTATTATTTTTGCACTATATTTATTATTTTTTATTATTATAGTAATCATTCAATTAATCTTTTTTACTTGAGAACATAAAACAAATACTGTTTATTATAAGTTGAACCTGAAAGTCAAACGCATGAAATGAAAAAATTTCCATTGGATTTCCCTGATTTTCTGGTTTGCGCATAACTAAAAAACCTTATGTTTATTTGTAATTATTCAAATTTTGTGTTAAAAGAAATAAAGTGTTTTAAAAATTTCTGCAATAATTGTTTTTACTTTAAACGAATAAAAACGTGTTTGTCACTTAAACAAATTTGCATATATCCTACTAGAGATTCGACTGCCAAAAAGCTGTTAAAAGTTGGTGTTATTGATGCCATTGGTGTCATGAAAAATTTAAAAATGGTATTCCTAGTTTTTAGTGAAATGTAGAACCAGTCATTGCTACTCCTTTGTGGTAATAATGTCAATTATCTGCCAATCTGTCAGGAAAAAAAATTTTGTAACAACAAATATACCACTTTCAAATGTTAGGACAACATTAGAAAAAATTGCCAGACTAATAATCTTTCAATAGATTTATACGACGACGGCAAAATTTGAAAATTTTTCGTCTAATGCTAATGTTCATGTTCATACTTCTTTGATGCTTCGAAAACATTTTTTCATCGATGAAATCAAAGTTTACCACATAAAACACAAATATACTGTACCTAAAATCGTTTTTTTCTTTGAAAAAGTACAAGCCACCTTTGAAAGCAAGCAAAAAAAGTTTGAAAAGTTTTATAAAAAAAACATCTGATATATAATCACGCGATGATTTTCTATTAAAAGGACCACCGCGTTAAAAAAATTGCTCGCATGATTTTTTTTCAAAAAAGTGCCACCTTTTTTTAAATTCGTAATTTTCAATTACTTCTTTTTTGAATATGGCAATACATTTTCTAAAATCAGTATTATTTTTCTTTCAGGTGAAGAATACAGTAATATTATACAATAACTTACTTCAACAGTCATAACAATAGTAATTTGTCGTTGATATTTTCGATCACTACTAGATAGCATTGCTTCAGATTTTTTGACATGATAAAAAATTGAAATTCCACAGTATATTACGACAATATATGAAACAACGGTCATAGTTAATGAAAAGTAAAAGAAATTGGGAAAATCTGCCTGAAAAAATACATCCAAATTTGCCTTATTTCTGTAATTGTTAAAGTAATCCATGAAATTTTATCAGATCTGTTTAAAAGTTTTGTTCACAATACTTTACCGAAATAATATTTCGGTATGTTAAATTTTTTTAAACAACTATGCTTTCAAGTGCATTCCTATAAGATGAATGTTCAGATGGGCTGTCGAACGGTTGTTAACCACATAAAACACAAAAATACTGTACCTAAAATTCTTTTCAAAAAGTACAAGAAACCTTTTGAAAGCAAACAAAAAAAGTTTGAAAAGTTTGATAAAAAAACATCTGATATATAACCACGCTATGACTATAAAAATTAACTGGTTTTCTATTAAAAGGACCACCAACAGTGTTAAAAAAATTGTTTTGCTTGAAGCTTTTTTCTTCAAAAAAGTGCCACCTTTTTTTAAATTCGTAATTTTCAAATACTTTTTTCTCCGATTTTTTTGTTTTTATAAGAGCAAAAATTGCGTGTGGTAGACATTTGAAATGTTACGACTACATTATTCTAATACCATATACCTCTGTATTTTCAAAAAAAAACTTAAGTAAAAAACAAAGACCTTTTTCGTCTTTACTGTTTTCAACATTTAGACATTTTTGTACTCTGTAAAATTTGAATTCGTAGAACAAAAAAATTGTTTACAGGCATGTATAGACTCGAGAGTATATCGAAAAAATACAAAATTCATTGTTTAAAAGAAGCATGACTTTCTGCGAAAAATTTCATTTTGTGAGAAAAGGATTTTTCGTTGTCATCGTTTAATTGAGCACTGTTTGTGTTAAAAATCTTCAACAGCCGCAATGGCGACTGATTTACTGGGATTTATCAAGTACTGGACAAATTTGGTTGTATCTCCAATAGCAGTATTTTTGAATATTCTTTTATTTTATTTAATCAAATATAAATCGGATAAAGCGCTGGTAAAATATAAAAAAGTTTTATTTCTTGGTTGTATTTCGGATTTAATGTTTGGGTCGCTGGATTTGGTACTTGCGCCGGTGAGTTCTTTTGCTTTGTTTTTTGTCTTCAACGTAATAAAAGGACATATAAGCCCAATGTTGTGTCAGACCATTTTGATCGACTCCAACTCCGTCTCCAAGACCGGTGACGATAAGGAGCTGACTGCGCCGACAGCGACACCGAAAAGCGGCATGTTTTTCTTTGATCTTTTGAAGAGATCAGCTCCGCCTCCATCACCACGCAAAAGAAAATCAGCTTTGAGATTGCTTTACTCTGGTATATGTCGGTGCCAGGGCGCTAGGAGCGACATATGGTGTAGCAAAAATAGTGCCAGTGATTAAAGTGAAGCAGCAATATCAAAAGAAATGCCTCAATAACAGGCACAAAATTTGCATAATTTAATATATGTATATACTTTTCAGGATGTTACAGTAATCAAAGGAATGTATTTTATTTTTACTCGTGGCTACTTTGGTTATCTACCGTTTCCATGGACAACTCCAACCTATCATATTCTTGTATTTTTTGTTTATTTTTCAGTTGTCAATGTTTTGGTTCAATTTGTTTATCGATATTTATTAATGGCATGGTAAGTTTTAATATCTTCAGTCTTTGCAATGCTATAACATTTGAATGTTGCAGGAATATAACCTTACATCGATGGTCATATGGTGCATTGGTTTCAGCAGCAGTTTTAATGATTCTAGCATTTTGTTCAAATTTTTGGATACATTTTTTTAATCGTAATTACATCGATCAAAAATACACTTATTTACTTGTTGGAACTCAATGGGAGCTGGATGATGGAAGAATTCCACCATTTGGTGTAATTCCAATGGTCAGTTTTTAGAATTTTCATCCTTCTCGAACGTTCTCGAACAGTCTTTTTTGAACACTTGAGAACATTCTTTGTCGAACCTTCTAGAACGTCATAGAACAATCCTTCTCGAAGATTCGCGAATGTTCTAAATCAATCCTTCTCGAGCGTTCGAAAACATTCCTTCTTGAAACTTCCAAAATATTTGCATAAATCTTTTCAGGCAGATTTTCCAAATATTTTTTACTTCTCTTTGACGATGACAGTTGTTTCATACATTGTCGTAATATACTGTGGAATTTCAATTTTTTATCATGTCAAAAAATCTGAAGCAATGTTATCGAGTAGTGATCGAAAATATCAACGACAAATTACTATTGTTATGACTGTTGAAGTAAGTTTTTTTAAAGCTTAAGTTTACAAAGCTTTTTAACATAGTCATTGTGATTCCAGTATTTGCTATTGGAGCAACAATCTTTAAAGTAAAATCTACGATTACACTGTTCTAGTTCTAAATTTTTTAGGCGTTCATTCCAATCATTACTGTTGTCTTTCCAATTTGCTTAGATTTGGTTACAATTTTATCTGGGATTGAAATTCCATGGGGCGGAAAGACCACTTATCTGTTATGTTGCTTAATTCCACTTGTAAATCCAATTGTTAAACTTTCAATTATTTCATGCTATCGAAATTGGTGGATGCGTGCTGTTGGTCTTCACAAAACTACTGTACATACTATACAAAGTGGTGGACCAATTATGATTTCAACAACAGGATATACACATTAAATGATTGATTGCTTTTTGTTTAATTTTTTATTTGTGAAGCTTTTTTTGTATAATACTGTATCTTCTCGTTTAAAGAAAAAAACTGATCTTGTAAATGTTTTTAGCCAATGTGGCTGACAAAATGTGTTTTATAATTCTAATCCTGTTTTGTATAAAATTTTTGAGACATTAATAAATTTATAACAAACTTTTTTTCTTCAAGTTGTTTTGTATTATATTTATTATCAACAATGACACAAAAAACTTTTTTATATTTTACCAAAGCTTTATCCGATTTATTTTTGATTAAATAAAATAAAAGAATATTTAAAAATACTGCTGGGTACAACCAAATTTGTCCGATATTTGGCTTATCCCAACAAATCTGCCGCCATTCTGGCTGCTGCTGAAGAAGAAGATTTTTCAACACAAACAATTCTTAAGATGGCTACGAAAAAATTTTGACTCTTACAATAAATTTTTTTTAAAAAAGTCATGCTTCTTTGAAACGATGGATTTTGTATTTTTTCGATATACTCTCGAGTCTATACATGCTTGTAAACAATTTTTTTGCTGTTCTACGAATTCAATTTTTGCACGATACAAATATATGTACATGTTAAAACACTAAGGGCAAATAGATCTTTGCTTATACTTAAGTTTCTTGAGTCATGCGAGACTATAAGTTTTTTAATTTGTTTGTTTTCAAAAATTTTAATTTTAAGAACACACGCAATTTTTGCTCACAAAAAATGAACAAAAAACTAAAGAAATCGAAAAAAAAGTAGATGAAAATTATTCACCTTATACAAGCTACAAATATATGGTAAATGTTAAAACAGTAAGGGCAAAAAAGGTCTTTGTTTTTTACTTAAGTTTTTTTGTTGAAAATACAGAAGTACGTGGTATTTGGATAATAATGTAGTCGTAACATTTCAAATGTCTACCACACGCAATTTTTGCTCTTATAAAAAGAATAAAAAAGTAATGGAAAATTACGAATTTAAAAAAAGGTGGCACTTTTTTAAAAAAAACCTTCAAAAAAACAATTTTTTCAACGTTGCTGTTGGTGGTCCGTGTAATAAAAAATCATCGCGTGATTATTTCATATGTTTTTTTAAAACTTTTCAAACTTCTTTGCTTGCTTTCAAAGGTGGCTTGTACTTTTTGAAAAAGAACAATTTTAGGTACAGTATTTTTGTGTTTTATGTGGTAAACTATGATTTCATTTATATTAACGATAAAAATAAACTTTTCGAAGCATCAAAAAAGCACGAACATGAACATTGACGTTACGTAAAAAGAGCAGCAATGAGCGGTAATATACTTTACCAAAAGCAGGCACACAAACTTTAAATTTTCCATGGCACCAATGACACTTAACACTTTTTTTGCAGTCTTATTTTTGGCAGAATTTATGCAAATTTGTTTAATTAACGAACTCTTTTTTATTCGTTTAAAGTAAAAAATCACTATTGCAAAATTTAAATTTTAAAAATGTTTTATTTCTTTTAACACAAAATTTGAATAATTACAAATAAACATAATGTTTTTTTGTTATGAACTTGAAAAAAAAGGAATTCTAATGGATTCTTTTCCATTTGATGCACTTGATTTTCAAGTTCAAATATTATAAACAATATTTGCTTTATGTGTCCAATTAAAGAAGATCAATTGAATGATTACTATAATAACAAAAAAATTAAATATAGTGCAAAAATAATAAACAGAATAAATTAAGAAAATGACAAAAGAATATTTACTTTAATAAATCTTATTTAAAAAATTTTGTTAATTATATTCAGCAAAAAGCATTTCATTTCTTTCATGTAATAGAAATTGGTCGCTGCTGTGGTGATGATGTCAGTATTGCATTTGTGTCACTTAAAGTTTTTCGAAGAATTATTACATCACTTTTTTTCAAACGTATAAGTTGCAGAAATCGACGCCGAATTAATCTAAAAATAGAATTAAATTAGCTTTTCACCCCTCTAAAATCATATTTGCTAATAACACTCAATTTGCAGTAATCCCACTTACTTATTCATAGAAAAGTATAAAATTGGATTAAGCCCACAAAATATAATCCAAAAGAAATTTATTGTTATTAAAAGCCATGGCGTTGGTGGGAAGAAGAAGCCGCCATAATGCCATGACAGAAGCATTAGCGAGGGGTAAACAAACATGATGAAAGATTGAAAGAGAATTTTGAGTTCATGGATATCGTAGAGCTTTTTATTTGAAGTTAACGTTGTTCGCTGAAAAAAATGAAGATGATGTAATAAGGGTTGCAAAATGCCAATGCCAAAATTTTAGGTGCAAACCATGCTCCGTTAGTGATGATCTATCCTCAAGCCCGTATTTAGGGGTGGGCATAAGGGACCTCCAAAATGGACAAAATTCCTTTGATCTTCTGCCACAGCGGCAAAAGATCAAAGGCGGCCCACTTCGAAATTGCCGAAAAGTCATTTCTGTCTACGGTCTTGCTTATCCTCGAAGACATGAGCTCATATGAGCAAAAAGGAGCAATATGAGATCAAAGAGACGATTCCCCTTTATTTGGCGAAATGTTCCTCGAATGCCAAAGCAAATTTTCTGTGTAACAATATTCAACTCTTACAGTATACGCAATACTAATTACAATTCCAATATAAACAAAAAATGTCAAAATCAAGATAGGAGCTAATGTTCGAAATTCTACTGCTTCAATAATTCTACTCCATGGACCATTATTATAAGCCCAACAAAAGCATCCTTCACTATATGCTAGTCCTGTTAAGGGGGTACTATAGATAATAAAAAATGCTAAACCATAAACCCAGCAACAAGCTATGAGTGTCTAAAAATTAACTATTGATAAAAGTTTTTGAATATGGATAGTTACCAAATAAAATTTTCTGTGAGTTGATTTATGTCGACGAAACACTGTAAATCGGTTTAATGCAAGAATCAAAGTTTGAGGGATTAATGCAATCCAATTGGCATTACTAATGTTACCAGCAATCTAAAAATAGAATTTTATGACATGGAATTTATTTTTGTTACAGTAATTCTCTCCAGTAAAGCTAACCTCTTCAATAAATTGATATTCATGATTATCAGCCAATGTTGCAATTCCAGCATAAATATGACAAACTAGCTGCAGACATTCGGTTATTCCAATTGAAAACATAATATTATATGCAACATTTTTTCGAAAATCTTCATGAATTATAAATACCTGAAAAAACAGAGTTTTTAAAAAGACAAAAAGAGGCTATCCAGATATCTCGAGTTACATCTTATTTCTTTTAATCATCAACAAAGACTCTTTGAGCCACACATCATAGACAGCACAAGCATATACCATCTTCCTCCTTTTTCGAGATACCTGAATAACCCTAAAAGCAGTTAAAAATTACTGTAAGAAACATGACATGTATTGGTAAAATGACCACAGATAATCCAAGATATAAACTTCCAACCATTATTCGTTCATTTTCAGAAAAAACATGTTCATAGAGAGAAGACATTTTACTACAGTAATTTTTTGTCTCTAAAACAACGTTGAATTTTTTTTGCTCTAAAAAAAAGAATCACAACTTTCACGTTTCGCTAAAAATGTTAAAAACAAAATTTTGTTGTGGAAAAAATGCATTAACTTTTCCAACCCCTCAAGTCACAATGTCAAATAATAATTGTTAATGAAAGTTGTTAAAATTAGATTACTGTCTTTTTTAAAACATACAACCAATACCTATTATTGAATTTGGTCTTTAACAACCCTTATTACCATTCACTTAAAAAATTAATTTGCAGAAAATTTGATTATTCTTTGTTCATTTTATTTATGTTTTTTAATTTATGACAACAATTTTAAGCTTACGAATTCATTTATTTATACAGATTAATGAGAATAGATAAAAACAACAGATTAGTGTTATTCTAAACAGTTCAGTAAAATCAAAAACTAAAAAACCTGAAAAAAAGTAAAAATTTCGTTCATCAAAATTCGTTTTTTTTCTTTATTTTCAAAATTGTACAGGATGGCAGAAACAAAACTGAAATGTCGTCTTTATTTTGCAGTAGCTTTTTTTTTGTTTTTGTGATTGATTGATATATAAAAATGATAGTAATTGCATTTAGAAAGATATTGCTCAAAATTGATTACCATTTAATAGTAATAATGATTTACAAAGTATCGTATAAAAGATGTGGCTTGAAAGATTTCTTTGATAAATGCCAGCCAAATTACTTGCCACTTCAAAGATGTAAAGAAGGCCGAAAAATAGTGGTCCTGCTGATCCACGGCTTCACAGCGTTCAGGCCTAACAAGTCTCGATTGACATCTCTGTTTTCCCTAAAAACAGATCAAAAGCGTTGACTCTCAATTTTTGATTCTATATTTTGCTGAACCTGCTACTCTATGTTACCTTCTCTGTTGCTTGTGTTCTAAAAAAGGTGTTTAAAGTTATTCAAACATTTTTCATCCTGATTTTGTTTTTGTCTTTTTTGTTGTTGCAATGTTGTGCATTATTGCAAAAAAAAAGAAACTATCTTCTTTTTCTTCTTGAAGAACGTTCTTTCCTTTCACTTTTCTTTTTTTTATAGCTTTTTTGAAAATAGATACACACAAAAAAAATCAAAAAGAGAAATTTTGTGTTCGTGTTCCCTTTTTTTAACTTTCGAAATCTGGCATTTTGCCTATAAAAAAAAAGATTTTTCTATCGCGGATGCACTTGGTATGTAACACTTTGCTAAGCGGAACACAAAAGTTCCCTTTGTCTTTTATAAAAAATTCAATCTGTTCAAGTTGAATTGATTTTTTTCTCTCTCATATGATTGGATGCTATTTATTAATTGTGGATATTAAAAATGTTGAGTTTTATTTTTCATAAAGTTTTATTGGCTTTTACTTGGATTAATAAATATGTTGATAAATTTAATTATATTTATTCAACAATTTTGTATGTAGTTGTGATGCTTTATATCCTTGCTGTTGATGCTTCATGGATTAATCCAATAGGAATAAGCTATGAATTTCAAGATCAAATAAAAAATGAAACTGAAAAAGAATTAATTCAAACTTGGTGTAAGTTTTTTTTGAATCACTGATATATAATAAATATATAATTTTTTTAGGTGATACACGATGTTATTTTTTTCATAAGCCGACAAAAATGTTTCTCATTTATAATCCAAAGTGCAGTTTACATGTAAGAATTCTTTTTTTCGTATTACCATATCATGCTCATATTCTCTAAAAACTAATTTATTTTAGATTGCAACCTTTTTGTTAATTCATCTTATTTTTGTTGGATTTATACCATTTATTCTTAGAGTATATTTTTGTGAAGATAACAAATTAAATCAAATTTTTCAAATTAGACGTCATTTTGATGCTTCTCGTTTTATAACTATAATCCGCAAAATTATTACCGCTAATTCACAAGCAGTTTGCAAAAATAGTTTTATTTGTTATCTTGTTGTTATAGCCATTAAATTTGGTATTACTGTTTCTCAACTCTGGTGGATGCATAAAACTTTTTATATTCCATCATTTTTTGGAGATTTAAGTGAAAGTGGCGATTTTCCAATGGTAATTTTCTTTTTTTTTTGTTTTTGTAAAAGGAAATGTGGGACTTGTAAAAACCATATTTAATAATTTTCAGGTCGCTTATTGCAATTATTTTTTTCATCATCCCTCTTCTTTGCCCGATCATATGAATCTCATTTTTCCATGTATTTTGGTAAAAAATTTTTAAGGCTTTTAAGGCTTCTGGTTTTTAAACAATAAAAATATTTTCTTAGAATGACAATATTCTTATGGCAAGAATTTATAATTCTTTATGGTTTTGGGTTTTAACTTTAATAATACTTAATTTTATCAAAGTATTTTATTGGACTATTATTACAACTATTTTTGGTCAAAAATGTAAGCAGATTTTTGTTCAAAAACAATTTGAATATGTTCAAAAAGAAATTACAAGCAATGAACTTGATGCCTTTGTAAAAGAATGCATTACCTTGGATATATACACAACAATGTTTTTGATTTCTGAACGACATGGTGATATGATTTCTTCAAATGTTATTGCATCAATGTTGGAAGCATTTCAACGCAAAAAAGCTCGTAAAATGAAGTAAATGTTATTGAAGATTCTATTTTTTGGCTATCTTTCAAAATCGTGACATTAATGAATTCATATTAATGTCACGATTTTTCTCTCTTCAAATTGTTATTATATTTTTTATTATCAACTATAACTGTAACACAAAAAACTTTTTTATTAAGCTTTATCCGATTTATTTTTGATTAAATAAAATAAAAGAATATTTAAAAATACAGCTATTGGAGATACAACCAAATTTGTCCAATATTTGATAAATCCCAATAAATCTGTTGCCATTGCGGCTGTTTTTGCTCTTATAAAAGCAAAATAAATGAAGGAGAAAAAAAGTAATTGAAAATTTTTTTCAAAAAATTACAAGTTTTAACATGCTTAAAAATGTTAATTTGTAGAATTAAAATTTCGGATAACAGCATATAAAGGGTTGTCATTGCCAATTGATCTTTCGTGTAAGTTATATGCATTCACCCCTAATTCATAATCCATTGCTTCCCAATCAGGGTCTCGATATGCGTACAAACATGCTGACAAATTATATTTTTTGCATGAATCAGCAATTGCCTAAAATAATTGAATTTAGGGAGCATGTATCTTAAAGGGAGCGGGCTCTTTGATACTTTAGGACTCCTTGACAGTCAGGGAAGAAAGACGATCTTTAAACGAAAAAGCTATTGTTTTTCTATAGAAAGTTGAAACCAATAGCTTTTTCGTTATGAGATTGTCTTTCTTTCTTGAATGTCAAGAAGTCCTAAAGTATCAAAGAGCCCGCTCCCTTTAAAAGTTTTTGTTTCTTTACTGTTAAATATAATTCAGCACCGTGCACTTCTCGAGTAATACCAAATTCACCAATAAATACAGGAATGCCAGTGTTATTGATCCACTGAGAAATAATTTCAAACTCTTTATCAATATATTCAGGAGACCAATGAATAAGCTCAGAATGTTTTGAATTTTCATAAATTGGTACATCACCTGGAAATGTATAGCGTCCATTATTTTGTGATCGCCATGTTAATGTTTGCGGCAAATAATAGTGTATTGAAGCTATAAGCATATCATCAACTCCCTTAAACTTTTTAATATTTAAGTGTTTTAGTGCTCCAATATTTGCCCAAAACATTGTTTCAATAATTATTGGAGTTACGTTATCTCTTGAACGAATTGCCTAAAAATTGGAATACTAAAAACAATTATAAACTACAAAAATATAAGTTCATAACTTGAATTTAAAAAATCAGTCATAACTTACTTTAATTAATTTGATATGATTTATACAATATTCTTCGTCATCAAGTTTTTGACATTCACGAATTTCATACCAATGTTGGGATTGATTTTCGGTTGTCGCCGGTTCATTAATCAAATCATAACCAACAACATTTTTATAATGACATAATTGCTCGGCAATCATTATCCAATTTTTTTCAGTTGCTAATCTTCGATCTAATACAATAATGACATCAATCAAATAATTACTTAATTTTTTAATTAATTCTTCTATTTCATTTATAGTTGCTTTTGGATTTGTATTGAGTTGTGAAAATTCAAAAGCTTCATTGCGACCAATTCCAGCAGTACCTATTCGAACCAATGAGATATTCATTTCAACAAGCTGTTGAATTTCATTTTCTGATATTTCAGAATTAATATTAAAACCAATTCGTTGCTTTTTCCAAGTGTTTAGCTTATAGTCTTTAATTTCAGTATTTTCAAACGCATCTATTTCGTCTTCAAATATTGGCCAACCATTTGTCATATGATGAATGTACATTCGTGTACGGGCATTTGCAACATCTTTTCGAGTATACATTGCTACACCAACTTGTTCAGAATCAGGTGTTCTTATTAAAACATTTTCAGCGATTTTTAACTTCCTCAAATTACGATCAAATTTTCCAGCCAAAACATAACTCATCCAATAATCATCAACCAGCATGAAGCTGTTATCAGGGGGATAAGTGGCAGCAACTTCCAACAGTGCTTGCTTTGGAATTAAGCATGCATCTGCATGAACATAATGAATACTGCATTCATCTTGAAAATCATCCAAAAATTCAAAGGCATCATAATTGGTCCATATTTCATGAACATTTTTTGTTGGCATAATATGGGGTAAAAATCTATTCCCACGTACACATAATACATCTCTAGGATGGAGAGAATTATGTTTCATAAAAAATTCAATGTATTCTGGACCAGGAATGACATCATCGTCACAAATAAGCAATTTTTCACTTTGCATTAACATTGAAATTGCAAATCGTACAGAACAAACATGATTTTCACTTGATGTAATAAGTTCTAGCCGAACTTTGTTCTTTTTTGTTGTTGTTGTTGCACGTTTGAAAGAATTGACAATTTTTTCAACCTCTTTTTTTCTTGAATTATTATTATTCCAAATAATTATTTCGTAGCTTTGCTTAGAGCTTTGATGATTGATTAAAGAATTAAGAATTTTTGAAAGATTATGAGTTCTTTTATAGCTACAAATGCTAATTGTTAAATCAAAACGCATTCGATCTTCATTCATTGGTTGAATGTAACTTAAAATTGAACTTGTTTCAAAGTCTTTAACAAAGCGGTCAAGTGTTAAAAAGGATTTGTCCATATTTTTTAAATATTCAATTGCTTCAGCAATACGCTCAGCAGTTAAAAAATCAAGAAAATTTTGTTTTTCTGGTTTAAAAAGTAGTGGATATTCATCACCAATATAATCTGTTACAGATTTCATTTTTGATGCAACAATGGGTAGATTTCTTGCAATACATTCAATAACCAATGTATTTGCAGCTCCACCATTTTTAAGTGACAAAAAGATGATACTTTCTCTTAGAATACGTTCATATTCATCTGAATTTGCGCGCTCTGCAATTTGAACATCCTTAGGTATATCCGTTGTTGGAGTCTCCCAATCACATTGTAGCAAAACTTTTTTCATATTTTTTGGGAATTGAGAATTAAAAAAGTGCTCAAAATTTCGATCAAAACTTCCAATAAAGTATATATCGATCAAATTATTAGCAGCAAGCTTTTTAACAATAGATGAATCTTGGAGTTCATTCATTTGTAAAATTGAAGGATAGTAGAGTTGATTGATAGGGAACTTAAATTCAGGCCACATGTTGTTTTTCAAGTAATCTTGTTGTGTACTTGTTAGAGTGAACAGTCCTACGCAATTTTTTAGCCATGGCCTGTAAAGATTTTTAAAGCATTTCTTAAAGGTTTTTAAATTCTTCTAAAAAAAACGATCTTACTTAAATCTTGGTTTTGTGCAAAGTTTCTCTAAATCAGGAACATAAAATCTTTTATCATTTTTAGAAATTCCATGAATAATTCCAATCCATGGTTGCTTTGGTATAATTTCGCAATCACAAATATACTGTTCTACGGCACTTATGAATAACACATCTGCATTATCATCATGAAAGCGTTCCTTTAAAATATTAATTGCACTTTGATAAGCATTTTGATGATGATGACTCCAATCTGGATCACCAACAAATTTAAGCTTTCGTGGAAGTGGTGTATTCCATTGTGTTTGATATTCATCCCATTCAACATTTTCTGAATTAATTTTTGGTGACAAAGCTTTAAAAACTCGAATACTGTCATTATATTTTCTTTCAAGAACAAAAGCTTCTGTAAGCTCTGTAAGAAATGGCAAGAACTTTTCGGTGGCATTAATTAAAATTAGATTCTCGGCAAAAGCTTTTTGGTTTTTGTAGAGACTTTTTAATTTCATTGCTTCTTGAATTGTAACATCAGTTAAGTTTACAATAGCAATGTGGAAACTCCTGGAGGAATCAATTTTTATTGCATAACCATTTTCTGGGATCTGTTTTTCAAGGATTCGGAGATCTTTGCATACTTGCCTAAGGCTGCTAATAATATCATTATCATTTGGATATTTTTGTAAATATATAATTCCATCATTATCTTTTTTAACAGATTGCATGAGTTTTTGTATAACCTCTTCAAATGTTTTATCATCTTTTGGCACATTTTCTACATCCATTGTTGCTTTGAAGTAGTCATAAAAACTTTGGAGGGTTTCTATTTTTGAATCAAATTTAGCAAATGGGGTTTCGAGATAAATTTTAAATTGCATTAAAATTTTCTTTTTATCATCCCAAATTTCTTCACCATTAAAACATTTTTGCATCTTACGAAGAATCTTCTTTCCAGTATTGTCTTTATCATTGTCATGTTCTTTTAAATTGTTATTTAATGAAATGTTGTTTCTGCCAAAGTCATCATAAACACGGCCATTTGCTTCTTCAAGATCAATTTCATTATTTAAGAAGCTTTGATCAAAAAAGTCACAAATGACTTTTCCAATCCATTTTACTGTTGCTTTTGTTAAATTTGTATGCGTTGGAAGGTAAAATCCTGTTGAACCATATCTTTCTGAAACTGGAAGGCTTTTCAATTTTTCATGGTCATTTTTACAAAATGCAGGCTGCAAATGCATAGGAAAAAAGTAATCTCTTGTTTCAATTCCAAATTTTGCTAAATGTTTTCGTAGTGCTGTTCTCATTGATTTTATACTACAATGTAATCCAAAGACCCATGGTGTATCACCAATACCACATTCAGGCATTAATTCAATTGTACTTGTAGTAGCAATACCTGCTAATGATTTGCGATACCATTTTGCAATTTCATGTCTACGTTTAATAATTGTTTGAAAATTTTCTAATACTCCACATGCTACGGCTGCCCCAAGACCATTAATTTTTCCATTCATACAACTTTCAAAATGTACAAAATGATAGCTACGGGTAAAGCCATGATTAAGAATACTTTGTAAACGTGTATGTGTTGCAGGATTATTAGATAAAATAAAACCGCCATCACCAGCATGTAACATCTATAAAAAATTGAGCTATATTGAAAATTTAGATTCACCTTTACACAGATGTATGTATGTTGTAAAGTACAGTAGTAAAACAACGAATATCTGTTAATCATTGTTTTGTATCAAAAAGAAAAATGCAATTACCTTATTTACATACATGCTTGCACATGCATAATCTCCAAATGTTCCTAATAGTTGTGAACCATTTTTTGTTTGAATTGAAATTCCAACTGCTTCACTAATATCTTCAATAAAAATTAATTTTCGTTTTTTACATTCGGCCGCAATTATTTCAACATCTTTTGCTGGTGAACCATATGTGTGTGAAACAATTACAGCTTTTGTGTTTGGAGTTATTGCTTCAGCAATTTGGCCCCAGCTTGGATTGTAATTTCCTTCTTCAACATCAATGAAGACAGGATTTGCACCAATGAATTTTACAGCATTCGGAACGGCAATCATTGTTAAAGCGGGAACAATTACTTCGTCATTTTCTTTGATATTACTTGATTGAAGTGCTAATGCAAGTGCAATAAAACCATTGGCACATGGAATAGCAACCTAAAAAAAGTTATGTTCAATTGAAACTTTGAATAATAAAATTTTTGAGATTACTGGGCTTTTAAAAAATGTACACAACATTTCAGATAGCTTTTTTGGCCAGTAACTTGCAGATGAAATATTTCCAGTATTAAGTGCATCGTTAACGTTGTTGAAAACTTCTTTTGGAATATATGGTTCTGCAACACGATATTTAAATCCACCAGGAGAAGGAATTGGTTCTCTATCAGGGATTACTCTTGAAACAAGCTCTTGTGGTAATCCAAATTGTTTATTTATAATTTCCGTGAACATTGCTGGTACATTAATTTTTCGTTCTCGTAATTCTTTTGGTAGCAATGACCAGTTTTTTACCTATGATTATAAAAGTTAGCACACGTTTTGTTTTTATTTTGTAACAAAAAGACCTTTTGTTCAAGTGGTGCAGGGTTTTGTCTTTTTGAATAACATTCAACAAAGTCACACCCTTCAATACCAATTTGATGAAAAACTTTTTGAAAGCGTTCAGCAAGTGTTGTGCCATCGTTGCTATCGTTGAAAAGTTCCTCATATTGAATAAAAATTGGACGAATTTCTATTGGCCATGATTCAAATACCTGAAAAATTTTTAAAATACTTTTTAGTTTTACAATTTTAAAAGATCAAATTTACATCTGTCCAATGCTTTATATCTTTATCAATGTTTGTTTCAAGTAAATCAGCTGTAATATTGACGCTATGAATTTCTGTTGAAGGATTCATTGAATACCTGTAATATAAAAGGTTATTTTTTTCATTTTGTAATTATATTTTACCATTCATTAGTAGCACGAGCAATTTCCGCAGATACAATGGTTTCAACAATTTCTTCTCTCCAAACTACAATGACTGCTTCAATATTGCAGTAACGAATTAGATAATCCCATTTAAAGTTTTGTACATCTTTTTCATGATGATGAATTTTAAAAGCACAATATTCACTTGGCCATTCATTGGATAGAGATGCTAATTCTCAAAAAAAATATGATAAATTTTTAGGATTTACCAAGGATCTATACTAACCTGGTGGATTAGATAATTTTTTGTTAAGATATTCATAAATCATCTCCCCATCTTTAGGAACATTAGGATCTTCAACAGGATTAAGCAATTCACCAAAATTCTAAAAATACATACTGTTTATAATATAAAAGTTTAAAACATTTTTACTTGAATCAATGGATGACAACATAGTAATTCCAATACAGCAGTGGAACCAGAACGTTGTCGAGAAATAACAAGAATTTTTTTGGGCATTTTAACCGATTTTTTCAAAAAGAAAATGTATATCTCTAAAAATTAATATTAATTAGTTTTGTTTTTGCTAATTTATAGCAGCAAAAAACTGTATCGCTTGGAGGAGGGCTGAAAATCTCAAACAATACAAAATAATTTTTTTAATGAAACAATAGCAAAAATTGTGATTAATCATTTCATTATAAAAAAAGTTATTCAAACAAAAAACAATGGCTATAGCGCTTGTGTTTTTGTTCAACTATACAAATTATTAGCGCAAAATTATTACATAGAAATTTTTATACTTTTCGTAAAAAAGTTTTTAGCAACATTTTTTTTTATTGGAAGAGAAGTTTAGTAAAAATCTTCAAAATTGTTGATGAATGATTCTTTTCTTGCTGAAATTTGTCTCTTTTATCTTCAACAATTTTTGCTTTTCCTTCTGTTGTTATCAATTTCCTTTTACATATTTTTGTATTACACGGAAATACATACAAAAACTGCTTAAAATCGCAACATTTCTCTCACATGTTTTTGATAACGTTTGACGTAATAAAACTTTTATTACTTTGTTGATTAAAAAAAATTTAATTTTTTTTAAAATATTTTGTTTAATTTAAATTAAGTCTTTAAAATCTGATCTTTATTGTATCTTTTTTGTATTGAGATCAATAAAGATTAATTTAATTCATTAATTATTTAAAAGACTTTTAAATTTTTTATGAAGCACCAAATGTGAAAAAATGTATCATTTTAATGTTGCGAATGTTGCCCACTCTTTTTGATAAGCACAAAATACCGGATGAAAAAAACTTGACTTTTCCTTAAAAAATCGCATGTTTCCGTTGCGAAAAAATGTTATTTGAAGGTAAACAAAATGCCTGCTTGTTTACCATTGATAAAAAATGTTTCCATTTAAAGTTTTATTTTTTAATTTTTTATTTTCTTAATATACGATAACTGTGATAACGAAATTTTATTTGTAGTTTTTTGAGAAAGTGAATTCAGCTAAAATATGGAAACATGTGGAAAGATGAAAGAAATATTATTTATCACACCAGGTTTGTTAAAGCAGAATTTGTAAATTCTAAAGTTGATACAATTTTTTAAATAATGAATTGAAAATATGATGGTTCAATGAGTTTATTTTGGGCGATAAATCGCTCCTATGGATTTCTGGGAGCACACACCTCTAAAGGTTTTGGTCATCACTGACAAGAGAATCTTTTGCATCTAAAATTTTGGCATTTGGGAACACTTTGCCATATGGCGCCAAATTCAAACTTGACGGATTTTTTGACCTTTGTGTTCAGAAATGTCTGGACTTTTACCATCTTTGTCGGCTTTAAGCTGGATAAAAAACACATTTGAATTTGACGCCGTTTGGCAAAGTGCTCCCAGATACCAAAATATTAAGCTCAAAAGATGCTCCTGTCAGTGATGATTCATATCATCAAAGCTCTCGAAAGTCCAAAGGGGCGCCTTGTCATCAAAAAAACCAAGCCTTTTGATTCACCCTTGATATTCCAAAACTTGTTTCATTATTTTGGAAGTTTTACACATTGTTTTACATAAAATGTTTATATTTATAAATTTTAGAGGTTTCAAAAGTTCTAAATTTTTTGTATAACGTTATAAAATTTCAAAAATCCCATATTTTTATTTATGCTTTATTCGAGATATGCAATATAAGTTTACAATATTTCAATCTTTTCCTTATATGGTATGTAAAAAAATATGATTTTTTCTCAATCAAAGCATATCTTTTCAGGTGTACAAGTAATATTTCCAGTGAAACGCAGTTATTTTCAACAATGAAAATCATTTTTGCATTGTTTTGTAGTTCTACAGTAATTTCAATTTTAACCTCCCAAATGCAAATCATCCAAGGAAAATCTATTTTTAACATAAAAACCAAATTAAATTATATGATTGTAAAAAATGTAATAATTTTGCAAGATTTGAAAATTTTTAAATAATCTCGTGTATTACAGATATTAAAAAGTGAATGGAATGAAAAACTTAATAATAGTAAAACAATTAATTTGGATATAGGAGTTATACAAAAATGTATTTTTGATTTGCTTAGCATAATTTGTGGTTTTTGTGATGTAAGTTGAGCTAAAATTTTACACCACAATTCTTTCACTAAAATTTTAGGTAACATTTTCCTTGATAATTTTGTATTACTTATTTGGCGTAAGCAGTTTTATTGCTATTGCTATTTTTATCTTTTTAATAACTGTCAGTATTATTCTTATAAATGAACGACAAAAAATTCAGGTTAATATATTTGTAGCTAATTTCTGTTCAGTTTTAAAAGTGTGTGTTTTTTTTTAGAAAAAATGCCGTTGGCTTACAGAAAAACGATTAAAAATTTTTTCCGATACTTTAAAAGTAATAAAATTTATAAAAATGTCAGCATTGGAAGAAATATTTGAACAAAAAATTGTCAATGTTAGAGAAGCAGAAATTCAAATGCTACAAATAGATTTCTATTGTTTATCACTACAGTCTTTGTGCAGAATTATTGCTCCTATGTTGGTATGTTTTTTTTTCAGTTTCATTAAAAAATTGAAGAAAATATCACAACTTCTTGTTTTGTTTTATCTTAAATTCTTTTTTTGTTAAATTAGTGTTGCAGTATTTCCGGCTTTGGTGTTAAAAGCTATAAAAAAGTTCAACAATAAAGTGAATTGACGAAAAAAAATTATAGGCAATAATTGGAATTCTTAATATTTGTGTATACTTTGAAGGTTGTCAGTTAAATCCTGGAAATATATTAATTGCAATTAGCATAATTCATTCAACAAGTTCAAGGTTGTTATTTTTATTTAATGATTTTTTGGATTTTATGCATGCAATAAATGCAATTAAAATTTATGATAATCTTTGGAAAAATTCGTCAAATATTGATGAAAGGAATGTAAGAAAAGAAAAATGTGCTGAGAGGAGCTACAGTAAGTCTTATTACAGGAAAAACTGTTTTATTTAATAAACTAAAATTTTTTAAATTTTTAGTATCGATGCAAAATTGCTCTTTTGCATGGCATAATAATAGAGAAAATGGAGATGTATTAAAAAATTTAAATTTAAAGATAGAACCAGGTGAACTTGTAATTATAAATGGTGGTGTTGGAAGTGCAAAATCTGCTCTTTTGTCAGCAATTTACGGTAATAACATGTTAATGATTAGAGGCAGCAGCCAGTGTTTCCGATTTTAAAAAAATCGCCACCGCCACTGGTGGCGCCACCAGGCGGCATGCCGCTTTGATTGGTTTTTGATCTTTTCGCAAAATCGTCATCGGTAACACTGGCAGCAGCTCCGCAGCTATTGTTTTAAAGGGTTCAAAAAGGTGTCCGTCGAAACAGTAGTTGGAATCAATCATCTTATCCCCTAAAGTAACGAAATTAAATTTTTTTCAAATTTTTATAGGAGATTTGCGACATACAAATGGAAAATTGCATAATTCATTTGAACATATTTCATATGTGCCACAAGTTTTATGGCATCGAAATGATACATGGAAAAACAATATTATCTTTAATCGTCCATTAAATAATGAAAAACTTAAAAGCGTAATAAAATGTTGCGCATTGACTGATGAAATGATAAACCAAACAATAGAAATAACATCTGATGTTTCAAATATTTCTGGTGGAGAAAATGCAAGGGTTGCTCTTGCACGTGCTATCTATGATACTGAAGCAGATGTATATCTTTTTGATGATATTCTTTCTTCTCTTGATAAATCTACAGCTCAACATGTTTTTGATTCAGTAATAGGATCAAATGGAATTTTGAAAGGGAAAACGCGGGTTTTCGTTACTAATATGTCAGAATTTTTTAGTAAAGCTGATAAAATTTATACCATGAACGGTAAGTAAATATACTTTTCTACAAGCATCTTAACTAGGAAGTTATGAAAAGGATGTTGTTAAAAATAATTTAATAATTTTAGACGGACATATATTGGAATATAATGATGTCAAAAAGCAACAGTTAGATAAACAAAAAACAATTGAAAAACCACAAAATGTTGACAAAGCTAATCAATATCAACAACAATCAAAGTTTAGTCATACTTCAACTAACTTCTACCCAAGTGCATCGAAAAGATTTAACATCAAAATCATATCGTTATCAATAGTTGTAATTGGAATAATATTGGTCTATTACGGAATTGAAACGTCGCATAAATTTTGCCAAGCATACGTTTATTTACCTAGTAATTTATCTGTCTGTTTTTAGCAATGCCTCAAGCATCTTCATTTTTAGTTGCAATAACCATCATTTACATTTGTTACAATACCAAAAACACAATTTTGCCCTTATATATAGCATATAATGAATGCATATACTTATCAAAGGTTGAAATATTTATAATCCAAATTTTTAAAACACATAAAAAATTTTAGAAAATGTTATCATTTATTGATGTCATATTTTTAAATATAATAAGAATTTACTGCAAAAACTTTTTGAATACTGTAATTATCTGTTTTTGGCTTTCAAATATTTAAATATGTTAACTATTTTTTAGAAATTTATCAAATTTTATTCCTCCAAATTAATGCTTAACAAAAATTTATCCTATTATGTACAAACATTTTCAACAAGGAATTTTTTAATATACATATTTTTTACACTAATCTTAAATGCTGGAATAGATGCAATTTTGTGGATCACAATTTTAAGCACAACAAATCAAATCAATGGTATTGCGTACTCAATGCTTGTATGTTTTCTAAAAAGTAAGCAGTTTACTTGTAGTAAAAATATAAAAGAGAGATAATTTTAGTTGTGCTAATTATTCTTTCAAATATAATATATGTTAAAAGCGCTTGCAATGCTAGTAAAATTTTTCATGATATATCTATCCATGCTGTCTTGCATTCACCGCTCAAATATTTTCAATGTAATAGTTTTTCATCCTTATTATGTATTTTTTCAAATGTAAGTTTCTTTACTTGATTCGACTATGAGGCAATGCCCAATCATCAATGGAAATGTTATTTTTTCTTTATCAAGAAAGAGTGGTGTTCCATTTCCATAGGCCAAAAGATTTGGTAGAGCATCTGAACTGTTGTCGCAAAATTTTTCAGTTTCCCCACTTTGCAATTCCTTTCTTGTCTTATTTGTTAAACAGTTATGCAACGAATTTAGTAATACATTTTTTTATAGGATATGGAAGAAATTGATAATACAATACCTACTGCAATTTCCAATCTAATAAATAACGCATTTAAATTAATTGTATTCTTTTTTACAATATTAACAATTTATTTAGAATGCTCTTGGAAGCTGTTAATTCTTCCGCTATTTTTGGCTTTCATTATTTTAAAATTGGTTAAACAGTGTCAAGTTTGTTTTGAAATTAATGCCTTCGAAACGGGAGAAAAATTTATTCATAGTTTGCTTTACAATTTTGTAAACTAATCTATTAAAATTAAGGACAAACATTTTTAAATTTTTTCCTAAAATAATCAAAACAAAAATAAAGAAAAATATTTTTAGAAGTATTTAATTTTTGATCAACTAAAAATTATACAATCCAATAAATACCAAAAATGGAATTTCATTTTGTCATTGATTGATGACATTATCAATGGTAGAATTGTCATAAAAAGTTGTGGTGTACAAAAAGTTTATATTCAAAAACTTCAAAATCTTTTCAATCAATGTAAATTTATAATATCTACGGAGCTCAGCTGTGAAAGGCAGGTTAAAAGAAACTTTATAAATAAAAAAAATATGCTTTTTTAAATTATAGAGATTTTAAATTATTGATCGATTTAATAACAAATACTTCTGCGCTTATATTACTCAGCATTTTTGCTATTTCACAAAATGTCTATGATGAAAAATTTAAAATAAATTTGGGTTTATTATTTACATGTTCACTATCAGTAATAACAAGATAATTTTATTTGATTTGTAAATTAAAAAAATATATTTTAGTTTAGCGAAACAATTCGACATCTCTCAAATGAATGGACAAATCTTGAATCGGGCCTTCTATCTATAAATATTTTTAATCAACTTATGAATTTGACAGCTGTAACCATTGTTTCTTCTTTTTAAAGAGTTAAACAAGTTTAAGACATTTTACAGGAAGAAGATGGAAAAGCATCCCTTACAAATCAATGCCATGAAAAAGGTGGAAATATATGTTTTAAAAACTTCTCTTTTGCTTATTCAGAACGCTCTGAATTCAAACTAAAAAGCATAAATTGCACAATTCATTCATCACAAAAGGTTGGAATTGTTGGTAGAACTGGTGCAGGTTTCTTTTTCTACAATATGCTCTTATATTTGACTGGTAATGATTTTTATCTAGGCAAAAGCACAGTTTTTAATGCAATTTTACGTTTATTCAATGGTCACAGTGAAGGTTGTCTTTATATTGATGATACTCCAATTACTAAAATAAATCTGAAAAAGCTTAGAAGAAAAATTGGAATTATTCCACAAGTAAGTTTCGTATTTGGTGGTATCGTAGTTATTAAATCAAAACTTACAAATGTGTATTTTTTAATTTATAAATGCAAGAAGATTTTACTACAAAATAAAATGTTTGCACACTGAAAGGTATTGTTTCAGGATCCTATACTTCTTCCTGGTACACTGCGCGAAAATCTTGATTTATATAATGAATGTACTGATGAAAAAATATTAAAAGTTTTAAAAGATTTAAATTTAACAAAATTTTTTGTTAATGGAAAAAAGATGTTGGATAGCGAAATTAATACAGATGGCAACGATTTAAGGTAACTTTTTTTTCTTGATATTGCTCCTGAAATTTTTTACAAAAGAAAAAGTTCTTTTGTAAAAAAATCGAGTCCGCTATTCATACTCTAGAAAGTTCCATTTTTTTAGTCATGGAGAACGACAGCTAATTTGTATTGCTCGAGCTTTACTTGATTCCCACACAGAAATTTTACTTGTTGATGAAGGAACTGCTGGTTTGTGTTTATTTTTTTTATATCAAATACTTTAAACCTAACACCGCAAAACATTACAGCTGTTGATCAAAAAAATGATTTAATTGTACAAGAAAATATTAAAAAATATTTTAAAAAACAAACAGTTTTAACAATCGCTCATCGCTTTGAAACAATTAAAGAATGTGAATTTGTAATGGTTTTAAAGGACGGAAAATTAACTGAATATGATACGCTTGAAAATCTTTTGAGCTGCAAGACATCTTTTTTTAATACTCTTTTTTTCACTTTTTGTAAAAACAAATAAAAAACATTTATGAAGCAGAAAATTGTGTATTATGTAAATGTTTTAAAAGTTTAAAAAAATACTAATATTACCGCAACATTTAATTTCTCGATTAAGACATACTGCAAATTTAAACTTGTTTTTTTAACAAAATTTGTTATATGTGTCTAATTAAAGAAGGTTAACTAAATGTTTACTGGATTAAAAATTTAAACATGGTGTAGAAATAATGAACAGAATAAATTAAGAAATAATAAGAGAATTTTACTTTAATAAATCTTATTATTTGAAAAATTTTGTTAGCTATATTCATTACATCAGAGCAATAATCATTTCTTGTCTTTCACGTAATTGAAATTGGTCGCTACTGCGGTGATGTTAATATTGCATTTGTGTCACTTAAACTTTTCCGAAGAATTATTACATCACTTTTTTTCATGCATAAAAGTTGCAAAAAACGACGCCGAATTTGTCTAAAAATATAATAAAATTATCTTTTCAATCTTCTAAAATTATATTTGCATATAACACTTATGTAACAAATTTAATTTGCATAAATTACTCTCTGCCTTAAGACATTTTACTACAGTAATTTTCTGTCTCTATCTTTTGCTCCAAAAAATAGAATCACAACTTTCAAAGCTCGTAAAAAATGTTGAATAAATTTTTTGTTGTTGCAAAAAATGCATTAACTTTTCAACCCCACGAGTCACAATGCCAAATAATAAAAATTAAAAGTTGTTAAAATTAAATTACTGTTCTTTTCTTAAAATATTAACAACCAATAACTATTATTAAATTTGTTCTTTAACAATCCTTGTTATCAATTACTTAAAAAATTAATTTGCATAAAATTAGATTATTTTTGGTCAGCTTTTAAAAAAGTTTTCTGTTGTTTTCTATTTGTCTATCATTTTTGCAAATTAATGGAGATTAATAAAAACAACAATTCATTTGTTATTCTATAAACAATTCAACAAGATCAAAAACTAATGATCTAAAAAGAGTAAAATTTCTTCATCAAAATTTATCTGTTTGTTTTCATTAAAATTGTACGCTGTGAATGAAATATAATTGAAATGCTCATCTTTGTTTATGTGATTTACAGGCATCTGAAAATGATAGTAATTACATTTTTAAAAATGCTGCTTAACGTTGATTACAATCTGACAGCAATATTGATTTACAAAGTATCGTATAAAAGCTGTTGCTGGAAGATTTCTTTGTCAAATTTCAGCCAAATTACTTGCCACTTTTACTGTTTCGATTGCTTGTGTTCTAAAAAAGGTGTTTCAAGTTATTCAAACATTTTTCATCCTGCCTTTGTTTTTGCCTTTTTTGTTGTTTGTAATGTTGTGCATTATTGCAAAAGAAAAGAAAAAAACTATCTTCTTTTTCTTCCTAAAAAACTTTCTTTCCATTTACTTTCTCCTTTTTATAACTTTTTTGAAAAACGATACACACAAGAAAAATCAAAAAGAAAAATTTTGTGTTCCCTTTTTTTGACTTTCGAAATCTGGCATTTTGCCTATAAAAAAAGATTTTTCTATCGCGGTTGCACTCGGTGTGCAACACTTTGCGAAGCGGAACACAAAAGTTCCCTTTGTCTTTTATAAAAAATTCAATCTGTTCAAGTTGAATTGATTTTTTTCTCTCAGACGCTATTTATTAATTCTGGATATTAAAAATGTTAAATCTAATTTTGCATAAAATTTTGTTGGCTTTTATTTGGATTAATAATTATGTTGATAAGCTTAATTATATTTATACATCACTTTTGTATGGATTATTATTGCTTTATATCTATGGTATTAATGCTCTAGAGGTTAATCCATTGGGAATTAGTTATGAATTTCAAGATTCAATAAAAAATGAAACTCAAAAGCAGCTGATTCAAACATGGTGTATGTTTATTTTTTTTGGATCATTAACTAGGGACTGGCACTTCCCACAATCTTTTTTAGAAAACAACTGTTTTTTTATTGGAATAAAGTATTTTCAACCCTGACTAAAACAAAAATAAAATTTAAAAAATTAAAGAATTAACTTAAAAGGTAGTGTCCAGAAATCACGTGATTCAATCATAGGGTGGTAGGGGTAAGCTATAAGATCACGTTGCTTTCAAAGGCGGCATAAGATCAAAGGAAAAAAGATCATCAGGGGGTGAGAGGGGTTCAAAAAATCCAAAAAAAAAGATTACGTGATTTCTCGACACTCCCAAATGCCAAAAATGCCATGTGAAAATTTGCCAAATGTTTTTCGTCAATAAAAAAAGTCAAAGAGAACACACTTTTTTTTTAGTGTGTACGTCCTTCACTTTTTCCCCCGCAGCTAGTTCAAAAGAAAAGAAGAGACGCACTAGTCACCTGACATTTTCTTTGCCTTTTTTTGGACAGGGTTTCTAAACTTTTTTAAGCCAAAGAATACCGTTTTTGGCCTAAACAAACATGCTCACAAAAATTTTTTTTGATCAACGTCATTTTTTTTTTGAAATCAGCCTAAAAAATTACATCTAGACGGTTTGTTAGTTTTAACTTAAAAGTCACGGCAGCTCTGAAAAGTGAAAGAAAAAAAAGGACCGACTAGCAACCGGCACTTTTCTCAACTCGCACTTTTTCAATTTCAACCGGCACCTGGTCGACTGGCACCCGGTCTCAACCGGCACCTGATCATCTGGCACCCCGGGTCAACTGGCACCAGCTAACAATAACTTAGAAATTTTTTCGATTTTTTGAGGTCATAAATATGCTTGTAAAAGCTAAATTTTTAAATTATATTCAGTTATATCAATTAAATGTTTTGTAAAATGGCACCAACTCGACGCTCTGGTTTTGTTGGTTTTAGTGATACTCACATCAACGCCATCATTTTGATAGCTATCGAATGCCACTTGGTAGCTGGATTGTTCCATTTCGAGAATTAACGAATTCTGAAGATAATGAAGTAAATGTAAGATTTTTTAAATATTTTTTATATGTTTATTTTTGTATTTTGTAGGCTATCAGAACTGATAACAAAGATCCACCAGATGTTGATCCTGATACTGAAGAAATTGATGCTCGTATTAATGAATTTAAAGGAAAGCTTGATGAAAAACTAGCAGAAGAAGGTTTAACTAATGAACAAATTGCAATAGCTGTAAGAAAATTTCTTCGTAAAATCGGTGGATTGCTTACATTTATTGATGAACTAGAAGATGAAGAAGAAATTCCAGTTGTTCCAGTTACTGTTGATGATGATACATCTGGATATATGACTGCATTCGAAGCTACTGATGATGAATCTGAACCAAATGATGAAGAATCCGAATCAAGTGAAGATGATGAATCTGTTGGATCTAGATCAAATGATGAAGAATCTGATTAATTTTGTTGTTCTTTATGTATTACTTTTATTTTTTTGTATAAAATATTTAAAAAGTTTTTTGAATTACTATCGGGTGCGAGTTGAGTGGGTGCCAGTTGAGGCGGGGTGCGAGTCGAACGGGTGCCAGTCGAGGTGGGGTGCGAGTTGAGCGAGTGCGAGTTGAGAAAAGTGCCGGTTGCTCATGGCCCAAAAAAAAGAGGTGTGAAAAAAAATTTCTTCGCACCTTATTTTCTTTATTCTTTTGCTCTTTTTCACAGCCAAATTATCACAAAAAAAAATGTTATCTGTTTTTCTGATAATTTGATAGATCGATTTGTTAGGATCTTATCTTGACTTTAGCTCAGCATTTTTTTAGTTAATAAATTTAAAAAAAAAGATATTAGCTTTTTAAGATCAAGCTCTAAAAGACAATAGAAGAACAAAAAAAGGACAGAGAAAAATCTCTCTTTTTTCTTTCCGTTTTTTCTATTAGACGGATCGGGCCATTAGCAACCGGCACTTTTCTCAACTCGCACTCGTTCAACTCGCACCCCACCTCGACTGGCACCCGTTCGACTCGCACCCTGCCTCAACTCGCACCCCCTCAACTCGCACCCGATATTAATTCAAAAAACTTTTTTTATAAATATTTTATACAAAAAACAATAATAAAAGTAATACATACAAAGAACAACAAAATTAATCATTTAATTCAGATTCACCATCACTTGATTCAGATTCATCATCATTTGGTTCAAATTCATCATCAGTTGCTTCGAATGCAGTCATATATTCAGATGTATCGTCATCAACAATAGCTGGAACTACTGGGACTTCTTCTTCTTCATCTTCTAATTCATCAATAAATGTGAGCAATCCACCAATTTTTCGAAGATATTTTCGAACAGCTTTTGCAATTGATAATTCCAGTATCACTAAAACCAACAAAACCAGAGCGTCGAGTTGGTGCCATTTTACAAAAAATTTAAATGATATAACTGAATATAATTTAAAATTTTAGCTTTTACAAGCATATTTATGACCTCAAAAAATTGAAAAAATTTCTAAGTTATTGTTAGCTGGTGCATTCTTCTTACTTCATGTTTTAATAAAAATTTATTTATGGCGAAAGAGCAAATAAAAAAGAAACATAACAACATTTATTTACAAATAAAGATAAACAATAAAACCTCAAACCCGAGACTCTATACAGTTGCAGCAACAGCAACCGCTGCAGCCGCTACTGTCTTTCGACTACAAGAATTTACCATTCGTCGAAGTTGTCCACTTTGATGGAGCGCGATTAAATCAGTTGAACCTAAAAAATAGTATATTGGAAAAAATTTGCATACGATTTTTCTCAATGTGAAAATATGTTAATCACAAAAATTATCTCACCTCCAACATAATTACCACAAACAAAAATATATGGGAATGTCATGGCACCGGTGACATGCTGGAGATCTACTTGTAGTTGGCGTTGCCAATCTTCATCTCCAACAAGTTCAAGGAAATGTGATTTAACATCAGCATAATGAACAGCTAGTAAATGTTTAGCGCGTTGACATGGCGCACATCCAACAAGCGTATACATCATAATAGTAGTAGATCGAACTTGTCGTTCAATATATGCAGCATAGGAATAGCCGTTATTTGACATGTGAATACCAACCTGAAAAATAACTTTAGTGATACATCCGATTTCGGCATTTCGATTAAGCCCTTGAATTCTGCAATAAGATTTTCAGAAAATAAACTTACAGCTCCAGTAGGTGGTCCATCACCATTCATGCCACCACCACCCATCATTCCATTTCCATCTCCCATTCCGCCATCTCCATCATCACCACCTCCACCGCCGCCCAAATTAGCTCCCATTGGGCCATTCCATCCACCACCCATTCCCATTCCCATGCCGCCTTTTCCCATCATTGGACCACCAGAATATCCACCCATATAAAAGCCTCCAGGTCCATTCGGTCTCATCATACTTTGCCCACTTCCCATATTTGATCCCATCATATTTCCGCCTCCTCCATTTCCACATCCCATTGGTCCACATCCGCCGCCACTACTACTGGGGCCATATCCACCAGAGCTTGGTCCCATTCCACCACCGCCCATCATTGAGTTACCTGAAAGAGTTCAATGGATATAAGAAATCTTAAAAGATCAGCCATATATCCAACCTCCTCCTCCTCGAAGAAAGCCATAACCACCGTAACCACCATTAATAAAACCGTCACCGTAATTATTATTATTAAACCAGTTATTATTACCGTTGTTGCTTGGACCATATGATGATGATGTGCCATAACCATTTATGCCATTTCCACGCATACCATCTGGGCTTGGAACCATTGGGAAAGGTCTTCGATAATTAAATCTCATAGGATATGCAGCATCATCACTACCATCTGAACCATCAGGTCCCATGCCACCACCACCACCGCTCATGCCATCGTTGCCTGATCCCATGCTACTGCCCATTGGACCCATACCACCTGCCATTCCGCTACCCATTGGACCCATGTTGCTCATTCCACCCATACCATTAATGTTCATGCCACCAAGTGCCATGCCATTGGGTCTTCGCATACCATATCCAAATGGTGCCATTCCACCATTACTACCCATCGATGGCATTCCACCGCCCATTGGTGGCATTCCACTTCCTCCCCCACCAATAAAAGGTCTCATATATCGATTACCATATCTTCGACGATAAAATCTTGATGGCATTCGTTTTATTTCTTTATCCTCTCCATCTACCCCATCATCTTCACCATCATCCAAGGGATCAATACCATCTCCTTCATCTTCTGGGATAATAGCAGATGATGGATATATTACACTTGATTTTGATGGAGAATGTGATGGTGCTTCATCAAAGTCATCATTCTGTGCTTGTTTTAAAACTAGCTCAACATCATATACTTTTGGAGCTGGTCGGCGTGAATGCCTTAATGTGATACCACTACTATTAGTTAAGCGGGCGAATATTTGATTAAACGAAAGCTGTATTATCAGCAAAAATAATGGAAATAATAACATTTCTAAAATACATTGATTTTTTAATATAAAGTAAATAAATAGATTTTATATTTAATGAAAATTAAGCTTCAAAAAACGGATAAGTTTAAATAGTTGCAATGAGCAATTGCTAACCAGCTGAAAAATTTGAAAACATTTAAATGAGAGCTAGTAGAATTCAACAATATTTTTAGAAGGAAACAAAATATGAAGTACATATTCCGATGTGAACAAAATAAGAATAAAAAATTAATGAGAATTATTTTTTCTAAAGAATTTACAATAACTTTCAAAAAAATGTCTACAAAAGATTGTTTGAGCTTTTTAAATTTGATGTTAATGATTTGTAAAATAAAAAAAGTAGTAAAAATGAAGGAAAAAAAGTGTCAATATAAAATTGAAATTCGAGTTATTTCTAACTAATTTCTGAAGGTGCCACCATTTTTTGGGATCAGAATTTTAGAAAACAGCTAGTCGAAAATGTTAAAATTTGTTGAAGTATTCAACATTTGAAGAAAACAGCTTTAACCAAAAGATAACATGAAAGCATTTTTTAAATACCTTCAAAAAACAAAAAAAAATCATCGAAATTAATATTTTTATGAAACCTTCAAAAGTTATCAAATATTTGAGAAGCAGCCAAATAGAAAATTTTAGTAAAAAAAAACATTCTTCATAAGCTTTACTTTGATCTTAAATGCTGAAAAATATTGAAAGTATTTTACATGAAAAAAAATAGGCAGAAGTTGTTTTTTGGGTATCACAAAAAACGAGAGAATCAAAGCTACATCAGCATTGTTGCCACGAAAAAACTTATAAAAGCAAAATTATACGACGAAAAAAAGAAGACGTTTTTAAAAAACCTCCAAAAAACTAAAAACACTTTAGAATAGAAAAGCTGTTTTTTGAATGCAGTCAAATTGAGTGATTCAATGAAAGCATCTTCAATAACCATAAAAACGTTCATCAATACTTTTTTTGTAGAAATACTCACTTAAAACTTTTTTAATAAAAGTAATAATAATAAAAGAAGCCGTCTTCAAAAATCCCCTTCACAATAGCTTTGCGTCAAAAATAGATATATAGATAGAAGAAGAATAATCGAAATTTGATACATAAATAAAAAAAAGTTTTTTTTTCTGCGCAAAAGCAATAATAATAATAATTATTGTGTTCGTTTTTCACTTACTCACTGTCTCTCTCGATGAAAGTTTTTGATGTCAATTTTTGATGCTCTTTTTTTGTTTTACAAAAATTTATACATAAAAAAAGAAAACAAAGAAGTGAAAGCAGGGATAGCGACGTCAAAGACGCTTCTTCCAACAAAAAACTTTTACACCCGTTCGACAGTGAATTATTTAAAGAATGATGAGGACTAAGAGGGATTTCAGAAATCGAAGTGAAAGAAGATGTTTTTTTTCTGTGGAGAAATTGGTTGATTTTTTTCTAGAAAGTTTTTTTCTGACCATTTAAAGAGATGAAGAAGAAAGTCTGCCTCTTTTTGATGTTGCGGCTTCTTCTAAAAGCAAGCAGAAAAATAAAATCGTGCGAAAACTGTCACCAAACAAATCCGATCTCTGTGTTGTTTTTTTTGACACATCTCTTCTTTTTTATTCTTTTTTCATTCACGTTGCAACTTTTTTTGGAAATGTATGTGTAAAACAAAAAAAAAGAATGATCTTTGTTGTAAGAATGATCGGAAGCCTTGTCTCAAATTCTTCATGTAAAAGCAAAACAAAAAAAATGGGAATATTAAAAAATGATGTCACATTTATGGTTTTATATAAAAATTATCGTTTTTGGTGATGATATTTCACTAAATGGTAATAAAGAAGAGTATCGTTGGAGTTAAAATAAACATTTTCCAACTCTAATTCAACTACAAAATCAACAACTAGCGGATTCTCTTTATACAATTCATATTTACAATAAATTTTTGTAGGTCGTTTTTTTCTATCAATAAATTGAAAAACTTCATTACCAAACTTTTCCCAAGTTTTTACATAAGCACATGCAAGATTCATTAGCACTCATCACCAGTAAAGGAATTTGAATTAACAAAAGTGATAAACATAGAATGCTGTTCTTTTTTGCCGATAACAAGTATGCAGACAAAAATAGATTATTCTCATCTGTTTTGTGCGTCCTGTTTTTTTGCCATTGATTGTCATTTTTCTTTGCCCAAAAACAATATATTATTTATTTGCTTGTCTACCCTTAATTTTTACATACACAGTTTTTAGGTAATTCTAAATCCTTTTTAGTGATGAGTGCTATTGAATCAACAACAAAAGAATTTTCAAATATATCAATTACTGATAAGCCATTATCTGCTATCAGCGCTGCTATTGCTGATATTAAAAAAACTATTGAACCTCAACACTTTATCAATCAAGAAAAATGCAGACAATCACCGTTATTTAACTATAGTACTGGGCTCAATGAATGGCGTGATATTGTATACATTGAAGCAGAAGTTCGAGGAAGCAGTCTTGATAAAGATAAGAGTTTTGTAAAAGATATTTCAGCGAATTTAATTAATAAAAATTTTAAGCGATGATCCAAACAATCTTGCATGTGCATGTGCAAGAACTTGGGCAAAACGTAATGATCAACCGTTTCAGTATATTGATAAAAAACTTGGTGGAGATGGGTATCCCCGAAATGTTTTTCCCTTGAATCGTGATGTAAGTATCTTACAAAAAACTAAGAAATAATAAAGCTTTTTAGACAGACATTACTCAATGGAAAAGAAATCAAAATCTTGTATATTCACATGTTAAAAATGGAGATAACAATTTTGCCAGACTTTTTTATGGAATGGAATATGGTAATGAAGGAAAAAATCGACCTACAAAAATTTACTCCAGATTCGAATTGTATAATAATGTTCCAGCTGTTATTGATTCTGTAATTGAACTAGAATTGAAAAATGCTTAATATTTTTCAATGATCATTTTCTATATTTCCCAAACAAAATTTGTAGTTTGATCAATGTAACAACTAACTTGATCAAAGGTTTTAAAAAATTTTATGAAATGCTATTTTTTTTGTTTGTTACTAATTTATTAATTAAAAAAATTTTTGTTTCCCTTTTTGCAAATAAAAGAGTGTTTTCTTTGATGATTTAAACTTACATTAAATAAAATGTCACTGAAATCTGAGATTAAATTTTCAATTAAAATTTTAAAAACAATAAATTCTAACAATTCTGTTGTATATTCTCCATTTTCAATATTAAATAATCTTGCAATTATTTATGCTGGTTGCGATGGCAAAACTGCTGAACAATTATCATATTTTCTTGGGGAAGGTAAGAGAAACTATTCATGTTTTTACAGTACTCTACAAATTCATGAGACGCACTTTAACTTTTAAAATGCCGTCCTAACACTTCTGATAGCTCACACACATTTTTTTCTAACCCTCAAAATACTTTTTTTTTTATTTGAAAAACATTTTTTGCAGGAAAATCAAAAGATGAAATAATTCAATATTACTCTGATTTAAATCAATATTGTAAATATGTTAATCGCAATGATGATAGCAGCAGCTTCTGCCTCATCTCTTCTAATTGTCTTTTTGTTTCGGATGAACAAACTTTGCTTCCGACATTTCTGCTAAAGTAATGACAAAATTCTAAAATTACGGAAACACTTCTTTAATTCTTTGTATTTAGGAAATTAATCAATTTATATCAAATAATACGAACAACAAAATTCAAAATATTGTAGCAGAAAATGATATCACCGAAAATGCAAATTTATTTGTTGTTAGTACTTTGTACTTTTGTGGTAAATGGGAAAAACCTTTTAAAGAATTTACTGATAAATTTTGTGAAGAAAAGGCAAAAATGCTTCATAGAATTGTAAGAAATGAAGGATGGAATTTGGTGGAAAGTGAAACATGGCAATGCCTTGGAATTCCATTTAAAAATAAAGTTTGTTGGCTTCACATTTTACTTCCGCGAGAAGAGAAAAGTAGTTTATCTGAACTTCTTGAAAATTTTAATGAAGATTTATTTGATCAATGTGTATCAAAAAGGTATAAAAACTTTTTTGAATTGAATCCGTCAACGTTATCTTTTCAGCGAAGTTTCAAAAGTAGAAGTCAAAATTCCAAAATTTCTTCTTGAAAAAAAGCTTACATTGGATGAAATTTTGAAAAGTATGGGTTTAAGCGAAATATTTGAATCTGGAAGTATTCGAAAAATTTTTGCTGTTCCACATTCTGTTGATAAGTCTATACATTTTACCAAATTTGAAGTAACAAAAAAACTATCAAACTAATTCTACCATAGCTTTAAAACTTAATTTTAGGTAAATAAAGAAGGAGCTGAAGCTGCTTCTTCAACCGTTATACGGGTCGTTCCTGTTTGTGGATTGATTGAATCAGATATGAAATATTTCTATGCTACAAATCCGTTCATTTATTTTATTACTCTTGTTAATGATGGTGATCCCAGTAATATCAAAAGTATTCTTCTTATGGGACAATATTGCGGAGATTCTACAGAAAAAATATAATGTCATTATTTTTATCAAACTTTTTTTTCAAAAGTTTTCAAATTCATATTTTGTGCTACACATGGCATTCCCATTATGCAAATTTTTTGAAAATAAATGATTGCTTTTCTTTTCTTTGAAGAAATTATTGTACATTATTTTTCAACTGGTGCTTGTAAAGATTCTCTTCAATGAAAATGAAAGGTTTGCTCTTTTAAACAAATATTTTGGGGAGGGTTGTTACAAATATTAACTTTTAAACTGTCAGCAAAAGTTAATTTTGGTTTTGTATTAAAAGCTAATATAACAAAAGCCTTAAAAATCTTTTTTGAAAATCATTAAACGCTTTTTAGAACTAATGGAAGAAAAATACAAGCTCTTTGGAACTCGGGACATCGGTGGTATTGTCTATCAGTTAATTGCAAAAAAGCCGCTACCTGCTGAACCTGGTGTTACACAATTGACTTACAAATGTTACGATAGAACGCATTTGATGGAAAGCGATGCAATGCTGTTTTAATTTATCCTTTGAAAGATGGACAGGATTATTATGTTTTTTTTCGTGCTGTTCGAAATCGTGTTAAAGAAAGAGCAGAAAAAGCTGAAGCAAATGAAAAAGAATGCCGAAAAGATTGGAAAGCAAAGAAAGGACGTGGTTTTGCAGTATATGGAGACGAAGGTATGACACCAGCTGCATCCAAGAAGATTACTCCTTATATATGGCATAATTTAGTGGTTCAAAATCTTCATCAATGTCAAGCATCAACAAAGAAATCACCGTCATCCACAAAAGAAGCAATTAAAGAAATAGTTATATTTGCTTTGTATTAATTAACTTTTTAATTTTTTATGTATGTATATTAAAATAAATGTTTTTCTTATAATATATTACTACCATTAAAATGCTCTTTATTTCTTTCCTTAAAAACATTTATATGAGCAAAAATTAAACACACGAAAAAATAAATTTTTGGCAAGAGTACAAACAATAAAAAATAATTTCTTTATATATCTTTTTTTCGGCACTTATAGTTAATTAAAAAATATACCCGCAATTAATTAAAGGCAAAAACATACAACAACAAAAGGAGAAGGTGACTATAGTAATACAATATAATAATAATATATCTATGAAGAATTGATGAAAGTTGAAAAGGCTTTTTTGAATTGAAGGAAATATAAAGGTTGAGATCATTTGAGAAGAAGAAAATAACAATAATAATAATAGAAGAAGGCATTTAACATTTCTTTAGAATAAAATTCTCAGCATGCAATCGATCTCTTGATTCTTGTTCAAGCAGATCTACGATGTAATGAGTATATAGATGTTCACGAGTTGAATTGATTATCTTGTAATTGCAGTTTGATAAACCATCTTTACGAAAACGTGTTCGAGTTTTCTTCATAAGTTTATAGCGGCAGCTGAAAAAGAAATAGTGAATTAAGACCATATATAACACATCTACAGTAACCCCGCAAGTAATAACTAACTGAGAAAAACATTAGTTTTTTTAACCACATAGAATATAACTTATAGTAGCTCAAAACATTACTATTTCTCCACCAATTACAGTAACCCAATAAAACGCTACTATTAACAGTTAACGCACCCTCCACCTTCCCACTACAAAGTTAAAAAACTTACTTATTAACCGGATTACTCTTTTCTTTGCTATGCTTGATCATTTTATATCTTGCAATATCACCAGGATATCTTGTTATCTTGTACCCATTTATTGTTACCCGTGTTGATAGATCATCATCTTCTCCACCCCAACCCCAATAATCATTTGAAAAACCATTTATCTTTTCAAGTTGTTGACGAGTTAAAGCACTAATTCCACCAAATATTGATGAATACGGTAGTCTAAAACACACAGTATATTTTTATATTCTTCAAAAAGATTAACAACAACTCACTGATACTTGAATTTATCAATTAGCACACTCATATGCCTTGGTTGTTCTGGACATGTATATAGGTTTCGATCATCTTCTGGCAGTAAATCAACATCATGAAAGATAAAGCATTGCCAATTATATAGCTTTAAAGCTTCAATAAATCCAACATTCATCAGCTTTGCACGATTAAAAGTTTGATTTGAAATTTGTTCTACAATAAAGATGGAATAATCAATTTGTTGTTTTCGAAGGAATGAATGAAGATTATGAAGCAGAACTTGTAGCTGAGTTTGACGATCTCTGAAAAGAAAAAGGATATTGTAGCTTTAGAACAGCAAAGACAGAGGACAAACCGATATGGAACAATGATAGCAACTTTATGCCTGGCTTTACAATCAACAGGATGACCATGTCCACCATTTTCTAGATCTGGATATAGTTTATTGAGATCAGTGATTGAAGGAGTATCAAGCCATACTTTAATAGGACCAACAAGATTTGGTGGTGTTGCAGGACAATATGGCAAACTTTGATTTTGTGGTTGAAAAAATCCGAGTGGTGAATATAGAGCTAAAAAACAGCAATTTTACATCTATCAGTGTATAAAACTACCATACGTGTAAATACCGCAGTCGATGAAGAAGTCCCATCAGTTTCATTGTTGTCATTATTAGTGCCAGTTAAATCAGGTGGAAATGTTGAATTTAGTACAGCTAATATTGGATCTTCTGCAAATAATATTGGTGAATATTCTTCTATAGGTGATAACAAATCAACAAATGCAATTAAATAAAAGAATCCAAAACCAAATAGAAATATTGCAAATAGTTTTATACGATGGCTTATTACTGGTATCATCATTCGACATATTATTGCTATTATAGTTTGAAGCGATATCTTTCTTGTTGTTGTTTGTTAAGCAGCTAGTATGTGATTGATATTAAGTAGGAGAAGAAAATATATAATAATAATAATAATAATTAGATGATCATTGTTGTTTCTTAACCCCTGAAAAAATGATAGAATATATTAAAGTTGAAAAAATATAGTACATTAAATTGAAAAAAATTATTAACAAGCACGGAAAAAACGACGTCGAAATAAAACAAAGCATTAAGAGATGTGCAAAGAACTGTGCAACTTATAAGCTACCGTCTACATCAATATTTGGTGGAATTAGTGCTTTAACTCGTCAACAACTTGAAAAGATAAATGGTTTTTCAAATGATTATTGGGGTTGGGGTGGAGAAGATGATGATCTATCAACACGGGTAACAATAAATGGGTGCAAGATAACAAGATATCCTGGTGATATTGCAAGATATAAAATGATCAAGCATAGAAAAGAAAAGAGTAATCCGGTTAATAAGCGAGTTCTGCTTTTGGCTACTTCAGAAGGATACCGTAATAGCATATAAAAGTGTTGTAAAGATTTAAAATACTTTAATAAAGCCGTTAAAGTCTTTAAACTCGAAATATTCCACCAGAAAGATATAATAAAAGCTCTCAGGGAAATGGTAAATTCGACGAAACGTCCAATAACTACAATGTAAAAAAAAGGAACACGGAAGAATAAATGTGGTAAAATTAAACACGTAAACATATCCAAAACACGTCCACAAAGATGTATGTATGAAAAACCACAATAAACAAAAAAGGAAGCAGTCAGCTGTCAAATAAATTCAAGTATAATATCTCTTTTAACCGCATACATCTTGATAACCACATCAAGTCCGTCAAAGTTCGTAAAACAATATAAGTATATCTAAAATTCAATCAGTCTCCGCTAATCTTTAACGCAATCTCTTTCTCTCTAACAAATAAAAGAATCGTGGAGCTTTTATAATGGAGGAAGTCGGTTATACAAGAATATAATATATATCCAAATAGCTAAAAGGGTTTTTGTTAGTTGAAGAAAAAGATTATGGTTGTTGTAAAAGACAGATAGATAGATACAAACTACAAAATCGTCCACAAGCAGCAGCAAAATAGTAATAAGAAGAATCTTCTATATATAAACCACATCCAATATCTCTTATCAGCAGCAATAAAAAGGATGTTAATGAATCAATTATCACAAACAAAAGTAGTTCTCCACCAGCAGCAACAACAATAACTTTCTGCAGCTTAACGGTATCTACTAGTAAATTAGTTGAAGCTTTATTATCCAACAACCTTTTATAAGCAATAGTAACAACTAGCTCGTCTAATAAAGTCACGGACAAAAAACACTTCAAAAACAACAGCAGCAAAAAATTAACTAACAACAATGAACTTGTTCCAACATTCACGTTCACGTTAAACACGCTCAAATAAAAAAACACATAAGGAAAGAAGATAAAAATCTTTCTTTTTTTCACGCTTTTTACATAACTCTTTTTTTAGATAGAAGCAGGAAATAATAACAATTGAGTTCTTCTTCATTTTTGTCACTTAACAACTACAACAACAACAGAAAAAAACACGCTCAAAAAAGCACTACTTTTTAACAGAAAAGAGAAAAGAACAAGGAAAGGAGAACGTAAATAATTGATTCAAAAGTCAATTTGAAAGAAACAACACTAAACACTAAAAAGTCTCTATGGAAAAATTGAAGAAAAAAGAGCAAAGGAAAAGGAAAAAAGAAAAACGAAGAAAAAAAAGTTAAAAAAAATTTTGACTTTTAAATTTTATCAAAGAGCAAGAGACACAAAAAGATGTTAGGATCGTTTTGCCAAAGAAGAAAAGAAATAAAACAAAAAATTGCAACACTGCTTTAAAGCTTCCAACAACTACTTTTTTTGTGTGCTAATGGTTTATAAAAACTTTTTTTTAGTTAACAGTGATATGCTTTATCAGTGATAGCCATCATTGATTGAACAATATCCGTGTGTTGTATCAAAACACAAAAAAGAAGATAGTTTTTAGAAGATTTGATCAATCTTTGTAGCAACAAAAATCCACAGAAATTGAATTCAACCAGCTAATATTATATCACTAATTTATTACTTCTCTTTTTAAACAAGTTCAAATTCTTTATAGCAACATCGAAAAAGCTCGTCTAATAAAAATCAAAGCATAGAAAAAAATGTTTCAACTTTCACCACCCTTCTATATTTTAATTCAATTTTCATCAATCATAACGATTTCCTCCCTTCTTATTTTTATTGTTATCTTTTTCTTCGATGACGTATTTTTTTCCCTCTCATTTATTTCTATAAGCATTCAAAAAATGCTAAACGTTCATTATCAGCAAAAAAGAAAAAAAAGAAGAAAGCCACGTCAAATATATTTTTGTAAAAATTAATTTTTATTTTGGGAAACTTTTTTTGTTGAAGAAACAAAAGAAATTAGCTTTAATTAAAAGAAAAGTAAAATTAATTTTTTGGTTTTATTCAACAATAAAAAAGGCTTGTTGTTCTAATAACACGAAAAAATATGTAACAAAGGCAAAAAAAGAACACGCTAATTAGTTTTTAGGCTGAGGCAAAATTTATTAATTCTAATGTGATAAAAAACAATAATTATGTTTTTTGCTTTTATTAAAGTTTGGTTGTTGAAACAATCTACAGTAGTAAGAAATTGCCATACTTGATTATACAGAAAGATTCAAGTATTTTACTATTTTTGTTTAAAGATTTTGATGACGGTCATCTTAAAGAGGTATAATAGCAAGGATAACTTAAATAATCCATTAATAATACATTTATAATATTTGAAAAGTATTCATTTTACAGAATTTTGGATATTTTATAACAAAAATAGATATCGTCTCCTACTCACCAGCTATATCCATTTAGCTATTAAAACCAGAGATCGAGGATTCAGCAGCTGATATTTCGTCCCTATTTATCCCTTACTAACAAGGGACCGTTTTGAGATGTTACTCTCAGATTTTTTCATCATAGTGGGGAATCAACAGCTCATAGCAAAGTATGAAAAACCCCCAAGGGATTTTTGCTTGTTCGCATTTTAATAGCAATTTGCTATTACACTATAAGTAGCAGACGATGAACGTCTTAGTATATAAATTTCTTCTGTGATGATTTTAGATGGGCGTAATGGCATGAAATATGATAAGTTATTTATGAAAAACTGTATTTTGGCATCTACACCCATCTAAAATCATCACAGACGAAATTTATATACTAAGACGTTCATCGCCTGCTACTTATAGTGTAATAGCAAATTGCTATTAAAATCATAAAATAGCGAACAAGCAAAAATCCCTTGGGGGTTTTTCATACCTTGCTATGAGCTGTTGATTCCCCACTATGATGAAAAAATCTGAGAGTAACATCTCAAAACGGTCCCTTGTAAGACGACTTAATAGATAAAATGTGGAGCTTCAACTCCGACATCACTTGGAGACATCTAGCATGATTCACCCTGTTCTTCTTCTTAAAAAATAATCACGAACAAACAATTAGATTTTCTGCTATCCGCCTATTCAACTAAACAAAACACAAAAAAATGAAACAAAAACACTTTGCAAAACGATCTTTTTTTTGATGATGATAAACCATAAAATGAACACATCGTTTTTTTCCCTTCAAAAATGTTGCTCTTTTTTCAAGCCTTTTTCAACAAAGCAAATTGCAACATTCCCAGCAGCAACAACAATGATTGAAACATTTTCTTTTTCTTATTTTTGCTCTCTCTCTCTTTTTTGGCATCTCCCTCTTTAAAAATTTTCAAACTAAAACAATACCAATGATCTCTAAAAAAATGTAAACAAAGTTTGCCCTGCTGCTATAGATAGAGACAATGACGAGAAACAGAGAGATGTGGTTCATATGTTTCAATTTTTTTCTTCATATTTTTTATTAAAAATTTATTAAAATTTCTTTGAGTTTGTGTGCACTTTTCATGCCAATAATTTTTTAAGAACGTCTTATTTTTTAATCCTTGTAAGAAGTGGTAGACGAATGACTAGGAATAGCCAGAAGAAAAAGAATGGGGTAAAGAAAAAATAAGTACGAAACACATGCTTGCTATGGAGAAAAAGGAAAAGCTCAAGAAGTGTAAATGATATATATGGTTCTATAAATAGGATTTATAAGAAGTGATAAATTTTTTTTCAAATGAGATTTTGTTGTTTGCACAAAATTAGTATACCATAAGAAGCATATTTCATTATGCTTCCTTGGACCTTATTCTTGTACGCGGCAGACCCGTCTAATAGAAAAAAGGAAAGTGAAAGAAAAAAAGAGGTGTGAAAAAACATTTTTATTCTCACTTTTTTCTTTGTTCTTTTTTTGTTTTTCTATTGTTTTTTTGAGCTTAATCTTAAAAAGCTAACATCTTTTTTTTATTTTTATAAATTAAAAAAATGCCGTGCTGAAGTCAAGATCAGATCCAAATCTTATTTTGTAATCAAATTATTACAAAATAAGATTACATAAAAGCCGAGATCTAAGAGAAGTTTGGTATTTTGAGCCTTAACCAATCACATTTATAAACAGCTCCTTATGAATCAAAACACGCTGTTTCATGTTAGTTATTCCATCATTTTTGGTATAAATACTTTCCCACAAAAAACCCACTCAAAATGCAAAAAAAGATACCCACACAATGCAGCTTTTACTATCCATAAATTTTAAACCAAAATATAAAAAATAATGCCCATTTTTAATACACCAAAAAAAAGATAGAAGAAAGAACGGAAGCAAAAAACTGCACCAGCATTCATTTGCATTTTTTATTTTTCAACCAAAAACCATTATTATTCATTTCCTTTCTCTGCACTTCTTCTTTTTTTAGTGTTCAAAAATAGTAAATTTTTATTTTTGAAAAATTAACTTTAAATTTTTTTCTTCTTTTCAAATTCAAGAAAAAAAAGAAGAAGGAAAAGGACGGCGAGATAGAAAGTCAAGCATTAGAAATTGTCAATTTTATGAAAAAGCATCAAATTTAGCAGCAGAAAGCAGTAAAAAAGAACGGGTAAAAATGAAAGTAAAAAAGAAGAAGGGCTTTGTTGAAACTCGTTAACTTAAAAGCAATTACTAATACCATTTGCTGTCTCATTGTTGTGGTAATTTTTCGCTATTTCGACGATGCCATTATTGGAAAAATGCAATTTTGCTTATAAAAAAGGAGCAGCAATAAATATGAACGGCGGATTTTTTCTTTCTACATAGTCGAAATTTCTTTTATGTGTGAAGTAAATTCAGTGGAAAAAAGTGTGCCACCAAAAAAAGTTTTTAAGCTAAAAAAATAAGAGTGGACACAGAAATCATGGCTAGAAAAATAACAAAAAAATGTTGACCCCGACGTGACTTGAACACGCAACCTTCCGATTTCTCTCTTTGTGATTAAAGCTGGAGTCGGACGCGCTACCAATTGCGCCACAGAGTCATCGAATTTGGCTGCAAGCTTTAGTGCTTTTGAACTGATTCAAAGCACAATTAATGGCAAGTGATTTGAAAAAAAACAAAAAAAAGAGTATATTTTTAAATATTAAAAGTGGTTACAAAATTTTAATTTCGTTATTTCTGCTTTCATTTCACCGTTTTTAAGAGTAAGAAAGAAGTAAGAAAATAAAAGAGATAAAAATAAGTCAAACATTGAAAAATGACCATTTTTCTAAAACGAGCATCAAATTTGACAAAAAAGCGAGTAAAAAAGGAAGGGCTTTGAAACTCGTTAACTTAAAAGAGCAATTACTACATACATTTACCATTAACGGCCCCATTTAAAATAATTTCATTTTTTGCTGTAAAGAAGTAAAGTAAAATATTTGAACGTCGGATCTTTATTCCTTTGAAAAAAAGTGCTGTATTTTTTTAAACAAAATTTATATGTTTCTTAACTTTCTCCTTAAAAAGACATTTAAAAAAAGGGAAAAAATGGAAGTAAAAAAAGTAAACGGAGAAAGTGACAAGAAAATTGCAGGATTTTAAAAAGAAAAATTATAGGGGGAAGTTAAAATATGGGGTTTTGCTTTTGTTAAAAATAAATCTGAAAAAAGATAACAACAAGAAAACAAGTAAATGGATAAAAAAATTTGTTACAAACTTTTTTTAAAGCTTTAATTATTTACAGACAAATTTCATAATTACAGTATATTAAAACTTGATGGTTTACAATCAAAGCCTAAAATTGCACTTTTTTAAAAGGAAGAAAAAGAAGACAAGTTAAAGTCAAGAATTAAAAATGGTCAAATTTTTTTGAAAAAAGCATCGAATTTAGCAAAGAAAAAAGCAGTAAAAAGAACGGGTAATGAATGAAAGTAAAAAAAAGAAAATGGCTTTATTGAAACTCGTTAACTTAAAAGCAATTACTAATACCATTTAGGGTTGATTGGGCGGGCGCGCCCAAATTTGCGCCCAAACCAAATTTTTTAAAAATTAGAATATTTTATAAACTATGGTCAAACACAACTGATTGTCGACATAAATAATAAGTTGCAATGTAAGAAAACATTAATATAACTATTTAACACATTAAAACTTAGTTTTTTGTTAATACAGTATCCCAGGTATACTGTAGTTAAACAATTTTTAGTTTTTTCGTTGAAAAATAGCTGTTAAATCAAAAAACTATGAAAGGACAATTTGTTAATAGCATTAATAGACCCCCTAGCAATTTTGAAACGATTTTTTGAAAAATTTAAATTTTTGTAAATTTTTGGTCACGGGCGCATGCGCCCAGGCGCGCCCGGGCGCGCCCGCCCGGGCGCGCCCACTTTTTTGAAATTTCGGGCGCGCCCCCAACCCTAATACCATTTGCTTAAGTAGATCCAAATTTAATCTGCAACATTTTTCCCAAATACTCGTCTATCTATGGGATAGTTAAGGACAAAGTATCAGCGATTTGATCTGTGGATTTCATAGATAAATGGATATAGCTAAAATATATCAGACAATAACTATTTTTGTTATAAAATATCCAAAATTCTGCAGAATGAATACTTTTCAAATGTTATAAATGTATTATTAATGGATTATTTGAATTATCCTTGCTATTACATCTCTTCAAAAATCATTGACATCAAAATTTTATAACATAAATAGCCGATGATTTTTTGTCCTTAACTTTAGTGTTTCGAGATAATTAAAAAAATCTGAACACAAACAGAAAAAAAGAAAACAAATGAAACCAATTTTCTTCACATTTTCTTCACAACAATATGTGATAAATCACACACTAAAATAGGAAACGAATAAATCGGATATTACACGGATATGAAAGAAAAAAAAGGATAATTTGATGAAAGTAAAAGAAAAGGGGTCATTTATTTAACGAAGTACTTTTCAAAGAAGAAAAGTGATAACAGAAACTCCCACATTTTCTTTTTTGTTGTACTTTTAATGTTGTTGCTTGCACACAAACTTTTTTTTCATAAATAATAAATGATAGTTTTTTTCTGCAATGTACAAGCAACAGAACGGTTATTTTTAAATAATTTTTAACAATTCTCAGACATGGAAAAGATGAGGCGTTAAAAAAAACATTGTTTTATAAAATAGAAAAAAATAATGTTTTTTGAATGAAACTAAAAGATTGTTTATTGAAGGTAACGATAGTACTTCTTTGATTAAAAACACCTTACTTTTCTTAGACACGATAAATATAGCTCCTCTAGCCCTGTTTACATTTATTTAAAATAACTAACACTGTTTTCCAATCAAAAAACAATAAAACAAAAAAAATATTTATAACAGTTCATTTGAAAAATGAAGGATTCATAAAAGAGATTTAGATGCAAACATAGACAGGGATTTATGATATTGGGTGCAGATTGATCTAAAAATGAATCTATCGGATAAGTTTTTTTTGGTGTTTATTTGAACTTTTTTCGACACTTTTTTATGCTTAAAAATTTTGTTAATGATGATGAAAATTTGGATACATTAGAATTTTTATTTGTTGACAAACATGTGTCATTATTAGAAACTCATAAAAATTAATGGTTTTCAAACAACTGTAAAAAAATGTTTTATAAATTTGTGGGTGTATTTTTTTCAAGCAAGAAAGAAAGGTATCCAAAATGACACAGAAAAAACTGCTGAAACATGTGTTTCTATGGTTTCTTTTTTATTTGAAAAAAAGAATAAACTTTTGTCATCTTTTTTCGTCATGAATTTTAAAAAAGTTGCTGCAAAAAAAGGATGTTTCGTTGTGATGATTAACCTAAACTGATAATGCAACGACAATTAACTAAATTTGCATTAAAATATATTACAAGAAATTCTCAAAACTCTCTAATAGAAGCACAGGCTGATGCAGAGCTTGTTGAACAGCCCGAGTCAGATACTGATAACGGGATAGTGTCAAACATCATCTAGATGTATTAATTAAAGAAAAAAGTTAAATAACTCAATTTTTAACAAAAATAAAAGCATTTTTCAGAATTAAAAATGGAGAAAAATGTCGGGGTGAAAGTGAAAAATGGACGCATAGTGCTTCTATTAGAAAATTTACAGTAATAGAGTTTCAGGGCACCTCTAGTGTGATAAAAAACATTTGTTGTTTACAATAGAAAAAAAAATTAGTATTGTCTTTAAAAAAATGATAAAAGAAAGTGGCAAAGTTTTATTCGCCATTTTGCTTTATTGATTGCTTCCTTTAAATTTTTATATTTAAAAAAATAATAAAACCTTAGATAAAAAATTTTTGTCTTAGAATTTTGCTTTTTTTGGATTTTATTCAAGTTGTAAGCATGGATCTTATAAAAATTGTGAGTTTTTTTTCTCTACAACCATTAAAGTGACATTATTATATATGTATTTTTCTAGCCATATGAACATCAATTTTCACAAGAATGGAAATTAAAGAAATCTGAGCTGCTGAAAGCTTTAAGCCCTTCTTCTACAACAAAAAATGGTTTATTATTCAGTTCACAATACAGTGCATCAAAAATTGCTGGTGTTAATTATTGGTTTGCTCTTTCACCTTATGGACAAAATGAAAAAAATGCAGGAGAAACACGGATTTATTTACATTTTGCACTTGGAAATGTTAAAGAAGTTAAAGCAAAATATCAAGTTTCAATCAAATCTGCAAATTTCTTAGAAACTTTTGAACATGTTTATAAAGAAAATGTTGGATATGAATTTATGCATTTTAAAGCTGATGAATTTTTTGATCCGGCAAAAAAATATTTTGTTAATGATGAATGTGATATAAAATTTGAAGGAACTTTAAAATTTGATCGACCTTTAATTTCGGTAAGTTATCGTATTTGAACGACTATGTATGACAAAACTTCCCATTTTTTAGAAAACTTCACATCTAATTTCTACAAAATGGACAATTAAAGTAGCTGATTTAGAACCACTTAAAACTTCTTTAACAAATGATTGCTTAGAAAGTGAAATTTTTGGTGTTCCTTCAAATTCAAATATTAAATATCATCTTCATTTTTATCCAAATGGATATAATAAAGAAAAAGCTGGAAAAGCATTTATAGGTTTATGCATAGAATTTGAAGATAGTAAAAAAATTTCTACAAGTATAACATTTGCAATTAATTCTGGTATATGGTCAAAAGCCCTTTATGCTTGTTATGAAAATAGTGATGATGGATGTGGATTTGTTATTTGTTCAACCGATGATTTCTTTGATGTTAAAAATGGATATGTTGTTGATGGTGAAATGGTGATTACTGTAGAAGGGCATTTATTTGTTGAAAAGAAAAATCTTAGATTTGAATTAATGGATGATGAAATCAATGGCGAAAGAATTGTTAAAGAAAATAATTTTAAAATTATTGTTGACCAAGATGAAATTGAAGTAAGCTTTTTGACTTTGTTCTTTGCTTTTACTATCTCTTCTTTTAGGTTAGCAAAGAACTTCTTGCAAATGTTTCTACCGTATGGGCTGGAATGCTTCAATCCGGAATGAAAGAATCAATTGAAGGCAAAATGGAAATTACTGATTTTTCTTTCAAAGTTGTTGATGATGCTATCAAACTTATCTATGGCATTTCTCCAAATTTTACTCTTGATGACATGCTTCCATTATTAGTGTTTGCCGATAAATATGATATCAAGCTTATTAAAGTAAGCATTTTTATATTTTTACACAATTTTTTTATTAACTTGTTTTTTTTTTGCAGGAACTCGTAGAAGACCATCTCATCTCTGAACTTGCACCATCAAATGTCTGCCAACTCATTCATTTTTCTCATCTTTTTAATGCTAAAAAACTCTATGAAAAAAGTGTTGAATTTTTTCTTCAATGTTCACATGAAAAAACTTCTGTCAATGATCTCGATATTCTTGATAAAGAATTAGTTATGAAAATTTTTTATGCAACTTTTCCTTCTATTTCTTATTAGCTTGTCAATTTTTTGAATGCTTTTGCTTATTTTTCTTTGAATAAATTATTACTCAAAAACAAATGAAAAATTTTAAAAATCTCAATATTTACTAAAATATTTGTTTTTAAAAATTTGCATAAATGGATAAAAGACATCACATTAAAAAACACTGGGTTATTTCCATTTAGCAAAATTTGTGTAGTGTCATATTAAATGTAAAAATTAATTTTTATAAATTAAAATACAAATATACAGTATACCACCACCAACAAATGTTATGCAAATTCCACATATACCCATTTCTTACTATTTTTTAATATTAAATAATCCGCCATCTTTTGTATCATAAGTTATTACAGAAACAATAGAAGATTTCTTTTGTATGATAGCCCATGACCGAAGTCTGACATCTGCTGTAAAGAACCAAAAGATCAGTGTTGCTAAAGCGATAGAAGCTCCAAGATAAAAGAAGGCTCTCCATTGATCAGGAGAATCTTCTCCAGCGATATATGTTTTACCCAAAGGTAAAAGTAGAATAACAATTGCATAAATTATTGCAAACCATGACATCACAGTTGATGAGAAGTATCCATATGACAATGATGCAGCTTTGTAGTAACCGACAGAGTTGAAAGCTGATCCAATGATTGCAAGGAGATAGATTAATTGAGCGGTGAAAACCCAATCGGTGGGGATTATTGCGAGGCCGATTAGGCAGACTGTCATTGATAGCTGAAAAATAATGAAGGGGAATAAAGAAATTTGTACAAAAAATTCAGCACTTAATCAGTCTGTGCAGTGTCATATGGCTGCAAGTGCATAAATCCAAGTTATAAAAATTTCCCTTACCTGTGAAATACACATAAATATTCGAACATTATTTAACATTGAAATCGATGTTAGTCGATCACTCACAGGACCAATAAATATTTTTACCACTAAGCTTCCAATATATGGAATAGCAGAAGATATTCCAGTTTGTTTAACATCAAGCCCAAGAACTTTGTTAAGATAAACAGGTGCAAAAAGCATAAAAATATTAAAGCATACAAAATCTCCAATTGCAACAACCAGGGTTCCAATCACAGATAAATCGGTAATCATTTTGTAGTAAGGGATTTTAGGTTTTATTTTGTCTTCAACAATGCTTTTACAAGATTCAATTTTGTAGAGTTCTCGAGGGGAAACGTATCTGAAAAGGAATAGTGAGGGATTGATTCGAATAGTCGAAATTGTAATTTTTGGGATAACGAATAAAAACGCTTTAACTGTTCTATAACATAATCATGCAAATTTTTAGCTGGCTTAAACTAGAATTATGATATTTGCTTGCCTCATATTGTAAATTATGCAAATCTTTTTCTTTTTTCAGCTATCAATGACATTTTGCTTGATCGGTCTTGCAGTAATCCCCCCCGACTGGGTCTTTACCACTCAACTAATCTATCTCCTTGCTATCATCGGATCAGCTTTCAACTCCGTAGGCTACTATAAAGCCGCTTCCCTTTCATATGGATACTTTTCATCAACAGTAATGTCATGGTTTGCAATCATTTATGCAATTGTTATTCTACTTTTACCTTTGGGTAAAACATATATCGCTGGAGAAGATTCTCCTGATCAATGGAGAGCTTTCTTTTATCTTGGAGCTTCAGTTGCGCTGATAACCCTGATCTTTTGGTTCTTTACAGCTGATGTCAGACTTCGATCATGGGCTATTATACAAAAGAAACCTTCTATTGTTTCTGTAATAACTTATGATACAAAAGATAGCGGATTATTTAATCACTAAAAATTTGCATAATTCTACTTATTATTAGCAAGTTAGATAAAACATCTTTTTAAGCTTCTACGTGAACAATCTTTTTTTTGGATAACCAACCGTTTTGTCTCTTCTTTTTAAAACAACTTACTTATGTGTTCTCGGAGTATCTGTGTAGATGTAATAAAATACACCACAAACAATCAAAGTTAAAAATCCAAATAGATAATAAATTCCTTGCCAACCAAAAACTGATGAACATGAAAATCCTGCCAGCGGCATTGTTATCAGCGGAGCAAGCTAAAAAAATTTGCATAATCCATAAATGGTATTATATTGACCAATAAGCGCTTACTTGATTATAAGCTGTTAAAGCACATAAAAAGATTCCATTTGATTTTATTGGTGACCATGCAGAAGAGACGTATCCAATAAAAGCAAAAGCCATTCCAACTCCAATTCCCTTAAAAATATTATTGTTTGAGAAATTCAAATAAAATGTAATTAAAATATTTACTTGAAAGCCTCTTGCAATTAACACTGGGAAAAATCCAACTTTGGCACATATTGGTAAAAGTATTGTTGCAACTCCACCTATTACAGTATACAATGTGAATGTAAATCTAAAAATTTGCATAATAATTCTTCTAATTATGAAATTTTCTTGATTTCCTTTTCGCAAAGCGCTAGTAAAAAATGTGTTAACAAATATTATGCAAATGTCCTTCACGTCATACTTTGGATCAAAAAATAGAATAATTTAAACTTCGATTTCAGAGGAAACATCACACTTTTGACCTTGGAACGATAAGCCTGTATTATGAACATTAAAAGTTTTAGTTTCGTGCGGATTATTTAAGAGCAATCGTTTAGTTTCAACCCCCATAGGAAATTTGCATAAATTATACTCTAGCTTTAAACGAGGAAGAAAAAGCAAAAGGTTTTAGACTTATTTCGAAAAGATCAATTAAAATATTTTGTGTTGCAGAAAATGTTTGTGCAGAATACTCATTGAAATCGATTTCGCCAAAAATTTGCATAAAGCTTGGCTTTAAGCATTCTTGATCTCGAGACTGATGTGTTCTTGTAAGAACATTCAGAATCACGGCAGCCTTGAAAGGAAAGTGAAAGAAAAAAGAGAGGTGTGAAAAAATTTTTTATTTTCTCTTTTTTTCTTTTGTTTTTTTACTGAGACTCATTTCTTTATTCTTTTTCACTCCTTTTCCTTTGTTCTTCTATTGTCTTTTTGAGCTTAATCTTAAAAAGCTAATATCTTTTTTTAAAATTTATTATTTTAAAAAAGTGCCGTGCTAAAGTCAAGATAAAATCCTAATAAATCGATCTATCAAATTATCAGAAAAAAAGATAACATACAAGCCGAGATCTAGGGCTGTGAAAAAGGAGATCAAAAGAACAAAGAAAACAAGGTGCGAAGAAGGCGGTCGTGTAAGCTTAATAAAAAAATTTTAGCAAAATTTACATAATGTCTGATTCTTCCAGATATGACGTCATGCACAGACAGAAAGAGGGGAACAAGTCTCAATTTGATGCCGCTTTGAAGCTGCCACAAAAGATCAAAGGAAAAGTATGACGGATTGGGAGAGAGGACACGCTGAACTTTTTTGACTGAAATCTTCCTAATATCGATTTCCATATTTAGGTTTTTTGAATTTCGGTATATTGTCTTCTTTCCTTCAAAAATTTGCATAATCCACCAATAAAAAACCAACCTTCCATCCTTTAAACTAATCACTTTCATCACTGTTAAAGAACTAATCAAGCAACCAATTGCAACAATAGAATATAAAAATCCTTTTTCTTGTGTAGAAAATATTTCTATTTCTTCTGCGACTGCTGCTGTTCCATTAATATCATTATAGACAGGTTTTGTCATACAAATAACTGTCATATTAAAAAGTATTACATCAGCAGAACCAAAAAGTAACATTAAAATTGTTACACCTAATATTACATATCTTGTAGAACTTGCAGCTTCAAGGGATACATTTGAAACTTTTTTCAATGATAACATTCGTTGATCGGTTTGCATGGCTTGGGGGTACTGTAGTGATGAACAGCGGTTATGGGGTACTGTAAATATAAAAAAGGAAACAAAAGCACCAAAAAAAAATTTATTTCCAACTTGAAACAAATCTTTTTTTTTCTAAAAGGGAGGTGCTAATGCCCTTAATTCTTCCAAAACGATGGAATAAAAATAAAATATGAAAGTTAAAAGCTGTTAGAATTTTAGTATTTATATTAATCTCACTTTTCGTTTTCAAAGTGTGCTTGAACAAAATTGAATATTTATGAGTTGAGTGATTGAGTGATGGGAATTATGAGAGAACTGGAAACACAAAAAAAGATAGATAAAACTAAAACAGAAAACTGGAAATGATGATGTAATCTGTTAAAAACGAATGTAATGTTTTAACTGTTTTTAAATGTATTAAGGTTTTTTAGTTTTTCTCACCTGACTAGAAAAAAAAGAACATCAGTGTTAAAAAAATGTAAGCTACAGAAAAGCAAAAAAAACACTTTAAATTTGCTAAAATTATTGGTGGTAAAAATTGTTGATTGGTTTTATTCCACGGCAGACCCGTCTAATAGAAAAAAGGAAAGTGAACGAAAAAAACAAGGTGTGAAAATTTTTCATTCACAATTTTTTTTCCTTTGTTCTTTTTTTACTGAGATTCATTTTTTCATTTTTCTTCATTCTTTTTCCTTTGTTCTTTTTCGGTTTTTCTATTGTTCTTCTATTATCTTTTTCAGCTTAATCTTAAAAAGCTAATATCTTTTTTTAAAATTTATTATTTAAAAAAGTGCCGAGCTAAAGTCAAGATAAGATCCAGATATATTGATCTATCTAATAATCACAAAAAAAGATAACGTATAAGCCGAGATCTTGGGCTGTGAAAAAGAGCAAAAGAACAAAGAAAACAAGGTGCGAAGAAATTTTTTTTCACACCTCTTTTTTTTCTTTCACTTTCCTTTCAGGGCTGCCGTGATCCAAAAATAATGCCATTTTTCCAAAGACAAAAAGCAAGCAGAAGATGCATGAAAAATATTTAAACGACAAAAATCATAAAAAAAAAGATAAAAAGACATCAAAAGAAATACACCATATAATTTAAAATGGGTTGAAATCGGAATCAGAAAAAATTTTGTCTTCCTTATCATTTTCTAATAAACTAAAAATCTTTATTTTAAAAAGTTTTTCTTTTTTTATTATTTATAAAAATTTATTAAAATATTCAAAAACGGTCTATCAACAAAATAACTTAAAACAATCAAATTACTGTTAATGACTTCTATGCGATAAAAAAGAATCTGCTAACCCAATCTGCCAATGATCATTATGTGAGTCCCATTTGTGAATGTAAGATGAATAGTACTTCAATTATGCAAATCAATAATTATTTAGATAATTATCACGCCGCTTTGAAATGCGGCATAAGATCAAAGCAAAAAAGATTACCAAGGGGGTGGGGGGAGTTCAAAAAATACGAAAAAAAGATCACGTAATTTCTGGACAGCCCCTTAGTATATAAGCGACTGTACTGAAACAAAAAAAAACAAAAAAAAATAAAAAAAACAAATAGAATTCTGTATCAATTACTAATGGCTTTCATAAGAAATTTCAATCTGTTAAAGTTAATCAGTCGAGCCTTTTATTTTCTTTTGTGGAAGAAAGAAAAACATCTCCTCAATCCATGACATCCATCAAAGCACAAGAAGAAATAAGAATTTTTAAGAAAATGAAGCAATGAATTGGGCAACTTCTTGTTTTTGATTAATAAATGTTGATTAAATAATACCCATAAAATGCATCTATCTTTTCTCATATAAATGCAGAAAGACCTTCGTGCTGATCAACAAAGGTGTATTTTTCATGAATTATTGTAAATCTTTACGTTATAACAAATTTCAAGAATGAGAGAGAAACGGAAATGTTTACTTATAAAAATTTCTTTCCTTACCCAAGTTATAGCAAAATCAATTAACTGTAGATCTCTCATACCTACTAGCACAAAAATTAAACTTTTTTCATTGATCACATGATTCTATGAGAAAAAGAAAAATGAAACCAACTCATAAGATTTGTCACAAAAATTTTTAGGGCTTCATCAAAATAAAAGTCGTTGCTGATTTCTCAATCCACTGCTTCATTTTCTATAAAATTGTGTTTTTTTTTTCAGTTACGATGAAAAGCTCTAAAGATAATTCAAAGATCATAGATATGTCATACCAAAAAGCTGAAGATGAATTAAAAAAGGATTTAAGTGTTTTATCATTTGGAACTGATCAAGATTCTATTGATAAAATAATTAAAGAATTTATGAAAAAGCATTTGATTAAATCTTCTTTTTTTCATCATTATGCAACGTAAAATTTTTTGCTTTAAAAAACAATACTACTAATTAGAATTTTTTAGATTTGAATATTTAAAGAAAAATTTGGAAAAAATGATATTTCATTTTGCATTCAAACGCATTTATTCTAGTTATAACGTAAATACAATATATCATATACAGGGTAGTCATTTTAAAACTTACACTAGTTTTAAGCTGCCAAATGATTTCTAGAACGATCCCAGAGCTCATATAGCATGGATGGGTATATCACAAACAAGGGGGAGCATCTTTTGCACATAAAATTTTGGCATTTGAGAACACTTCGCTAAAGGGCGCCAAATTCAAATTTGACCTAGCCCCGACTTAAGGTTGACATAGGGCATAAAAATCCAGACTTTTAGGCACCCAATGATCGAAAAATCATCACTATAGCTCAAAAATAACAAAACTGCAGCCATTTGAAAACTTAGTCTTCAACACTAAAAAAAGCAAAATAAAAATTTTTGTGCTTTTGATAATTTTTAAAAAAATGCTATTTTTCAAATGGCTGCAGTTTTGTCATTTTTGAAGCTAGGGTGATGATTTTTCGATCATTGGGTGCCTAAAAGTCTGGATTTTTATGCCCTATGTTAAGCTTAAGTCGGGGCTAGGTCAAATTTGAATTTGGCGCCCTTTGGCGAAGTGTTCTCAAATGCCAAAATTTTATGTGCAAAAGGTGCTCCCCCTTGTTTGTGATATACCCATGCTATATTCTAGAACTCATTTGTCAGCTTAAAACAAGTGTAAATTTTAAAATGACCACCCTGTATTTTTGACAGAATTAATTTTAATATTTTCAGCGATATTTTAAATGTTATGATCGAAATAGACAAAGCTTTGGAGATACTTTCAGACGTGATTTGGATCGAATTTATTCAAATGATTTTGAATATTTTATTTATCCTCATTCAGGATTGAATGGCTTTTATTGTCGTGCAAACTGGTATTCCCGTAGTTATTTAAAAATTTTAAAAATAATTTCTCGTAAGTTTATAAAGTTTTATTTTCTGAATGAGCTTACATTACAATTACAAAAAAGTTGTTAAAATATGTGCTAAATTTTAGCTGAACCTTTGAGCAAAAAATTGATAAAAAAATGGAACAAAGCTGTAGCATTGTATAAAAAACTGAAAGAGATAAAAGATGATGACGAAAAATGGATTAAATGTTTACAAGAATGGGATGATGAAGAATTCGTTATTCACAGTATCGAATACAAGATTGGCGAAAATTTGGATAATAAAACTTTGTGGAAACTTTACATTGAATTTTGGCGTCCAAGAAATCCTAAAATTATGGTTGGAATTTATTCTCGATACTGTAGCTTCTTTCTTGATGATCTTGAAATGAAAGAGGAATATAAAAAAGAAGCTAAAAAACTTGGAATTGGTGTGTGTGATGTGATGCTATTGGTGGATTATAAAGAATTTCAATCATTTCCTTCCCCTACTTTACCAGCTTTAACAAAATTTGTAATTCCAAAATGTAACTTTCATGATTATCTGCGGCAATTTTTGCCATTCCATAATTCATATATAAATTATTTAATAGATTTTTGTAAGCCAGAATTGTTACAAAAACGTTTTAAATGTTGCAAATATTTCTTCAAAAAACGTTCAGCTCCAATTTGTCATCGCTTAGTTATTGCTAGGGATCGAAGATTTGATGAAGGAATGCTCCGAAATTATTACTTCAAAAAACCCAAAAATCCTGACCATTTCATTTTTGACAAGCAGGCTTTAACAGTAGCTGGTGAGCATCAGTGTTTACAAGATTTGAAGAATCTCTATCTCACAAATTGCCTTCATATCGCTGAATCTTTTGATAATGAATTGTTTGAGAAATTTTTACCAAAAATCTATCGATCTGATGTCAAATATTTGACTATCGAAAATCATACGATAAAATTGGAAGATTACATTTTTTTAACAAAATCTGGAAGAGTGAAGACAATTACTTTTCATAAATCTAAAATTGTTAATCCTGATGGAAGTTTTGCAGCTTTGGAAGATATAATGAAAACTTTACCGAATGCAACCTTTATTGAGTATGGATGTTTTATTATTATTTTATTTAAAGAAATTAATTTTTAAAAGTTTTTAGTTTAAAAAATGATATTGTCAACCGTACATATTGCACAGCTGTAACAGTTAACGTAGAAACTTTTGTAAAGCTTTCTTTAACGCCTCGTAATACAAAATTATACTATTTTGGACTTGGAGGTTGCGACATTGAAGCATTTAATATTAATAGCTTTTTCGAATTTATGAAGGTTAGTTCATTTTTGTTGATATAATTCTGTAAGCATTCTATAGGATTGATGCAAGATTTTCATGCCTCAAAAAAATGTTTTCTGCTTTAAGATTAAAATCGATATTGGTTGCTATTAACAGCTACTGTAATATCTTATAAAATTTAGATGGTTAATGTCTTTCAGCTGTATCTCTTGTATAATTTTATAAATCTAATACTTTTGCATTTTTAGATGAATATTATAATTGAAAATATAGATTCACAATTTGATGTACATTTTTATGAGCTTGAAAATGGTGTTGATATTTTGAAACCCATTGTAGGAACTATAAATGATCTTATCGCAGCTTTTGATATTCCAAAAACATGTGTTTCATCTTATTTACCCAGAAATCTTCGTTTTTCCATTTTTACGCCAAATCATTTTTAAATTAATTCCAACCATTATTATATCTCAAAATTTATTACACATTTGATCCTTGAATGAAAGCTGTATTAGAGGATTTTTTTACATTATTTTGTTTTTTTTTTTCAATCTTGATTTTTATTTTATCACTGTTTGTGAACAAAGATATCTACAAATTTATTTTCTTACAACAAAATAGCATTATTTTGTCGGACATCTTTTTAACTTATTCGGTAACAAGGTTTTAGGGATACGTTAAAAGATGTCCCCCCCCCCATAGCATTACTCATCACAGCAAAACTAAGCAAGCTCAAAGAAGTCAAAATTTAAGACTGAACGTCAAAAATTCAACATTTTTTCTCCAGCTATCCCATAGCAAGGGGAGTATATTTTAAAAAATTTTTGTGCAAGTTAAAAGTAACCAAAAAAATTATTATAACATGTTTTTCGCTGCCACATGACAAAGTCATAGAACATAAAAAAATCATTGTTTAAAAAAATGCGAAAATAAAAAAACTGTGTTATAACTGTCTCTTTCAAAATTTTTGCAAATTTTAAAAGAGCAAGTTATAAAAAAAATCAAGCATTGTTTTAATTTTAGATTAGGTTTTCAAAAAATGTAAAGACAATGGAATGTTAAAACATGCATAAATTGGATAAATTTCTTGTCATCAAAAACAGATGAATAAATACAAAAATGCAAAAATTTTTGAAAAAATGTGAAAAAAATTTAGCGATGTTGGAAAAATTGTTTTCCAGCACGACAAGAAAAGATGAACAAATAAAGACAGTTGCAGCAAAAGGCATGGAGAGGGGAACCTAGAGAACACAAAAGAAAGATAGATGGGCACTTGACCTGTTCTTTGATCAAAAAAAAGAAAGAAAACTGTGTTCAAGTGGAGTATAAATAGCAAAAAGAGAAAAGAGATAAATTTACTTTTTACATGGAATAGTAATAATCCATCCCCTAAAAATGGCATCCGAAATTTTAGCAGTAATTTTTGTTGTAATTTTAACGACTACCGTAACCCCTTCTGTTGCAGCAGCATGTCAACCACAATGGTCAAATTGGCAGCTTTCTATTCCATGCCCAGATTATTGTGGTGGTGGTTTTAATGCAACATATTCTCGTACATGTTTAAATGCTACTGCCTGCCCATGCACCGGTCCAACAACAATTTCAAAACAATGTAATCAAAATATCTGTAAATTACCCAGAAATAGCTGCTTTGGTGCTTCACTAAAATCTTTGGCTTCAAATGGTGATGTAATTTGTACCACTCCAGATGCGGTAAATAAAACTGATCCATACCCTGATACATATCAGTGTTGTCCACCTCAAGGAATGTGGGGGTCATGGATTGATACAACATGGTGTAATGATACTTGTGGAGGTTATGCTACTGCAAATCGAAGAAGAGTTTGTTTAACTGAAGCAGCAGGGTGTCCATGCATGTGAGTGTGAAATTTGCATAAATGAGGGGAGGAGGGAGAAAAACAGAAGAAAATGGGTGGACCGCCTTTGATCTTTTTCTGCATTTGGCACGCGTCGGCAAAAGATCAAAGGATTTTTTCTATATTGGAGGGCACGCGCTCCTTGTGCCTCACCCGAAAAAATTTGCATATTAAAAAACCATTTTTTAGTGGTGACTCAACCCAAACTGCTGCCCCATGTAATACTTTACCATGTACAGATCGTGCACCATGTGCTCCAGGACTTACCCTTTCAGTAATAGGAAGCACAATTACTTGTATCAAAGCCAATGACACCTCTTCTACCATCAAAGCATCAACATGTTGCCCTACATTTGGTGTATGGGAATCATGGGGTCCATGGTCTACTTGTTCATCCTTATGTGGTGGCTGTGCACAAGCAACTCGAAATCGTACATGTGCATCAGAGAAATATGGGTGTCCTTGTAGCAAGTGAGTTTTAAATTTGAAAAAAAAACGTTTTGAAGCTTTTTTTGATTGCCATGATCTCAGTCATGGCCATTGCGAAAAACAGGCTACAATGATTTAAGTAATAATTTGTTGCAATGACATATGTTTTTTTAGTACTACTGCAACAACTGAAACACAACCATGTAATCGAAATGCATGTGTCAATGGTACAAAATGTTGTTCTCCTTTGGTTCCATTTACGCTAAATAGTGGTGAAATTTTATGCTTCCCTGTAAGTTCATTTATTAAAAATGAATTTGAAATGAAAATATTCACTACTGAAATATCGAATCCATTAATAATACATTTATAACATTTGAAAAGTATTCATTATGCAGAATTTTGGATATTTTATAACAAAAATAGTTATCGTCTGCTATTTATTAGCTATATCCAAATATTTATTAAATCAACAGATCGATGATTCTGCAGCTAATATTCTGTCCTTTACCAAGACAAGTATTTAGGCAAAATATGAGGCTTCAATACCGACATGAGTTCAAAACAAAATTGATATTTTGATTATCAAAATATATTTCATCCTTTTATTATTTTTTAGTCAAACACAGTCATCCCTGCATCCGCCACTTCTCCAACACCAGCTCCAACAGGTGCAACACCAACCCTACCAACTACCGCATCATCAGGTACCGGAACATGGAGTGAATGGTCAGTTTCATCATGCACTGAATCATGTGGACTCTGTGGAAAAGTTGTTAAAAAGCGTATTTGTCAGAGTGGAAGTAGCTGTGTTGGTGATGCAACAATGAATACAACACAAATTTGTGGTGGTCCTTCATTATGTCCTTTAGGGATGGGATTACCATCTTGCTGTGAACCAGCCTATCGAGCAATTGTTGATAATGAATATCGATGCATTCTTTCAACTTCAGCATAAAATAAAATTAGATATATTTTGTCTTTCAGAATTTATTTAAAAGTTAAAAGTTTCATGTGGATAACTAGCCACTGCCTTAACCACTACCCATGAGGTGGAAGACGGAATTGAGCTCGGGGACCGACCGAGGACGGACGCGCATAATCATTTTTAAACTGGCCTTGCAGGCGACTCGAACCAGCGGGGAGCTTACAGTTCTTGGGTGAGTCATGGGCGCCCTAGACCAGTCGACTATGCGGCCGACAGTCGACTATGCGGCCGACACAGTCGACTATGCGGCCGACAAAAAAAAAAAAAAAAAAAAAAAAAAAAAAAATTTAGCGGGTGCTTTTTTTATTTAAAAAAATAAAGTTTTTAAAGCTTTCTTTGAATATTTAGCGGGTGCTTTTTTTATTTAAAAAAATAAAGTTTTTAAAGCTTTCTTTGAATGTGTGAAAATAATGGCAAAAATAAGGTTAAATTTGTCAAAAAAAAACGTCTGTTATAACACTTATTGGAACAGAAAATTTTCATAGGTGCTGCTTTCTAAACAATGTTTTTAATATTTGATAAATATCATTTACAAAGTTTTCTATGAATGTGTGCCAAATAATGATAAACTAATTATTTTCTATTTATTACCTACAAGGAATTTTTTCTTTAAATTTTGTTCCAATGGATGAATAAGTCATTTTTTGCTATAACAAGAAAAATGACCTTAATTTTTTTGTGTGTAGAAAGAAATTTGTAATTTATAAAAAAAGTTTTTTAACAACTTTCTTCTCCCGGCATTTCTTGTCTATTAGACCTTTTAAAACAGCTAAAAGAAATCTTATTTTGTTAACAAAAAAACGTGTTAATGACATATAAAAAAACCCTTTATTACATGTACTGACTTTTAAAAAACCACAAAATAAAATAAATTATATATATTTTACAAGGAGGAAATGGAGGAATGCCCTTATTAGAATTTAGGGCCAAAACGTCGAATTAAAAACACATTTTTTTTTGTTTTTTTACTTCTAAAAAACTTTCCCTTCAAAAACACCTGAAAATTATTATCATCAACGTAGCATCAAAGTTCAACAAAATAAATACCTTAAAATTTAATTCCTCGTTTTCCGCTTTACTTAAACAAATAGATGTTCTTCTTCTTCCCTCTCTATAATTTAAATAAACTTTTTATTATCTTTGTGGACTTTCTTTTAATTTTTATTTAAAAGCTTTTAATATGTAATTTATTTAGCCACACCTGTTTTTTAAATTAATAATAAATTTTTTCTTTAAGGTGTCATAAAATAAGATTTATGGCTATTAGTTTTTACATGCCTGTTACATTGATTTATACTTAAAAAAGCATAAAAGGCGTTAAAATATTTATAAAAAAGTTTTTGCAGTTATTTTTAATTAAAAAAATTTTTTTTAAAAAAAACCGTTTTTAAGGACAGTGAATTTCAAAAATCTTTTTTTCAGCACGTCTTCATCACACCAATGACAACAGATTCCGAAAGTTTTTATTTTCTCACACAAATAAAATTTTGGTGTAATATAGTTTTAAGTCCAATTGGAATGATTTTAAATGGAATTCTATTTTATTTAATTCGAAATTATTCATCACCAAATTTGTTAAAATATAAAAAAGTTTTATATCTTGGTTGTATAACAGATTTTGTATTTGCATTTTGGGATATTTTTGTTCAACCGGTGAGTTTGCGAGTAATAGCTAGCATGGTAGTAGCTGGCTTTATCTCTGCATTTATATATTTACAACAATTTTATTCTGCTTTTTTCTAGGATATGGTAACAATTGGATCTGTATATTTTGTCTTTACTGAAGGAATCCTTGGAAATTTGGCATCACCATGGAGTGCAGCATCCCTTCCTGTTTCTCTATTTTTTCTTTATCTCTCTGTTGTAAATATTGCAGTACAATTTATTTATCGATATTTGCTTATTTGCTGGTAAGTTTATTCAAATATTTTCACCACCCAAATTATTGCCCTAAACTTTACATATGAAGATATCAAGTTATCTCGTCTTGCTTAACCGGGTTTTTTTATAAAAGCAAACTCGATACTCAAATTTGCATTTTATAACTATTTTACTTTCAGGAAAGTAACCCTAAACAAATGGCTATTTGGTTTACTTATAGGCATTGGAGTATTTGTTATTTGTGTATATTGTTCATTCTATTATCGACATATTATATTTCGTCCACAAACTGATGCAGATTTTGCTAAATTGCTTAATGGAACTGATTGGGCTGCTTTTGCTGAAACAACCCGATTTGGAGCTTTTTATGTTGTAAGTTTTTCTTACTGTTTTTGAAAGAAATGGCATAACTGGAACCGGTTGCAAAATGAGCCCATGGGGTCTCTTGAAGCCAAAGAGCCATTTTTGTCATCAGCTCTTTGGCTCCAAAAATGACAAAATGGCTGCCATCTGCCAAGCGAGCAAAATATTTTTGAAAAAAAATATTAATACGTTATAATTTTCAGCCATCTTTTTTTGGTAGCTTCTTCATCGCATATTCAATTGTTGTTGTCTCATATATTGCTGTATTCTACTGTGGATTTAAAATTTTCTTTGGAATGAATAATAAAAGTACTCCTGAAATCAATGAAGGAATGCAAAAATATCAAAGGCAAATTTCTATTGTTATGAGCGTTGAAGTGAGTTGAGATTTTTTGGAAAACAAAATACAGAAGTTTTGATTTTGGCTGAAGCTTAAGATCCATCACTTGTATCACGTTCTGGCGTTTTTAGTTTCTATAAACTTTTTTAAATCCTTTCTTCCTTTCTCTATTTTTAGGCTCTTGTTCCATTCATTACTGTTGCATTACCACTTCTACTCGATATTACAACAATTGTGCTAGATATTAATCTATCATGGGCTGGAAAAATTGCATTCTTTCTTGGAGCTTTAGCAACATTTGTAAATCCAATAGTAAAATTATCAGTGATATCATGCTATCGAAACAAGCTATTTCAAATTATTTTTTGTCGACAATCACCTGTTTCACAAATTTCTCCACAAAGTGTTTCAACATTTCCGCTAAAAATTGTTTGAGATAATTTTACAACAGACGTTTTGTAGCTAATTATATTGGCAAAACACGTAAGCACAGCAATTTGAAAATGTTTTAAAGTGAGGCGTCATTTTTGTGTTTTATAGAATTCTCTTTTAATCGATAGAATGTATTTTATGTGCGATATAGTTATATTTTATAGTAAAATATGTTTTTTTTTGCAATAAATCATAATTGCATATAATTTTATGGGTACACAGTTTTGCATATAAATAATAGTTCAGCTGACTACAAATATGGTCATAATGTATATATTTATCCAAAAAAAGTACGCGAAAATTAATGAAATACAACATATAAATTTACAGCTGCTTAATGCATTAACTACCAATTAAATGGAAAAAATTTTTAATAACTTTTTTATTGGATTCCAATAATTGGAAATATTTGGAAAAAGCAAAATAAAAGATTTTTCAAAACATTTCATAAAAACAATTTAAAAAAAAAAGGTTTTAGGGATTGTTCAATGCTGACGTCAGCACTTTTAGGGGAGGAGGGGGTCATGCCAAATCTGTATCTGGTATTCTCTGATAAATATGATATCCAACTTGTCAAGGTATGAATTGTATTTTTGTGCAAATTTTTTAAATCATATTTTCTAGGAACTTGTTGAAGACCATCTTATTACTGAACTTTCACCATCAAATGTCTGCCAGCAACAATAAGCTGGATATTCACAGCAAAATCATTTCAAACAACTTTTAATGGAAATGTAGTAACAGTAGGACTTGGTGGGGTGAGATGTGACACATGTGATCGTCGACAAAATAAAATTTGAAGAAGTCGGTTTCGATAGCATGATATCACAGATAATTTAACAATTGGATTAACAAATGTTGCCAAAGCTCCAAGAAAGAATGCAATCTTTCCAGCCCATGATAGATTAATATCAAAGACAATTGTAGTTATATCGAGTAAAATTGGTAATGCAACAGTAATAAATGGAACAAGGGCCTAAAAAATAGAGAGGATTTAAAACAGCTAAAAGGAGAAAAAAAGATAAATGGACTTTTTCAGTATCACTTTCTCAAATCCCATAGTCTAGCTGTAATTTAAGAAACCGTTCAAAAAACACAACTTACTTCAACGCTCATAACAATAGAAATTTGTCTTTGATATTTTTGCATTCCTTCACTAAATTCTGGAACATTTTTATTATTCATTCCAAAGAAAATTTTAAATCCACAGAAGAATACAGCGGCATATGAGACCACAACAATTGAATATGCAATGGAGAAGCTACCAATGAAAGATGGCTAAAAATTATAACACCTTAATGTTTTTAACATTTTGTTCAAAAGTATTTTGTTTGACGAATGGCAGCCATTTTGTCAATTTTGAAGCCAGAGAGCTAATGACAAAATGGCTCTCTGGCTTCAATAGAGCCACCATTTCGTTCCAAAAACAACAAAAAAGACTTACAACATAAAAAGCTCCAAATCGAGTCGTTTCCGCAAAAGCAGCCCAATCAGTTCCATTAAGCAGTTTTGCAAAATCTGCATCAGTTTGGGGACGAAATATGATATGCCGATAATAGAATGAACAATAGACACAAATAACAAATACTCCAATACCCATAAGTAAACCAAATAGCCATTTGTTAAGAGTTATTTTCCTATAAAATGAAAAGTTCATTATACTAATTCCGGCTTTTGCTTAAAAAATTCATATTTAAAATTATCCAAAAAATAAATAATAGTTTAAAATTTTATGTTTTTAATAATGAAAAATTTGCATATTCAATAACTTTTCTAAATGAACTTACCAACAAATAAGTAAATATCGATAAATAAACTGTACTGCAACATTTACAACAGAGAGATAAAGAAAAAATAGAGAAACAGGAAGGGATGCTGCACTCCATGGTGATGCCAAATTTCCAAGGATTCCTTCAGTAAAGACAAAATATACAGATCCAATTGTTACCATATCCTAGAAATAACAGAGAAAAATTTATGTGAAAATATAAATGCAGAGATAAAGCCAGCTATTCTCATGCTAGCTATTATTCATTCACTTACCGGTTGTACGAAAATATCCCAAAATGCAAAGACAAAATCTGTTACACATCCAAGATATAAAACTTTTTTATATTTTAACAAATTTGGCGATGAATAATTTCGAATTAAATAAAATAGAATTCCATTTAAAATCATTCCAATTGGACTTAAAACTATATTAAACCAAAATTTTATTTGTGTTAAAAAATAAAAGCTTTCAGAATTCGTCGACATTGAAAGTGATGATGATATTTATGATAACACAGACGCTAAAAAAAGCTTTTGTAATTATTACTTGAGAAGCCTAAAAATGTTATATTAAAGATCACGTTTATAAGAGCTTTGATATTGTCTTTTTAAACGCTAAAATAAGCAAAAATTAATGCAAACATTTTATACAAAGTTTTTAGATACCCATAAAAAATAATTTTGAACTCGTCAGTATTATTTTTTTATTAAAAACAAATTAATACAGAAGAAGTAGCCCTAAATCTTGTTTTATGATACCAAGAAAAAAAGTTAATTTAAAAAAACAGGTGTGGTTTTAAAGACATAATTCGTCACCATCTTCAAAAAGTTATAGATGAAATGAAATTAAAAGAAAGTACCCATGGCAATTTAAATTATAGAGGGGAGAAGAACATCTGTTTATTTGAAAAAAATGGAGTAAAACTAAGTATTAAATTTTAAAGCATTTATTTTGGTTGAACTTTGATGTTGATGATAATAGGAGGTATTCCTGTTTTTTTCAAATAAAAATGTTGACTTTTTAAAATTACAATTTAGAATAGAATGTAATTTTTAAACATCATCATCTTCATTTATCTGGCTTACAACCTTCTTTCAAATAAAAATAGGCTTTTAAAAACCAGGAAATACTCAAGACACTTTTAATGACGTTGATTAACATCTTTTATGAATTACTATTTTTTGTATTGTAAACAAATAAAGTCATTTTTTCAGTAAATGCAAGATTGCTTATTCATCTATTGTGACAGGGACAAAAATTAAAAAAATCCTTTTACAATTGTAAAAAAATTAGTTTGTTATTATTTCCTAAGCGTTACTAGAAAGTTGTAAAAATATTATTTATCAAACACAAAAATAACTTATTCTTGCTTGACAATGACACAGAAAAAATTTTCGGGAAAGCACAACTTTGATCTTTTGCCGCTTTTGGCACGCGACGGTAAAAGATCAAAGAAATTTGTGAATTTCAGGAGGACACAGGCCCCCTAATGCCCCTATAAAATACTTGCTTGATGCTTGAAAGGTAAACGTATAATTAGAACTCCAATCTTGATGATGTTATTGATGGTCTCATGATACACCTTAAAAGAAAAATAAAATTTAATTTATACAATAAAATTTTTTAACTTTTTTGGACAGCAAATTGTCCTTTATTTTTTTTGAACTACTTTTACTTATATAGATCAAAGGAAACATTAATATCAAAAATAAAATATTGGTTAATGTGCCATTTAAGCATTTTAGCGCCAAAATTTTTAAAAATATTGTTTTTTATTTTCTTTTTTTTGCCATTCATTTTGTATAATTCAAAAATTTCTCAAAAACGTCTCTCAATTTTTTCTTTATTTATTATTACATTTTCCGACATATTTATTTGTTAAAGCATGGATTTGTTAAAAATTGTAAGTTTTTTATTTTAACAAATAAGCTTTTTATAATTTGTATGTATTTTTTCAGCCATTTGAGCATCCTTTTAAAATTGAATGGAAATTAAACAAATCTGATTTAGAAGCTTTGAAAACTTATAAAGATCTATATATTTTTGCCTCCAAAATTGCAGATGTTCATTATTTCTTTCAAATGTTTCCAAATGGATATAATGTTGAAACTGAAGGTGAAACATGGATATTTTTGCAAATAAAGATTGGTAAAAATATTAAAGAAGTTGAAGCAGAATATGAAATTACAATTGAATCAGCAGATTATGAAGAATGTAATGTAGAAAGTTATAAAGAATCTCAAGGTCTTGGTTTTATGATTTGTAAAACGGATGAATTCTTTGATCCAGAAAATAGATTTTTTGTTGATGATGAAGTTACAATAAAAATTAATGGAATCTTGAAATTTGATCGACCTTTGATCTCTGTAGGTTTTTTTTGGGTCTTAATTGTTTCGATAGAAGAAAACAGAAGATGTTTTAGAAAATGCCTTATCCAATTTCTACCAAATGGACAATTAAAGCAATAGAATTAGAAGCATTAAGAATTTCTGAAGAAAATGAATGTTTGAAAACGGAAATCTCCAATATTCCATCAAATTCTGATATCGAATATTATTATGCCATTTTTCCAAATGGTCCAGATGATGCTCATCGTGGAGAAGTTTATATTGGTCTGTTTTTGAATTACGAAAATATTGAAAATGACAAGAAAATTGGAGCACATATAAAAGTTACAGTTAATTCTGGTGCATGGTCAAAACTTTTTCGTCAATCTTATGTAAGATCTCGAGGGTACGTAGACCCAATATGTTCAACAGCTGATTTATTTGTTCCTAAAAAAGGATATATTGTTAATGAAGAAATGAAAATTGAAATTGATGGGCATTTATTTGTTGAGAAGAAAGATCCAGAATTTAAATTAACGAATAAAGAAATTAGTGATACAACATCAACACAAGAAAAGAATTTTACGATTATTGTTGGTGAAAATGAAATTCAGGTAAATTTGTCTATTTTAGCGTTCTCAATAAGTTTTTTTATTTTAGATCAATAAAGAACTTCTTGCTGATGTTTCTACAGTATTTGATGGAATGCTTCAATCAGGAATGAAAGAAGCAATTGAAGGAAAAATGGAAATTACTGATTTTCCTTTCAAAACTGTTGATGCCGCTGTCAAACTTATCTGTGGTATTTCTCCTACATTTACTCTCGATGACATGCTTCCATTATTGGTATTCTCTGATAAATATGATATTCAAATTATTATGGTTTGTGTTCATAGTCAACATATCTTTATTTATCCTTTAATTTACAGGATCTCGTTGAAGATCATCTCATTTCACCATCAAATGTCTGCCAGCTTATTCATTTTTCAAATTTATTCAATGCTCAAAAGCTCTATGAAAAAAGTGCTGAATTTCTTATTAAATGTTCGCGGGATTCTATTGCAGTCTATGATTATGATCTTATTGATAAAGATATGGCATACAAAATTTTTTCTTCAACTTTTCCTGCAATTTCTTGTTGAACATATTTGTTTTTTTTTCTGTGATTTTGTTTTGTCTCAATTCTTTTTGTGATTATTTTTTACAATAAAAATTTTTCGATGACTGCCCAAGTATTTTGTGATAAAGACACCAGCATGGGGTGACAAGCAGTGTTTCCGATTTTCAAATAAATCGCCTCCGCCACCAAAAATGAAAAAGTGCCACCGGTGGCGGTGGCGATTTGTGCCTCCGGTGGCGGTGGCACTGCAACACTGGTGACAAGTGCTTCCTTTTTTTAAGCTGTTTGATAATTTATATTTAGTTTAAGTTACAGTAATACAACACCAAATATTAGCAGCATGTGTTGTAAAAATCATTAAAAGCAAAAACAAATTAAACAAAAAATATGCAAATTTTTTTACACTTCACATTTCAATATGGATAACCGTCTGCTGTTGTTGTGGTATCCGGGTAATGCGTTTTTGAAGCAATAATATATTTTCGAGCATTATTTATAACAATAAAGCTAAAAATATGAAAAGCAGTTCCTAAAAGTAAAAATCCAGGTAGAATAAGAATAATTGCAGCTCGTCGCTCTTTTTGCATTCCAATAATAGCAAATATAGTAAAAAGAAGAATCAAAAATATAGCAAAAGCAATTGAAACTCCCTGAAAACAACTTTGATTGTATTTAAAGGGTGAATACGTAATATGCAACTGATTTTTAGTTAATCTTAAAAATCTTACTTAAAACTCAATCTATTCGAATCCCTAATTTCCAGGTTCATAGATAAAAAAAAGGTGTGGAAACAAAAAAGCTAAATTAGAAAAATGCCTACCAATAAAATTACTGCTGGTAAAAGCCAACTTGATTTATTATGTTCAAGCCCATAATAAACTGCAAAAAAGATTGCAGCTGATAAGATGTTTGGAAGCGATAAAACCATGCCAATAATGGAAAGAATTTTTGCACATTTCTAAAACAATATTTACATAAACAATAATAACTGTTAAACTCGTTTTATTAAATATCCTTACCACAATATGACATCCACAACAAGTGTTCGACATTTTTTTTCTAATCACCAAAAACATTGAAATAATTTTTTTTTGATATAATGTTTATATAAAAATGAAAAAAAGAATAATGAAAAAAAAGTGATCCCGTTTTGGGCCATCACATGTGCAATTAGTGATAATTGTATATGAAATTGGTTACAAAGACGTTGGTATAAATTTAAACTTTGACGCTAATTAGCAAAAAAATAATCAGTTTTATGGATCTTTTTTGAACAAGTTAAGTTGGGACAAAATATTACAATTGAAAACACTCATGAAAAGAACTTTAAGATTATCGTTGGTGAGAATGAAATTGAGGTAAATTTATTTATTAAGTTCTTAAGCTAACTTTTGCATCTTAGGTTAACAAAGATTTTCTTGCAAGTGTTTCCACAGTATGGAATCGAATGCTTCAATCAGGAATGAAAGAAGCAATTGAAGGAAAAATGGAAATTCCTGATTTTCCTTTCAAAATTGTCGATGCCGCTGTCAAACTTATCTATGGCATTTCTCCAACTTTTACTCTTGAAGATATGCTTCCATTATTAGTATTCTCTGATAAATACGATATCCTGCTTATTAAGGTATGCTTTTGTTTTCACTTTTTTACATATCTTTTTCTTTAGGAATTAGTTGAAGACCATCTCATCTCTGAACTTTCACCATCAAACGTCTGCCAACTCATTCATTTCTCAACTTTATTCAATGCTCAAAAACTCTATGAAAAAAGCGCAGAATATTTTCGTCAATGCTCACATGATAAAACTGCTGTCAGTGATCTTGATTTGATCGATAGAGATATGTATTATAAAATTTTTTCTTCTACTTTTCCTTCAGCATCTTTTTAATGCTGTATCTATTTTGTGACGATTTTTTTTCTTTTTGATTTTGATTGTTTTTTTTGCTATAAAATGTTTTTTAGGAACTACTGTAATACAAGAAAAAATTTATATACAGCAATTTAATTTGCATAATGATTAAACAACATGAGAAGGAGATAAAATAAAAATAAAGCACAAAGAAGGGTAGCAATAAAAAAATATGCATCAAATCATCATTATTTCAATAAGCTGGATATTTTGCTGTTCCAGATTGTTGATAACTTTGTGGTGGATAACTTGGATATGATGGTGCAGTGGGATAACTTGTTGTTGAAGCATTGTCATAGCTTTGTTGAGTTGCTGTTACTGTTGTTGTAGTACTTGTTTGTGGATACCCAGCAGTTGTCGTTGTAGCAGCAGAACGCTTCTTAGAAGCAATAATATATTTTCGAGCCCTATTTATAACAACAAAACAGCAAATATCAAAGATATTATTTAGTAGAAGGAATCCAAGAAAAACAAATATACCCGCAATAGGCACATCTTGTTTTTTTTCTTTATCATTCATTATAAGAACTGTACCAACAATTCCAAGAATAAAAACAAGTGTGTAAAAAGCGATTGAAATTGCCTGAAAAAGTGAATTGATAAACAAATGTTGCAAGTAAGATTTTCCTTTTAAAAAAATATCTTCTAATAAAACCAACCAATAAAACTACTGCTGGAAGAAGCCATTTTGATTTGTTATGTTCTAGTCCATAATATACTAAGAAAAGGACTATTGCTGTAAATAAGCCACCAGTTAAAAGGGAAAAAATGAATCCAACAATGGATATAACTTTTGCGCATTTCTAAAAAATTTTTTGCGTTCACAGCTACCATTTTTTAATCATTAAAGACACTTACAACAACATGAAAACCACAACAATTGTTTGACATCTTTCTTTTCTAATCAAAAGTTAAAAACAAAAGAATAAAGAAAATTTTACAAAAATAATACATTTTTAAAAACAAAAGAAAAACAGAAAAAGAAGTGATTCAGTTTTGGCCCACTAGATGTATGTGTAATAAGGGGTGATTGTACAACGAAAAGCTGATGGTGATTAAAAGTTATTGTGAAATGTTTTGTTAAACTGTTTTTCCTTCTTCTCATGACCTATTTTGTTGAAATTGATATTTTAATAAAAACTTTTGTTTTGTAACTTTTTTTTAAGATTCATGCATAAACGTCAGCAAGTTGAAGCAATGCTGTTATTTGTAACTTCTAGAAATATCAAGGCCCTTTGAAAATTTACCGATTCTGGCAAACACACAAAAGGCATTCTCTTTGTGAAAGTTTACAACACAAACACAGATTTTTTTATTTACTGGAGTTGTAAAATAATACTTTTGTAACAAAGTATTATTTTACAACTTATACAGATGATTTATCAGGATCTGCACAATTATCTCTAGTTCCAAATGAAGTTAACCCATATTGAAACCATGCACCGTTGGCATTTTTAACTGTTAAAGGTCCACCCGAATCACCTTGGCATGGACCTTTTCCTGCTACTCCAGCACAAATCATCACCTCTTCATAAATTTCTCCTGGAGCTTCAGCTTTACATGTATCATAATTTACTAATGGAAGATTTATTTGTCGAAGTTTATCTGCACCTTCTCCAGCTTCCGTTATTCCCCAACCTATTGACCATGCAGGTTCAACGATTACAGAGGAATCGGAAGAGGAAAGGCAGATCGGCTGAGTGTGATTGTCATAGGTAATGGGAGATGAGAGCTGAAAAAATATTATTGTAATTTATGCAAATTTGTGTGTCAAGATTAATTATGGAAAGCAAATTAGCTGCATTTTTCTCTCCAAATTTTTGACCATACTTGAAAGTGCTACAAATTAACATCAAAATACAGACCTCAACAATCATGGAAAAAGAAAAATAGAATGTAGCTAATAAACTCTTATCAACAAAATTTCATTTTTTTGATGATTTTTTGACAGACTATTTTGCATTGATCGAAACAACATTGCTTTAATCATTGACTTTTTTTGTGTGCATGTTTTTGAGCGCACTACATTGAATAATGTTTAAACTTTTCACATATCTCCTCCTCATAACTACAGCATCCCAAGCTCAACAAAAATGTGGTCAAACACCAATTCTTCCAAATGCACGGTTAAACACGAGTTGCACCTGATTTCTGCCTGAATTGTCTCGGCGACGCTAGTAAGGGTTTGCAAAGAAAAAAAACGAGCTCCCTCTTTCTTCGTCGTTGCACCTGCCTACAGCCGTAGTGCATAAATGTTATTTTTTCGTCACGAACTTTGTCGAGACCTTTTTCTGCAAAAAAATTACCCTCTTACATCATCCAATCATGGGATAGTCTTTTTTTTACCTGAAAATGTCTGAAATTACCCCTAAATATTGTTATTGTTTTCATTATAACGATTTTAGAAAATCGATTGAGCCTTAAAATGATTCATAAGGCACCTTTCATTTGACCAAAAAGATCAACAATTAAAGCGGGGACTCACATTTTTCATTTGACTGTCGTTGAGATAATACAGCGTTTACGTATTCATTTTTAATAATATTAATAACTATTGAAAAATAATATGTTTCCTGAAAATTATATCCCAAAAAAAGCCACTCAACAAGTAAACTAATAAATTCTTTTCTGTATAAAAATAAACAACTTTTAGAATGGCTTTCTTAAAAAATATCCAGAATATGATGGTCGAGGAATTAAAATTGCTATTATTGATTCAGATGTTGTTGACAAAAGTTTACCAGGAATGCAGAAAACATCTATTGGGCTTCCAAAAATTATTTATTCTTTAGAGAAACCTATGGTTACTGTAGATACTTCAACAATTGTTGAAAGAAGCGGAAAAAACTATTTTTACATAAATGGTTTAACTGGTCGTAGGCTAATACTTTCATCAAAATGGAAAAATCCATCTGATAAATGGCATCTTGGAAGTATATCATTGAAAGACTTGTATGATATAACGAAAGAATATGATGGACTAGTTAGTTTTTTATTATGTACAATGGTATTTTAAAAAATACATTTTCAGGATTTTAATTTTAAGAAAAAATTAATTAATAACACAGCAAATTATGATTTTTCATCGCCAACAGACAAAATGATTGATTGCATTGTTTGGTTTGATGGAAAAAAATGGCGAGCATGCATTGATAATACATTTTCAAACACATGGTTTTCAAATCTTAAAGATGCAAAAGTTTTAACAAATTACAATGATGAACATAAATATGCGTATTTAAACAATAAACTAATTTATTGTGTTAATATACATGATAATGGAAATTCCCTTCAAATAATGTATCCTCATCATTCTCATGCAACTGCAGTTGCTCATGTTGCAGCAGCATATTTTCCAAATGGTAAACCAGAAAATGATGGATCTGCTCCTGGAGCCCAAATTATTTCTGCAAATTGGCAAAATCTTGAAAAAGCTGTAAAACTTTTGATTTATTCCATTAATAATTTAATCAAAGTAATCAATTTATTTAGCTTTTTAAATGCATTGAACTGAAAGTTGATATTGTAAATTTTTCAATTACTTTCCCTTTTACATATCATTCCATCAACACATTAAAGAAAATGGTTGAAGAGCATGACATTATTATTACACAATCAGCCACAAATCTTGGACCATTTTATTTTTCTATACCAAAACAATATTCAATCATTTCTGATCAAATATTTACAATTGGTTCAGTTTATACAAAAGAAATGAAACCAGTTTTTGGCAACCTTGAAACTCTACAATCGTTTCATTCAACTCCAACACTGATATACTTATCAGGAAAAGGTCCACTATTTTCTGGTGCTCGAGGTGTTGATTTTGTCGCACCTGGTATTGTTATTACAAATCTTCCACAATGGTATTTGCGTAAAAATGATAGTTATAATGGAACAAGTTGTGCTGCACCAAATGTTGCAGGTTCAATTGCATGTTTACTTTCAGCATTAAAGGCAAATTCAATTCCATATTCCCCTGCAATGATAAAAATGGCACTTTCAAATACTGCTTTCCTTCCAAAAGGAAGTGATAAACTAGCATTTGGAAATGGAATTATCCAACTCAATGATGCCTTTGAGTACATCAAAAAATCAGTCAATTATTTACCTCAAAAATTTATTATCCCATTTACACAATATAGACCTCATCAAAAAGGCATTATTTTTGTTCACAGTGATAGAGATAATGATATTGTTAAAGAATACACTTTCGATATTAATCCGGCATATAATGTAAGCAAATGGATTTTAAAATGTATTTCTTCAGACAACAATAACTTTGTCACCCATTGTAAAATTGTTACAAATAATTCGTTCAATGTTAAAGTCGATACAAGTATATTAAAAGAAGGAAGTATAAATTATGCCGAAATTTGCGGAATTGATTCATTGAATCCATCAACTGGTCCATTATTCCATCTTCCAATTACCGTTATCTATACAGCTAATGCAAATTACTTTAGTGATAAAATTATTACTCTAAAACCTCATCCTACAACTCACTTTTTCGTCAAAAAATCAGTTCTAAAATCTCAGCAATGTGCAATTAAAATTACTTTGTTAGACGACATAGAAGAAATAAAAAGAATAGCACTGGAGTATCCAAAGAAAGGACACAACAATATTAGCTCAACTCATATTTTTGAATTTACAGCAAAGAAAAAAGAAAGCACTTTTGTATTTGATGTTGAAGAATATTATGCTGATTCTATCGAAATATGTTTTTATCACAAAGATATCACTGTCATGCATTTAAAGATGGAAATTAATTTTACAAATTTAAATTTAGTTAAAACACAATCAAAATGAACGCTTTCGATTAAAACTGTATACTGTATCATCAAAATGATTGCAAGTAAAAAAAACAAATATCGTCTTTGTCAAAATAAATTTTGTTATTTTACATTTGTTTTTGAATAAAAAAGTTAAAACAAGAAACTAAGGTAATTCAAATAAATTCATCAATTTGTTAAGTCAAAATGTTTCATAAAAAGTGTTACTGTAATTAATAATATTTCTTTTCAATACATGTTTTTTTAAATTTTATTTACAGTATTAAAATTTAAAAACGTAAAAAATTAATTCAATAATAAAACAATATTTAAAAATAATAATGGGATAACTTTCAACATATATCTAAGAGGAACGGAATTTTGGTGTTAATATTCGATGAAAATCTGTAATATCTGTAAATACCCGACGAGGATCTCCTGTTATCTTTTCAAGTTCAACGCGGCTAATTGGATAATCATGATTTATTGCAACTGCATATAAATCTGGGATAGTTTGTCGAAGAAGTGCTGATTCTTTTGTTGTATCGCATTCAAAAGATTAATGTCCAAGGTTACTGTAATTGTAGATTTGAAAACTTACGCTGTGCAAAACCATCAGTAAAAATGATGGCAATCCGGGTAGCCTTTTCACATGCTCATTTTGCGTTTAATTAACCGGTTTTCGCCGAAATGACTTTTATCCCGGCAAATAGTGTGCCAAAATGCTTCTAATAGACCCCTGATTAATCCCTGAACTATGCATAGCAAAATTTCGACTTTTTCAATATACACAAGGGGACCAAGGCAAAAATAAAAATTTTTCGAAACATTTTTTTTGTTTTTTGGCAGAATATATGTAATCGATGATGGAAATATTTGGTCCAATTCGAAGTTTATCCAAGACACCAGAAATTAATTCTTTTTCACAATTAAATGTTGCTTCCACAGATGACGTGAACGTGATCGTGAGAGAGTCCGTGAAGAAATAAATAAATACTATATATTTTTTAATGATGAATTTTTTGTGTTATTTTTATGACTGTGCTTTACATATTGAACTTTTTTTAGTTGAGTATGGGCTTAAAAACTGATTCTCATTCGACAAATAGTCGTCCAAAAATGAATCCTCGTGATGCAAAGATTAAACAGGTATGTGATATAATGAATCATATGATGTAATATTTATTAATACATTTATAGATTGTTGAAACTACACGTTGCATACATTCTGAAGCAGAAGAAGCATTAGCAGAGAATAATAACGAACTTGAAGCAGCTGTATCATGGATTCTTGATCACACGGGCGATAATGTTTGGACTGAATCAAAGACACGTAAAGCTAAAAAGGCTGATATTGTTGTTGAAGAACAACCACAGCAACGTCCTGAACGTCCACCTCGTGGTAATAATGTTTGGAGTGAATCAAAGGCTAAAAGGACATTCGAAGGAAAGAAACCTGAACCACCTCAAGTTGCTGCTACTCCTGCGCCTTCATCATCATCTGCAGCTCCAAAACCAGTATTACCAGCAGCTACAACTCCTGTTAAACTTGTACCTGTGATGAAAAATGCTGCTGGTCCATTATCTTTTGCAGCCATATGTGCACTTGGAGAAAAGAAACCTGAACCACCGCAAGTTGCTGCTGCTTCTGCGCCTTTATCATCATCTGCAGCTCCAAAACCAACATCACCAGTAGCTACAACTCCTGTTAAACCTGTGCAATCTCCACAAGTAGCAACATCTTCGACTGCAAAAGAACCATCACCTGCACCACATGAAACTCCAGTTAAACCATCTCTTTCGAAACCAGAACATGTAACTCCTGAACCTCCAGCTGCTTGCAACTCTGAGGACGAATACGGTAGTTCACCGGATTATGATGAAGAAGTAAGAGAATATTTTTTTAAATTTTTTATATTAACGTTTATTATTTCTAGCTTGAACGTCGTTTTGCTCAACGGTTGTATGATGTTCGCGGCTTTCAAATTAAAGAAGTAAAAGATGATGGAGCATGTATGTTTCGAGCTGTAGCAGCTCAAGTCTATGGTGATGAAGAAAAACATATGGATGTTCGTCTTAGTTGTATTGAATATATTGCACGTAATCGTGAACATTTCTCTCAATTTATTACTGAAGATTTTGATAATTATCTTACTCGAAAACGTCAACCTGAAGCCCATGGAAATCATGTTGAACTTCAAGCAATTTCAGAAATTTATGGTCGACAAATTGAAATTTTCGAATACGATACCCGTACGTGATTGTTGTATTTATCATTTAAATCATTGATTATAATTTTTAGAACCCAGTGTAACATTTAATTATATTCCAATTATGTTATCTTACCATCAAAAAGACCACTATAATCTTATCATTTCAACGAAACCCGAACATCAACGACAACAGCAGCCAACTCATCGTCCAGATCATCATCAAGCTTTTAATGATATGAAGCAAAACTATACTCAAAATGCCCCAGCAAATCCAAATGCGGCAACTGTGAATCCTTCGGGTCAAAGAGATGCTAATATTAGTTCTGCCAATGTTCCACCTCCACCTGGTTTTTCTGGTCCTCCTGGAAATCATATGTTCCCTAGTCAACATGGACTTCCTATGGTTAATGTACTTTATTTTACACATTTTTCAAAAATTTTATTAATCCTTTTTTAGTATGCACAACCAATGTTTATGAAAACTGTTCCTAATCAAATGTATGGTGGTCAACAAAATGTTGAAGATACAATGGATATTCGTCATCAAACTCAAGCTAAGATGTATGGGCAACAAGAAAATAAATTTTCAAATGGTTCTAATGTTCGTGATCGTATGTCAATGGGTAATACTGCTCAACCACTTCCACCACCTACACAGAGCCTTCTTGATGACGAGGAATTTTTTGTATGGATGAATAGTGGAGGAAATGGAGGTTATAACAATCATCGTGGTGGCGGATATAATAATCGTGGAGGCCAATATAATAATCGCAGAGGTGGCTATAATAATCGTGGAGGTGATTATGGTAATAATAAGCGTGAAGGTGGTGGTGGATATTGATGATATTCTTCTTCATCATTATCATATTGTCATATTTTTTTAAGTTGTATTAATTTTATTGTTTATGGTAAATAAAAAATTTTAACTGTGAAACTATGTGTCCTATATTCATTACAAGTGCAGTCTAAAAAAGTATTATAGTTTTTTAAAGAGAAAAACATGAGCATATGACGAATAGGGGAGAGGGTTTTAGCTTCTCATAAAAAGGATATATTTTTTCAGAAGAGTTAATAAAAGAGATAAACGTGAAAAATTAAGTTCAACGATTACAGAGGAATCGGAAGAGGAAAGGCAGATCGGCTGAGTGTGATTGTCATAGGTAATGGGAGATGAGAGCTGAAAAAATATTATTGTAATTTATGCAAATTTGTGTGTCAAGATTAATTATGGAAAGCAAATTAGCTGCATTTTTCTCTCCAAATTTTTGACCATACTTGAAAGTGCTACAAATTAACATCAAAATACAGACCTCAACAATCATGGAAAAAGAAAAATAGAATGTAGCTAATAAACTCTTATCAACAAAATTTCATTTTTTTGATGATTTTTTGACAGACTATTTTGCATTGATCGAAACAACATTGCTTTAATCATTGACTTTTTTTGTGTGCATGTTTTTGAGCGCACTACATTGAATAATGTTTAAACTTTTCACATATCTCCTCCTCATAACTACAGCATCCCAAGCTCAACAAAAATGTGGTCAAACACCAATTCTTCCAAATATTAATTCAAAGATTATTGGTGGTACAACTGCAACACCATATTCATGGCCATGGCAAGCTATTTTTTGTTATTTAGATGGCGATTCATGTGATTATGGATGTGGTGCAACAATTATCGGGAAGCGATGGGTAATGACAGCTGGACATTGTGTATATGGAAATGTAAATAATGCGAGATCATTTGGTGTTAAAACTGGTGCTTTTGATATTAGCTTGGGGTAGGTGGTTTTGACAAGGAAAAAAGCTCTGGGAAATCGAGAAAAAAACATTAAAGTTTCGATCAGTTTCCTCGGACCGAAATTCCGCTGAGCTCTTCTTTCAATTAAGAAATTTCTATATTTGATTCCTCTAATTTTTTGTAGCTATGAACCTGGTGTTGCTGTTTATCGACTTAAAAGAATTTATCTTAATCCAAAATATACTCCAAATCCTCTACCACATTATGATGTTGCATTGCTTGAAGTAAGTTTAAAGCTTTGAGTTTTTTTTCAATGACATGAAAACAGTCATCGAAAACATGATGATGTAGCGCAGTGATTAGCGCAGCAAGTTAACATGCGGCTGGTATCAAGGTTTGAATCCTTAATGCAATTTTTTTAAACAATAACTTGTTTTTTCTTGACTCAGAAATTTACAAAATTTGCAAAATTTACAATCTTTTTTTCAGCTTTCATCTCCCATTACCTTTGACAATCACACCCAACCAGTCTGCTTACCTTCTTCTGATGCCTCTGTAATCATTGAACCTAATACCGCATGGTCAACAGGTTGGGGAACTACTGAAGCTGGAGAAGGTGCAGATAAACTTCGACAAGTAAACCTTCCTTTTGTTAACTATGATACTTGTAAAGCTGAAGCTCCAGGAGAAATTTATGAAGAGGTGATGATTTGTGCTGGAGTAGCAGGAAAAGGTCCATGCCAAGGTGATTCGGGTGGACCTTTAACAGTTAAAAATGCCAACGGTGCATGGTTTCAATATGGGCTAACTTCATTTGGAACAGGAGATAATTGTGCAGATCCTGATAAACCATCGGTATATTCAAGAATTTCAACATACTGTGATTTTATTATATCTGCTACAAAAGGAGAAGTGTCATGCCAAGATCCAAACAGTTATTCTTGAAAATGCCAATGTTAAATTTTTTGTAATAAAAGCGATTATCTGAAAAAACTTGTCATTTTTGATAACAACAAATTTGCATAATCTTTCGAAGTCAAAAGTATTTTAAAGGCCATTGGCACTATATGCACTTGTTTGTTTGCAAAACAGTTACATTTCGGCAATTAATTTTCAAATAAAATAAAAATTTATTTATATGGGTCAAATGCTATAGAAGGAAAAAAACTCAGATATATACACCACATATCGAGCTACCGCCACATTTTGTTTCAACGATTGTTTTATTTTTCGATTTATCGTTTAGTTTGAATAAAATTTTTTCTAACAAACATTTTTTCATATTGGTTTTTTTTAAAGTTTAAAATTTAATTTTTTTGCTATTTATTAAAACATGGATCTTTTAAAGCTTGTGAGTTTTTTATAACAGTAGAGATAAATTGATATAACTACTATATTTCAGCCATATGAACATTCTTTTGAAATTGAATGGAAAATTACAAAAGCTGAACTTGAAAATTCTCAAACTACAAAATATGCTACTTTATTCAATCAAGCTTATTATGCTTCAAAAATTGCTGGTATTCGATATTATTTTGGTATATCTCCTAATGGATTTGATGATAAAAATGAAGGGGAAACAATAATTGTTTTAAAAATTTGCTTTAGTAATGTTATTAAAGAAGTTAGAGCAAAATATTTCATTGGTATTGATTCTGCAGTTTGCTGTAAAGTTTTTGAATATATTTACAAGGACAGTACAAGGATATGGACCAATGCTTTGTAAAATTGATGAATTGTTTCAACCAAAGAATAATTATTTTGTTAATGATGAACTTGTTATAAAAATTAATGGAACTTTAAAATTTGATCGACCTTTAATTTCTGTAAGTAAAAACGTACCTTAAATTTTTTATATAACTACAAAACTTTTTAGAAATTTACATACCCATTTTCTACAAAATGGACATTCAATACATCTGACTACGAATCATTTAGAGATGAAGTAAATGACTGCGTAGTTAGTGAACACTATGAAATTCCATCAAATCCAAATATCAAATATTATATTAAAATTTTTCCAAATGGTACGAATCGTGAAGTTAAAAAAGTTGTTATTGGAGTTTGTATGGATGCTAAAAATGATCATGATAAAATTGAATCCAGTATTGCATGCTCACTGAATACAGCTGGTGAATGGTTAGATATGGAATATAATGAAAGAATCGTAGTAGCAGGTTTGATATTGTGTTCAAGCGATGATTTCTTTGATCTTACAAATGGATATATTGTTAATGGAGAAGTTACTATTAATATTAAAGGACATTTATTTGTTGAAAAGAAAGATCCTGAATTTACATTTTATGCTAGTGGAATTAATACTAAAGTATATGCAGCAACACTCTTTTGCCCAATGAATTTTGTGATTAATGTTGAGAGAAAAGAAATTAATGTAAGCTTTTTTTAAATTTTTTATTTTGCAAAAATATCGTTTTCTTTCAGGTTAATAAAGAACTTCTTGCTAATGTTTCAACAGTATGGAATCGAATGCTTCAATCAGGAATGAAAGAAGCAATTGAAGGAAAAATGGAAATTACTGATTTTCCTTTCAAGGTTGTCGATGCTGCAGTAAAACTTATCTATGGTATTTCTCCAACTTTTACACTTGAGGATATGCTTCCACTTTTGGTATTCTCTGATAAATATGACATCCAGCTTATTAAGGTTAATACATTATTTTTCTTTCTTCATTTAATCCTGCTTTCTTTTAAGAAACTTGTTGAAAACTATCTTATAACAAAATTGTCAACCTCAAATGTCTGCCAGCTAATTCATTTTTCAAATCTTTTTAATGCTCAAAAACTTTATGAAAAAAATGTCGAATTTCTTGTTAAATGTTCAAAAGATTCTGTAGCCGTCTATGATCTTGATATCCTTGAAAAAGATCTTGTTGTAAAAATTTTTAATGGAACTTTTCCTTCTATTTCTAATTAATGTTTTTTTTTGTTGTTTAATTTCATATTCAATTTTTTATTGTGCTAATGTTTCTTTTTTTTACATAGAAATATGGTATTTTTATTACATCATTTTTTCGTACAGTAGAAAATTTACGTGATTTGTTTCTTTTCTTTAATTCTTGTTTAAGGATGTAGTTACTCATTCAAATCATGTAATTTTTTTTTGTTAATTAAACTTACAACTTTGACTGTTCGTGTTAATTTTTTTATGAAAAAACTGCATATCTATTCACTAACCGTTTCATGAACAATTACAGTTGTGGTAAAAAGAGGTGAAACTTGTTTTTGTTATTGTATCGAAAAAAGTTTTTTTAAAAAATTTTTTGGCATTTTGTCGCATAGAAATTTACCGCTAAAAATCGTACATAATTTTTTCTTGTCGCTTGCTTCTTCTCTTTTCTGCCGTTTATTTTGAGTCATTTGATTTTTAGCTCACAACATCCAGCTCATATTTTTTTCTCTCTGCATTTTAAATCAATCATATATTTAATTGCGTTTATTAAAGCATGGATCTTTTAAAACTTGTAAGTTTATTATTGTTTAAGTTATTACATCATATAACATACATTTTTTTAGCCATTTGTACATCCAATTTCTATGGAATGGAAACTAAAAAAATCAATTTTGGAAACGATTAAGCCAAATGAATCCTGGGAAAGTGAACAATATTTTCCATCAAAAATTGCTGGTGTTCGATATAAATTAGTAATTATACCATATGGAATCGATAATAGTTTTCATGGAACTGATTATGCATTTGAAGGAAAAGCATTAATTGGTTTTAAAATTCAACTTGGACATGTTAAAGAAATTATTGCAAAATTTGAAGTTTCTATTGAATCTGTAAATTTTTGTAAAAATATTGAAAATGCTTATAAAGAGCCTGCTGAAGCAGAAGTGATCGTATTGTGCAATGCTGATGAATTTTTTGATCCAAAGAATAATTACTTTGTTAATGATGAACTTGTTATTACAGTTAATGGAACTTTGAAATTTGATCGACCTTTTGTTTCTGTAAGTTGCTTTTTTTGTACTAATAATGTATTCGACTAACGGTTGTTTTTTTTCAGAAATCAGCATATCCACTTTCACTGAAATGGAAAATTACAGCAGCTGAATTGGAACCACTTAAAACTTCAACAGATGGATATTTACAAAGCCATAAACTTCATATTCGTCCCTCTGGAGATGTTGAATATAATCTTACAATTTATCCAAATGGAAAGGAAATACATCGTGAAATCGCTTTAATTTCTCTCGAATTACGATTTTTACATTTAAAGCCAATTCATGCTTTTACAACTGTCACAATTAATGATGGATTTCGTACAGAAGCTCTTTGTCCAATTTATGAAGAATCTGATGGAATTGCATTTCGATTATGTTCAACAGAAGATTTATTTGATGTTACAAAGGGATATCTTATTAATGGAGAAATGACTATTACTGTTGAAGGAGATGTTTTAGTTGATCATAGTGATTTCACCGTTAAATTAATCAGTGATGAAGAATTTTCTACAGTACATCGTGAAAAAAATTTTAAGATCTTTGTTGGTGGAGAAGAAATTAATGTGGGTTTTGTAAGAATTTTTTAAATGTTTGATTTGTGATTTTTAGGTTAATAAAGCATATCTTGCAGAAGCTTCACCAGTTTTGGCTGGAATGCTTCAATCCGGAATGAAAGAAGCCATCGAAGGAAAAATGGAAATTAGTGATTTTTCTTACAAAACTGTTATTTCTGCTTTAAGACTTTTATATGATATTTCACCAACTCTTACTCTTGATGATATTCTTCCATTATTGGTATTCTCTGATAAATATGATATTCAATTTGTTAAGGTAAGTAATATATTTTATATAGCATATTTTTTTAAACTAGCATCTTTCAGGAACTTGTTGAAAATCGACTCATTCAAGAAGTTTGTCCATCAAATGTCTGCCAACTTATTCATTTCTCAAATCTTTTTAATGCTCAAAAACTTTATGAAAAAAGTGTAGAATATTTCCGTCAATGCTCACATGATAAAACTGCTGTCACTGATCTGGATTTGATTGATAGAGATATGTTTTGTAAAATTTTCTTTCCTTTTTCTGAATAATTTTTATTAACTTTGTTTGTTACATGTCTGAATCAATTTTTTCAAATAAAATTATACTGTACTGAATTTTATCCTGTTTACTTTTTATATGTTTTAAAAATCTAATTTTTTTATGATTAACGATTAGTGTTTTTGAGGGGTTCTTCCAATGCTTTAATTTGAAAAAAAAAATACTTTCATTAATAAAGTTGATGTAGTTTTTTCATTTTTTTAAAGAAAAATAGCACGACGTGTTTTACAAACATATTAACATAAGTAGCATGTTTCAGATTCTTCTTGAAACAAAGCTCTGCAATTTTGGAAAAAAAAATATAAATGTTTCTTATAACTATTTACTACATACACTACGTAAGAGTAACATTAAAATTCTTGTTAGTTGCAAAAAAGGGAAACAAATTGATCCCTTTTTATACGTATTTATTTCCGACATAAAACTTCTAGATTTCATTGAAAGAAATAAGCACCGGCATTTTTTTGAACGTTTTAAAAAGCAGGGAAAAATGAAACCATGCAAAATCCGTTTATTTTTTTTTCGAATGTCAAAAGTTTAGTCTTTCCAAAAAAAAGTATTTTGAAGAGCTTTTTTTATATCTGACGCTTGACCGGAAGTTTACTTCAGGCAGCTTTTTTGGGAATAAGAAAAAATTGGTCGATTATAAAAAAGGTGCACATAAAAATCTGCTTTTCTCAAGCGCTTTTCATTGACAACATGCACTTTTTTTTATAAGGTGAAAGTGGACATTCTATTACAATTTTTTCGAAAAGGAGGTCTTGTCGAAAAAGATACTTATTTATTTTTTGATTGCAAATTGTGTCATACGATAAATTATGTTGTGTATTTGAAAATGAGTTAATTCATTATCATTTTTGTCCATATACTCGTCCTTGCTATGGGATATATAGGAACAAAATATCAGCGGCTAAATCCTCGATCTGTGGATTTAATAGATATATTGGATATAGCTAGTAAATAGCAGACGATAACTATTTTTGTTACAAAATTTTAATGTCAATGATTTTAAAAAGGTGTAATAGCAAGGATAACTTAAATAATCCATTAATAATACATTTATAATATTTGAAAAGAATTTATTATGCAGGATTTTGGATATTTTATAACAAAAATAGTTATCGTCTGCTATTTATCAGCTATATCCATATATATCTATTAAATCCATAGATCAAGGATTCAGCAACTGTTATTTTGTCCTTAATTATCTCTTACTATGACAAAACATGGGACCTCATTGACTTAAAACCCTCTACGGTGAGAAAAAAAAAGCCATTTGTGATTTTTGATCTAAAAATGCATTCATGCATCAAAATTTATTTTTGTTATCAAAATATTTCGCAGCACATTTGTATAATATTACTACGTGTATACAAACCTGTTTAAAAATTTCAATATCCTCTGAATTTGTCTGTTGTCAGTTTAGTTTTTTTAGCAACATTCTAGTTAAATTATTTTTTCAACATTAAAATTTTAACCAAAATAATCATTTTTTATTCACCTACACTTTTTTTGACAGCCGTTCAAAAAAGCCGCAATAGAATGTCCGAAAAAAAAGTATCTCCTTTTGATGGTCCATGCCATTCTTCTACTACTTTTCTACGCTACTGTCCCTTTATTTTTTTTATTGCGAAATCAATGTCGTCCAGAGATTTTCTTCTTCACCTCTCTCTTTTTTAAACGAGACACATTCTTCTTACCTTTCTTATTCTTCCCTTTGATAGAGACAAGAAAAGTGGAGGCGAAAGAGCCCCAAAGAGCTTCCGCTTGAAAAGCATTCTTCTGAAGAAAAAAAATATTTCAGACAACTTTTTTTCATATCCAAGAAAAAATTGAAGGGAAAGAAAGAAAATAGAAGGGGATAAAGAATCGTTTCAAATTGTTGTTTTTGTTGGTGTTGTTGGAGCAGTTACAATCTCTTACTTTACTTTTTTCGTTGCTTCATTCTTCAAAGTATCATTGTCGAAAAAGAGTGATTTTTATTTGAACGTCTATTCATTCGATAAGTGTAGCTGAAAAAAAAGTTTTCAAGCATTTGTAAGGAACTAACAACAATCTATTTATTTAAAATTTTTACGTGCCAGTTTGTAGCATGGATTTTGTTACATCCTTGTTGAGCACTAGTTGGCATTTATGCGATTTTAAAACTTTAATTGTTAAAATTGTTTTTTTCGGTAACACTAATACTGTAACATGAAATCGACTTTCCAATAGCGTTCTATTTTTTCGCTATAATTATGGAATCTGAATATTTTTAAAAAACCCCCGTATTTTAATGCAGTAATAAATCATAGCATTTATTTTTTTTAAATGGTTTACCGTCTTTTTTTACGGTATTAAAAAAAATTTCAATAGTTATTTATTTTGTTCCTTTTTTGAATATCAGTTTCAGCTATCGTTCTGTTTCTTTCATGTCATCAAATTTTTGTCACTTTTTTTCTACATTTTGAGGTACTTTTCGCGCCAATAATAATTATCTTTTTATTTTGAAACCATTGTTGGCACCGCTTCAAAAAGAAATTGTCCTTCCTCTTTTTTATATAAACGTTCTTTTCAAAGAAAAGCTTTTTGCGTAAGAAAAACGATGACAAACAATTTAAAAAAAGGTTTTTTAGAAACTTTAAAAACACAAAGATCAAGCTTTTTTAGTTGGCTATAAAAAGGTTTTTTCTTGGATTTGGATTATAACAATTTTTTAGCGTGTACTTTATATCTTTAATTACCGTATACTTTTTGTTGATGGTACATGAAAAATTTGAGTGTTTTTCGAAAAATCAAATAAATAGCAGACGATATCTATTTTTGTTATATAATATCCAAAATTCTGCATAATGAATACTTTTCAAATATTATAAATGTATTATTAATGGATTATTTAAGTTGTCCTTGCTATTATACCTCTTTAAAATCATTGACATCAAAATTTTGTAACGAAAATACATATGGTCTGCTTTTTATTAGCTATATCCATATATCTATTACATTCACAAATCGGGAATTTGGCAGCTAATATTTTGTCCTTAATTATCCCTTACTTACTCAAATGTCGAAATAAATTGTTAATTTTTGTTTCAACACAAATCAAGTTTTTTCAAAGTTATATTTATTTTTTTTTACAGTTCAAGTTGTATTTCATTTCTTATGTATTGCGCTTTAAACTATCGTGTTTTTAATTATGCAACTTTCTGTGGATATTATATAGAAAAAATTTGCCAAAATTCTAAATCTTTATTTTAGAACTGTTATTCTTGTTGATTTTGATTTATTGTTATTACTGTTAATTAATTATTTGTTATCAACCCTTATCAGTCTTTCACATCACTATTATTAACCATCAATGAATCACAAAGGAATCTTAGCACAAGCTCTCCGGCATCAAACCCCTCCAGATGATTTAGTAGATTTACCAGGAGCAGTACCACGTCCACCACCTCGTCTACCGCCTCTTCCATCTACCAACCCCAATGATCCATCAACATCTCGTGCTTCACATTACTCCCCAGAAGAACTAGAATTTCGACAACGTCGAGGGATTTTAAGCTTGGGGCTTGCTCAAGCAAAATCTTTTCCAGCTCTTGATCCACCATCCTTTAAGCCAACGTCATCGTCACCTCCAAGGAAATCCACGAAGCCACCACTTGAACGATCACAACAATATGTTATTGATTCATCAGATGAAGAATCGCGAAGTGGAATGCTTGGAGCACTGTTATCTGGACGAAAGCGTGCTCGAACTTTGTCAAGAGATGGCACAAAAAAAAGAAAAACAAAGCGACGAATGTCTCAGGGGGATATTTCTGGTGAGGATCAACCATATGATTATGGAAGTGGAATTTTGGGGACAGCACTGCAAAGATTTTCAACAAGAGAATCTTTAGCTGAAAAAAAGACAAAAGAAAGTACGTCAGGAAAGCCGTCACCTTCAATTTCAAGGAGTACCTCAATGGCAATGGCACATCCTGTTAATCTTAGTTCGGTGACAGGTGATGGAAAAACCGTAGCAGCAAAAGTGGCGTAAGTTTTTTGATATATTTTAGTAATTCAGTAAAAGTCGTGGATATGGCCAAGGCATACATAGGTTACTGTAATTAGAAGATCTTCCTAAATTTGAGATTCCTGTATTCACCTATAGTCTCAGCCCCTATAATCAATTTTTTTTCAGCGCCACATCACCTGGCTCCTCGGAAGATGAAGCAGAAGCAGAGCTGGAAGAACTTTTTAATCTTGAATCTCTAACAAAAATTGATCCATCTACAAAACTTCTGTATCTTGTAAAAAAACAAAAATGGGATGAAGTAGAAGAACAACTAAAACTCAATCAAAGACTTGATTTTTCAATGACTGATAAAAATGGTTTTACACCTTTGCTTCTAGCGATAAAAGCTTCAAAAATAAATATTATTGGAAAACTGATGAAAGCTGGAGCAGATTTATTTGCGACAACAAAGGTGAGTTGGAATAATAATAAAAATTAGCATAAATCAATACTTTATAACAAAATTGTGTAAATTAAACAGTAACAGAAATTTGCATAATTTTTGTAATGAAATTTTTGTTAAAAACCTATGCGAAAGCTAGGCTTTTAAAGAACAAAATTTCTTATTACAAAATTATGTAAGATAGCTCACTGGAATGAAAATGGTGCTGTTAAATTTGCGTAAAACTTTGGTTTTTAAAAAATTTGCATAATTTGAATATTGTAATATAATAAAATATTTTAGGATAGAATGACGGCATTACATATTGCGGCAAAATATAGTACTGAAGAGATTGTGAGGATGTTGTTGGATAGAAAATTGGATTTGAATAAACCAGCAGGGGTGAGTTCTTTGTGTTATTATTAAAACATAGATTTAAATAATTTTGAAAATTTGCATAAATTCGAAACAAGAAAAAAAATACATTTCTCTTCAATAAAACTTCTGGCATATAAAAACAACACATTACAAAAATTTTGAAATATGCTAATTTACATTTTTAACCTCGAAATTTGCATGCTTAAAAAAGTTGGCATCTTTGGCACTATAAAATTTGCATAACGTCGATGGCATTAAAAAAATTTTACCATTTCAAAACCCCTTAATATTCTCCATTTCAGGCAGATGGAAAACTCCCCATCCACTATGCCTGTCAACGACATTCAAATCGCGGACTCGGAATTGTACAAACTTTTTTAAAAGTAAATCCAGAACTTCGACTAGCAGAAGATAAAAAGAAAAACCTCCCACTTCATTATGCCATAAAAGCCGGGAATATTCCTATTACACAATTTTTACTCACTTACGATGCTATAGATCAAATACATTGCCCTAATGCTGATGGAAATAAACCGTTACATTTAGCAGCACAAAAGAATTTTGATATGTTAAGAACAATTGCTGCAGCAGGAGGACATTTAGACGCAAATGAAAGAAATAAGATTGGAAGAACGGCGCTTCATGAAGTAGCAGAAAGAGGGGATGAGCAGATGTTAAAGTTGATGTTTCGAATGAAAGCAGATGCAAATATTATGGATAAGGTTAGTAATAGGAGGTTTGAGAGAGGGTTTAAAAAAATAAATTTCTGTTAAAAAATTTCTTGGATGCTCAAATGGCCGAGTGGTTAGTGGAATAGACTCTTATACGAAAAAGTCAAAGGTTCGAATCCTATGAGTTGTTCTAACTCTAAACTTAAGGCTGATTCAATAAGAATAACTTTTGGGCTTGAATAAACAAATTTTGAAGAAAAAATTTTAATGTATGAATAGCCGAGTGGTTAGTATAATAGACTCTTGAACAAGAGGTCACAAGTTCGAATCACAAGACATAAGCTTTTAATTTATTTAACAGAAAAAAACTTCCCTGTTAGAGATAAACAAGTTTTTTTTCAAAAATTTGTTCACTGGTCGAGTGGTTAGCGGAATAGGTTATTTACAATAAGATCAAAGGTTCAAATCCCATTATATGATAGAGATCCATACTAACATTAAAATTCCATTTTTACTCAAAAACATTTTTAGGACGAAAAAACTCCTCTTCATATCGCCGCTGAGCGTGGTCATACACATATGGTCGAAAATCTTATTGACAGATTCGGCTCATCCATTCGAGCACGAACAAAAGATGGCTCAACACTACTTCACATTGCTGCCCTATCAGGACATGCGGATACTGCTCTAGTTTTTCTAAAACGTGGTGTTCCACTTTATATGCCAAATAAACGTGGAGCTTTGGGACTTCATTCTGCCGCGGCTGCAGGTTTCAATGACGTTGTAAAGATGTTAATTGCTCGAGGCACAAATGTTGATATTCGAACAAAAGATAATTATACTGCATTACATGTTGCTGTACAATCTGGGAAAGCAAGTGTTGTTGAAACGTTGCTTGGATTTGGTGCAGATGTTCATGTTCATGGTGGAACTATTGGAGAAACAGCTTTACATGTGGCGTAAGTATTGGGGTGGAGATAGAAATTTGCATAATCAAAATTTTGACGGCTCTATTTTTTCAGTGCTTCACTACCCGGTGAAAATACAGAATGTGCACAAATGCTTCTAAAATCTGGTGCGCAACCAAATGTCACACAAACAAATGGCCAAACTCCTCTTCACATCGCAGCAAAAAGTGGTAACTCAAAAATGATAAAGCTACTCCTCTATGAAGGAGCAGATCCAAGGCTAAAAAGTGACAACGGTGAAACCCCGCTCCATGTTTCCGCTAAATTTTGTCATTGTGAAGCTGTAGAGCTAATTTTAAAACATTTGGAAGGAATTCAATCAAAAGAAGAAGTAGCCGATTATGTGAATGCTAAAACAGAAGAGGGCTTGACAGCTGTACATTGTGCGGCACAAATTTTACAAGGAAATTCAGAGGATGCTAGTCATGAAGATGCAAAGTTGATAAGTACGCTAATAGATTATGGTGGACAATGTGAAATTCAAACTTTTACTGTAAGTAGTTTTTGGCACTTATTGATGGCATAAAAAATGGAAATCGTATATCCATCGCATTTGTTTTATCCAAAAAAACTTATGAGAAAAAATTGTGCCATCGTTTAGCTTTCGAAAATTTGCATAAATTATCCGATAAATTTTTAGAACAATGAAACAGCGATGCATCTTGTTGCTAGATCTGGCAATGAAGCTGTCCTACTAGCTATGGTCAATAAAATTGGTGCAGGGTTAGTACAAATTGTTCAAAATCGACAATCAAAGGTAATTTTTTCTATTATTGGACCAAGTTTTTTACTGATCCCATCATTGTCAAAATTTGCATAGCCTCTTATTTAGAATGGCTGGTCCCCTTTGCTTGAAGCATGTGCCAGAGGGCATGCTGGTGTTGCAAATATCCTTCTCCAGCATCATGCTCGTATAGATGTTTTTGATGAAAATGGAAGAACAGCGCTACATTTAGCAGCAGCAAATGGACATGTTGAGCTCACACAAATGTTGTTACAATATAAAGCATTTGTGAATAGTAAAGCAAAGAACGGAGAAGCTCCGTTGCATTTAGCTGCCCAATATGGACATGTAAAAGTTGTAAATGTGTTGGTGCAAGATCATGGGGCAGCACTGGAAGCAATAACGTTGGATATTCAAACAGCGTTACATTTTGCTGCAAAATATGGACAACTTGGTGTTTCACAAACGTTACTGGCGCTTGGAGCAAATTCAAATGCTCGAGATGATAAAGGGCAAACACCGCTGCATTTGGCAGGTAAGTGAAAAATTTGAGGATATATGAGATCCAGAGCTACCCCCTTTTTTCAGCTGAAAATGATTACCCTGATGTAGTAAAACTTTTCTTAAAAATGAAACAAAATAATCGAGCCGTCCTTACTGCAATAGATCAAAATGGTTTTACATGTGCACATATTGCTGCAATGAAAGGATCGCTAGCTGTTGTGAAAGAACTAATGATGATAGATAAACCAATGGTTATTCATGCAAAAACAAAAACAATGGAAGCAACAACGTTACATATGGCAGCAGCAGGAGGTCATAAAAATATTGTTAAAATTTTGTTAGAGAATGGCGCGAATTTTGAAGATGAAAATGCTGTAAGTTTCATGAAATTTTAAAATATTGACTTTGAAGAGCCATGGCTAGATTAAGGATAATGCTTAATATTTTAGCATGGCATGTCAGCACTACATTTGGGAGCCAAAAATGGACATGTTGCAATTTTAGAAGCTTTTGATAAAACGTTATGGAGGAAATGCAGTAAAAAGGTATGTAAAGTTTTTGTATCGGAAAGTATACTGTAGTGATAAACATCTCTAGCAAAAAAAAGTTAACAAAATTAATAAGCTTTTGTTTGCCGCTTTTTGCCCCAAAGTTCCAAATGCCAAAACTTAATCTCCATTTTTAGACCGGTCTTAATGCCCTTCACATTGCTGCCTATTATGGTAAAAGTGATTTTGTTAATGAAATGGTCAAACATGTTCCTGCTAGTGTTCGATCAGAACCACCAATTTATAATCATTTAGTTGTTAAAGAATTTGCAACAGAGGTATTTTTTTATCACATAGAATGTTCTAGAATAATTCTAAAATAACTTTAGTATGGTTTAACACCTCTTCATTTAGCTGCTCAATCTGGACATGATTCATTAGTGAGAATGTTGTTGAATCAAGGAGTACAAGTTGATGCAACTTCAACAACTATGGTAATGATTTTTTTATTGTCCCCCCACGAAAAATTTTTGGTTGCATAAGAATGATGTAATAGCAGCAAAAGTGTTATTATATCATTCTTATGCAATAACAAAACTTTTTTTTGCTGTAACAGTAAAAATTATTTCGAAATTGCTATTGCACCATTCTTATGCCATTGTGAAATTTGAAAAAAACTTGCTGTAAAATAACAATGACGCAGTAACAATAAAACCTATTTTTAGAATGTCATCCCACTTCATCTTGCTGCCCAACAAGGACATATAGCAGTTGTGGGAATGTTACTGTCTCGATCAACCCAACAACAACATGCAAAAGATTGGCGTGGCAGAACTCCACTACACTTAGCAGCAATGAATGGACATTATGAAATGGTTAGCTTGTTGATTGCACAAGGCTCAAATATTAATGTAATGGATCAAAATGGATGGACTGGTGAGTGACATTATACCAATGAAGAATTTTCCATTTTTCAACTACAAATTTGCATAATCTCTTTATTTTCAGGGATGCATTATTCCACCAAAGCCGGTCACATGAACGTCGTCAAGCTCTTCGTCAATTCCTCTGCTGATGCACAAGCTGAAACAAAAGAAGGAAAAGTGCCACTCTGTTTTGCAGCTGCTCATAATCATATTGATTGCCTTCGATTTTTGCTGAAACAAAAACATGATACCCATCAGTTAATGGAAGATCGAAAATTTATTTTTGACTTAATGGTCTGTGGGAAAGGATCTAACAATGAACCGTTGCAAGAATTTATCCTTCAATCTCCTGCTCCAATTGACACGGCTGTAAAGCTATCATCGCTTTACAGAGATATGTCAGAAAAAGAAAAAGAGCGAGCAAAAGATTTGAGTAATGTTGCCGTGTATGCTGAAAATATGGCTGTTGAGCTGTTGTCTATTACAGCATCAGAGTATAATGCTGCGCTACTGCTAAAAGCAAAAGATCATCGTGGTCGGCCATTGTTGGATGTGCTGATTGAAAATGAACAAAAAGAAGTTGTAAGCTATGCATCGGTGCAGCGATATTTGACGGAGATCTGGACAGGAAGGGTTGATTGGTCATTTTGGAAATTTTTGGCTTTTGCTATTTTGGTTTTTATATGTCCACCAGCATGGTTTTATTTTTCATTGCCGTTGGATAGCAGGATAGGTAAGTCTTGGTTTTTTGTTGCAACCACTAACTACAATTTGTTATTCCAGGCCGTGCACCTATCATCAAATTTGTCTGCCATATCGTCTCTCACGTTTACTTCACCATCCTCCTTACTGTTGTCGTCCTAAACATCACTCATAAAATGTATGAAGTAACTTCTATCATGCCAAACCCTGTTGAATGGGTTCTTCTTCTATGGCTTTCCGGGAATCTTGTCTCAGAGCTTTCAAATGTTGGTGGAGGAAGCGGACTTGGAATTGTAAAAGTTCTAATTCTCATCTTAGCTGCTATTGCAATTGCTGTTCATATTTTGGCCTTTCTTCTTCCTGCAGTATATTTAACACATTTGGATAATGATGAAAAAATGCATTTTGCTCGAACAATGTTATATCTCAAAAATCAACTTCTAGCATTTGCTCTGCTTTTTGCGTTCGTAGAATTTTTAGATTTTTTAACTGTCCATCATCTCTTCGGGCCATGGGCTATTATTATTCGAGATCTAATGTATGATTTAACAAGATTTTTGGTGATCTTAATGTTATTCGTTGCTGGTTTTACTCTACATGTTACATCGATCTTTCAGGTAATTGACATTATTGAAGACTAAAAAATACCGAAAACCTCTTTTTAGCCTGCTTATCAACCCGTTGATGAAGACAGTGCCGAGCTAATGCGTCTAGCATCTCCCGGACAAACGCTAGAAATGCTATTCTTCTCACTTTTTGGTCTTGTTGAACCAGATAATATGCCACCGCTACATTTAGTACCAGATTTTGCAAAGATAGTTTTAAAGTTACTTTTTGGAATTTATATGATGGTTACATTAATTGTAAGTTTTATTACTTTACGACAACTACAGTACCCCTTAGGCAAATTTTTATTTAGGTACTTATCAATTTGTTAATTGCTATGATGTCAGATACATACCAACGCATTCAAGCTCAATCTGATAAAGAATGGAAATTTGGTAGAGCGATGTTAATTCGACAAATGAATAAACGCTCTGCAACTCCTTCCCCGATAAACATGCTGACGAAATTTTATATTGTGCTAAAAGTTGCATGGAGGAATAAATGTAAGGGAGTTTTTTTGGCTACAACTTAGAGAGAGAGACAGTTGCTATCATACGTCTGCAAAAATAAAAAATGGAAAAATCATTCCCATAAAAGATCACCAAGTTCTTTTGTAGAGCAGCAAGTCTTCCTTGCAATTATAATAATCAACTCAAATTTTTAGTGAGAGTTTGTTCACAAAAAGCTCAACAAGATTTAAGATATGAAGAAAATATTGATGCTTTTTCAATGAATGGTCAACAAGGAAGAGCTTCACCAACTCTAAGAATGGATGATAAAGATGATGGTGAGTTTTTTAATGGGGAGCACTGTAATAGCAAAAAATTATCAATATGTAAAAACTTGAAAAATGGCTTGTAAAAAAGAGATTAGGTTGAAACTATTATGATGACATTAAGAAAATGAAAAAAATAACTTTTTTTTATCAAAGAAAGAGACGTAATTATTTAATTAAAGAATTAAATTTTAAAAACAAAAAAATGTTGACCCCGACGTGACTTGAACACGCAACCTTCCGATTTCTCTTTGATTCAAAGCTGGAGTCGGACGCGCTACCAATTGCGCCACAGAGTCATCGAATAAGCACGCTAAAAAATGTGTCTCATTGCTTTTTGGTTGGCAGCAGACAACAAGTTAGAGTGTGTCCTTTTTTTGTTGCAAAGAAAAAAAGAGTAAAAAAACAATCATTAAAGATTTCCCAAGAATTGAATATGATTCATTAAAAAGCCATTTAAAAAACTCTTTTTTTCTTTCAGATATTGCTGGAAATCAAAATGAAGAAGCTGGACATATACAAAATATGTCATTAGAATCTGTGATAGAATGGAATCGAATTGTTGAAATGTATTATCAAATGAATGGTAAAACTCCTACATCAACTGATTAAAAGCTTTTTTTATCGTGTACAAAAATATTTTTTGTTGTAAATTTTTTATCCGCTTTTAATATTGTTACTGGTAAAATGTTTGTATATTATTTGTTAAAAATTAGAAAGGTTACGGTAGTTTTTTGTTAACAAAAGAGAAATCGGATTTTGGAGAAAAATTTCAATTTCGAAAAACCCGAAATTTATCGATTGAAATAACTTCTTTTACCCATATCAGCTACCGTAACCCTTCTCTAATCCCGATACATTATTATTGTCTTTCACAAATCATTTTTTTATTAACAAATATCAATAAAAACTTTTAATAACAATAAACCTTGAAATCTTATAAAATCTACCGTAATCAAAACTATCAAAACCAATAAAGACATTTATTTTTATAAACATTTCTTTGCTACAAAAAAAACAATTTAAAAAAACACAGTTAAAAACAGTAATAATAATAATAATCAAATGAGCGTTAGTTATACAGTATAGTAGTAATAATTGACAGATAATAAGAATAAATCACGGGAATATATATAGATTATTGCCTTGCAAATAGTAATAATAACAAAAGAGTAAGATAAAATAGATAGAAAATCTAATAACATAAATCTATCAAAGAAAAATAGAGTAATTGAATACAAAGCAAAAAAGAATCACTTAAAAAGAGCATAGAATAATAAAAAAAACCTGAGTGATTTGCCATCATTTTTTAAAGATAATAATAATAAACATGGATATTAAATATATCCTTCAATAACAGATACACACTTCTTATACATACATTGATTCAGCTAATGCAGACATTTTTCGATGAACGCTAACAAAATGTTCAAAATATTCAGCAAGTTCATCAATTTCACCATTTTCAATTGTAGGATAATTTGTTAAATCTCCAGGTGGTGATGAAGCAGCTTCATGTCCACAACCTCTTTGATTTTGACTGATATTGCTTGATTGGGATTCTGAAGTTGTTGCTTGTCCTCCTGCATCTGTAGAAGCAATAGTAAGATCATTAATATCAGCATCAATAGAAGAAGATTTTGATGAAATTGAAAAAGATTTTCGACGATTACTACGTTGTTGTCCAAACATTTTTCGACATACTGCACCAAATTTTCCTTGTGCAAGCTGTAAAGCACCAAAAGAAGTTGCACGTGGTCGTGGCTTTGCAGGAGTCTTCTTACGAATTGATGAAGCATCAAGTGATTTTCGTGGAATTGTAGATTCTAGACGACGTGATAAATGATGTGGTCGAAATCTCTTTGATGAACGAGGTCTAAAAAAGAAAGAAGTGATTAGTAAAGTAAAAATTGCATAAGCTTAAAATCTAACAGCTATCCTCCCACAAACTCTCACAAAAGCAGAAAGCGGATTTAGCCACAAATTACATCTCTATACTATAGAGGACTAAAGTAAAAGTACGGAGATTTATTGCTATCTTAACTGCCAACGTCTACAGCAACATAATCTCTAACACTGTTCCCCTACAATTAACCCTCTATATTCTTGATCATAAACTTACACATCATGTATACTACCAATAGCACCAATATTGCTAGAATGTGAACAACTTGCAGAACAATTTGACATTTCTTTTACGGATGTTGTAGAATAACAAAATTGATCATTTAAATTGCTATTATTATTAATAATATTAAAACTTCCATCATCTTGTAAATATCTCTTTTCATCACCACTACCACCATTATATGCTGTTGATGTTGCACCATTACCACTACTAAATCCATTAGTTGCTCCTGCTGATGCTATTCCATTATACATTGCAGCTGATGCTGTAGATCCATAATTATGAAGAGATAAATGTTCCAATTGTTTTGTTAATTCATTACTATCTTGTAAAGTTGTTGATGATACACTTGGAAGTGATTCAGAGATTTCTGTTATTGATAAATATATGCTATCTATATTATTTAATGGATTCATCTTTGAGATTTATTCTGAAAAAATAACGTTGATTAAATTGTGATAGAAAAAAGTGAATAAAGATAAGCTGTGGCAAAATGTGATACAAAAAAATTGATATATTCAAAAAACACGAGAAAAAAAACGCGCAAAAAAGGAGCTAACAAGAAGACATCTCGGGTGTAAAACATAATGATGATAAGAAGAACATGATAGAAAAATAAAGTTTTATAAGTTAAAAACAGTGATAAAAAGTTTATATATATTCCAAAACACGATAAAAAAGAGAACGTGAGAGAAAAAAAGGATGATGTTGAAAGAATCTACAAAAAAAAGTTGGCTGATGGTAATGTTGACGTGTGTCTGATATAATACATTAAACAAGAGAAACTTTAAAAACAGTTGATGTGATGACAAAAAAAAGTGAATAAAGAAGAAAAACAACAAGAAGAGGGACATTTTGTACTAACTCTTTTATATGCTGCAGTTAGTACTACGAAGAAGAATACTACAGCTATTAGCAACAATAGTAGACAGACAAACAAAATGCACAGACGACCAGCCATAAAAACAAAGAGAAACATATAGGGATGATGAGAGAAAGAGATGACTGGACAACAACAAAAAAACGACGCATCATCATTAAAAACTACAATGTAAAGATACAAATGTGTGTTCAACTTCTTCTTTTCTCATTGTAGAGTCCAACAACCTTTCTTTCTCTCTCTATCTCTCTTCAATTCACATTCATTCAAAAAAGTAAAAGAAGAATATAAAAGAAATATGAACGTATGTCTATCGATCACATGAGTAAGCAGCAGGCAAACAACCAAAGCAGAGAAGACCGACGACCACCATCTGAAAAAAAGTCAGCAGCAACAAAAATAAATGAACGAATGTCCGCAAAAAAAAAATGAAAAAGAACAAAAAAATGAATATCGCGTGTTCAAAAATGAAAAACTTCTAGAAGAAGAATGAGAAGAAGAAAAAAAACAGAGCCAAAAAAATGAAGAAGAAAAAAAGAGTTATTTATTAATTTTAATGAAAAGCAAAAGAAAAAATGAAGCAAAAAAAAGCTAAAAAGCAGCAAACAAAAGAAAAGGGATTTTTAAAGCTATAAAAGTTTTCTACAAAGGTCGACTATTTCTCTGCTTTGAGAAATCCAAAGTTTTGCAAAAATGTACTCTTTTAATGAGGCTAACAGGGAGGTGGTTACGGTAGTTGTAAAAAATGGAGGTTTGGAAAACAGAATTTTGCAAGTTACTTTCAGACTTTAAGCTTATCAGATTTTTAACATTAATAGTAAAAATCTGCTTCTTAGACCTCGTTCGTCAAAGCGATTTCGACCACATCATTTATCACGTCGTCTAGAATCTACAATTCCACGAAAATCACTTGATGCTTCATCTGTTCGTAAGAAGACTTCTGCAAAGCCCCGACCACGTGCAACTTCTTTTGGTGCTTTACAGCTTGCACAAGGAAAATTTGGTGCAGTTTGTCGGAAAATGTTTGGACAACAACGTAATAATCGTCGAAAATCTTTTTCTATTTCATCTAAATCTTCTTCTATTGATGCTGATATTAATGATCTTACTATAGCAGCAGGAGGTACAGGAGGACAAGCAACAACAACTTCAGATTCACAATCATCAAGCAATGTCAATTAAAATCAAAGAGGTTGTGGACATGAAGCTGCTTCTGGAGATTTAACAAATTATCCTACAATAGAAAATGGTGAAAAAAGTTGGAAGTGAAAAAAAAAGCTGCAACAAAAAAAAGAAGAACGAAGTTAAACACATAGTAAATTTCATAAGAAACAGAGAAAAAAGTTGAGCAATGAAATAATAATGAGAGGGCACAAGAGAAGAGAGAAAAGGAAAGAAAAAAATTGTCTGCAGGAAATAAGTCACCAGGGGCAAAAGCATAAAAAAAAGGGATGTTGTTAAGCGCTTATTTTGGAAATTGTTTTTGTTGTGTATAGATATAAAAATAAAATAAACGCATGAATGAACCAGCAGATTTGTTTTTTTGGATGTCACATTATTTTTTTTAAAGGCAGCTGCTTTAGGATGTGTCTTATGTCCATGGATGGGAAGATATGCGGAGGAGAGAAATAAAAATAAGAAAAGAGAAGGATCAAAGGTTAAAAAAAGAGAAATTTCGAAATTGTGGATAGATAAATTTTTCATGGAAAAAATTTGCAGTAAAAAATATAGCACTGATGAAAAAGAAACAGTAATTTATCGTGGACATTTTCAAGTAATGTTAGACATAAGCTTTATAAAATATCCAAAATTTTGCATAATGAATCAAATATTATATATGCCTATATTAATGGATTATATAAGTTATCCATGCTATTATACTTCTTTAAAATCATTGACATCTACATTTTATAGCAAAAATAGTTATCGTCTGCTATTTATTACCAATATCCATATATCTGTTAAATCCACAGATTGAGGATTCAGCCGCTGATATTTTGTCACTAACAATCCCTTATTAAAACGTGTATTTAAGCAAAATATGGAAGCTTAACTCTGAAATTATCTGCGGACCTCTACGGCCAGCTAACTTCAACTCTTGCCATATCCATAAAAAGCGACTAATAACTTCCCTTATACTTTAAGAGGTTATGACATGAATACGAAAACTTAACTCTTATATAACTCCAACATTTTTTGGTCAAATATACCGATACCGTAAAACAAAGAACAACAACATTTAAAAAACAACTTACTTGTAATTTTCTTGACAGCAACTAACAAAAATAAGCACCACACAAATAAATAGAAAGCAAGCAAATCCTCTCAATAAATGGAGATTGTTCGTACGTTTGTACGTATCGCTTCAAAATGATTCATTCACAACTTGAAAATGAATGTTAGATAAAATTTGCATGAAATGAATATTTTTTCAAGGATGAGTAGAAGAAGAGAAAACGGAGAAAAATTAAAAGGACTATGATCTGGTGTCTAGCAATAGCAACAAATGGAGAATCCTGGCACACTCATAGGATCTTTTTGGATTTTAAGTAGAGTTAAGCGAACTGTGGCCGTTAAGTTTTATAGTTTTGTCTCTTAGAGTTATTTTAAGAATTATCTCCCGGTTTTACTGCTATTTAAACGGAAACAATGATTCACCATAACTATGAGTGCAGGATCTCACAGCTTTTTCTATCCTTTATTTAGACCTTAAAGACAAGTTTTAACAACGATAAAGGGATATGTTTTAGAGTTGAAGATGAAAGTGAGACATTGGTGGTCCGCCCCGAAGGGGCGGGGCACCTCTAGTAAACTATAATTTAAAAAATGAATGTAAAAAAATGACACAAAAAGTAGTTAAGCAAAATTGTCAAGCAAATATGTAAATTTCAAGCAAAAAAACATTGTAGAAAATAAAAAAGTAGCACAGTTTCACAAAAAATGATGACATAAAAAAATTGTTGACGAAAATTCTTCTGGCGCTTGACAAGCTTTCGTTTCAAGAGCCAACCACAAAAAACTTCTTTTACTGGCACAATGCCAAAGTGGCAAAGAAAATGTGTCAAAAACAAAATAATAAAAGTTTTTTAGCCTTCTTTTTTTGGTGGTGTGGAAAAAATAATTACTTTTTTTTTACTTTTGTTTTTGTCTGTGACTCTGACTTTGACTTTGAAAAAAAAACATTTTCATTCATTTATTTTATTTCTGTTTTTTTGTTGGTTCTTTTTTTGTACATTGAATTAAAAAAAGAATTGGCATTCTTGGGAGTGTTCCCAGGGCATTTTTAGCTATGAAGGAATGGAAAAAGTTTATATGTTGCTTGTGTTTTTTTTTGGAGATATATGGATGGGTATGTGAATGAATGAGATGAATGTCAATGGCATTAGTGTCTGCGCCAGAAGCAACGAATGTCAGTGGTTTCATCAGCAAAGAAGCACATCGAATTTTTTAAAAAGAGAAGGTAAAATTTAAAGAAGCAACAACAAAAATACGGTGTTTGTCTTCAAATATTTTTGTGGTAAAATAAGTTCAAATTTTGTAAAAAGCATTTTTTTATACTTTTTGTGGCTTCAATTCTTCCTATGCCTTTTCCCCTGCCAATTTTGTGAGTATCTTGGAGTTTAAATTCGACCTGTTTGTATTCAAAGCTGTGCTTTGAAGTTACAGCACGAGCAAAGGCTAGTTTTTGTCAAAATTGATGTATATTTGAATTTTTTTTAAAGTATTGTCCAAAAAATGATGGTTTTAATCAACTGAAAAGCACTATAGCTTGCAGCGAAATTCGATGACTCTGTGGCGCAATTGTTAGCGCGTCCGACTCCAGCTTTTGATAAAAAAAGAGAGAGAGAAATCGGAAGGTTGCGTGTTCAAGTCACGTCGGGGTCAACAATTTTTTTTATTACTATTATTATCAATACTATCTCGTGCTAAATTTTTGTCCACAAAGTGTTTTTTTTCTCCCGGTGGTATTTGTCCCATTTCAACTTTCTCATTGTCACTTGTCAACAAATGTCTCTCTCTCCGTTTAACAAAAGTTGTTATTATTATTTATTATTGTTTTAAGCACTTCACTTTTGTTATTTTAAAATTATGAAAAAAAAACTGCTAGAATAAAAAAGACAGCTCTCACAAAAAAATGTGTTGTGTTTTTTTGGACACATATTTTGTTTTAAAAAAGCGGGAAAAAACGGAAGGCAAAGGAATAAGTGAAGAAGATGATGGGAAATGAATGTTTGTCTTCTTTTTTTCTCATTCTTTTTTGTTGTGTTTAAATCGATCGATTTTGGGTGGGTTTTTCCATTCTTCATCTTTCTTTTTTTCGGCTTTGCTCAATTGATTTTTATCGTTGTCGTTTTTTTTTTGCTTTGCTTTTTTTCGTTTGAGAGAAAACAGTAGAATATTCTGGTAATACCGAGAAAGAAATGTTTTTTTGTGTTGATAGTTTTTGATTTTGTCCCAAAAATTTTTTTTTCTTATTTCTATAAAGTTTATGGCTAAAATTCTAATTAGTGTAGCCATATTACTGTAAGAAATAACTCCATTTAACAGTAATACAACCTCCCCAACATTTTTGATTTTATTAATCTGTTTGTTTTTCCTTTTTCTCCTTTTTACTGTCTAAAACTGTTATTTGCTACTTCAATTTAATCCAATTTGTTTGTATACAAGAATTATGTTTCATTTAATTAAACGTTTATAGCTATTACTCACTTTTGTGTAAAACTTTTTTTCTCAAAAGTACGTTAACAGAAAGTGACACATTTATCGTAACTATTTTATCACTGCCTATTGTAACTTTTTGACGAGTTTATAAAATTGAACTTGCTTTATTGGGCCTCAAATTTACTAACATCAATTTATATTTACAATTCTTATTTAAAGCAAATATTATTTTCGTTGATAGTTTATTTTCCTACTTAAATTTATTTTGTTGAGACAATTTTTTAGTAACATTTAAAAAAAAACTGTCTCAACAAAATAATCGATGGTGTCATTAACTTTATTTGGTTTTGTTGATCTTAAAATTGCATTACTGTTTGTGTTTCTTACCAGAGAGATCCCCAAATGATGCTGGAGATGAGACCTCATATTTTGTCCAAATATTCGTCTTAGTAAGGGGTAGTCTCAGACAAAATATTAGCGGTCAAATCTTCTCTCCTGGAATTTTATTGATAAATGAATATAGCTAATAAATATCAGGTGATAGCTCTTTTTGTTATAAAATATCCAAAAATTCTGCATAATGAATACTTTTTAAATATTATAAATGTGTTGTTAATGGATTACTAACGTGCTATTATACCTCTTTAAAACTAAATAAAAAAAAGGTTTTTTCTTGGATTTGGGTTAAATAACAATTTTTTAGCGTGTACTTTATATCTTTAATTACCGTATACTTTTTGTTGATGGTACATGAAAAATTTGCGTATTTTTTAAAAAATCAAATAAACAGCAGACGATATCTATTTTTGTAATAAAATATCCACAAATCTGCATAATGAATACTTTTCAAATATTATAAATGTATTATTAATGGATTATTTAAGTTATCCTTGCTATTATACCTCTTTAAAATCATCGACATCAAGCTTTTTATAACAAAAATAGATATCGTGAGCTATTTATAAATTAAATCCCCGGGTTCTCAACTCCGGAGTCATTTGAAACCCTATCCTCGATTAGAATTTTTATTGTTTTATAACTTTTTATATTATAATAAAACCTTTAATGAAATTACAAACCACTTAAAATTGATCAATTTTATTTTCATCGTTTTTTTTACAGTTTTGTTCTTTTACCCTTTTATGACTTTTTTTTATACATAAGACAACCGTTTAAAAACATTTAATTTTTGCTCTTCTTTTTTGATTGTAAATTTTTTCCTGCCTTTTTTTTGACGTGTTTTTGAACAACAATAATTTCATTCTTGACTATTTTGCTCCGCCTAAAGTACCCTTCTTCCTTTTTTTCATCGTTTAAGTTCATTTTTTTTACTTTAAAATATTGAAAAATGCGCAACTTTTTTTTTTTGTTAATGTCAGTTTGCAAAATGAAAAGGTTTTACTTTAAAAGAGTCAATAACATTTTTAATGTTTTTAGAACTGCAAATATAAAAGTTTAGTTAGTTTAAACGTTTTTTATTTATGACTACTGCTTTTTTTCTGATAAAGTTACTTTTTTAGCATTCTATATGTAAATTTTTGTTGATTTATTAGGAATAGTAGGCTTTAAAGGAAATTGTATTTCTGATAGATTTGAAATTACTATATATGCTAAATACGAAAATCATGAGATGTTCGTCGTTGCTAACTTTTTATTTTTTATATATTTTTATATCCAAGAACCAGAAATCCTTATTTCATTGATGCTCCTTGAATCGTAGATTCAGCCATAAATAAACTATAGTTCACTGCTGCATGTGCTTTTTGTAATAGCTTTTTTTTAAACTGGCGGCTTTGGAGGATGACAACATTTAAAAGCTTTGAATTAATTTATGCTACAAATAAAATTTTATTTACCTATTTTATTGTAACCATTAATTATTCCCACATTTTGCAGTCTTGCTGAAAAACCCTTCATATAAAAATTTATTAGTCCATTTTTTGGTGGAATATCTTTTATTTTTAAAATTTTCGAAAATGAGGTTTATCGACTTTATTTATTTGCTTGCTTTATTTTTGGATGCTTCCAAATAAATATATGCCCCCCAAAAATAGAATAAGAAGACAAATGCAAACATGATATTTAATACATGCACCGAAAAAAAGAATTTTTGTTTTGACTGGAGGACTAAACATATAGCTTTAGTTTAAGGTTTTTATGATTAAATATAGCTCTATAGCTTCCCCAAAATAGGCGTTCTTTAATCATTAAAAGTAGTAAGTTCTACTTTTGGAGCAGCATATTTCCTATCAGTGTCATCATAAGTCTGTCAAGTTTAATAAAATCCCACTGCTTACTTTTTTCTGACTCCCTTTTTTGACAATTTTTTAGCTTTTTTTTTGTTTTTTTAAATCAAACTAAAAATTTTTTTTGACGTGGCTTCTTTCTTTTTTTATTCTTGTGTTTCGTTTCGTTGAAACTGACTAATACTTCTTTTTTTTGTTTTATTTCGGAAAGTTTTTTTCTACTTTTTTATTGTCATTGAAATAATTGTGATTCAACAAAACTTTTCTCTGTTTCAAAGTGGGGGTCTTGACATTTTTTGTTGTTTTTTTTTCTCTATCGAAGTCAATCAATACAAGTTTTTTTGTGAATCACTTTTTTTTGCTGTTTTGAAAAAACGTAAAATTTGTGATGACAAAAAAATTTTGTACAGTTTTTAAATTAGTATTTTTTCCTTCCTTGTTTTGTTTTTTTCGAAGGATTTTATTGTGTGTTCATTTATTGGCATTCAACATTGAAAAAGTTTTATTGAGGATATAAGTGCCGAGAAAAAATGCTTGCGGTCAAAAATATAGCACATTAAGCTGCAGTTATCGTTAAACAATAAAAAAAACTGTTGACCCCGACGTGACTTGAACACGCAACCTTCCGATTTCTCTCTCTCTTTTTTTTCATCAAAAGCTGGAATCGGACGCGCTACCAATTGCGCCACAGAGTCATCGAATTTGGCAGCAAGCTTTGTTGCTTTCGAATAGATTTAAAGCGGGATTATTGGACAGTATTTTAGAAAAAAAGCTAGAATTAGTGTTAATCAACAAGTTACCTACCTCATTTCTTTCAGTTAAAACTAGAGTTGTAGATCTGTAAAGACTTTATTGTTGTTTTCGTGTTATCAAGCTATTGATTTTACCCTGTTTTTTTTTCTACTTCTTAAATAACTAACTGTATTTTTTTTTATTTTTTTTGTCAATCAGGTGATGTAAAAATAAAAGAGGTTTATATCGATGCTGCTGTTGCTATCTTTATTTTTTATTATTTGTTCCGTTTCTTTTTTTTAAAAGATACTACTCCCAAACTGTAAACTTCTTAAAGTAGAAAACTGAAAAACAAAAATAATAGTTTGTGTCTTAAAAAAACTTTAGCTGTTTATTTACTCACTTTAACCTACAATAAAGTCACTTTTTAAAAAGCTTAATTTGTTTTTAAAACATTACAAAATAGGATTACTTTTTTTTTCTCTTATCAAGCTTTAATTTAGGTAATTACGAAACTTCATGAATAACCTTTTTTTTAAAACAAGTTTTTTGTTGACGTGTTTGTTGCATCTCTTTTTTTACATTTGAACTCGGTTTGCAAAAACTGCATTTTTTAAATTTTTGTCAATGAAAAAAAAAGTAACGATTTTTTTAATCTTTTCTTTTTTTTTCAAACTGCATTTTATTTTTGCTGTTGTTGTGTCATCATTGATATAACAGCAACAATGAATTCTACATTATATGTACACCTTTTTGTTGGTTACAATAATGTTTTACTTTTTTCTTTGCTTTTCAAGTTTGAGTTTCTCATTAGTATCAGTATGTCTAAAATACGATATGTTCCAACTTGATTTCGCTTATAAGGAAACGTTTTCTGATGCCGTCTCAGGTTCTGGCTCAATACATATTTTATCATACTCCTTCTAGTATTAAAATGTTTTCTATGCAAGTTATTAGCTGCTCTTTTGAGAATTTACATATTTAAGTTTATCGAAGTAGCCCACGATATCGCCTGCTACTTATTCCTTAAAATTTTATAGTTTTTAACTTTCGGGATTTTTTGATGGTTATTAATAAGTTTGTAATAAGTTTAAAAAAATGTTATCGATGGCTAAGAAATGCGATTAGCTTGTGGTGACCGGCCTTCGCGTTTAAAATTTTTTGGCTGTATTTATCATGTATTTGTAAAAAGAAATAAGCTAAAAAAATTCATGGCCATGGACAAACCATTCACTTAAACTCATTACGAACGTGTTATTAACCATCAAAAAATCTCTGCAGGTGATATCATGTACTACTTTGCTAGGCTTAAATATGTAAATTCTCAAAAGGGCAGCTAGTGATTTGCATTAATACTGTGGAAATATAATGAAATGTGTTTTGTGCCAAAAACCGGGGTGGCATTTGAAAGCTGTTCCTTTGTTAGTCGACAAAATACTGTACTTTAACGAATTTCTTAATATTCAAGTTTTGGCATAGAAACGAATTTAATGGGAAAGAGGGGAAGGTTATAAATTTTCTTTTAAAATTTTTTGTCTAGCAACTTCTATACGAACTTTGTGTTTTCTATTGTTGTTGTCTGTTTTATATGTTTTTGATATATGACTTTTCTTTCATAAAAATTCTCATTCCAACCATTTCTTTTTTTTAAAAAGGCATTTTACTTAATTTATTATTCATAAACATGTAACTCCTTAGATACCACCACCACCACCACCAACAAACTTTTTCTTTCTTTTTGCCCTTGAAGTTGCTCAATAAAACATAAAAAAAGTTAAACGTACTACATCTTTCGTTCTATTTTTTTTTGCATGTTGTTTTTTTTCTTCTTTCTTTTTTAAGCTTCAGCTCTTTTTTTTACTTTTTTTCCATTCATGGGCCTTGTTTTTTAATGTTTAAGGATACTTACTTAAAAAGCAAGCAAGGATTTCCATGCTTTTTCTTTTAAGTGTTGTTTACTTTTTTTTTCGTTTAGCTGTGGAAATTGCAGTTTAAAAAGTAGATGCGTTAGCTTTTTAAGGATTTTCTTTATATGAGTATTTTGTTTTTATTGTTTCTAAAAGAAATTTGAATAACTGAAGTTTAGTAGATTTTCGGCATCGCTTCATATCCCCTTAGGGCAGCTTGCAACAAATCAATCCATTGCTTCTTGTCATGTGTTGGTGTAAATAAAATTATTGCTTCACGAATTCTCCAAATATAAACATTTTTTCTAATTGCATAATATATAAATATTGCATTTGGATGTTTCTTATCTGCTACAGTATCATCAGGAGGTGGAACTTTCGGCAGCCCGCCAGACAACTTCACTCTTGAATTTCTTATTGTAACAATTTCCGAAAAGCTTATTAAATTTTGATGAAAAAAATTAAGAAATGATAGTAACTTTTTTAGACGATATTTTGTCAAAAATTGTTACTATCATTGAGATTTTGCGTGTTTTTTATTCTGTTGTTTCCATACATCGTGTTCCATTTTATAATCATTTTCCCACAAATTTATCGCCATCATTTTCTTTTTAGAATGGATGAAACAGATATTGAAAAGCAGCCATTAAATGATTTACATACATCTGATACAAAATCAACAGTAATAGTATCAGAAGATGGTGATGCTGCGCTGATACATTCCCCAGTAGAAACTCATATAATTCAAAGTGCCATTGTTAAATCAACAGATGGAAAATTTCATCGTCTTTCATTTGATCAAACAGATAAAAAGTTGGAATTGATGTTATTGAAGTAAGTTGGTTTTTATTGATTAGCAATGATAGTAAACACATTTGACGATTTTGTGCAAATTTTTGTTACTATCATTCTTTTTTATAAAACACAAAAGAAAATCTTCTTTGCGCTGTTTTCTGATTTTCTAAACCTCACAACCAAAATTTTTCCTTCTGGCACGAAAATTGACAAAGCTGCATGCTTTTGGTTACTCTCAATGATAGTAACAATTTTTGACAAAATATCGTCGAAAAAGCGTTACTATCATTTTTCAAAATTTTACTTCAAAATTTTATAATTTTGTTTTTTTTTCAGATCAGATTCCCTTCCAACAAAATATAAAATGTCAATAAGCTTCTCTGAAATTGTTACAATAAGAAATTCAAGAGTGAAGCTGAGTGGTGGGCTGCCGAAAGTTCCACCTCCTGATGATACTGTCGCAGATAAGAAACATCCAAATGCAATATTTATTTATTATGCAATTAGAAAAAATGTTTATATTTGGAGAATTCGTGAAGCAATAATTTTATTTACAACAACACATGACAAGAAGCAATGGATTGATATGTTGCAAACTGCCCTCAGGGAATATGAACCACGACCAAAAAGTTTATTAATTTTTATTAATCCATATGGTGGAAAAGGAAAGGCAAAATCTATATATGATAAACAGGTTAGTGATAACTTTCTTTTTTGGTTTTGTGGAGTAAAAATTAAAATTTTTTGAAAAATGATAGTAACATTTTTGAACGATAGTTTGTTAAAATTGTTTACTATCATCTACATCCAAAAGAACAGTTTTAAGACATTTTTGAGTTTACAAAACATTTTTTTTGTTTTATTTGTAGTGGCATTTGAGAGAAAAAAAAGTAGAATAGATTTTTATGTAAAATTTCCAAAAATGATAGTAACTTTTTTTAGGCGATTTTTTAACAAAAGCGTTTACTATCATCTACAGTAACCCAAAATAAGCATTTTTGACCCTTGTGCTTCTGCAAATTTATTGAGGCTTCATTTTTCATATCCACATTTCTTGTCTTAAAATTAATTTTATGCAAATTTTACTTTTTCAGGTTGATCCAATTCTAGCACTAGCAAATATTAAGCGACGTGTGGTGCTGACAGAGAGGGCAAATCATGCATATGATATTTTACAAGAAATTGAAAAAGATGAATGGACTACAATCGACGGGGTGGTATCAGTTGGGGGAGATGGTCTCTTCAATGAATGCCTTTGTTCAATTGTTATTCGAATTCAAATTGAAAATGAAAAAGATATTCGTGATATTAATGTTGCTGCACTAGCAAAACCACCATTTCGATTTGGTATTATTGGTGCAGGGTCTGCAAATTCTATTGTTTCATCCGTGCATGGAGTGGATGATTGTCCAACTGCAGGTTAGTGTCGTTTTTTATGCAAATTTTTTGTTGATTAAGGAAGGAAGAATAGCGTATAGTAAGTTGGGTATACTGTAATGACGGTTCGGCGCAATCGATATTTTGATTAAGATTTATCAAAACTATAATTTTTACTTTTACGCTTTTTTTTCGATTTCGATCATTTCTATGCTACTTTTTGTTCTTCGCTCATATTTCCTGAGGGCATTTTGCAACAAATCTATCCATTGCTTCTTCTCATGTGTTGTTTTAAATAAAAAAATTGCTTCACGAATTCTCCAAATATAAACATTTTTTCGTATTGCATTTGGATGCTTCTTATCAGCTACAGTATCATCGGGAGGTGGAACTTTTGGCAACCCGCCACTCAGCTTCACTCTTGAATTTCTTATTGTAACAATTTCCAAAAAGCTTATTGACATTTTATGCTTTGTTGGAAGGGAATCTGATCTTTAAAATGATAATCAGCGCTCTTCAGATGCTAAAATAGCGACTGGTGTTTTTAAGGAGGCTACATAGTTAACACTGATCTTGAAGGGTCAAAATAAGGATTGGCGCTCTATAACTTTATATCTTTTGCAATAAATGATTCTAATTGAAAATCTCCTTGATTACCGTGATTAATACCTTTATCCATTTTTCAGCTGTTCACATTGCAATTGGTTCAAAATGTTCTGTAGATGTTTGTACAGTACATGAAGGACAAAATCTGCTGAGAATTTCAGCAAATGCAATATCATATGGTTGGTTGGGAGATGTGCTGCGTGATTCTGAACGATATCGATATTTGGGTCCAATTAGATATCAATGGTCTGCACTACGAACAACAATTCGACATCCATATTATTTTGGTAGAATTGCATTTTGTTTAAATGATGGTGAAGTGGCAAAACAAATTGAACTACCAGAATGTAAAAAGCCATGTGAATATTGTGAGGTATCAAAATCTGATCCACTATATCCTTATCATTGGACAACAGATTTTACACATATTATATGTTGTGTTATTCCATGTGTGTCACCTTTTACCCCTTACGGGCTTGCACCAAATACTGGAGTTGGAGACGGTACAATGGATTTGGCACTTCTTCCACGAGTATCCCGATGTACGAATTTATCAGTGATGAGAAAGGTTGCAATGTATGGTGGAAAGAATTTGGCATCCCTGGAAGAATCATTGTTTTGTTATCGTGTTAAAAGATGGTCATTTACACCTGGAGCTTTGGTAGCTCCACAAAATGCTGAACATGATCCAAAATCTATTCGACAAGGTGCATGGAATCTTGATGGAGGTAAGGATTGCTTTGGAGAAGGGGGTTTGAGAGGGAAGTAGTAGTTATGAAATCACATTTAATCGAAACTGAAATAATTCCGGTTCTGACATACAGAGTGTTTCATATATTTTGAAAACTTAGTTTTTGACTGCATATCGTCTTTTTTAACGTCTGTGGGCTCATGCTTTCAAGGATAAGTCATGACTTGGATGAATATTTTTTATCCTAAACTTTTGGCATTTTGGAACACTTCGCCAAGTAGCGCCATATCGAAATTGGATCAGCTTAAATTTTGCATGCAAAAAAATCTAGATTTTCTTAATCTGTGTAAATATCAAGCTGGAATGAGATTAAATTTGAATTTAGCGCCATCTGACGAAGTGTTCTCAAATGCCAAAAGTTTAAGTTTAAAAGATGCTCGTGTCAGTGGTGACCCTTCTCATTAAATATGAGCTTCCAGAAGTTAAAGAGAGAGATTTGGGGTCAAAAACAAACTGAACTCTCTGTTTTTTGTTTCCCGTTTCAATTTTTCACTATAACCTTGTGTTTTCTTTTTCAGAAATCCTTCCACAACCCGCTGATAAAACTCTACATTTTCGTGTTCATCCATCGTTGATCAATTATTTTGGCCGTGAAATTGATTTGGAAGATAAAACTTATCGTCGTTGCTATTGCTGTTCTACAGAATCTAAAGTGTCAAACCTCATATATACGAGTTAATTATTATTATTGTTTTGAAATTATGAAAATTGTTTTTTTCTAAATGCTATGACTCGTTTTTATTGTTGGTGTTTTTTCTCTTTTTCTCCTGCAAGCTTCGCAGAATCTCAAATAATAATTTTATTGTTCAGTTTTTTTTAATCTTTTGGTTTTGAAATGTAGCTTTTGGGATACGGTAACAATGGAAGAAAAAATGTTTAAGTGATTTTTTAATGTTACTCAATTTTGTTTCCATTTTTTTGCCACTTCTTTTTCACTTTTAAAAAATAAATTTGCAAAGAATATATGTTTTTTTATAACACAACAAAAATTTTATTTCAATAGTTTCACCAAAGATTCAAATAACAAACGTATTCGGAAGTTGTCGCGCGAACTTTGTCGCCTAATGTACTTTATCGCGCAGCAAACTTTGTCGCGTGCACATTGTCGCGCAAAGGATTTTGTCGCGCATACTTTGTCGCCGATTCTATTTAAAGTTTATAAAATTAATTAACAGAAGTTTTATATTTTTTTGCACATGACTTTTTCTTTTTACTTTCCAAGACAAAAACTTTACCTCATTGCCCAGTTTCATACCACACTTTAGTGTAGTTGTCACTACACTCAGTCCTGTATCATATTTTGACCCCAAGCTTAGGATGGGCTCGCGAGGCCGAAGGCCGAGCGTTAGGCTTAGTCTTAGGCCTTAGGTCTTAGGCTCTCAGGCTTAGGGCGAGGCCGAAGGCCGAGCCTCTTAGGTGGAACCCATTTAGTATAGTTGTCACCGGGTTTAGTGTAGGTGTCACCATATTTAGTATGTTTGTCATCCCATTTAGTGTATTTGTCAGAGCACATACTTTTTTATCTAAAAAAGAATCGGCGACAAAGTATGCGCGACAAAATCCTTTGCGCGACAATGTGTGCGCGACAAAGTTTGCTGCGCGACAAAGTACACTAGGCGACAAAGTTCGCGCGAGTTGAGGCTCATATTTTTTCCAAATAGTTTTAACAAGAAACAGAAGGAAAAGTAGAACAAAAAATTTTGTATGATATTTTTTCATCAATTAGATCGAAATCATTGACAGCAATTTTATCTTTTGCACATTGAATAAAGAATTCTGCACTTTTTTCAAAAAGTTTTTGAGCATTGAAAAGTTTTGAAAAATATATGAGCTGGCAGACATTTGAGGGAGCAAGTTCAGAAATGAGATGTGTTTCAACAAGTTCCTAAAGAAAACAGATATGTAAATTCAGACCTTAATAAGCTGGATATCATATTTATCAGAGAACACCAAAAGAGGAAGCATATCATCAAGAGTAAAAGTAGGAGAAATACCATAGATAAGTTTGACAGCTGCATCAACAGTTTTGTAAGGAAAATCAGTAATTTCCATTTTTCCTTCAATAGATTCTTTCATTCCAGATCGAAGCATTCCAGAAAATACGGTAGAAGCTTCTGCAAGCAATTCCTTGTTAACCTGAAAAGTGACAATAATCTATTGAGAATAACAGAAGAATAAACTTACATCATTAACATTTTCACCAACAATAATCTTAAAATTCATTTCTTGAAATTTTGATGTAAGAGATACTGCATCATTATCCGACAATTTAAATTCAACTTCTTTCTTCTCAACAAATAAATGTCCTTCAATGTCAAGATTCATTTCTCCATTAACAATATATCCATTTTTAACATCAAAAAAATCTTCTGTTGAACACCAATAAGTAGCGAATGCTCTGGTATCATCATAAACTTTATAATAACATTCGGATTTTACATCAGTATTGATTGAAAGATTTACTCCAACTTTTTTGTCACTATCAAATTTCATAAGTAAACCAAACAAAGTTGATCCTCGAGAATCTCCATTACAACCATTTGGATAGATTGTAAAATGGTAAAAGTTGATGCCAATAGATGAAGAAGGAATTACGAAGACTTCGCTATCAATGAATCCATTTTCTGCAGAAATTCTCAAGGCTTCTAATTCAGCTTGTTTAATTGTCCATTTTGTAGAAATTGGATATGGTACTTTCTGAAAAGAAAATGTTTGTTTTATATTATGCAGGAAATGGATCTATCGCAAAATATGACAGTTCCTTTGCTTAGCGATATTTTGACGAATATCTTATCGTAAAGAATTTCAATCCAGAGTTGAGGCTCATATTTTGCATGTATACGTGTATAGCTTTAGGATAGGGAGGACTGTAAAGTAATAACTATTTATGCTTCGATCATTGTTTTTGTGATGTTTTTTATTCTCATTAAACTCTTCAACGAGAGCTTTTATATCACAGGAAGGAGGATTCTGCCGCTGATATATTGTCCCTAACAAGGGGACCGATTGAAGTGTAACATGCAGATTGAGATGGGACATATTTCATGTGATTCCCCTACTATTCAATAGGATTCATGCCAAATATTACGTGCCCAAAACCTCAAATGCCATTTTCATATATATTGAGTAGCACACGATATCGCCTACTACTTTATTTTCAAATTGCTTATTTTTGAGTTTTATGAAATTCTAACGGCTGGAAATAACTTTTCTGAGCTAAATTAGTCTAAATACCAAGCATCCGGGCATTTCCATGCATAAATATTTAAAAATAAGCAATTTGAAAATAAAGTAGTAGGCGATATCGTGTGCTACTCAATATATATGAAAATGGCATTTGAGGTTTTGGGCACGTAATATTTGGCATGAATCCTATTGAATAGTAGGGGAATCACATGAAATATGTCCCATCTCAATCTGCATGTTACACTTCAATCGGTCCCCTTGTTAGAATTTATCCAAATGGTGAAAATGAAACGTCTCGTGGAAAAGTTTCTATTTTTCTGCAATTGTCTTTTAAAAAAGAAATGAAAATTAGAGCTATTGGAACATTTACATTCCATTCTGGTGTTTGGTCTGAAACATTTTATGGATTATATGAAAATAGCAATGGCTGTGGTTTGGAATTGTGCTCAACAGAAGATTTATTTGATGTAAAGAAAGGATTTATTGCTAATAGAGAATTGGCAATTAGCTTTGAAGGACATTTATTTGCTGAAAAGAAAGATTGCGAAATCAAGCTATTGGATAATGAAATGGATGATGAATGTCTTGCATCAAAAAATCAAGAAAAGAATTTTAAGATTATTGTTGGTGAAAATGAAATTGATGTAAGTTTTTTGGCAACTGTAACAGCTAATAGGGTTACTGTATTTTAGGTTAATAAAGATCTTCTCGCTGATGTTTCCACAGTTTGGAATGGAATGCTTCAATCAGGAATGAAAGAATCCATCGAAGGAAAAATGGAAATTACTGATTTCCCTTTCAAGATTGCTGATGCCGCTGTTAAACTTATCTATGGTATTTCTCCTACCTTCACACTTGATGATATGCTTCCTCTTTTGGTATTCGCTGATAAATACGATATCCAGCTTATTAAGGTTTGTATCGTAGTTTACACATTTTAACTCATAATTTTTTGCAGGAACTCGTTGAAACACATCTCATCTTTGTACTTGCACCTTCAAATGTGTGTCAACTTGTTTATTTTTCAACATTATTCAATGCTCCAAAACTTTTTAAAAAATCTGCAGAATATTTTGTTCAATGTGCAAAAGATAAAATTGCTCTCAGTGATTATGATCTAATTGATAAAGAAATGACTTACAAAATTTTTTGTTCTACTTTTCCTCCAGTTTCTTATTAATTTTATTGAAACTTTGTTTTTTTGTTTGTTTGGATTGTTTTTGAAATACAGCATTTTATTTTATTTTTTGTGTTTTACAAATAAAAAGAACAATAAAGTTTTTTTGTGAACAAATTTGTGACTTTTAAAATTACTGTATTTGTTCAAACAATTCAAGAAAAAGACTTGCTTGGCGTTTTGTTACATAGCAGCAGCAAAGCGCTAAACTTATTTCTCTAACAAGGGGACCGATTGAAGTGTAACATGCAGATTGAGATGGGACATATTTCATGTGATTCCCCTACTATTCAATAGGATTCATGCCAAATATTACGTGCCCAAAACCTCAAATGCCATTTTCATATATATTGAGTAGCACACGATATCGCCTACTACTTTATTTTCAAATTGCTTATTTTTGAGTTTTATGAAATTCTAACGGCTGGAAATAACTTTTCTGAGCTAAATTAGTCTAAATACCAAGCATCCGGGCATTTCCATGCATAAATATTTAAAAATAAGCAATTTGAAAATAAAGTAGTAGGCGATATCGTGTGCTACTCAATATATATGAAAATGGCATTTGAGGTTTTGGGCACGTAATATTTGGCATGAATCCTATTGAATAGTAGGGGAATCACATGAAATATGTCCCATCTCAATCTGCATGTTACACTTCAATCGGTCCCCTTGTAAGGAAATATGATATATTATCATGTGAAGGAATAATAAAAGTTTCACTATTTATACAAGCATTAATTTCAGAATGTTGGAATGGTTCTAATTCACTTGATTTAATAATCCATTTTGCAGAGACGGGATAAACGGTTTTCTAAAAAAACGATACAAGTTAAAGACGAATTAAAAATCGAGTCTTGCCCAAATGCTCATCTTAGTAAGAGATAGTTAAGGAAACAATATCAGCTACCAAATCCTCGATCTGTGGATATAATCAGGGATGTGCGGAATTCCGTTTCCGTTTCCGTTTTTACGGAAATTCCGTGCTTTTTTCCACTTCCGTTTCCGTTTCCGTAAAAAAGTGGACGGAAATTCCGTTAAAAGCTTGTGTCTTTAAAAAGACAAGAACTGACTTTTCCCTTTGAAGAAAGCAGCTCTTTTGCGGTTTTTTTTGCGCCATTTTTTCGTTTTAGGTTATCAAAGATGCGTTGAAGAAAGTCAAAGATTTCGATCAGCTTCTGAAAAGAATCAAAAAATTTATCAATAAACTACGAAAGAGCTACAAATTATCAGATGCTTTTAAAGATGCTCAATTTTTGGAGAATCTGCCTGAATTGGTTTTGCAGCGTGGCATCGAAGTTTGATGGAGCTCATTATTTTTGATGCTTAATTCTTTTATTGAAAATAAAGAAGCCATCAAACGAGTTTTTGATGAAGAAGATTTGGATGAATTTTCAAAAAATGATTGGGAAACAATGAAAAGTGTACGTGACTCTTTAAATGCCTTCTGTGAAGCTACAACAATGATTCAAAAACGTGATGCATCAATTGGTTTGGAACTTCCATACTTCTTCTTGAAGTATGGAAGTACCATTTATTTATTTTCTTGAAAGAAAATAAATAAATTGTTATTCGACTATAAATGAAAAAATTTTCCGTTTCCGTTTCCGTTTTTACGGAATTTCCGTATATTTTTGGGCTTCCGTTTCCGTTTCCGCTTTCCGTTAAAAAAAGTTTTGTTCCGTTCCGTTTTCCGTTCCGTTAACGAAAACGACTTCCGCACATCCCTGATGGATATAGCTAATAAATAGCAGACGATAACTATTTTTGTTATAAACTTTGATGTCGATGATTTTAAAGAAGTATAATAGCAAGGATAACTTAAATAATTCATTAATAACACATTTATAATATTTGAAAAGTATTCATTCTTCAGATTTTTGGATATTTTATAACAAAAATAGTTATCGTCTGCTATTTATTAGCTATATCCATTTATCTATTAAATCCACGGATTGAGGATTGAGCAGCTAATATTTTGTCCCAAACTATTCCTTTTCTAAGAAGAAGAAGATATGTGCAAAGCAGAGGACCTCAACTCCGTCGTCAGTTGGAGACCTCTCCTGTCAGTGATAGCGATTTATCACAATATAAATCACCGTTGTAAAAATGCTTAGATATTCTTGTACATATAAAAAAACATACCGAAACAAGTGGTCGATCAAATTTCAAAATTCCATTAATTTTTATAACAAGTTCATCATTAACAAAATATTTATTTGCTATAATAAAAAACTTATCCCTATTACAGCGTATAAGTCCATATGGTTTAAAGCTTTTATGAATGTATTCAAATGTACGACAAAATTTTGCACCAACAATAGAAATTTCATATTTTGCTTCAGCTTCTTTGATATTATCAGATTCAAGAAAAAAATAAATAAATGTATCTCCTTCATTTTTATCATTGTATCCATTCGGGTAAATTCCAAAATAATATCGAGTATCAGCAATTTTTGATGCGATATAATCTGTACTGAATAAATTTCCACATTTTGAAGTTTTTAAAGCTTCCAATTCAGATTTCTTTAATTTCCATTCATGTGTAAATTGATGTTCATATGGCTGAAAAAAAAGAAAAGTTATATAATATAGCTGCAATACAGAACGTGTGGTAGAGATTGAAGCTCTGAAGCAAAATTTTTAACATTCTCTTAGGCAGCAAGAACTGTAAGAATACTAATAACAGTAAAAAGTAACTTACAAGTTTTAAAAGATCCATGATTTAATAAGCATAAAAAGAATAAATAAATGAAAGATGCAATACAAAAGTTTTGCTGAAATTCGTTCAAAATGAATTTGGCAACAACAGCATAAAAAAAAGAATCAACGAAAAAAATTTGGCGCTTTGCTGCTGCTATATGACTAAACGCCAAACAAATTTTTTTTTTGAAGATTTTTTAATAGCTACCGTAATTTTCAAATATCACAAATTTATTGGGTTGCTGGGCTAGTCAAAATGCTTTCGTTATCATTTTCACGATTTTTTCAATGCAACTGTAATTTATTTTTGCTTAACATTTTACAAACTTTTTTTTATCATTAATGTGTGTCATAAAAATAAGATTCAAATAAACAAAAAAATTAATAAGAAAATGGAGGAAAAATAGAACAAAAAATTTTAGCAATAATATGATCATTAAGAATTCTTCTTTGTTAGATTTAATTTTTTCTTTTTATCGCTTTTTAAGAAAAGAAAAAAGATACCAAATAACAAGTTCATCTGCCTCAAAAACCACATAATCGCAAAGATCACTTAAAATTTACATTGTTAAAGCAACATAAATTTTTTAAAAGTAAAAATTGTTGATTCAAACATTTCCTATTTCACCAATAGTATTTTTATTGTAAGAAAAGATTCACAGAAATAGCAAAAAAAGAACAAAAAAATAATAGGAAGATTCAAAAGAAAAAAGCTAGCAATCAGATGGAAAAGTGCCATGAAAAATTTTATAAAACATTTCTTTATCAATAAGATCAAGATCATTAACAAATGTTGAGTTTTGCGAACATTGAATAAAAAATTCTGCACTTTTTTCATAGAGTTTTTGAGCACTGAAAAGGGTTGAAAAATGAATGAGTTGGCAGACATTTGAGGTTGAAAGTTCTTTGATGAGATGTGTTTCAACAAGATCCTGAAAGCAAAATAATGTGTTTAAATGTGTAAACTACAAAAGCATACCTTAATAATCTGGATATCATATTTATCAGAGAATACCAGCAATGGAAGCATATCATCAAGAGTAAAAGTTGGAGAAATGCCATAGATAAGTTTGATAGCGGCATCTACAGTTTTGTAAGGAAAATCAGTAATTTCCATTTTTCCTTCAACTGTTTCTTTCATTCCTGATTGAAGCATTCGATTCCATACAGTAGAAACACTGGTAAGAACATCTTTATTGACCTAAAAATACAAAATTCTGAATTAAACTCTAGTTAAACAAGCTTACATCAATCACATTTTCACCAACAATAATTTTAAAATCTTTTTCTTGACATGAAGTTGTAGATAACTCATCATCTATTAAAATAAATTCAAGATTTTTCTTTTCAATAAAACAACGACCCTCAAGAGTAACAGTAATTTCTTCAGTAATATTTAATAATTCTTCTGTTGAAAGAAGTGTAGTGCCACAACTGCCACATTTTTCATAATTTGCATAAAATCCCCCACACCAAATACCAGAAGCAACAGTGCAAATTAATGTTGTTTCAATTTTCTTGTCATTTTCGAATTCCATGTGTAAGCTAATATATACTTTTCCTTGACTTTCTTCATTGTAACCATGTGGATAAAAGTCAAAATCATATTTGATTTCAGGTTTTGATGAAATACGTTTTGGAAATGTGCTTATAAAATCTTTATTTCTAAATGTTTTTAAAGAAGCTACATTAAATTCAAACGTTGTTGAAAATGGTAATGGCATTTTCTAGAAATTGTTTTGATTAAACAAATACATATATAAAAAAGAGATAAGGACGATATATGCCCGTATCAGATGGTTCACCGTAGAGGTCCTCGAGCGATTACGGTGAAGAGCCTCATATAAATACTCCTCATAGTAAGGGACAGTTATGGGCAAAATATCAGCGGCTAAATCCTCGATCTGTGGATTTAGTAGATATATGGATATAGCTGGTGTATAGCAGACAGTGCCGCAACTTGAACATATTTCAGGGGGTGGAAAAACCCGTGAAAATCTCTTTTTATCAAGTATAAACTCAATTTTTCACCGTTTATAGATTTTGCACACTGCTAAAAAAAGAATATAAATTTTTTTTTTGAAAATTTCAAAAACTTTTATCAATAAATACTGTAAAGCTTTCGTATTTCGTCTGATATCCAACATACACTGGTTACAGTAAATAGTTATATTTTATGAAAAATAACAGTTTTTGTTGCCAAAATATTTTAAAAGTTTTTTTTTGATATAATAACAACAAAAAACTGTCAAATAAAGAAAGAAGAAGTAAAATATTTTTTTTATTAATAATGTTCGAGTTGTTTGTCTTCAACCATATTATTTTCAATTATAAAAAGTGTTCTCATTCCAAATCAAAATGTGCTTATATATTTTTTTCAGTGTTTATGATTCTGAAGTACGGTAGTCAACTATTTAAAAAGTACATATTTTTAAATACAATAACAGATAAAATCGATGGAAAAAATATAAAAAATCAAAAAGTTATTTTGTAAACAAAGAATAGTTTTTTCATCTAAAAATCTTTTCAGGAATCTGGAATATGGACGTTAAATGCTAATGGTATAACAGGGCAATATGCTTGCTGTAACAATGCAAATTTATGTAATAACCAAACCTTAAATGCTGATGCAACAACAACAATTGATGCCACTTTGAAAACAAAAACTTGGTATTCTAGTGAAATATTTTTTTCTTTTATTGTAGTTTTAGTTTTAATCATTTTCGTAGTGTATATTTCTCGTTCCATTTTCCTAAAAAAGCAAGAACGAGATATTCACATTTTTGAAAAACTGCTGCAAAATGGAAACCTTGCGGTCACGGAATCAGTGCGGGAATGGAACGGCAAATGAAAACCACTACATTGCAGATTTTTTTAATTAATCATTAAATTACAACTATTTCTTTTATAAAGCACTTTTACAATTATGCTTTTTGCTTTTCCAGAGCTAATATATGATATACATGTTTTTAAAAAACCAACTTTTTTTATGTGACATAAAAGTTTTAAAAGTAAACATTGTTGTTTCACCAATAGCATTTATATTGTAAAAAATATATTCACAGAAATAACAAAAAAGAACTGAGGAATTCAAAACATAAGGCTAACAATCAGATGGAAAAGTGCCATGAAAAATTTTATAAAACATTTCTTTATCAATAAGATCAAGATCATTAACAAATGTTGAATTTCGTGAGCATTGAATAAAAAATTCTGTACTTTTTTCATAGAGTTTTTGAGCATTGAAAAGGGTTGAAAAATGAATGATTTGGCAGACATTTGAGGTTGAAAGTTCTTTGATGAGATGGTTTTCAACCAAATCCTAAAAAAATAAGTGATCAATGGAAACATAAAAAAAATTTTTTGCCTTAATAATCTGGATATCATATTTATCAGAGAATACCACCAACGGAAGCATATCATCAAGAGTGAAAATAGGAGAAATACCATAGATAAGTTTGACAGCGTAATCGACAGTCTTGAAAGGAAAATCAGTAATTTCCATTTTTCCTTCAACTGTTTCTTTCATTCCTGATTGAAGCATTCGATTACAAACAGATGAGACACTTGAAAGAAGATCTTTGTTTACCTAAAAGCATTACATTGTAAAATATACTTTAGTTCAAAAAGCTTACATCAATCTCATTTTCTCCAACAATGATTTTAAAATCTTTAGCTTCACTTGAAATTCTTGATGACTCATCAGCAACACAGTTATCCAATAAAGTAAATTCAGGAACTTTTTTTTCAACAAAACAGCGTCCTTCAAGAGAAACAGTAATTTCGCCATCAATTTCCAATAACTCTTTTGTTGAAAAAAGTGTAGTGCCATATGTACCACTTTTTTCATAATTTGCATAAAAACCCCCACACCAAATACCAGAATTAACAGTACATATATAAAATGTTTCAATTTTTTTATCATTTTCAAATTCCATATGTAAGCTAATAAATACTTTTCCTTGACTTTCTTCATTACGGCCATGGGGATAAAAGTGAAAACAATATTTGATTTCGGGATTTGATGAAATGCGTTTTGTTATGCCGATTAGAAAATCTTTAGTTCTAAATGTTTTTAAAGAAGCTGCTGTGAATTCAAACGTTGTTGAAAATGGAAGCGGCATTTTCTAAAATGTTTTTATTAAATACATATATATATATATATATAAAAGCGATAAGGGTGAAATATGCCTGTAACAGATGGTTCACAGTAAAGGCCCCAAGTGATTAAGGAGTTGTGACCTCCATATTTCGCCGAAATACTCTTCATAGTGAGAGATAGTAAGGGACAAAATATCAGCGGCGGAATTTTCGATCTGTGGATTTAAATAATATAGCTAATTAATAGCAGATGATATCTATTTTTGTTATAGCTAATTAATAGCAGATGATATCTATTTTTGTTATTAAAAGTTTGATGTCAATGTTTTCAAAGAGGTATAATAGCAAGGATAACTTACATTTATAATATTTGAAAGCTATTCATTATGCAGAATTTTGGATATTTTATAACAAAAATAGATATCGTTTGCTATTTTTTTTCCATTTATCTATTGAATTCACAGATCGAGGATTTAGTCGATGATATTTTGTCTATGACTATTCCTTACTAATACGAGTATTCACAATCATCGCCTGCTACTTAGTGTGTAATAGCAAAATGCTACTAAAATCCTGAAATGGCGAACGGGAAAAAAACCCCCTGGGGGTTTTTCATCACTTGCTATAAGCTATCCATTGCCGCTATTACCTAAGAAATCCCCGGGTGTCATGTCAGAACGGTCCCTTGTCAGACAAAAATATGGTGCCTTATCTCTGTAATCACATGAGCATCTCTACGGTCAACCACCCTGTGCTCTTAAAAGTACAAAAACTTACAGAAATAGAAAGGCGATCAAATTTTAAAGTTCCATTAATTTTTATAATTATTTCATCATTAACAAAATATTTATTTGCAACATCAAAAAATCCATTGATTTCACAGAGCACAATTCTTTTTCCATCATTTTCGTTGGTAACAATATCTTCACAGCTTCTATTGAAATTCGCAGATTCAATAGAAACTGTTAATTCTGCTTTAACTTCTTCAACTTTTCCAATTACAATAAACAAAAGTATCATAGTTTGTCCATTTGTTTGTTCAGTATCTTCATTAGGTAATATTTTAAAGCAATATCGAACATCAGCAGATTTTGAAGCATAATTATGTGGAGTCCATTTGGAATGCCTAAGTTCAGATTTTTTTATTTTCCATTCAAATGTAATTTGATGTTCATAAGGCTGAAAATGTATACATGAAAACATAATATCTTGCTTCGATGAAAAACTTACAATTCTTAAAAGGTCCATGCTTTGATAAAAAAAAAGAAATTAACAATAACAAATTAATATGGCAGAAATGAATCAGTTATCAAAACAATTATCGTTCAGTTTTTTATTGCGATTTTTTAGATAAACTTGTTAATCTTTTTTTTCTTTATTATCTCTATTATTTTGACCTTTCCCTCAAAAAACCAAAAATCACAAGCTATGGCAATATGCATATAATATTTTTATTGATTACTGTTTAATAAATCACTAAATTTTTAAATTTTTAGGCTAAATTTTATTTTTTTTAAATATAGTAAACATTTTGTATGAAATTTTTTCATCAATAAGATCAAAATTAACGGCAGCAATTTTATTTTTTGCACATTAAACAAAAAATTCTGTACTTGTATCATAAAAGTTTTTGAGCATTGAAAAGGTAGGTTTGAAAAATGAATTAATTGACAAACGGTGATAGTTCAATAAGGAGATGAGTTTCAACAAAAACGTAAAAGTAAAAGTAGATAAAAGAACAAGTATAAAAACGTTTAACTTATATCATCTTTATAAGAAAAAATATCAATACCTGCTTCATATCATCAAATGGTTTGTCTTTTTTTTAAAGGTTACATGTCCGTGTTGGAGTTTGTTTGATGCATCCTTGGTAATAGGTTTCTTGAAGCACAGTCTCTTTGTTTGTTTTTAAAAATGCATCATGCTTAAACTAGGGGATTGGAGCTAAAAGCGCAGAGCTTCATTTTTAGCATTTACGGCAATCAAAGAATTCTTCAAAGTTTCAATTTTTTTACATATATATTTTCATACGTCTTTTTGTAACAGAATATTACTGATTAACAACAACAAAACAACATTTAATTTTTGTTGTTTATTTAAATTTTATCTTTCCATTAAAGCGAGTGCCTTCATTTCTTTTTGTTTTTTTTTATTCATAAAAAAAGATGCAATTTGCTGATTTTTTTGTTAATATGTATGCATTGCAGAAACTGTACAAGTGATTATTTATTAAATGTCTAACCATTTGGCATCAACCGTTCAAAAAATGTCAATGAGCTTGTTGTTGATAAGAAATAGAAACAATTTGAGGCTTTTTGTGATATATAAGAATATTAAAAATCATTACATGTGAGCCAGATAATTTTTTATTCTTTTTGATGGAAAAAATCTAACACTCAAAAAATTGCTTTGTAAATGTAGAACAAAAAATTTAATTTTTATAATAGAATTTGGATAAGATAAATAATAAAATATTCAAATAAAAAATATTGCAGTTTAGCCAGCAGTCACTTTTTTGTTTGTTAATTCTGTCAAAGATCATAAAAGAGACTCGATGGTATGCAATACCTCCACTAGAATAATCAATAATTGCCTAATATTCTATTTTCCTTTTTTCTCATCTTGAGCTTGTTCACGGGGAATAACTGCCGCAACTTCTTTAGTGACCAGTCGTCTCCTCACAATCATATATCAAAAAAACTGAAATCCACAAATTTGAAAGAATAAACTTTTATTGTGAAACACAGTAATAAATAAATTTAAAAGACAATCACATTCAAAAACAGATCATTAACAAGTAGCAGATGGAAAAGTAGAAGAAAAAATTTTGTAAAACATTTCTTTATCAATTAAATCAAGATCATAGACGAAAGTTGAATTCTTTGAACATTTTATAAAAAAATCTGCACTTTTTTCATAGAGTTTTTGAGCATGAAAAAGATTTGAAAAATAAATTAGTTGACAGACATTGGAGGTTGAAAGTTCTTTGATGAGATGATTTTCAACAAGATCCTATAAACAAAAATATGTTACATTATAATAAAATGTGTAGAAATAAATCTTTACTTTAACAATTTGAGTGTCATATTTATCAGAGAATACCAATAATGGAAGCATATCATCAAGAGTAAAAGTTGGAGAAATGCCATAGTTAAGTTTGACAGCGGCATCAACAACTTTGAAAGGAAAGTCAGTAATTTCCATTTTTCCTTCAATTGTTTCTTTTGCTTCAGGTTGATGTTGTTGATTTAAAATTAAAGAAAGAATGCCATAATTAAGTTTAAAAAAAGTACCATTAAATTTTAAACAACGTTCTTTAATTGTCATATCATATAATGCCAATTCCTCCATTTCAGATTTAAACATTCCCGAAAATATAGGCAAAATCATGAGACATATTAATGCCATCAATATTTCGAAAATTTGAAAAAATATCTCTGTAAGTCCCATGTTACTTTCTGTTGATTCACTCTTTTCTGATTTGTGCATTTCATTTCGCAATTTGGTAGATGCCAGCATTTCTTCATGTACCTGTTACAATACATATATGAATTGATTTAGAAAATGTTTAACTTACATTAATTTCTCTTCCAGCAACAGTAATTTTTATAACATTTCCAAAAAATAAATTATCAGCACATATTTCTTCACGAATTAATTTAAATTCTGGATCTTTCTTTTTAACAAATAAATGTCCATCAACTTCAAGATTCATTTCTCCATTAACAATGTATCCCTTTGTGACATCAAATAAATCTTCTGTTGAACATAGTATAAAACCGAAATAAGCGTTTTCTTCGTTTACAAAAGGTTTCAGTTTGTGGACCAGATTTGAATACTAAATTTGTAACAATTTTCTTATCGCTTTCAAATAATAAGTAAAGAAAAACAACAGCTTTTCCGCGGCGTTCATCATCATGTCCCTTTGGAAAAATACGAAAAAAATATTTGATATCGGGATTTGAAGGAATTTTAAATTTTTCACTTTGAAAACAACCATTTGTTGAAGTTCTTAGCGATTCTAGTTTAAAAGCTCTAATTGTCCATTTTTTAGAAACTGGATATGACATTTTCTGAAATTGTTTTTAATACTATTGTTTTTGATAAAAACTAAAAATAAAAACTCACTGAAATAAGTGGTCGATCAAACATCACAGTTCCATTTATCTTTACAATAATTTTATCATTAACAAAAAATTTATTAGCAGGATCAAAAAATTCTTCCGTTTTATAAAGCTTAAATCCATACCCTTCATCCTTTGTGTAAACATAAAAACATTGTTCAGAAATATTTGCTGATTCAATTGAAATTTGAAATTTCGCTTTAACTTCTTTAACAGTTCCAAGTGAAAAATATAAACCAATCCATATTTCGTCCTTTAATTCATTATTATGCCCATTTTGGAAAAGTTGAAAGCAATAGCGCACATCAGCAATCTTTGAAGCATAATTTATCTGAGTCGGTAAGCTTGGTTTTGAAGCGCTTCTTACTTCTTCCAAATCAGATTTCTTTATTTTCCATTCAATTTCAAAAGGGTGTTCATATGGCTAACAATGTTAAAATCATGTCATTTTATCAGTAATATTAAAAAAAACTTACAAGTTTTAAAAGATTCATTCTTTAGTAATAAAAATCAGAATAATTTGAAAAAACCAAGAAAAACAATTCAAAGAAAATTTAAAGTTCTATTCGTTCAAATTGAATGAATATCAACTGACGAGAAACCATAAAATATAATAAAAATTAAGGGAAAGTTTTTTTTGGCGGTCATTTGCTTCCATGCATAATATAAAACAAAGAAATATTAGCAACAGTTTTTAATTGATTTTTTATATTGTTTTTCACAATTGTATTTCTATTAAATTGTATGTATAGGAAGAAAAACATTGATTATTAGAGGATATGAAAGTTTAAAACATCAATTCAATCATATTTATTTTTGACTTCGACACAGAATTATTACAAAAATTTTTTTTGAACTTTTTCGTTTTCGGCTCGGCCCGCTGTTCACTACACACTATACACTATTAGACGTGATCAATAAATGTCTGCGTGTCTATGTTTCTCTTTCTTTTTTGGTATCTTTTGCTAAAAAAGCATTAATGCTTAGAGAATATGTATGTTGTTAAAAACGTGACAAATGAAAATTTTTGAAAATAAAGTTATTTTTTTTGAAAATCGCAAAAACTTTTATCATTAAATACTGTGAAGCTTGCGTATTTCATCTAATATCCAACGTAGAATGTTATTAAATAAATTACAGTAAAAATTTATTAGATTATAAATGTTATGAAAAATTACATGTGAATAAATAGTGGTATATTTCGCGTTACCATGTTTTAATTAGGACTAAATTTTTAAAAATTCTGTTTAGTAATTAATTATTGTTTTAAAGAATATTATGAAAAATTATGGGTTATTGTATAAAAATTAATGATACAAAATATTCAAATAAAAAATCCAAAAACAACCAAATGTTTCTGCGAATATGCCTAAAAACCATTGTTTTTTAACTTCTTCTTTTAGATTTAAAAAAAAACGAAAACAGTTGGCGGCAGACATTTCTTTTCACATAAATGTGTGTTTTGGTGCGCAACGTCATGAAAAATCGATAAATGTCTAACTGTCTATTTTTCTCTAATGTTTACCTTTAGACAAAAAACAAATTTCAATTAAAACAGGAACAAAAATTTGCTTTTTGTTGAATATGCAAAACATACACGTGAAGATTAGGGTTGGCCGGTTGATTAACCGCGGTTAATTAACCGGTTAATTAACCTAGGCATAATTTACCGGTAAATTATAAAAATTTGTGTGTAGCACAAATGAAAAAATTTTTGAAAAGTTCAACAAAAAATCAAAATTTTTCTCACATTTTTCTAAATTTTTTGATAAATTTTTCAATGTCAAAAAGTCGTGAAAAGCAGTATTTTCCTCAAAAATGCTGAAAATACATGTACTCTTTCATTTACTGTTTTTTAAATAGTTATACCACTTAACAGTTAGGGTTGGATAATTTACCGGTAAATTATGTTTCGGTTAATTAACCGAAAATGCCAAAAGTGGTAAAATAAGGTAAATTTTAATAAAATGTCAAGAAAACGGCTATTATCTCGCCATTAAAGCTGTTTTCAACTAGGCTATTAGCTGTTCTAAGTTTTGAGCAACGTTTTTAGTGTTTACAGTAAACTGTTAAGTGGCTATTTAAAAAACAGTAAATGAGAGAGTACATGTATTTTCAGCATTTTTGAGGAAAATACTGCTTTTCACGACTTTTTGACATTGAAAAATTTATCAAAAAATTTGATTTTTTGTTGAACTTTTCAAAAAAATTTTTCATTTGTGCTACACACAAATTTTTATAATTTACCGGTAAATTATGCCTCGGTTAATTAAGGGGTTAATTAACCGCGGTTAATCAACCGGCCAACCCTATTAACAGTTTACTGTAAACACTAAAAACGTTGCTCAAAACTTAGAACAGCTAATAGCCTAGTTGAAAACAGCTTTAATGGCGATTAATTAACCGAAACATAATTTACCGGTAAATTATCCAACCCTAGTGAAGATAGATCAGTTTTCCTTGCCATTCCTTCTTTGACAAAATGTAACGGTGAAAAATTTGATGACATTTTAATACAATTAATTTGTTTACGTAGACCCAAATTTTGGTGGCAATAATTATTGTGTCATTTTACTGTTGCTTATCGTTAAATGCATGTAATAAATTATTGTTTTATATTAACATTTTTTTTCACGAAACTAACATTAAATATTCAAACACTAAAATGCCACTAAAAATAGCAAACATTTTTTTTATTTATGACAAAAAAGATTATTGTCCTTGTCATTTTGCATAAAAAAGGCAAGACGATGTAATGCAAATATTTCCCTGTATGCACATATGTGCGTGTATGCAGCGTCACAACAATGGAAATGATCAATAAGCGTCTAGCTTTCTTATGTTTTTTGGTATTTTTTGTATTCAAATTTTGTTATGCCCTTTAATTGAAATGTTTTAAATAGGGTTGTCAAATGGAGATCTCCCGGGAGGCTTGGGAGATCTCCATGCGGGAGATCTCCCGGGAGATCTCCCATTTTTTGCCGGGAGATCTCCCGTAATCTCCCGTGAAAGATTTTTCATAGCAAAAATTTTTTAGAAATTTTTCATATTTTACAACTTCTTTCAAACCCCGAAATTCAAACAAAAACCACTAAAATTGTCTATTTTTAGCTCAGTTTTGTATTTTTCGTCTAATTTTGCTGCAATTACATTGAAGATACCGTACACCAGTTAGCTTTAAGCTTTAAATTTTTGTTTAATAAAGTATTTTTATAACAATTAAATTAGTATAATAAATTTATAGATTAAAAAACTAATGATTTTAACTATAGTTTATAACTAAGACGAAAAAAAAATTTTTTGGTGTTAAAATGACCATTTTGGAAAATCGGGAGATCTCCCTCATTTCTAATCTCCCGGGAGATTTGACAACCCTAGTTTTAAATATTGATTACAACAATGTATGAACAAGATAAAATTTTTAAAGAAAGCTAGTGCTTTTCTTTAACTAATTTTTTTAAACAGATTGAAAAGCACAAAAACAATAATTTGTAATACAATAACACAGTGATTTCTTTTTCTTAAAAATTTAACATTGCTTTAGAAGAAATTTTCTGCTCATATGCACTTTAAAAAAAAGAATGTTTACAACAAAAATAAATCAAACATTTTTTGTTATCATAAGAATGTTATCATTGATCAATGAAAAAATTTTGGGCGTCATCAAGGAAATTACGAGAGTGAAACATCGGAAGTATGTGCTTCCGTAAAATGTTTTCCTGCTAACTTTCTTGTGTATTTTTATCTAACTTTATTTGTTTGTGTTCTTCATATGTTTCTTTATGCAAAAAACTTGTTGTTTTTTTAATGCTTGCGGTGTTGGAGCTTTGGCGATTCCAGCGATCATCAAGAAGTGACATAAGTTTTTTCAGATGATACAATTTTCTTTTGCGAGCAGTTTGGACGATATCTTTGAGTTGTGTTCTATCACGAAGCCAATCGCGAGAATGTTGATTAATCAGTCTGCCGTTTAGCATCCTTCTTTTCATTCTTCGTTGAGATACAGCAAATCTATTTTCTTCTATTTTTGTTAAACTCACATAATTAAAATATTTATATTATATACATTGACAAGAAAATATATGTGTTATTTAAATAAAATGATAAAAATCAAACACAACAACAAAAAGCTTTTATTTGTCACATTTTATTTGTCTTTAGTTCATAAGCATGCAAGGCAGCACCTTTAGCGACAAGTTCTTCTGGATGCAGGCTGCATTGATGCTTAGCTTTTTGAAACATTTTGAGCAACATTTGTTTTATTGCTGGCATTCGACATCCTCCTCCAACTTGAAAAACAATATCAATATCATCGTAGCATAGATTTGCCTTTGCTAAAGTTTCATCGATAAGTTTTTCTCCATGATAGATTAAGTGGGTTGTCATTTTTTCAAATTCTTGCCTTGTAATTGTTTTTATTTCATTGCTTTCGAATATGAAGTCGTCCAAATACAGCCTATAAAATGTTTATGATATTTTCTTAAACTTTTGGAGAATGATATGTGATGTTTTCTACACTGAAAAAAAAGCAGTGACGAAGAAAACCTCACCGGTGATGAAGCTGTGACGAAATCATCACTATCAGTGATGAATTCGTCACCAGTGAGGGTTTTTTCGTCACTGTCAGTGATGCTCGGGTGATGAATGCATCACGGCTTTTTCTCAGTGTACCCCTTTAAACTTACGTGCTTTTTAATTCTGTGGATAGCGCATGTTTAATATCACGACATTTTTTCATCAATCGATATTTTTTATTACTACTGAACACATCAATTTTGTATTGATTTTTAAGAATATTTCGAAAATAGTCTATAAGAATTTTATCAAATTCTTTTCCTCCAAAAGCAGAATTTCCATTATCAATTATAATTTCAATATTTGGATATACAATTTTAGTAATGCAAATATCTGTTGTTCCATCCCCACAATCAAATAACAAGATTGTTGATTCATTTGGAATATCCATTTCATAAGAATATGCAATAGCAGCAGCTATAGGCTCTGGTAAAAGTTGTACAGAATACCATCCTATTAGATTTGCTGCATCAATTGTTGCATCTTTTTGTTTTTCAGTATATGATGAAGGAACTGTGATAACTGCCCCCGTTGAAAAAGCACCTTGATATTCATCACTCATTTTTTTGATATGTTTTAGCAGACATGATGAAATTTGAACAGATGATTTAATTCCTGGTGTATTTTCTTTATCAAATAAAAAATATATTTGTTCACAATAATTTATAATTTCATATGGCCATAAAGGATCCACTACAATTTCGCTCAGCTCTTTCCCCATTAATCGTTTAACATCAAATGCTGCATATTGTGGCTTCGTTTCCATTCGATCAACAACATTTTGTCCGCATGGATTATTTAGCTCATCTATCGCAACATAAGATGGCATTGTTCGTAAACCAGTTTTTAAATCTAAAACAACTCCTTCTGGACCATGGCGGCGAATAACATAGGCACAACATTCTGCGCTACCCAAATCAACTCCAACTGCATGCAAGCTTTTATTGTATTTTGAAAGTTTTGATGGAATTTTGAATATGGTTTTGTTATTAGATGCCAGCAAAGTCTTTTTTAAGGGTTTTGATAACGTAATACTATTTTTCTTTCTTTTCATTGTTACATTATAAATTCCATTAATGTCAATTTTTAAATATATTATTGTTGTTGTACCTTTTTCACATGCGTTTATTGATTGGGTCAAGGTTCCATCTTCATATATCTAAAAAACTGCACTTATAAAAAATGTTAAACATTGTGAGACGTAATTTTTTTGATAGAAAAGAAAATTCTTTACTTTTTCTTTAAGAAAAAAACCACTCTGTATAAACTTCAAAAAGTTAAAAACTTTTTAAATACCTTTAAGCAAGAATTGCAATGCTTTGGAGAAAGTACATATTCTTTTTGGAATGGCAAGATACAATCAAGTTTCAGCGATTCAATAAAAGCATCTTCAAATTTTATTTCAATTTGACGGTTTAGTAATGGCTGAACATCATAGAAAATCTTTTGCTCTTTTTGCATCTGAATCGTTGTTAAAATATTAGAAAGTCCTAAAGCAGAATTTTCAAAATATACATCCGTATACCGCTCAAAAGCTTGTTGAAGAATATCAACAGAATCATATTCATCAAAATAATATACAACAATAACCGTTGAAAATGGTGAAGGATTATTTAACTTTTTTAATAACTTTTTTACATCATCTATCGTTGAATTACTTGATGCTCGAATTTGCGAACAAAATTCAGAAACACTTATTTTTCTTTCACTGTTTACTTTCCACATTGTACACATAATTTGTGTACGATAACAATCAAAAATGAGCAAAACTTCTGGGACTCCATGAATATATTTAAGTGCGCCAATACCACAAGCATGAAATTCGCTAATAATTTTAAGCCGTTTTATATCATACTTTTTTGAAATTTCAACAAATTTTTTAAGAATTTTATTATAATAATCCCAGTTTAGTATTAGACATAAGTCATCGATTGGTTTACTGATTACATGGATGATATTTTCAAAATATTCTTCAACTTTATCAGTTTGCCATTCTCGAACTAAAAATTTACTTTTATTGGTACAGTAGAGTAGTCAGAGGGATGATTTTTGGATTATTTAAGGGGGAGGCTTATGGGACCTCTGTCTTCTCCGAAAATATTCCCAATTATTACCTGTAACATTACAAACGATTGCCTCATATTTTTTGTCTTTTTCTGAATCATAAATACATAAACTTTTTCCCCAGGGATCTGCAGCAATATGTACAACCATCCTTTTGACAGAATTTTAAAAAATGAAAAAACCCCAAAAAGAAGTAATGATCGTTATCTCCTATAAAAAAAAATAAAAAATCTCGGAAAACAATGTTCATTGTCTCCTAATTGATTAAATGATAAGAACCATGTGATAACAACAGTAAACGTTTAAAATTTTTGTAGTCGAGCATTCCTTTGAAAAGTAATGTTTTCCAAAAACAACAAAATAAAAGCTTTTGCATAAAAAACATATGAAGAAAAAAAACAGCACACAAAAAAGTTAGTTAGTTATTTAGATAACAGCACACAAAAAAGTTAGCAGAAAAATATTTTACGGAAGCACATACTTCCGATGCTTCACTCTCATAATTTTCTTATTGACGCACAATTTTTTTCATTGATCAATGATAACATTCTTATGATAACAAAAAATGTTTGATTTATTTTTGTTGTAAACATTCTTTTTTTTTAAAAGTGCATATGAGCAGAAAGCTTCAAATTTCTTCTAAAGCAATGTTAAATTTTTAAGAAAAGAAGTTATGGCGTTAATAGTTGATACAAGCTGAACATCACACAAATGCACAAAAACTTGATTTTTTGTAAAACAAATCAAATTTTCGATCTTTTTAAATAACAATTGTTAATAATGATCTTGATTTGATGGGCAAAGATGTGTATTACAAAATTTGTTTTTATGTTTTTCAATCTGTTTCTTTTTAATTTTATTTTTTTTCTAACACATGAAGTTAGCTGTTATCGCAATGATATAGTTCAAACATTTTTGAGCTTATGTGTTTTATTTCTGCAAAGAAATGTGATAACAAAAAAGTGTGTAAATTGTTTTTAAAAATTTTTTAAAGATTCAAATAAAGCAGTATGTAAATGACAAAAATAAATAGAGTCTATCAGCAATTTTCATCTTTTTTTTTGAAAATAAAAATCAAGCAAGAAAACAACAACCATCAAAAAAAATTTTACTCAACATTTTTAACATTGCCTTATCTTGATGACTGCCAGCAACATTAAAATTTCTTTTATGTTATTTATGTTTATGTATCTATCACGTCTACAATTTAACATATTTTAATCATTCTCCGTATTAAACATACTCGCTGGCCTTTTTTATTGAAAAAAATTTGTTTTATGTATACAAAGTTTATGTTGTTTTTTAACATACAGCTTTATTTTTTTATTGACATCAAAATATAATGTATAATTGCAACATTTTTGATGATCTTCAATAATTCCATAATTACCATGTGTGAAAAAAGAAATGCTATGTCATGAATGTTTTTTTATTATTTATTTTTAATAATAAAAAAATAGATAATTGTATGCCTTGTATGTTGTTGAACTACACAGCAGTAAAAGAAAGACGACGGCTGGAGTCCTCCAAGTTGAGGTGTTAGTCCTGGTTTACTTGAGGGGAAATATATGAAGACGAATTAGATCCAACCCATGAGCTACCCAGAATAATAATATAAATCCCGCAAATAAACTCACCCAAAACTACCAAATCAGTTATCAGCAATTTTCCAAACACTATGATTATTTTCCAATTTGAGTTATCAATGAATCAAAGACAATAAAAATATATTGATGCACACAAAGTATTGACTTTCCAGAAAACAAATTTGTATGGGTTACGAACTATTGCTCGGTCGTTCGTGATGATGATGATGATGATGAGCAAAAAATTCTAGCAACTAATTTTTTCTCTGCATTTTTAATTATTTTTGTCAGTCTATAATTAATCATGGATCTTTTAAAGCTCGTAAGTTTTTTATATGTCTTACAAAAGAACAAAAAACATAATTTTATTTATTTTTAAGCCATCAAAATTTTGTTGTACAAAATGCTTTTACTTTTCTATATTTCAGATTAACAAAGATCGTTTGGCTAAACTAGAGATGATAAGTCAACCGAAAAGTATTGGTTTTAATATCTTAAAGTGACTAAACTAAGATGACAAGTCACAACATGGCATTTCCAAAAATTTTGTGAGTTTCAGTCATAGGTGGATTCGAACCACCGACCCAAGGATTAGACCTCCTCTGCCCTCACCACTGAGCTATACGACCCACAACATAAGTGAAATGGCAAAAGCTGGAAAGATGCCGAAAACTGGAACAGATAAGAAAGAAAAAATTGCCACAGCAGCAAGTTCAAAAACAATCAAAAAGAAGGGCAAAGGAAAAGATGTCTTTGTAGAATTACAAAATCTTGCTTCTCGTGAAATAACAGAAAGAAAGAAAAATCTGATGGTGCTGCAAAGAAAAGAAAGAAGCCAAAAGATAAAAGTGAAACAGCTGCAAAATATAAAGCTTAGTGTTATATTTTTTTATTAATTCTTTGTTGATTTTTCATATTTTATTTTTGCTGTTTTAATAAATATATACTGTTTGAATTTTAGTGTTACGGAGAGGCAGTTGAACTAAATGATTTTTGATATTTTTCAAAATTATATGTTTTTCATGGTTTTAAGGTTGGGGTGAGTCATTTAAAAATGTTAATACAACATTTTTATAGTTCTCTCGCATCTTCAGTTTTTTGCTATGTTTATAAAAAATGTAGCAAAGAAATTATGAATTGTAATTGAAAGTTGCAAAGGATTTGCAAACGTAAATTTTTCAATGGTTTTGGAATCATAAATTATAGTTTAAATATGTTTAAAAATTTAATACCCAAAACCAGCAGGTTCTTTTTTTGTTAAAAAGAACCATGTTGGTATTACCTGTTTACGGATTGATTACTGAACAACAGCGGGTAATCAGTATAAGCTGTACATGATAAATGTACAGCTTATACTGATCTAGAAAGTCAAGTACATTGTGGGTCAAATCAATTAATAAAGATTCACATATTTCTTTCTGTTTGTCTTCTCTTAACTTTTTTCATCTTGTGCATCTCAGCAGCAATGTGAGTTACAGATGAACAAGTTTGCCTAAATACTTGAGAAAGATGCCAAGAGAGATTTTAGAACGTTTTGGTGCTCATTTCCTTCTATGATTTAAATTGATCCAGTTTTGCATATCTTTAAACAATACCAGATTCTTTTTAATAAAAATAATATAACTTTTTTTAGACTGCTCTTTCTTTGTATTTCAACAATGTCAAAAAATGGAACTTCCATAAAATTTAGAATTCAATCAAGCATTGATAATCAAAAATTTACAGTTAACAAAAAAGTCATCGATTCATCTTTGTTGTTGAAAAATATTTGTGGTAAAAATTTGTTTTGTTTTTTTAACATAACTAAAACAGTTTAACGTGCTTGGATTTGACCAGCTTTCATAAAAAATGTTAAACTTTGTTTTAGAAATTACTGATACAACTGGAGATCCAATTTTGGTTAGCTGCCCTGGAAATTCTTTGCAACTATATATCAAATTAATCAATAGTTTTCAAACATTTAAAGAAGATGGCCATGATATTTTATTCGAAAAAAATCTTTTTGATGCTTTTACTTCCAATGACAAGAACAAATTGATAAAGTTTATTCAAGATTTATGCATTCTAGATAGTGATTATTTTTTGGATTCTGTTGCAGATTATATCCTTGGTATTCTGGGTAAAATGGATTGGGATGATGCACAAAAATATTTGGGTGTCGAAGATGATTTTTCTGAAAAAGAACGTGAATATATGGAAAAAGATGAAAAGCTTGAATATTTTTTATCGCTTGATACTGAGAATTTTAAATTTCCATTTGAATCAAAAAATTTGTATTCATTAAAAACAGATTTTTCAACACCTTTAAATGCCTTAATTGCACGAATTGTTCAACGCTCAACTGAAAAGACATCTTACGTTCTATCTTTGATCAATAAAACAATCAAAAATGAAGTAGATCGACATCCATTTAAGCTATCAAAATTTGATGCATGGACGGATTCTTTCCTATTAGATCTTTCTATGAATGAACTAAAAAGAAATTTTAGCTTCTTATTGAAATGTGATAATTATGATGAAAGATATTTTAATATTTTGATGAAAAGAAAGGTAATTGCTGCAAAATGCTTTGCGCATTTTGTTGCAAAGGAAGGAAAATACATTCAGCTGAATTCAATGGATTTTGTCATTTCAAAAGAAATCGAAATAAGTTTTGGGAATAGTATTAATTCAATGCATCAATTTGATGTAAAAAAATGTCCAATACCATCTATTTTGTATTCTTTTGGAACTGTAAAAGAACAAACTGTAGATTTCGAAAATGTATACAATCATTTAATTGCAAAAGATTTGTCTAAAAACATTAGGTAATATATTAACTAAAATTCTGGGGTGGCATGATTCTGAAATATGATCTTTTTTTAGTATTCGAACCTACGACAACTTTAACTTTTTTAAACCAAGAAGTTGTTTATGGTTTCATAAAGACACAAATGCATCAAAGTTTTATGAAATGAGCCTTTTTCTTCCTCGAAACATTGACGCAAAATTCGAAAATTTTCTTACTGTAAGAAATGCAAAATAATATAGGATATAATTATTTTTTATAGAAATACATGCAAGATGACGGGATTATTCTTTGCTGTGAAAAGGTTTGCGGAATACAATCTGAAAAACTTAGTTCACGAAGAGATTGTGGCTATGAATACCCTGTTTCCGTATTTAAAGAATATCTTGATGTTAAAAAATGAGTATATACAATATTTTTTGTTTATTAACTAAATAAATAAAAAAATTACATTTTTACAATTTTAATACGATATTTTATTTTTATCAAATATATGGAACCTAATTTTTTCTTTTTCCCTTTTTTGGCAGAGCAGGTTTTTGTAATTTATGTAGAAAAGTTGCTGAATGAGCGTCATAAATATTACTATCCATCAAACAGATATAAAAACCACCACGATATTTTTCAAGTACCTGTAAAAATGTTATATGCACAAAAAAGGTTTACATAATATGTTGTACTTACAGCGTGATTCATATCAGATACAATGAGAATGTCATGTTCTTTGCAAATACCCAGCTTTGAATGATCACTGCCAGTATTCCATTTTTTTCGACTAGCTTCCGCAGTGGTTGTTTCAGTTGTCATAATATCCTTTACATTATGTTCATAACGGTCGCATAAAGTGTGAGATCTGAGCCAAGACTGTACATGAATTGTGCCATAAAAGATTCCCAAATGATTCCAAAATGATGGATATGTAAGATGTTCTTTTCCTTTGACAGAATCTGTTCTTGTAGTAATTTCAAACTTCAAAGTACCACCTCGTGTAGAAAGTATTTCAGTAGTTTGACAGTCATCATAATCTTTACTAAATGTGTTCTTTGAAACTTCTTTCATTTTGTCAATTTGGAGATACTCTTCTGGTACATTTATATCATAGATATCTGGATGAGCCATGAATAAATGAAGAATAATTTGTTCCAAAACTGTCATGTCGATGTTAAGACATAATATATGTTGTCCATATCGTAGATTATCAAAAATGTTTTTTTCCAGCTTGGGGTATCTTGGTACAGAATGAGTGATAAATATACCTTTTCCATCTTTGAACACTATCATTCCTTTCATATGTCCCCATCCGCTGCAATGCTGTTTTTGTTTTTTAGCATTTTTTCTCCATCTACGAAATTTTTGTTTCATTCCGCTTTTTGGTGGTTGTTGATCACTCCATACAATTTTCAAGGTATTTAAATCACTATTTGCGGCATACAGTTGTGCAACAGTTCGTTGTAAGGCCTATAATTGTTTGACAATTATAAAATTACAGATGCTGGAAAAAACAACGTACATTATCAGCTGCAGTAATATCTTTGCAAAATTTCATTCTTTTATCATTGTTCTTTGACATTTGACTATCATAATAATGATATTCTTTTCCAGGAGACTTTCGGATATAAATGTAATCAATATCATCGCCATCATCATTTTTACAACCTAGACATGCCTATAATAACTAAGTCAAACCATTTGCAAGAAAAAAATTTTTTACATAAAAAAGGGAGTTCAATTACTGTAATGTGAAAAACAAAATATATTTTTTTAGTTTAGTATTCATTGCATGATGTGGTTTTTCTTGCCTCAACAGGTCATTTTCCATCCTTTTTTGGCATTTTGTGGATTTGAACCATTACCACCACTGGAATTGCTTTGAACCGGAGGTTGTTTATTTTTTGATGAACATGATTTTGCATTTAACAACGTTTGTGATTGTTTAAAGTCCACTACTTCATGCCTAACTGTTTCTTGATGTTGTTGTTGACGGGGAGTAGAAAATGGCGACTATAATAAAAAATAGCTTTTATAAAAATTATATGTTACAATGTTACTTGAGCATGTGACTTTTGTTCAAAATTGTTTTGCTTTTTTTTCAAGCCAAATTTCTTGTTTGTATTCGTATCAACTTTGTCTCCATCATTATTTGTCCTCGAGGTACCAGGTTGTGCAGAATTTTCATAACTTGCAATATGAAGTGACAAACTGCTGCCACTTAATTGCTTCTTACTTTCTTTAAATTTATTTGAGCCAACAGAATTATTATTCAAATAATTTGGTTCTTCATTTGATTTCTCCCAAAAACTTTGTTTTGTTCGTCGCAAGGAATTACTGGTATTTGTATCATTTGAATGTTCTAAAGAATTTTTTTTAGCTGTACCTTTTTAATGCTTTTTTTTAAAAACATTTTAAAATAATAAGGCCTGAGCACTTTTTTTTCGACGATTAATTATCACCAATCAATCAATGATTGTGGCAATTTACGATTAACATTTATTACAAAAGGGCTGCACCTATTATTTTCTTACCATAATTGAAAAGCTTTGTGTTATCCGTTTGATTACTATTTGAACAAACTGGAGTCAATTTTGTAACATAATTGTTTTGGTTTAAATTGAGATTATTGTATCTGCTTTCAGAAGAAGAACCACAAGTTATAGCGTTGTCTTTCGAAGGCAAACAAAAATTGCCTTTTGTTGCCATCTAAAAATATTTTAAACAGTTCTACTTGTGCTTTAAATGAGTTCAAAATAGGTCTAATACAAAATTTACGGTAGTTTTTTAAAAAAGTAATAAAGTAATAATTGTGAAAAAGAGTTTTCAAAAATCTGAGATTTATTTCATATTTTTTTGAAGCTGACGGGGAAATGATCAACATTTATATGTCTGTTTGACAACTAAAGCCTATTAAACTTTTTTAAAAAAGAGAAGCTCTAGAACCTTATCAGGGTTTAAAATCAAAAATGATGCAATTAAGATGTGTTGAAAGGTGTTGAATTTTTTTTAAATAAAATGCTTGGGATTTAGTCTAAAACAAAATTACAAAACATATGCTTCATTTATAATCAAATTTTTTTTATTTGAATGAAAAATTTCGTATATTTTTCTCATATACGGTAATGAAGACAGCTTTCAAATTTCTAGCATTCAAATTTTTCTCTTTGGTTTAATATTTGTTTAAATGGAAGGATGTTGTATAATTATATTTATTGATATACTAAAAAAATTCAATAACAGTATTAATAATTGGTTCATATACAATTAACTAATTATACAGCAGTTGAAAAAAAAAACCAAATATTGTCTTACAATAATATGGATAAAGGAACACACACCTTTTTTGTATTAATATGTTTTTTTGTTGAACGAAATTTGTTGGCATTTAACTAGCATAAAATTCTTTTTTATTTTTAATCAACATGATCATCTTTAAGTTAAATATGTTTAAAATGCAATGAATCAAACGGTTTTCAAAACAAAATATTTTTTTATTAAGATTTCTGTTTAATTAACGTTTCAACAAAAAAAGAATTTTTAAATTTTTTCTCTTTGATGCTTCATCATTGTCAAAGACATTCAAGTAATCGTTGCATTTTTTGTGACATTCTGAATAAAGAAATATGACAATTCTTTTAAGATGATTAACTTCAAAAATAAAAACTTTCACTAACACTTTAGTCATAAAATTCTTTAATCCCAAAAATGTATCTAGCTTCACCGCAAAGTCTCTCATCATTATTTATTTTAAGTTTTTTCTTTCTTAATACTGCAAGTTTTTCACATGTGAAAATTAGAAGTTTTCTAGTCGCAATTGTTAAATATAGCAAAACCACCAAAATGTCATAATTAATTGGAGGTTGTTAAAATATAATTTCAAATGCAAAATATCCAAATTGTTAAATTACAAAAAAAAAACAATTTTATCAAAAAGGCCACGGCCGTATTCTAGGGTAATAGGGGCAATTGCATCATCCGAAATAAAAAATTTCTTTTGAGCTTTTGGCGGCAAATGATCAAAGGCCTGTCTCTCCGAAATCAATTGGCCAGCTCAAAAATTTTTTTCTGCAGAATAAAAAAAAATATGTGATTATGTGCTTTTGTTTAACAAATTTCAAGAGTTAAAAAAATATATAAGTGTTTAAGCACAATATTCAACATTCAAAGAAAATTTTCAAATTATGGTGATTATTTAAATTATATGAAATTTAATTTTGCAAAGCAGCATTATTAATTTATTGCCTATTAAATGCTTATACGAACATGTAACACATTTTGAACGAATTGGAAGTAAATTTGAACGATAATGCATGTATATTTAAATTAAAATTGCTGTATCTACCATTAGCTATATTGCATAAAAAGTTTACATCTTCGAAAACAAATAAAAAATGTTTTTTGTTATCATATTAAACTACTTTAAGCAACTCCGCCTTTGCTGAAATAAAATTATACTTTTAAATTTAAAACAATCATTTGTCAAAAATGGAAGTTTTCAATAACTTTAAAAAACGGATATATAATTTTATCTTTTTTCAAAGTTTCATGTGAAAAGCAAAAATGAAATAGAATGTTTACACATTTCTGTCCGAGGACTAGCGACGATTAAATCGTAGAAAAATTGCATAACCTTATCATCGTGTTAGAAATATTGAAAAGCTTTTTTTGTCAAAAAGAAAAATTTCGTAGATTTTTCTCATATACGGTAATGAACACAGCCTTCAAATTTCTAGCATTCAAATTCTCGATGGACGCCGATTCCTTCCGATATTAATAGTGCTGAAAAGTAATCCTGCTGACATTTTTGAAAGTGTTAGATTTTTTAAAACAAAATCTGGAATCTCTTCTCAAATAAAATTTAAAAAAAAACGATCAGACAGGGAGAAAATTTTAAATAGCACAGGTAGCATTTTTTTCTTTCATATCTAGGGATTGTTTTTTCTTTTGCAAAAAACCTTATTCTATACTGTTAAAGTATTTTACTGTAAATTGATAATAATAGTAAAAAAAACTAAATTGCAACATTTTTAATACTAGACAAAAAATAACATTAAGAAGAAAGTGATTGAAAAGCAGAAGAAAAAATTTTGTAAAACATATCTTTATCAATTAAATCAAGATCATTGACAGGAATTGAGTCTTTAAAAGCTTGAACAAAAAATTCTGCACTTTTTTCATACAGTTTTTGAGCATTGAAAAGATTTGAAAAATGAATAAGTTGGCAAACATTTGATGGAGCAAGTTCAGATATGAGATGTGTTTCAACGAGTTCCTTTAAAAAATAAATTAATAAAAATATCAAAGAAAGAGTGCATACTTTAATAAGCTGGATATCATATTTATCAGCAAATACCAAAAGTGGAAGCATATCATCAAGAGTAAAAGTTGGAGAAATACCATAGATAAGATAGATAGCAGCATCGACAGTCTTAAAAGAAAAATCTGTAATTTCCATTTTTCCTTCGATTGTTTCTTTCATTCCTGATTGAAGCATTCCAGCAAATACAGAAGAGACACTTGATATAAGCTCTTTGTTAACCTGAAATACAAAGAACGCATTTTCAGAAGACGCATTTTCAGAATAATTAAGCTTACACTAATTCCATGTTCGCCAACAATAATCTTAAAATTTTTTTCAAGAGATAAAGTTTCACCATTGAATCCATTGATCGGTAATGAAAATTTTGGATCTTTCTTTTTAATAAAAAATATTCCTTTTATTTTAATTGTCACTTCTCCATCAACAATATATCCCTTTGTAACATCAAATAAATCATCTGTTGAGCATATTGTATTTTTATATCTATCACTATTTTTATAAATTTGATAGAAAATTTCTTTATGTGCAGTGGAATTACATGAATACAACATAATAACAAGCACTTCTATGTCATCCTCAAATTCACAATGAAGACCAAAAAATACTTTACCGTCATCACTATCAGTTAGACGAACTTCAAAATTATATGTAATATTATCAGTTTCAAATACTTGACTTTTTATTTGAATTTTTGGTTCGCCATGAAATTCTAATTCTGCTGCTGTAATTTTCCATTCAAATGAAAATGGATATGATGGCTTCTAAATAACAACATTTTACGAATTTTGGTAGCGCTTCTGACTCCAGCTTTGATGAAAAAGAGAAATCGGAAGGTTGCGTGTTCAAGTCACGTCGGGGTCAACAATTTTTTTGTTTTTAAAACTGTTAATTGTTTAACAAACACCGTCATTTGGAAGAAGTTGTTATGCTGTAATTTTTTCCTTTTATCCCATAAAAGTTTTTTCTCAAACAATTTATTGTTACAATAACTTCAATCAATAAAAACCAAAACGTGCTAATAATTACAATTTTTCAATTAAAGACATATTAGAATAATACGCAAATTTTGGTCGAAATTCAATCGGACCTTCTTTATTTTTGATGAAATATTTGTTCTTAATTTTACTTCTTGTTTCTCCTTCAATGAAATCAGCTGTTTCAAGAAGTTTTGTTGCTGGAGTTGTTGGCTCGTCCATGATTGGAACAGTTCCAATTGTAATTGGGATCGAAGTTGATGGACCAGCTTTGAAAAGTTCATCAGTATGAACTTTGACCTAAAAAAAGAGAAAAAAAAACATTTAGGAGCAAGAATGATAATAATTAAAATTTATGGAGTTTTCGTTTTTGAATTACAGTGATATTAACAAAAAAGAAGATCAAATTTTTATTACTATCTGCTTAAAAAATGAATAAGAGAGATAAAAAAAATTAAAAACAAAGCAGAAAAATAGATAACTTACAAAAACAAAGTACTGAAGTTTAAGAAATGGACATTCAGATGATGATGACAATGGTGGAATAAGAATGTTATAAATGGCAGAATTTGATGTTGGCGGCTAAAAATTTGCTGACTTACAAAATTGTTATTATTGAACAAAAAAATGAAGAGCAAAAACTTTTGCGATCATTTTTATGGGTTCTTTCAAAACATTTGTGCAGTTTAAAAGCAACAAAGCTTGCAGCCCAATTCGATGACTCTGTGGCGCAATTGGTAGCGCGTCCGACTCCAGCTTTGAAAAAAGAGATATCGGAAGGTTGCGTGTTCAAGTCACGTCGGGGTCAACATTTTTTTTGTTTAAATCGTTTTTTAATTACTTCTTATTTCACGCTGTTGGTTAAAATTTGGCAAAAAAATGTATTAACTAGCTCAATGGTCGAGTGGTCACCGCGTCGGAGGTTTGATCTGGTGATCTCAGGTTCGAGTCCCAGGCGGGACACCACTAAAAAACATGAGTGATTGTTTGCGCGGTAGATCTGAGGTTAAAATGACTTTTAACCTCAGGATCTCGCACTTGCTAAACAAACACTTTATTTTTTAACACCATGTGTTCCGTGAAAACTTTTTCTTACCTCAACAGAATTTGTCACAACATTCAAAGAACTTTCTTTATTCTTTGTTTCAGCTTTTCGTAACCATTTTACAGCTTTACAACTTCCAGTATACGAACATTTTAAAGCAATCCCATATTCTATTAACGTGATTTTCAAATACCTTTGATTTGACAAATCAATCTTCAATGAAATAGTTTCACCACAAACATAACCACTTTTTGAGAGACTCATCTAAAAATAGATAAAAATATATAGTAAGCTTCAAAACAATCAGGAAGAATAAAGAGCTTACAGTAACTACAAGTGGATGAATGACGGCAAAAATCGTGCGGTCGGTGACAGAAGTGTAAACTGAATGCTTCAATTTTTGATCAAGATTCAAGTCAATAATTGGACAAACAGAAAATCCATAATATTTGATTACATCATTGTTGCTTCCTAAAAAAATAATTGTTTTTAATTGGAGAAAAGTATTCATTATGCAATATGGCTTAAATTTTGCTGTAAGTTTTCATGGATTATGAAAATCATGGCTTTTATGCACATAACCCAAGGCGTCAGCAATGTTTAGCACAGCGATCACGTGCCCACTTCGAAAGAAGTCACACTCCTTTGATCATTTGCCGCCACAGTGTAAAAGCGGCAAAAGAGTAAAAACATTTCATCTTCGATACGGATTATGCCAACCCGGAGTTTTTTTTTCTGTAAGGCATAAAATATGAGCGGCAAAATCCTCGATCTGTGGATTAAATAGATATATGGATATAACTAATAAATAGCAGACGATAACTATTTTTGTTATAAAAATTTTGATGTCGATGACTTTAAAGAGGTGCAATAGCAAGAATAACTTAATTAATCCATTAATAATACATTTATAATATTTGAAAAGTATTCATTATACAGAATTTTGGATATTTTATAACAAATATAGATATCGTCTGCTAATTATTAGCTATATTCATTTACCTATTAAATCCATAGATCGAGAATTTGGCCGCTGATATTTTGTCCTTAACTATTCCATAGCTAGACGACGATTTAGATAAAATATGAAGACTCAATCTTGATTCATGGACAACCTTCAAAAACATAACATACCCCAAAATTCAACCCATGCCTTAACATAATATTGTATTTCACCATATTTTTCACTAATATTTGAAGGAGCATTTGATGGAATAAAAAATTTAAATGGAAATTGATAGCTTATACCATTTGACAATTTGTGATAGTTAAAATTTTCCCATAAAATTTTTTTATCATTGATATAAAATTTTTCATCTTTAAAGGGAATATCATCAACCATTTCACCGTAACTTCGCGTTTCTTCAAAATATATTCTTGCGCAACCAATGATTGAAACGTTGATTTGTTTAACAGTTTCTGATTTAGTAGTAGGAGTAAAATGAATGATTCCATGGATTTCGGAATTTGGAAAGAATACATTAGTTGTTGAATTCAAGGTTATTGATAGTGAAGAAGAAGACATTTGTTGGAGTTTATATAGAAACTTTGTTGGTTTATGCAAATTTCAGTTTAACAATAAAGATAGTAGTACACGATATCGCTTACTTCTTATTCCCTGAAATTTGATATTGATCAGTTTATGTGGTCGAGTGGTTAGCGCGTCGGTTGCTCGAAGCTGGTAATCCCATGTTCGAGTTCCAGGCGGGGCTACCACTGCAAAACATGAGTGGTGGATCCGAGGTTAAAACGAATTCCATGGGTGGCACCCCAAGTTAAAAGTGAAATCCTCATTTGGATGTTTGTCAAGTCGACTCACGGGTATCGCATTAGGGATCAGTAGATGTTAGGACCTACACAATACTAAGTTTAAGTTTTGGTGTCAATATGAAAGATAATGTAATTGACTATGGAAATTTCTTGTTAAATAATAAAGATTGGGAAAAAAATAGAGAAAAACAGTGTTTAAATGTTGAAAAAAAAGTTTTTTTTAAAAATGAAAAAGCATTTCAACAAAATCATTTAACAATGATTCACAGAAATCTTGCGTTGAAGCAAGAAGAATAACAATTGTTTAGTCATAAGTTTGTAATCACCAAAAGATATCAATCAAATGTTTTTTTCATCAAAAAATTGCAATAAATTTTTTTTAGCATACATTTCATGTTTGATCTTAATTAAAAAGTATCAGTTTCCGTTCAATGTTTGATGAGGTCAAAAAATTCTTCAACAAATGCAACATAAAAAACATTTTATTATTTTCAAACAATTCATTAACAAAAGACAGAGAAAAAGGTATCATAACATTTTGGGTTGAATCATTGGAATAATTTTTTCAGAAAAAGACATACCTTTGACTCACAAATAATACGTCAACAGATGCTTTTATAGCAGTGTTAAAAAGTAATTGTTGATATACGCAACATTTTTTAATCAAAAATATGATTTTGCAGGAGTTTATCTGCCACCATATGCAAATTTTGTATATTTAAACTGTTGTTTTTCTTATCCAAAAATGTTTTACGTGCAAATTAATTATATCTTTTTCCAAATACAAGAACTGGCTGTTGTGGTCATCATTGTTAAGCTTTGACAATAGCCTAATTCTTTCGACAATTTTTTATGCTATGAATTTTTATAGTTCATACATAATCTCTATTTAAGCTTACACTTTTTTTTATTTTTGTGTAAAACCAGTTTATGATCAGACATGAGAAGAATAGCAGAAAAATAGCAAAAACCATTTTTTGTAAAAAAATATAAATAAATAAACACACATTACTGCATTGTTGTGTGTTCACGTTTATTTTTTGCACAAAATAAAACTTTTTTTCTCTTTTTGTAATCTTGCACTAAAAAATCTATGGTTTCTTTAGCTAGAAATCGACTGCTTTAGTTTTTTTTTCATTCATGTGTAATTTGCACCTGGAAATAAGCAGCTAGTAGTTGTTTGTGATCTTTCTTCATTTGTTTTTGAGTGTGAGAAAATAGAACATTGTTTTTTAAGCACTTTTTTTTGCATTGGTTTTTTATGTGGCAAACCAAGTTCTGCTTTTTTGACGTTGCTTTTAAAATTATAGCATGAATAACTTTTGATGCAATTGATATGAAAAGTTTATTTGTGTTGTGTTAAAAAAAAGGGAAACATATTGAATTTTTTTGATTAATTTTGGACATTTTTTTTTCTTTTTATCCGTCGAAGATTTGGTTACGTAAAAAAGAAGAAGATCAAAACGAGTTTAGCGTTTAAAAACAAATTAGTGAAATTTTTTATAAACATTCATAATTTTTTTATCACCCCTCATTCATATCATTATGTTTTTACTTTTCCAGTTGCAACATGCGCTAATAAAACTAATGATTTTATTGTTCTCGACTTTTCCATGTGTCTAACAATGCTTTACGTGTAAAAATCTATTATTGATTGACCTACATTAAAATATCCTTGTTTTATTTCCTTTTGGCAATGTCATTTCTTGACAACGATTCTCGCTAAAATTATTGATTGTTTTGTTCTCGAACATTGCTTGTGTTCAACAAAACTTTTCGTGTTAAAAAGTTATTGATCCAAATTTACGAAATTTTTTCTTTCTCTTTGACTTTTTTTGCAAGATTCTTTTTTATCTTTCCCTTTTTTAGCATCTAACATTTAAAAAATTCTTTGCAGCTGTTGCTTACTTTTTTTTGTTCCTGTTTCTTTCTTTTCATAACTGCCACATTAAAGCACCTGTAAAATAATGGTGCTTAATCATAAATCATATTTTTTTCAACATTCAAAATCTTCTGATTCTTGTTGTCGTGGATGTAATGAGATTATTCTTGTGGTATGTTTAGACACTGTTATTATTGATTAAAAAAAATAATGTTGTATTTTAGGATGAAATTCGGGTATATCGAAATGATCATTATGAAATTTATCCATATCTTACAAATGGATGGTAAGTAATTTTTTTTTTTTTATATAAAAACTATCATTTTTTGTGAACTTTTTTATCGCTTTTTTTCTTCGCATATTGCTGATGTTGGCTTCTATAAGCTTATATCTTCAGTGAAGGGTCACCGTTAACAAAAGCAGCTTTTGCATTTAAAATTTTGGCATTTGGGAACACTTTGCTAATCGGCGCCATATTCAAATGTGACCTTAAATCAGCTTAAAAGTGATATAGATAATATATATCAAAACTTTTCTGTACGTTTTGGTCAAAAAATTAGCTCTCTAGCATTAAAGGTGACAGTGTAGCAGCCATCTAAAATAACTCACTTTTTTGACACATTCCGTTAAACATTTTTCTTTCACAAATGGCTGCAACTCTGTAGTTTTATAAGCTAGAGATCTGATTTTTCGACCATTCTGCTTAGAAATATTAGGATTTTCAATGTCTTCTACAATTTTAAGCAGGTTCAAGGTGAAATTTGAATTTAGCGCCGTTAGGCGAAGTGTTCTCAAATGCCACACATTTAGGTGCAAAAGATTCTCCTGTTAGTCGTGGCTCGAACTTTAAAATATTAGCTTATAAAAGTCCAAGGCGAAGATTTGCAGTCAAAAAACACTTTGTGAATTATCTAAATTTCCTTGCAGTCGCCGCATTTTTATAAGACAACCATCTGTATTTTGTCCTCTCTATATATTTATATATCTCCATCACTAATCTCATCTTCTCCTTTTTTCAGGTTTCATCTGCAATGTTTTTGGTCCCTTGAAGAAGTAAAAGATTTACATGCAAATGATATTATGCTTGAAATTGATTATCGTGAAAGAAATTATGAAACTGAATTTTGGTGTTATCAAAAACATAAAATTCTTAAAAATAATACACAGTTTTCATTTCATGATGGTCAGAATAGTTGTTTTTATACGTCTCTTGCATTTTATGATTCGACAAATAGAAATATTGTATTAGTAATTGATAAAGAAGAACTGATGGCAATTCGAAAGAAGCTTGCTGAAGTTGTTGTTGTTGCTGCAGCTGTTGATAAAGGTGAGTAGCTTCTTTTATTGTAGAGGGACACATAAATTAGATCTCTCATGTAGGAAGCGCCTTTTCTAACCCTTCAATTTGCTTTCATAAAATCCTGCTGTGTGAAATAACAACTCCAACTTTTTCCAGATTCATCAAATACTCTTCCATCATCTACTTCATCATCCACATCTGGATATTTATCTGGTGATGATCTTGCTTCACATGATGACAAAGAACAACAACTTTCAAATACAACTTCTAGCTCTGATGAAGATATTCAACTTTCAACTACAACAACTCTTTCTCCATCATCTTCTTCAACTGATGAAGAAATTTCAATGACACAAGAGATGGAATCTGAAGATGCTTATAATTATTTTAAAACAAAAAAGAATTTATTGCTCGATTGAAGAGAAAAAGAACAACGAATAATAACTTTATGAATGAAATGTGAATAATATGTTTGTAATTAACTGCTGCTGCTGTTGTAAGCTTTTCATTTTGTATAATAACAACTTTTTCCTTTGTTGTTTGTTAATGTTCTTTTTTAAAAAAAAGTGTAATTGTATTTGTTAATGTTTTGGTTACTGTACTTGCATAACATGGTCTTTAACTTATCTACAAAAAGAGGAAAAAATAAGGTTTTCTATGCTTCGGTTGCTGTAGCAGGGAACAAAAGGGAAGAAGATTTTTTTGCACATAGATTACTGTAGCTTGTAGTTTACGGGAAGTTTATCATTATTAAAACAACCAAAAAATGCTTTCTTAGTTTATCCAACATGCAAGAAAAAAAAAGCTATTTGTAAATTTATTTAAAGATTCATTTCACAGTAATGAAAAAACAAAACAGATATCATAAAACATTAACATCAAAAAAGAGTATTAATATGGAAGAGCAGGAATAACAGAAGAAAAAATTGCAAAAAGCTTATCTTTATCAAGTAAATCAAGATCATTAACTGCAACGCCATCTTTGTAACATTTAATAAAATAAGCAGTACTTTTTGCATGGAGCTTTGGTGCATTGAAAATATTAGAGAAATGAATTAGCTGGCAAACATTTGATGGAAGCAATTCAGAGATGAGATGCTCTTCAACAAGTTCCTAAAAACAAGCGATAAAAACATGTAAAAAAAGAATGCATACCTTAATAAGCTGGATATCATATTTATCAGAGAATACCAAAAGTGGAAGCATATCCTCAAGAGTAAAGGTTGGAGAAATACCATAGATAAGTTTTACTGCAGCATCGACAACCTTGAATGGGAAATCAGTAATTTCCATTTTTTCTTCAATTGTTTCTTTCATTCCTGATTGAAGCATTCCAGCAAAGGCGGTAGAAACATCAGCAAGAAGATCTTTGTTAACCTAAAGATGTTAAATTAATATTTTTATCTTTTATAGTACAGTAATAAAACCTTACACCAATTTCATTTTCACCAACAATAATTTTAAAATTCTTTTCTTCAAATTTGGATGTAAGTGATACAATATCATCAGCTTGTAATTTGAATTTTGGATCTTTTTTTTCAACAAATAAATGCCCTTCGAGAGTAATTGTTGTTTCTCCATTAACAATATATCCTTTTGTAGCATCAAAGAAATCATCTGTTGAGCACAATACAAAGCCATATTCATGACCGATTTCAACGAGTTGATAAGCAGTTTTAATATAAAAACCAGAATTAATATTAAAAGTCACAGTAGCTTCAACCTTCATGTCATTTTCAATTGCCATATAAAAAGCAATATAAGTTTCATCGCGATCTGCGTCACTAGAACCATTTGAATAAATTCGAATATAATATTTAATATCAGAATTTGAAGGAACATCAAAACTTTCACTTTCAAATACTTCACCATTTTCTGTTTGCATTTGTTCTATTTCAGCAACATTGATTGTCCACTTTGCAAAAAAGGGATAAGAAGTTTTCTTAAATATTTGTATAATTTTTTTTGACAAAAAAGTAAGAACTTACAGAAACCAATGGTCGATCAAATTTCAGAGTTCCATTAATATTTATAATAATTTCATCATTTACAAAGTAATTATTTGCAGGATCAAAAAATTCTTCAGATTTGCAAAGTGAAATTCCTCTTCCTTGAGATTCTTTAAAAACAAGTTCAATGGTTTTGAAGACATTTGCAGAATTGATAGAAATAATATATTTAGCTTTAATTTCTTTAACATTTCCAGCAAAAAGATGTAAATAAATCCATGTTTTTTCGTTGCTAAATGGATAACCATCATCACCATATGGTAAAAATTTAAATGAATAATTAACTCCTGCAATTTTTGAAGCAGAATAATGTTCACTGAATAAACCACTTTTTGTTGCAGAATTTAAAGCTTCCAAATCCAATTTTTTCATTTTCCATTCAAGTTTAATAGGACTTTCATATGGCTGAAAAACAGAAGAGATATAAAATTGTAACATTTATTGCCTAATATCTTAAATAAAAGAAACGTGAAGCTATAGGCTCCTTTTATACTCATAGTAGAGTGACTTAACTTACAAGTTTTAAAAGATCCATCACTTGAATAAACACAATAAAACAACACCAAGTATAAATAATAAAGAAAAAAAGTTTGTAAGAATACGGATTTGTTTATTCAAAATGAATTGCAACAGCAAAAAAAAACAGACAACAAAAAAAAGGTAAACTGGCGGTTGTTTTGCTTGATACACTTTTTGCCAAACTTCGTTGCATTAATATTTTTTAAAAAATTTTGGTTACTGTAAAAATTATGGCCCCAAAACTTACATCAATAAGCATAAGCTATAAATGGCCATCATTTTGAAAAGGAGATAAATAATGTTTTTTTTAGATTTTGGTTACGGTAGTTGTTAAGATTTATATAAGATTTTCTGAGCAACGGTTACTGCAGCTTCGATTGTGGTTCTTTTTTTTGATTGTTTAAAAGACGTTTTTTGTAACTTTAGACCATTTCAGTAAATATGACGATTTTCAAAAAAAACTTTTTTTATCGGAAATAGCTAATTTTTGGTATATATACCAGATAGGTGTCGAATAACACGATTTTGCAAAAATTTTTGAATTTCCGTGCACCGGTGCAGAGCTACAGTAATCCTGGTGCCACAAAATTTGCATAAATTTTTTTTCGACGACATATATATCATTCGACGCGTCTCGATGAGCTGGACATTTTTTACCTGGGTGGCGATAGTCCCCGATTACTTTTAAGGGGTGTTTTCCTTGCTTAAAGGTAGGGCTTTTCATTCAAGGGGATAAAACATCTAAAAAAAATCTGACGGGGATGGGTTTTTTTGTTTGCATATTGTTCCCCTATTGCTAGCGCATATATGTGCCAAATTTCAGAAAAATCGGCCGAGGCTTTCTATGAAATTCCTGTGGTTGAAACATGCTGACCATATACTCCAGCATCCTTTATGGCTATTAGTTCACTCATATACACTTTTTTCTTGCCTAGTATGGCAGAAACATATAGCCCACATCAATATGCATCTATTTCATATAAGGTTATTTGCTTAAAAATGCCTAATATAGAAGTTATAGCTATTACAAGCTATTAATATCAACATCTATAGCATCAAAAATCGAAAAAAAAATTATCGACATATCGCCGAAAATTTGTATGGAATATATATTTTTGATTATGCTGATCACGAATATTAACTTTTTAGGTGAGGTTTACGAGTTATTTCGTCAGATAATAGAGTTACGAAAATACTAGTAAGTTACAGTATCCCGTCATACTTTCAAACTGTATTATCTGACGAAATAACTCGTAAACCTCACCTAAAAAGTTAATATTCGTGATCAGCATAATCAAAAATATATATTCCATACAAATTTTCGGCGATATGTCGATAATTTTTTTTTCGATTTTTGATGCTATAGATGTTGATATTAATAGCTTGTAATAGCTATAACTTCTATATTAGGCATTTTTAAGCAAATAACCTTATATGAAATAGATGCATATTGATGTGGGCTATATGTTTCTGCCATACTAGGCAAGAAAAAAGTGTATATGAGTGAACTAATAGCCATAAAGGATGCTGGAGTATATGGTCAGCATGTTTCAACCACAGGAATTTCATAGAAAGCCTCGGCCGATTTTTCTGAAATTTGGCACATATATGCGCTAGCAATAGGGGAACAATATGCAAACAAAAAAACCCATCCCCGTCAGATTTTTTTTAGATGTTTTATCCCCTTGAATGAAAAGCCCTACCTTTAAGCAAGGAAAACACCCCTTAAAAGTAATCGGGGACTATCGCCACCCAGGTAAAAAATGTCCAGCTCATCGAGACGCGTCGAATGATATATATGTCGTCGAAAAAAAATTTATGCAAATTTTGTGGCACCAGGATTACTGTAGCTCTGCACCGGTGCACGGAAATTCAAAAATTTTTGCAAAATCGTGTTATTCGACACCTATCTGGTATATATACCAAAAATTAGCTATTTCCGATAAAAAAAGTTTTTTTTGAAAATCGTGTGCGTGGTCTGAAAATAGAAAAAACGTCTTTTAAGGATACAACGGTTTTCTGTAATTAGCTAAATGTCAAGAAAAGAAAGTTTATCATTTTTTTAGTTTATTTAAAAATTCAGTTCACATGAATAGGGACTCCCAAGTAAAAAATGAAAATCACAATTTAAAAGATATTTTTATATATTCTTGTAGATTCGGATCTTCTGAATCCAAATCTGCCATGAATAATAATATAACAAGTGTCATTGCATTAAAGCATTTTTATTCTTTTTAATTTAAAAAATAATTCAATATTCTGGATGACAAAAACTTAAAAAAAACTTAGTATTGTGTAGACCCTAACACCTACTGATCCTTAATTTCCTAATCCCATGTGTCGACTTTATAAACATTCAAAGGAGAAGCACACTTTTAAGCCAAGTGCCATCCATGGAATTCGTTTTAACTTCGGATCCCCCCAAACACCCAACCATTCATGTTTTTTAGTGGTAAGCTTCACCATGACTCGAACCTGGGATTACCTCTAATGGGCTACTCCACTAAGCAACGGAGCTGGGACTCTTTAACTAATCGAAATTTTGTTAGTTTTGAAAAAATTTTATCAGTTGATTTTTAATCAACTGATAACTTTTGTTGTTTAAAAAGTCAATAACATTAATTGAAGAAAATTTATGTTTACAATTGTTGCAACTACTATAATTTTTTAACTCTTTTAAAAATTTTTACATAAAAGTTTGAATTAAATACAGCGTTTGTTTAGCTTTTAATCAAAAAATAAACACAAATAAATACAATAAAACAAAACATTATTAGATATAAAAGCAACTTTGAACCTAAAATAACGGATAAAATTATTATTACATTATGAGTAATACACTGCTTACTACTATATTTATTGGCTTTAAAAAGTTGTGCTGAAATGTTGTTCATTGCTTTTTTGCTAAAAGAGGTTTTAATAAGCTAAAAATCATTAACATTTTATAGTAAACTTAAGTTCTTTGTTGTAGTTACCGTATCATCTAACATTCCATTTTGTTGTCTTAGATTGTTGTTGATTGAAATACTAACTTCTTTCAGTTGCGCAGTTTTCTGCCTTAATTGATCTAACACTAAATTATTTTCATTTTCTAATAAATCACTATGTTTAAATGGTTGATAACTAGCTAAAATTAATATTTAATAGATGAAAGCAAAAAACAGTAACCTTTATTTATTCTTTTCATTTTAATAGCAAAAGTATAATTTTACAGCAGCAACAAAAAAATTTAAAAAAAAGAAAAAAAAACAGAGAAAGAATAAAGCCTTTATTAAACGTGTACTTACATGTGGTCTTACTTTTTTTGAAAGATGACAAGCTTTTAAAAAAATTTATTCAATTTTTGTTTTTGTGTATTTTGAGAATATAATTCTCTCTTTCTTAATAAAATAAGCTGCAGATATTTTTTAAGCAAATGAAGTAGAATATGCTTTATTAAATAATCTGTTATGTCGAATTCTGATTCCATGACCTCAATTTGTCTATACCAAATCACTTATTATTTTGATGTATATGGATCTTCGTGAAGCTGTCTCAGCTTATACCCAACAAATGTTTTAAGTTCGTACCATTTTTGGAATCAAAAAAAATGGTTATGCAACAAAATATCATCAAAATTCTTCGATTCAATGTTTTTAGAACTGTCATGTTGAGATACTTCATCTAAGAAATATAAAAAAGCTTATTATTGGCTTGAACACTTACTTTAACTCAAGTTTTAGCTTATGCAAGGCACGTTTTAAATATCAAAAATAAAGCCAAAATGCCATATTTTATACATCATAAAAAACATCAACATAAAAAATATATAAAAATCCAAAATTCAAAATTCAACTCTTTTTTTTTCAAACTCCTGTACCATTGCTAACATTTTTTAATGTAAAACTACCAAAATTTGTGTTTACTTTTGCATCATTTCCTTCGCATCCTTTTCGATAACTCATATACTTATTTGAAAATATTCCAAGAATTTGTGTAATATTAATTTGTAGTCGAGGATATTCTTCTTCTGTTGCAATGAAATCTTTTGATAGCTTTGCATGAAGAATATCCCGTTTGCAAAAAAATCCTCTGAAGCTTCGAACCTTGGTATTGGTTCCATGGTAGCTAACATCGTTAATAATCGTTAGCTGCAGCTGATATAAAAGTTTCAAAAAAGAAAACAACCGTTTGACCAAGATTTGGATAAAAAAAGCTTTAAATTTAAATATTTCCGAGCAGCTAATAGCTTAATGCTAAAAACACTACAAGCTAATGCGCAGCTGGAATCATGGTTCAAATCCCGGGTGAAAAATTTTGCTAAATTTTTGTAGCCAGCTCATGTAGTCGAGTGATTAGCGCGCGGTTGTTCAACCTGGAAGTCCCAGACTCGAGTCCCAGGCGGGGCGGCCACTAAAAAGCATGAGTGGTTGGGTGCTTAGTGGATCCGATTTTATATTAAATTCCATGGCAACTATTTTAAGAATCCTTCATTATAATGTGACTCAACAAGTTATAAATCTTGAGTTTATGCTTTGGATTAGAAATTGTTTATCACTGAACGTTTATTTGAAAATTTTTAGGACAAAGTAAAGTTTTAGCTTCTGCCACTCCCTTTTTTTGGCTTACAATGCTTAATGATGCAATTTTTGCTTGTTACATGATATTTCAACACACACTTAATAAACTTTAAAACTTACTCTCACAAATGCAGCGAAATCCTTAGCATCAAATTTAACACTTTTCATCGTAATTTTAAGCTTTTTAAGATTCCCATCTCCAACATATACTAACATATCACCAAACATTGTTTCTTCATTGATAAAATTAGCTTCATGCAAATCCATTACTTCGATATTTGGAGTTTTTCTAAGAATATCAATAAACTGAATGTCTGGAAACACATTAACACTGCTGCACTTTAAAGTTCTCAAATGTGGTGTAAAAAGCAGAAGAAAATCCGGTGATCGAATTTTTGAATTTTGTAATGATAAACTTTTTGCTTTAATAATTAAAAGATTTGTTTTTATAGAATAAAAAAAGTTCATTGGATATCGCTGTCGTTTAATCTCAGATAGGTTGATTTCACGATTTGCAATTACTGGGGGTGAAGGAATGGCTACAAAATTGTGAGAGAAATCTTTTTTTCCTTTGATGACAGAATTTGTAGTTGCTGCATTTGGGTTATATAACATTCCCCCTAGTAAATTTGTCCAAATTGGTGCAGCTGTAGAAGGAGAAAATTGTTGAAAGTTTTCATTATTAATTTGGGAAACAATTTTAAAAGGTTTTGGTTGGATGAATTGTTGAATTTCTGGGATATTCAATGCCATGGTAGTTGTTTCAAGGAGATCAGGATTTACAATTCGTAAAAATCGTGGAAGTAAATCTTTATCAATCCTTGGAAGGAAATGCATTGGCACTAAAATAGGAAGAAAATTAGAAAAATTTTTTTTGATATCTGCAGTTTTACATGTTTATCAAAATAACCAATAAAAACATAAATATACAAATTTGCATAATCTCTCTTACCGTTAAATCTTTCACGACAAAAATATGTATGATGATCCTTTGAAAAACAGATAAAACATTTTCTTTCATTTTTACATTTCTTATATAAATTTTGGTGATTGTCGTCATCTAAAGGCTTTAAACAAGATGTACAGAAATTTTTTGATAAAACAATAATTTCTCTGGAACCATTGGAAGCATAATTATCACAAAATTGTGATAAATGATAAACAGAATTACAGAAAAAGCAAGGCATTTTTTTTTAATAAATGAGAATATGATGACAAAATCTAAAAAATGGGACATAAAAGGTCAGGAAAACAATCGACTATCTTTGTATGAACAAAAAAAAAGAAATGCTCAATGGTTATTTATGGAAAACAAAATAGTTATTAAAGAATTGATTTAATTTTTTTTGACCTTTTACTTACAAAAGTCGACTTTATGTATGCAGGTTGCGGGTAGGGTAAATTTTTATGAATATACAGCTAAAGTTTTCCAACTAGCATATTTCAGCCTTAATAAAACATGGATTTTTTAAAACTTGTAAGTTTACTATACGAACCATAAATTAAATTCTGTTATACGTATTTTTTAGCCATATGAATATCCATTTAAAAATGAATGGAGAATAAAGAAAGCTCATTTGGAAGCGTTGAAAGGTTCGACAAAAAAAAGATTGTCCACTCAAGAATATTACGCTTCAAAAATTGGTGATGTTCGATATTGCATAAAAATTCGACCTTATGGTGATATGGAAAATAATGAAGGAAAAGCATTGATTTATTTACAGTTAGGTTTTGGAAGAAATGTTAAAGAAGTTAAAGCAGAATATCAAGTTTCCATTGATCTGCAAATTTCTCTGAAAACTTTGATGACATTTTCAAAGCATCTGAAGGATGGGGAACAATAATTTGTAACACCGAAGAATTTTTTGATCCAGCAAGTAATTACTTTGTTAATAAAGAAGTTACAATAAAAATGATCCACCTTTAATTTCTGTAAGCATATTTTTTCAACAACAAATATAAAACTAAATGTATTTTAGAAATTAGCGTATCCAATTACTGCAAAATGGACAATTAAAGTCACGGAATTAGAAGAAATTCGAACAACAAATGATAGCCTTCAAAGTGATACATTTGCAATTCCATCTGATTATAATATAAAATATTCATTGAGTATTTGTCCAAATGAACAACACAGTGATGATAATACAAATCATGGAAAAGTTGCAATAATATTTATATTTGTTAATGATGAAATTGTAGTAAATATTAATTTTGTTAATGATGAAATTGTAGTAAATATTAATGGAACTTTGAAATTTGATCGACCTTTTGTTTCTGTAAGTTTTTTGCTTCTTTATTGTATCGTAATTATAACAATACATATGCTTTAGAAAATTGCATACCCACTTCTTGCAAAGACTGCATTTAAAGCAGATGATCTAGAAGCATTGAGAACAGAAGATGGTGAAAATCTTGAAAGCGAAATGTTTGATGTTCTTCCATCTTCTGATATAAAATATTCTTTTCGAATTTATCCAAATGATTCCGATGAAATTATCATTGCTTTATTTATGACATTTGAAAATTACAAGAAACTTAAAACTCATTTGACTTTTGACATTAATTCTGGGTTATATACTAAAAGTGGTTATCAACTTGTTGAAAGTGGTCATGCATATGGCTTTGTACTGTGCTCAACAGAAGATTTCTTTGATCTTACAAAGGGATATATTATTGATGGAAAAACAGCAATTACTCTCGAAGGACATTTATTTGTTGAAAAGAAAGATCCAGAATTTAAATTAATGAATGCTGATACCGTATCTCTTACATCAAAAAATCAAGAAAAGAATTTTAAGATTACTGTTGGTGAAAATGTTATTGAAGTAAGCTTTTTTTACAACATTTTAGTAGATATATATAGGCCATTGTTTTAGGTCAACAAGGATTTGCTTGCCGATTTCTCAACTGTATTTGCTGGAATGCTTCAATCAGGAATGAAAGAAGCAATTGAAGGAAAAATGGAAATTACTGATTTTCCTTACAAGACTGTCGATGCCGCTATTAAACTTATCTATGGTATTTCTCCTACATTTACAATTGACGATATGCTTCCGTTATTAGTATTCTCCGATAAATATGATATCCAGCTTATTAAGGTAAGCATTCATCTTTTACATATTTTTATCGCTTGTTTTTAGGACCTCGTAGAAGACCATCTCATCTCTGAATTGCTTCCATCCAATGTCTGCCAGATTATTCATTTCTCTGATATTTTCAATATTCCAAAACTCCATGAAAAAAGTACCGAATATTTTGTTAAATGCTATCGAGAATTGACTGCTGTGAATGATCTTGATTTACTTGAAAAAGATTTGATTCATAAAATTTTATTTTCTGCTATTCCTACTCTTCCATATTAATGTTCTTTTATGATGTTATTGTTTTATGATATCTGTTTTGTTCTTTTTCTATGTGAAATGAATTTTTAAATAAAGTTACAATAAGCTTTTATTTCCTGTAATTTGACTATATAAAAAAAGCATTTTTCTGGATGTTATTGTAATGATAAACTTCTCTTAAAAATAACGAACAAAAGCTACAGTGACCTTTGTTCGACATATCTCATTTTTTTTCATGAAAACTACAGTAACCGAAACATAAAAAACGTCTGTTCCCTTTTTTATAATAACCAGATCTTGTTGTTGTATAGTAACTAAAAAAATTTAACAAAAACAATTACAAAAAAAACGTTAACAAACAACAAAGAAAAGTTAGTTATTATACAATAAGAAAGGCTTACAATGGCAGCAGCAGTTTATTACCAACATGTTATTCACATTTCATTCATATTATGCATTGTTCTTTTTCTTTTCAATCAACCAAGCAACCCTTTTTTGTTTTAAAAGAATTGTGAATATCTTCAGATTCCATCTCTTTTGTCATTGAAATTTCTTCATCAGTTGAAGATGATGAGGAAGTAGGAGTTGCTTCTTTCGAATTCCCATCAAAAATTCTGTTTCATAATTTCTTTCACGATAATCAATTTCAAGCATAATATTGTCATCAAGAGAAGCAAGATCAACACCAGATCCAGATGTTGATGAAATAGTAGATGATGGAGTATAAGTTGATTTTCAACAAGGATCAACTTCTGTCAAAATTTTTTCCATCAAATGTATGCCAGCTTATTCATTTTTCAACAATTTTCAGTGCTTCAAAATTTTGTAATTAATATAATGCTATTTTTCATTTTTCTGTATTCCAAAAAATTGAAACAAACGTAAGTTTTAATATTTCCCCTTTTCCAGAAAAAGCAAAACTTTTCGGAACTGGATTTACTGTAACAACTTTAATAGTCATTTTATTCAGTTTAAATACGATAATAATAAAAAAGAGCATAAAACAAACACAAAATCACAAAAAAATCAACTTTTAATAATCAACCAATGGATTTTTTTTTAAAACATTGATAGAATTTGCATCATCATTACTGCCATTACGGCTACCAGCAAGAACATTGAGAGATTCATCAGATGATGAAGATGATGATGTGCATGATGATGAAGAAGGTGAAAAAGTAGGAATTGAATTAAGTTCACCCTGCATTTCATCAATAATTGATTTAATATTTTTATTTGAAGCTGCTTCAATATTTTTGGAAGAAGAATTTTTTTTTAAATCATCAATTTCTTCTTGCTTCCATTTAGCAAGATGTGAATTAAGATGCTTGAGTTCAGGCAATTGATCAGAAGAAGAAGTATCATCATCATTATCATTTGTGGCAGTATTATTTGAAGGTGGTAGTGCTGATACAGTAGTAGTAGTAACATTTGATGGAAGTGATAGGGATGATGGAACATTTTCATCAACAATGTTTGGATTCTTTGTAGCTTCAGAATTTGATGGTTTCGTTGATCCTATAAAATAAAAATTTGCATACAATGAAGCGAATCGGAAATTTTGTTATTTCTTAAAATTTGAATAACGAAATCGAAATTTTTGTTGACATTCATTATTTCTGATTGTGGTCCAAAATCACAATACTTTTGTCTGACAAAATCGGAATTTTTCAATTAAAATTTGAATGTCAAAAAAAATCAATTTTTTGACATCTAATTTAAATATGCAAATTTTCACTTACCGTAATCCATATCAGCCAACATTTTATCAACAAAGTCAGGAGCTTGATGAACTTCAAAATTTGCTGGTTTCATTGATCCTGTAAAATAAAAATTTGCTTAAGCATTGTTATCGAAGTATGCAAATTTTTCCTTACCATTACTTTTATCAGCAGCTAATACATTTTTTCCATTTCCATCATCACCATCATTATTACTCTTTGGCTCATCAACAACTGCTTTCTTCATAGCTTCATCAGAGCAAATATCTTTCATTCTATCAACACCACAAAATTGCTGGTCAGAGGAAGAAGCTTCTGGAGAAAGATGAGGATGAGAAGAATTGCCAAAAGTAAATTGAAAATCTTCAAGTGCTGAAGATTTTTCAGCTTCATGAAGATTTTTGGCATCAGAATTATCTCGATAAATGGATGCAGACGGATGAGGAGAAGAATTGCCAAAAGTTGATTCAACATCTTCAAGTTTTTTCATTGCTTCTGCAAAAGCAACAGCTTTAGCTGCTTCCTCTGCTTTTGCAACTGCAGCATTTTCAGCTGCTTCAATTGCTTTTGCAGCTTCAAGAAGATCTTTGACATCAGAATGATTATTTTGTAAAGTGGATTTTGTTGAAGGATTACTGCTACGAAGTTTAGAAAGTTGATCATGAAGCTTTGATGGAATATGAGCATCATCAACAGGTTTATCTTCGATATTTGGTGGTTCTGTTGATCCTTAAAATTGATATATGTCAGGACTAGGTAACACAGAAACTTGAAATCAGGCAAATTTTTTTCGATAATTTCAAAAATATGCAAATTTTCACTTACCATAAGTTTTATCACCAGCTTCACTTAAATTGTCATGAGCATTAGGATCATTTCGTTCACCACGACCTGCATCAATATCAACATTTTTATCATCACCATCTCTAACAATAAAATAATCACTATCATAAACAGGTCCAAAATTATTTGGAATTGTATCAATATCATATTTCTGTTCAGCTGGTTCAGTTGTAAGTGGACAACCAGGTAAAAGATTTTTGCTTGCAAGATTATTTGCTGCAGCTTGATTATAAGGTGAGCCCCCAAGAACAGATTGAAGTTCATTTGGTGCAAGATTAGCAGCAAGGCTTTCTTCAAGTGTCTTGGTATATGGGCTATCAGAGTTATCAAGTTCAACAAATTTATCTGCTGTTGCTGTTGCTGCAGCATCTTTTCCTTCTGTTACAGTATCAAGAAGAGGTGGGGGTGTTGGTGATTTTGAGAGACTTCGACGATGACTATGAAGTGCTAATGATGGAGTTCTTCGTTGAGTAGTTGTAGAACGTTTTGGATTCTTTAGATAAAGATGTGTTGATGGTTTTGATGCTTCTGAAAAAAAAAAGAAATAATTAAGTAATGTAATGTCCAAAAATTGGAATGCTTCAAAAATGTTATAATTCCTATGTTTTTATGCAAATTTCCGCTTACCACCACTTTTATCAACAGCTAATTCACTTTCTGCATGACCATTCTTATCCATTTGCATGGAAAGATTTTCATCAATAACAGATTCATCAACAGCTTTAGAAGTATCATTTTCATCATCTCCTGCAACAATATTACTTTCAATCATTGGCATTGCTGCTGCTGCTGTACTTTTATCAACAATCTCATCATCTCCCATTTGAATGCAAGTTTGATCATTTTTTGATGGTTTAATTTCTTGTTGCTTTTTTAATTTACCAATGAATGAATCATAGAATTTGAGTTTTGGAGATTCTTTAAAAGAAATATCATCATCATCATTTGCGGCGGCAGTATTATTCTTATTATTTGAAGGTGGTGGTGTTGATACAGCAGTATTAACATTTGATGGAAGTGATTGGGATGATGGAGCATTTTTATCAACAGTGTTTGGATTTGCTGAAGCTTCAATGTTTGATGGTTTCATTGATTCTGAAAAAATAAAATTTAAATAAAAACTTTCAAATTATGCAAATTTTCTCTTACCGTTACTCATATCAGCAGCTAAATCACTTTTACCATAGCTATCATTATTATCCAAATCAGTACGATCAGTAGCAGGTTTTTTCGGTTCATAATTTGGTCGATATGATTTTTCACGAGTTTCAGTAATTTTATCATTAGCAGGCTTTAATGCTTCTTCAAATGTTTCCCATGGAACATTAGCACCAAGACCTTCAAGGGGTTTATCAGCATGATTGGCATCAGAAGCTTCTGCAAGCTTAACAGGATTTTCAACAGCAGATTTGGAAGCATTACCACAATTAAGATTCTTCTCAATTTTTTCAAGTTCATGATATGATTGATCAATTTTGACTGGAGGAACAAGGGTATCAGCAGATACAGCAACATTGGCATGAGCGAATTCAACAGGTCTATCGGCAATTGGTTTATCAGTAAGAGCCATATCAAGATCAGGCTTATCAATATCCGGCTTATCAGCAATTTGCTTATCAATATCTGACATATCAACAAGGTGCTTATCAACATGAGGCTTAAAAGTACCAGTCTTATTAGTATCAACATCAGAAGCAACTTTGACAGAATTCTTCTTTGAATCAGGAGCATTTAAAACTTCTGGTGTTGCTTGAGAAAAATATGTTGAAGGTTTAAAAGCATTAACGAAAGAACCAACAGCAGATTTAATTCCATGCATTAATCCACCACCCATAAAACCAATTTTTGCTTCAGCTTCATTGATTGGCATTTGATTATCTGTAGAAATTTTAGCAAGATTATTTGGTGCAGGTTCAGCAGCTTCAGGTACTGCAGGTGCTGGTACAGTAGTAGGTGAAGTATCAGATACAGTAGAAATTGTTGAAGAAATTATTTCAGGTGCAGTTGTAGCTTCTGATACAGATGTACCAGGTCCAGAACCTCCAGCAACTACAGCACCATCATCTTTCTTTCCAGGAGAATTAGACAAAACAGGTTTAAAAGTAGGATTTATAATAGTCAAAGGCTTTGATGCATCTGCAGCAACACCAGGAGCAGGATTACTCATAATACTATTATATTCTTTTAATAATGGTGGTAAATCATCAGTTTCGGCAGTAGATGTTCTTGCAGGAATTGGTGGTGGCTGTGATGATGTTGCTGCTGCTGCTTCACAAGAATCAAGAATGCTTTCAATTGCTTTTGAAGAAAATTCATTTCCATTATCATTAATCAAATTATCAAGAGCTTTATCAAGTGCTTTTTCAGCAACAGTATTATCATTATCGATAGGTATCTTAATATCCATAAGATTCGGAGCAGAAGAATTTGAATATGAATCATGATAATATGGTAGTTGTTGTGAATCAGATGTGCTGGGTGGAAATAAATTTGTTGGAAATGGTGTAAATTGAGCAGTTGAAGATTTACCAGGCTCACCAGAAGATCCAGCAAGTCCAGCAGAAGATCCAGCAAGTCCAGAAGAAGGCCCTGGAGCAGTAGCTGATGAAGATACCAAAGAATCATTGACACATTGAGCATTACGATCATTTGCTTTTGGTGCTCCAAGATTTCTCATTGATGGAAGAGTATTCCCTTCAGTACGATCCATATCTTCCATCATTTTTTCAATGTTTTCCATATATGTAGATTTGTTATTTTTTAACATAGTATCCAAATAATCCAAATCTGGAAATTCTTTCTTTGAAGAAAATGGTGATGGCTTCCATGACTTAATCCATTGACAACATTTTTTATCAAACTCTGAATCATTTCGTAAATCAAATGGATCAAGGGTTTTACGATATTGTGAATAATCTTTTATAAATCTGTCATGTGTTTCATCATCATCACCAAAACTTGATACTTTTGTATGAAGTGCTAATTCAACATTAGTTTCATCACTTGAATCATTTCCATATCCACTATCGCTTGTAAGTGTTGAATCAAGGGATACACACGTTGCTACAGTAGATGGAACACATACAGTATTAAATAATAAGCTATCAGGTTGTTTTTTATCTTCTTCTTCAACTTCACTATCACTAATACCATTACCATCATTCCCTTCACCACCATTACCACCACCACCACCTTTTTTATCACCACCACTTTTGCTTAAATCCTTATACAATTCAGCTACCATAGCAGAAGCAACATAGAATCCAGCATTTTCTTCAATTAATCGTAGAGAAAGAAATCCATCATTATGAATAATAGATGCCATTAATTTATCAATTTTTTTATTATCATATTTAATACGTTCAAATTTAAGCATTAATTTAATCCAACGTCTTCGATACCATTTTAAAAGAGAAGTAAAAAACCAATATATTGCACTATAAATATTTACAAGGCACAAAACTGCATACCAAAACCATAAAATAATATACATTTTTTCATTGAATGTATTAATCATCTAAAAAATATAAAGGATAAAAAATTAAGGTAAATTTGCATATTTTTGTTGGAATTAATTATGCAAATTTTTTGGTCATTAAAATTAAAAAATTTTCTGTATCGTGTCCATATTTGCATAAAACCCAAAAAATTACTTACCAAAACACATTGAAACGGAAAAACCATAGGTTCACTGGAAGTTTCATCACGACGATAAAAATCACAAAATGTTACCTAAAAAAATTAGCATATTTACAGGATATCTATCATAAGCAATGCACACATTTTTAGAGAAAACACATTTCAAATTTTTCTAATGGGGATAGCGATGATTGAGCACGGGGTTGAGCATGATTTTTTTAAAATCAGCATTACCGTCTTTAAAGATATTTGTGCCGCCTTTGATGTATGACACAGATGTCTTAGTTAAAAAAAAGAAAGCCAAGTTTTTTTTGTTTAAGTAATTTTTACACAATCATTTTTTTTACAAATAATTTGCAACTGAAAAAAACTTCCTTATTTTCCTGCATTAAAAACATCTTTGCTGCACGTCAAAGGCGGCACAAATATCTTCAAAGGCGGCAATGGTGATTTTCAAAAATTATCATTTTTTAAACAATTCGACATCAAAGGCGACAAAAGATTTAGCCACATTTTGTATGTGTTTTTTTTTATCACACCCTAACTTCTGACTTAAAAGTTTCGCAATCCCTTAAGCAAATAAAACTTACATGTGGAAAATGTCCACTTTCTTTCCAATCTCTTTCATAATATAAATCACGAAGAACTTCCCAACCCCAAAATTTGTATTTTGTATTAAGATAAAAATTCATTAAATATAGCTGCCCAAAAACATTAATACATGAAAGAAGCTTATATCCAAAGAATGAAAATGTAAAATATGATGTATGTGGGAGAATAAACAAAAATCGACCAGCTGCACGTGATTCATCTTTAATAATATCACGAATAATTCTTGCATAATGTGCCATTGATTTTCGAAATTTTTTTGGTTGAAGATTTGGGATTGGAATATCAATTAAGATAGACTTTGCATCCAAGCCAGTAGATTCTGATGCAGCACTCCAATAACTTCGAACAATCAAAAATAGGACGAGCTGAATTGAGAGAAAGAGAGGAATCTAAAAAGGAGAGGGGAAAATTGATAGAGGTAGATATCAAGGATCAAATCCGCAAAGAATATTTTTTTGCAAGATTTTAATATCAAGCAAAAACCATTCTAAAAATATGTTTTAATTTTCCAAAATTTGCATATCCCTTAATAAACAAACATACCCATTGATAATATCGTATTTCAGCTTTTTGTCGTTCTGGTGGAGATGGGAATAGTAGATTTGTTTCATTTACAAAATATGTATTTTCAACAAAGCCTAAAAAATTATGCAAAATTATTGTTGATCTTTTTTTGGCTTTGTATGAGAAAGTTTGGAGTCAGCAGTTGAAAATATAGCGGCAAGCCGCTTTGATCTTTTTTTAAAATATTTATAAAAAAATAGTTGCAAGGCCATACTGGTTTAGGGAAAGGAGGGGAAGCCCAATCTGATGCTTCATCTCGAAAAGCGGCAAAGATCAAAGGAGAAGTTTTGTCAAAGCTCTCTCTATCTCCCCATATATTTGTGATTATAATGGCACTTACAATATCTCTCAATATATAATTGCCATGTCTCTTCATGTTCAATTTCAGGTGGAATCCAGCATTGAATTGGTGAACCAAAATATTGCTTTGTACAAATAACAATAATAAGAAGAATTAAAATTTTTCCTGTAAATGAATAATTCCATCGATCTGAAGTTGTATCATCACATTTTGGACGAGCAAGTGCCGAAATTCTTTCAAGAACATAATACATGATTTTTTGCTGAAATTAGAGATTTAAGGAAGAGAAATAGTTTGTGATTGTTATGGCACATCGTGATTTAGGGAATTTTGGTAAAAAAAAAACAGGGTGATTCTAGTAAATATATAATCGGTTTTTTTCCCACTGCAACTCGCTCCGTTGTGCTTAGAAAAGGGTCACCACTGACGGAAGCAGTTCAAATTTGACGTCTGTCCAGCTTAAAAATGATAAGGATAAAGAAAATGCAGGCTTTTCTGAACACAGTGATCAAAAACTTAGTCCTCTAGCTTTAAAAATAAGAAAAAAAAACCGTTTGAAGATTTTTTAGTTAAAAAAACGGAAAAAACAAGCTCAAAAAAATCAATTTTCGATATACTCGAATGGTATTTTTAGAAAATCTTTAAAAATTTGCATAAGACGCTTTTCTCAGAAAAAAAATTAACTTTAAGATTTTTTTAGAATTCCATGTATCCCCCAGGATCCCCAAATCACAATGTGTGAAAAATCAAATAACAAACCGTTTGCTTTCAGGAAGAATATTTGCTTTAAACAAACTTTTTTTTAAAATGACTTTACTTGAAAATCACGTTTAAGCGGATTAGTTCTTGGAAAATACAAAAGCTTCAATAAAAAACCACTTTTTCTTGAAACATGCCTGATTTTCAAAACACAGTCGTTAAAAAAAAGTTTGTTTAAAGTTTAAACTTATCCCTTATTGAATTATTATTTACCAATTGAATTTATCAATTTTTGAAAAGCTTTTTTAAATGACAAAATTTACAAATTCCACTTCTTTACAAAATCACAAAAGTGAAAAGAAGAAGCTAAAAGAAAAAAAGAATAATTCGATGAGAAATGAAAAGATAAAAAGAATTTACAAAATTTGAGAAAAAACGCGAATAAAAAAGGGGCTTCATTTTTTTTACACAAACGCATGTGTTGAAATTGAATGGAATGAAAAACTGCAGATAGACTGGAAAAAAAAGCAGCAAAGAGAAAAAATGAAGATCATAAAAAAAGCTCCACATTCAGTCATTCAGTTAATCAGTCAGACAGCTGCAACAAAAAAATGGAAAAAAAAGATCGCAAATAAAAAATTTTGCTCTCATTCCCTTTTATGTTTTTCTTTTCTTTGATGATTTCGTAAATCTTCTGCATTTTTTACAAATAACATTTTCTTCAAAGCCTTGGAAAAAATGTGTTTCAAAAAAAGATCGCAAAAATAAAAATGTTTTTGAGACATAACAAAATGATGAATGATGCAATGTTTGTGGTAAGAATTGACGAAAGAAATATGGGTACTATTCTCGCTTAAACTGGGCGAGAATAGCAACCTACACACAAAAACATAAAACTTGAAAATATTTTCTTTTTTCTTGTCTCGATATACTTTTTACAATTTTTTTCTTGTTAAAAATGAAAAAATGCATTTACATAAAAAACAAAATAACAATAAACTTAGGGGGGATTAAACAAGAACATTACCGAGATTTGCTTTAGTATTACTCACATACATTTACCAAAAAGATGAAAATCCTTGCTATAATTCAGTTTCAGGTGCCATAAAAATGACGCAATGAAAAACAAAACTTTTTGGAATTACAAACTTAAAAAAAAGATGACGTTTTTAACAAAAAGTTGCTACAAAATAGCACCAATAAAATGTAAATTTTTTAACTTTTTGTTCACATTTTTTTAAAAAAAGAAACAGAAAAGATGGTAACAAAAACAGAAACAAATGGAGATTAACATCCAATGACGAAATTACGTAAAAAAGCACAAATATTTTTATTTAAGAGTAAATCAAAAAAACCAAGTGATTCATTTTTCAATACTGTCATAAGAATGATGTAACTATTTCGAAATGCAAAAAAAGATTTTTGATTTATAAATACAAGCGATGGACAAAATTTTTAAAATACTTTTAAAAAAACGTGTACAATAAAAATATCACAAATATAGCAATACAGGGAACACATGTATATTAAAAATGATAAAAAATGGGTTCAGAATAAAATATGGCAAATGTGTTTACTTGATAATGATTTTAAAAATTTGTAAAAAGATGCTCAAAGGATTCGAACCTTGATTCCCAGTTCACCGCAGACCCGTCTAATAGAAAAAAGGAAAGTGAAAGAAAAAGGAGATGTGTGAAAAAAATTTTATTCTCACTTTTTTCCTTTGTTCTTCTATTGTCTTTTTGAGCTAAATCTTAAAAAGCTAATATCTTTTTTTAAAATTTATTAATTAGAAATCTGTCGTGCTAAAGTCAAGATAAGATCCAAATATATCGATCTATCAAATAATCACAAAAAAAAGATAACATATAAGCTGAGATCTTTGAAAAGCATTAAAAAACAAAGCGGGAATAAAAATTTTTACACACCCCTCTTTATTCTTTCACTCACCTTTTTTCTATTAGATGGGTCTGTCGTGAATCCCTTCGAAAACTAATTGATGTAGAATTTAGTAAGCCATTTAAACATCCCGCAAACATTTCTTTTAAATCATTTGTATTTGTACATAAATATTTTATTACACCTCCTTCTGTGGTTACCATGATCATTGAAACAGCAGCTGTAATAGTTTTGACGAGATTTTCAACATCTGCTACAGAACTGATGACATGCTTGAAAGATCTGGTGAATTTATTGATTGGTGGGCATTTATTATGAAGAATAAAAAGTTCTCCAGCACGATTAATTCGATTAATAGTATTTGGATCAGAGGCGATAGTATCAGGGAGTTCAGCATAAATGTTTTTAGCTTGAAGGGTTTTTTCACCAATACTAAAAGATGTTAAAAATGAATTTCTGTGGGCTACAGAAACTTGCATATCACTTATTTCTTAGAAAAAAATTTTGTATGCAAATTATTTTTTTTATTTTACTGTAATTAATCGAAATTTCCCTCTACAATGTCACTGTGCAACTCACCTTGCTTGTTTTTCATAAACTGAATCACTGTTTGCTTTGAGATAATTGGATAACAAAAAAACAGGACTTCCACTTCCACCTAATGACATAGAGAGATGATTTACTGATGCCGCGACCATTGAAATCGGTTTACTTTCAATTTTTGAAATTTCTTTATAAGTTTTTTCAAGGCTTTGTTGCCGTTGTGCTTCTGAACGTGGAACTAATTTCATCATTTTTGTCGATACAGAATAGTTACTGTACTGCTGGAAGATATCTAAAACATTAAATTAAATAAGAATTTTTGTTTCATTTGACAAAGTATAGAGTATTTTTTCGACCTTTTTTAGCGCAAAAAACATGAAACAACGGAAATTGCTGAAAACTATTCTCTTTTTTTTGTGGACTGTTTTTCATGTGGCATCCTTTTTTTTATCAGCATTGTTTACTCTTTTTTCCCAATAGATTTTTAAGTTAAAACATGCTTCATTACTACTACCTTGTAGTTTTAATAGTTCTTTTTTTCCGCAGATAAGAAAAGTTTTATGCAGAGCTGAAGAAAAAAATATTTTTTTTATCTTGTAATTGTGTTTACAACTTTTTTTCTTCTAAAAACATGAAAAGTTTATTAAATTCATATATTTTGCATACTTTAGGATCTCTAGATTGTAATTTTTCACTTTTTTAATTGCAAATTGAAAATGTTATGGCTTAACGATAATTTTGATAGAAATTTTTTATCATCAGAATAACGTTGATAGTTTATTGGATACTACAACAGTGAACTAAACACATGCAAGAAATTAACATCAATTTAAATCATGAAAAATTATAAATTTCTCAAAATTCTGCATAATGAATACTTTTCAAATATTATAAATGTATTATTAATGGATTATTTAAGTTATCCTTGCTATTACACCTTTTTAAAATTATCGACATCAAAAATTTTATATCAAAAATAGCTATTGTCTGACATTTATTAGGTATATCCATTTATTTTTCTATTCAATCCCAGGAAAGAAAGTTCAGCAGCTGATAATTTGGTGCTACCTATCCCAGAGATAGCCGAGTTTTTGGGCATAATATGGGTCTTACCTCCATATCGAGGTAAAATCTTCTACGGCAAGTATTGTCTGACATATTTTGGCATGATGCCTCTACAAGATTATATAAAACCAAAAATGAGCCTATAATGAAATAATTAATTTTTCTTTAATCAATATAAAAAACTTTCATACAACTTATTCTGCTGCATGCATTGAGATTAAATCTAGTGCCATGAAAAAAACAATTTGTAGAGATGACGATGCACTTAAAATTATTGATCACATAAAGATTTTTTTAGCAATTATTTTTCCGGTCTACCATTTCTTTGCCATTCACTTGATGCGACTGAAATTTTAAAGAAATATTTCTTTCATTTCATTATTGTTGTCGTTGCTTCAAACATTTTTCTTTATCATATTTGTTTTAAAGAATATATATCATGGATCTCTTGAAACTTGTAAGTTTTTTTACTAAAATGATAAAAAGCAATTTTTGTTTTTTTAGCCATATGAAATTCCATTTTCACATAAATGGAAAATAAGTAAATCTGAAGCAGAAGAAACAAAAACAAAAGCTCCAAAACAAAAGCTTATCAATAGCAAAGAATATTTTGTTTCAAAAATTACTGGAATTCAATATCATTTTTTCCTTTCAATTGATGTCCCAAGCAGTGATGGAAAAGAATTAGAAACCCGGATTGGTTTAGCTTTAAAGCCTGGGATTGCAAAAGAAGTTAAAGCTGAATATAAAATTTCTATTGAATCTGTAAATTTTTGTGAAAGTGTTAGCAAGGTTTACACCAAAGTTGAGGGATCTAGAGCAGTGATTTGTAAATATGGTGAAATCTTTGTAGAAGCAAAAGAGTATTTTGTTAATGATGAGCTAGTTATTAAAATTGATGGTTTTTTCAAATTTGATCGACCTTTGATTTCTGTGAGTTTTCTATTTTTGTATTAAACGTATATCACATGTTTTGATCTGATGGGCTCGAATAATGAAAACAGACTTATGAATGTATGATATAATTTTTGTCTATAAAGTTTTTGCATTTGCAGCACTTTACCCAAATGCACATCTCCTTTAACCCTCTCGCTAATCCACCGCGGGACGGGGAACAATAGGGAGTGCGTTTCATATGACTGACCGTAGTTATCTCCGGGATGACCCCAAAGTTAAAAACCAATATTTTGTTAATATACTGGTCTTGCTACGCAAAGAGAAAAAATATCAGCTGTGAAACCCTTGATTTATGGATTTAATTACTGACACAATGAATATAGCTGATAAGCAAGCGATAAAAGTTCGAAAAAGCATTATGTTTCTGATAATTTTAAAGAAGCATTAAAAACATAATTTAATAATTAATTAAGCATACTGTTTGTTGGCTTTAAAGGACGCTTACTTAAGCTTATTTTGCGAAGAAAACATAATGTAGTGTTTATTGACCTCCATTTAGCGTATCCTTAAAAACTGTGTTTTTTGCTTGTTTTGGCATTTTTCGAGAGATGCCAAAATAGCGATAGCTTCAGAAAAAAAAAGAATATGCTAATTTGCAGTTTTATAGAATGTTTCAAGTAATTTGTTTTCTCAGGTTTTTATTGAAAATCGTCGTTATTGACTTGTACCTGCTCATACATATTTTTAAGAATCGGTCGTGGGGAAACATCTTTAAATGAAGACAAATTTGACATTTTGGAATTATTTTGTTAAACGACGCGAAAATTTAATTTTGTCTAGCATAAAATTAACATAGGTAATGAAAATTCTTTATCATAATCATTATCGAAAAATCAACTCTCTTGCTAAAAAAACATAACATCAACCATTTGTTGTTTTAGCAATATTTGTAACGCTTAAACCTTATTGAAAAATTTTTAAAATAATGTAGGAGAAAGCAAATAGTTAATTTTGCTAAGAAGCTTTTTTCAGTTCTTATTGAATTTGACGTTTAGTAAATTTTGACGTTTAACAAGTAGTGGTTGGTATCGGTAGCGTAAAAATGTGGTAGTTGGAACACATTAATATAGTATTATAATTTTCTGCGAAACGCATGTACAAATACGAATTTTAGCGATATAATTGAAAATTTTTCAGAAAATATCATATCCATTTTCCACAAAATGGACATTCAAATCATCTAATTTGGAACCACTGAAAACTTCAACAACCAATGCTTATTTAACTAGCAGAATCATCGTACTTCCATCAAGCTTGGGTATCAAAGAAGCTTTTTTAACAATTTATCCAAATGGATATAAAGATGAAAATCGAGGAAAATCTTTTATTTCTTTAAGTGTTATACTTGAAAATGAAAAGAAAGTTGAAGCTATTGCAACTTTGTCAATTAATTCTGGAGCACATTCACATGAATTTGCTCATATTTTTGAAAAATCTGAAACGCCTACTATAATGGTATGTTCAACTGAAGATTTTTTTGATGCCAAAAATGGTTATATTTTTGATGGAAAAATGAACCTTGAAATTAAAGGATACATTATTGTTAATAAGGGAGAATCTCATTTTGCTTTGTTGAATAATGGTAATAAGATTTTATCAAAAGAAAAGAATTTTAAGGTTATTGTTGGTGAAAATGAAATTGATGTAAGTTTGTTAGCGTAAAAAATTATTTTTATGCCTTTTGTCATAGGTTAATAAGGAATTGCTAGCTAGTGTTTCGACAGTATGGGAACGAATGCTTCAATCTGGAATGAAAGAATCCATTGAAGGAAAAATGGAGATTACTGATTTCCCATTCAAGATTGTCGAAGATGTTATCAAGCTTATCAATGGTATTTCACCAACTTTTACTCTTGAGGATATGCTTCCATTATTAGTATTCTCTGATAAATATGATATCCAGCTTATTAAGGTACGTGTCCATATTTTACGCTTTGTTACTTATTCCTTTTTTTCAGGACCTTGTTGAAGACCGTTTGATTAAAGAAATGTTACCATCAAATGTCTGCCAGCTTATCCATTTTTCTAATCTCTTTAATGCTCAAAAACTTTATGATAAAAGTTCAGAATTTTTTATCAAATGTTCAAGAGATTCTGTTGCTGTTAATGATCTTGATCTTATCGATGAAAAAATGTTTTACAAAATTTTTTCTCCAACTTTTCCTGCTTTACCGGTTTGATGTTCTTTTTTGCTTCTGCTTTTTTCTTATTATTGAATGTTGACTTCTTTTGAAAATAAAATCGTTTAAAATCATGGTTATGTGTTGTTTTAACATTTTTTAAGCAAACATTTGTATTAAGTTCAAGTGTTAAAATTTAGCTAAAAGAGAAGTAAAACAAACACTGGCACAAAACAACTTTTTTAACAGCAAAATAACAAATATATTCAACACTGGAAAAATTTAATTTGTGTTGAGACAAAAGTTAACAATTTTTTCCGAAGTTAAAGTAAGGGATAGCTATGGACAAAATGCTAGCTGCCGAAAGCTCGATCTGTGGATTTAATAGATATATCGATAAAGCTAATAAGTAGCAGACGATATCTATTTTTGTTACAGAAATTTTGATGTCGAAGCTTTTAAAGAGGTGTAATAGCAACGATAACTTAAATAATCCATTAATACTACATTCATAATATTTGAAAAGTATTCATTTTACAGAAGTTTGGATATTTTATAACAGAAATAGATATCGTCTGCTATTTTCTAGCTATTTATCTACTAAATCCACAGATCGAGGATTCCGCTGGTAATATTTTGTTTCTAACTATCCCTTACTAGACAAAATATGGGGCCTCAACTTGAGCATCATTTGGATACCTCAACAAAATCATGTGGTACAAATTTCGATCCAAATGTAAAAAGCGGCTAAAATGTTTTTTGATAATCATTTTTAAAAATTTTTTGTCAAAGCTTCTTCATGAAGAAAATAACAACTAATGATAATAATTAAGAGCAAGTTTTTTTTGAACCGCTTTTTTTAAAATTGATTTTGCGAAAAACGATAAAAAAACTTCAAATTTTTTATAGTGCAGAAGAAAAAAGTAAACGAAGGAGGAGCATTCACACACAAGAAGAAGATATAGATAGAAAAAAGAGATAAATTCAATCGCATTCTTTTTTTCACTTTCTAAAAAAATGTTGTCTTCTTTTTTGATGTTTTGCAGAAAAAGAAAATGAATTATATTTTTGTTATTTTTTTAATTGTTGCTGCATTTTTTTCCGTAAACGTTAATTCACAAATTCAAGAATTTTCACAATGTGGTGGAAGCGGGAAAAAGTTACCAAAAAGTTGTAAAACAAATAAAAGTGGATTTTTATGTTGTAATGATGGAATTGAAGGAATTATTAATGATGCAATGGATGAGCTAAAAAAAGAACGAGCTGCAAAGGGGCTAAAATTTAATGAATTTAATTTACAAGCTTTGGCGAATAGAGTTGGAGTAAGTGATTTTGTATGCAAATTTTTGAGGCAACTTTTGCCGGTAGACGTTTCCAACTGATGTTGGAGTTGAAGCCCCATATATTCCCAAAATACTCGTCATAGTAAGGGATAGTTAGGGACAAAATATTAGCTGCGCAATCTTCCTCCTAGTAAATCTATTGATATAGCTAATAAATAGCAGACGATAACTATTTTATGTTATAAAATATCCAAAATTCTGTAAAATGAATACTTTTCAAATATTATAAATGTATTATTAATGGATTATTTAAATTATCCTTGCTATTAAACCTCGTTAAAATTGTCGGCATCAAAATTTTATAACAAAAATAGATATCGTCTGCTATTTATTAGCTATATCCATATATCATTTAAAAAAAACTTTTATTGAGATAAAACATGCCAAAGATTAAAATAGTTATGAAATTTTTAAAACTTGTTTTAAATTTTAATAAGTTATACATTGAATTTTTTTATGAATAAACTACAGGAGCAGGGAATTAATTGAAACAAATTTTTACAGTTGTTTGTTTGAGCTCAAAAGAGGGTCCTTGATTTTCGGTTGTGTTAAAGCTATTTCTCTGAACCGTTTAAAAATCGAAGCAAAATTAAAAATATTTCATTTTCGAGAAATTCAAATAGTTTGGGTTTTCTCTTGCAATCTAAATAACACTTTCATTACCGTAATTATAACATTTTCAGAACAAAGCTGAAGACCGTTTTAATGCCACTTTTGAAACTGTTGTTGGGATTAGCAATTTTGCTTCAAAAACTCGATTCAATGGTGATTTGCTTTGTAAAGCTAAAGCTGGTCGAAAGTAAGTAATTTATGAAACAAAGCAGTGACGATAAAAGCTTCACTTGTGATGCATTAATGATAAAATCATTGCTGCCAGTGACGCGACGGTTTTTTACCAGTTTTTTTATCTGTAATGCAAATGTAACATTGTATTCTCTATAATCTTTTAGATTTGTTTTATCCTATGCTACTGCAAAGAAAAATAAAGGATCTGGTTGGACTGCTGCAGCAGCTGCTGCTGTAGCACGAGATGATCCATTTATTGGTCCAGATGAATTTGATGGAAATTTTCATACCTATACTTGGAGAGATTGAATAAATTTGATTATATCATATAAATCTTTAAAAATATGTAAATTTTTAAGCTATATGCATACATTTATCTGTAATCTAAGAAAGTAATAAATAAATTTAATTTTTTACGATTAACAAAATATGCATATTTTTGAATGTAAGAAGCTTATAAATTATTTCTACAGTTATTGCTGTATTGCAGATTCTGATAAAGCTACGTTTTAAACAATTTTTATCGATATCATAGCACCTGAGGATTTGGCTTATCCTTTTGTATTTCAAAAAAAGTTACATTGCAAACAATCAAATATTTTCTTGACATTCAAGTTCAGTAATACCGTTTCTATCACTAAAATTCAAGGGCATAAAAATTTTCAAGAATGTCTTTTTCCAATTTGCCTTAAAACAAAGTTTATGAGGGGTTTCAATCATCCAATAGGATTTATGCAAATTTTAAGCGCTATTAAATCGAAAAGCAGGTATTAGCTCAAATGAGTAGCACATATTATTGCTTGCTATTCGTTGCTATCTCGACAATTTTTTTCATGAGGTTTAGAAAAATGTGTTTTCATCAACAGTTTTTTTTATCAGAAATTTTTCAACAATAAATAAGTTTAATCTAAATGTAGCAAATACAACTTGTTTTAGCAAGCAAAAAACGGCATTTTTGATTTACAGGAGATTAAAATGTTGCATTCAAGCACAATGAATGAAATATACCTGACAGTACGCTTCTAAATTTTTCCTGTAAATTTCAAGACCATTACATGCCCCAAATTTTTTAGTTGTGTTCGAAAAATTCGTCAATTAAAACGTCGTAAATTTTTTGTAGTTATAATTAAATAAAAAATAAATAGCGGGGGGATATCACTACGTCATCTACAGTAGTTATTAAATGGAGATCGAATTCATTTTTAAACGCGCAATAATTATCGGAAAAAAATTTTGCTCTATTTTTCTTCTATCATTCTTTATTTCATTTAAATTATCATCCAAAAAATAATTTTGCTAAAAATAAGAAAAACGAGAAAACTAAACGGGAGGATATCTTTTATTTTCAGTTGCAGAAATAGCAATTATAAATGAATTGCATGTGAAGAAAAAAAGAGAGAGAGAGAAACCGATATCATCGGCTCTAATTAGTGCAATAAAGAATTACAGTAAACATATCAACTATCAACAAAAATTTGTATACGCTTCCGTAATCATGTTTTTCAACCGTAAATAAATGATGTTAATTTCTTACAACTGCCTCCGTAAAATAACAAAAAAAACGGAAAAAAATCAACAATTTTTTTTCCGATTTCGATGAAGAAATTTCACTTTTCTTTGAATTTACTCAATCAAAATAGAAAGAAAGAAAAAATAATTCAGGTCGCTGAAGACATTTAAATTTTATTTTTATAGTCCATTAAATTTACCGCTATTTTTGCAAAAAAAAACTTTTTTTTCTGTTGAAATAATTAGAAAAAAGTTTATAGTGTTTTAAATAAAAAAATTAACTCGTTTTTTTATTCGCTTGCGCAAAAGTGCATTTTTATTTAACTTTTAATGTAGATACATTAAACTTTCTTTCAAACTATATACACTTTTGTGAACGTTAAAAATGTAGTTAATTAACTAACTTAACGAGCTGCTTTTTTTACCGAAAAAAAGAAATCGGAAAAGAAAACTTTTTTTCTTTTCTAAATTCAAACCTTTCTAAAATATGTCGTCATTTTTAGAGGTATTTTTCAATTATTTTAAATTTATTTTCTTCTTTCTTCTTTCTTTCTTTTCATCAATGAAAATTAGATCAAATGCTGTCAGTAGCTATTTGGGTCTTTATCTTATTTCATCTACCGATGCTGGAGGCATCGTCATACTGTAGTAGGAATACTCTACCATATAGTATTGAAGTAAGTTATGATTACCAAAGGGAATTAAAGCGGTTTGCCTCAAAAATAGTTTATGTAACTCTTCAATAGCTCAAAGAACTTTATCATTAAACATTCTGACTGTAATTTTACTAACAATGTTTTTAGGTAACAGAAACCAATGAATTAATTCTAACTTGTTCAAGGCCAAAGTCAAAATGTCTAAGGTATATTCAACGAAGTCAATTAAGTCATATCGTAACTCGTCCAGCAGTAAGTTATTTTTTTTTATAAAAATGATTACATTGTTTGTGTGTTGACTTATGTTTGTATTGCCTATAAGTATTAAGCGTGCTAAAAAAAGATTCAGCATAATGATTGTGCCATGGCATATTTTTTTGTCACTATTTTGGATACCTTGAAATTTTATGGTTTTTTTAAATGCGCCATTGGTTTTTTGATAAATTTTCAAAAGTTTTGTGCCATGACATTTTCGGTTTGAAAAAAAATTTGCATTCAAAAAAGTAGTCTTGCCAACTAATTTGTGTCAATAGCTGACTCCAATATATTTATAATGTCATGGCATTTTCATTTTATTTCTGCTATTAATTGCTTACATTTCAGCTTTGCAGTAACCGTTTTCAATCAACAAAATGCACTGGTGATGGTCAATGGATTGATGGCATTTATCCTTCTTCAGCAACATATAATTTGAATATTACATGTTGTCAAAATGATGCTTTAAAATCTGCTAAATTTTTTAAAACATACAATATTAAAATCAATGAAAAAGTGGTTGGGGGAGAAATTAAAGTTCTTGGAAAAGTTGTTGGATTTTTGTATATTAGTAATATTGTTAAAGTTGTTGATGGTGATGATGAACAAAGGTAAGAACTATGAAAATTAAACAGCATAAAGCCAAAGTTTTGATTTCTATTTCTTTATCTGTAAAAATCTTTACACGAATATCCATATTTTAAATGTCTTTTAAAACTTTAATTTTGTAAAAACTGAAATTTTTGGTTAAAGCAAATTTTAGGCAGTATCGCAATATCAATTTTATTTTTGTTATTTGCGATCTAAGAAAGTCTATTTTGATTTCGGTTAGTTTAGAGGCCTCATATTTTGTCTAAATACTCGTCATAGTTAGGGATAGTAAGGCACCAAATATCATCTGCTGAATCTTCGATCTATGGATTTAATAGATAAATGGATATAGCTATGAAATAGCAGACGATAACTATTTTTGTTATTACGATTTTGATATCGATAATTTTAAAGAGATATAATAGCAAGGATAACTTAAATAATCCATTAATAATACATTTGTATTATTTGAAAAGTATTCATTATGAAGAATTTTGGATATTTTATAATAAAAATAGCTATCGTCTGTTTTTATTAACTATTAACGATATCCATTGTATTGCTATTTAGTTTCAATTTCGGCTTTCTTCTTTTAGATTGGCACTTATTTACTTTATCCCCCCCCCCTTCAATTTATTTTTTCATTTTCTCTATTTTACAAAGCTTAAACTTAAGCTTTGTAAAATCAAAATTAAGCTTTAAAATGACATTTTTGTATAATATGTAAATTTTTTGATTATAATAGTATACTATGTTTCAGGACTTCTTATCAAGTATTTGTAAATCAACTGCCATGCAAAATTTCAAGAATGGAAAAATATTCATCAAAATTAAATTCATCAAGCAAAGAATCTGGAACAATGAGAAATATTGACACAGCAGCTATTGTTAAACCATACGATATTGGAGATGATGAAGATGAAACAGTATCAGTGGAATTTGGAACATGTGGACGAGAAAATTATATTGATGAAAGGAATGTAGTTGAACAGCCGTGTGCTACTCTGCCGGTGCAGTATGCTAAGGAGATGGAAAGAAATTTGCATAATCAGCAAGTGGTGTTGGAGAGAATAGAATTGCCGGAAGAGCATGTCGAAGAAAATTTGCATAATGAGCATTTAGTGTCTCAAGTGGTCTTGGAGCAAAAACTTTTTCAAGCTCCAATTTTCGTCCCACCGCGAAATCAATCACTTGCACTACCTTTAACCCCATCGACTCCATCAACTCCCACAAGCACCTTCACTCCAGCTGAAACAACTATTGTCCCATTAATAGGAAATGGGAATCGAGCAGAAGATCACTCCGTCGATTTTAGTGGCCCTAAAATTCCTGATGCACCTTTGTCGATTGAAATTGAAGAAACAACTACAACAGAAGAGCCAAAAACTACAGCACCCCGTGATTCTGATGAAGAATATGATGAGGATGAAGTCGAGGATGATGATCATGAAGCAGATTTTGGTGGATGTCAATTCCCTGATGAAGATGAATTTTCTGAGAGTAGTGATGGGAATGCGCAGAGTAGCAGTAATAGTAATACTAATAGTAACTCGAATTCGAATAGTAACTCCAATAGTAATTCCAATTCCAATTCCAACTCCAACTCCAATTCTAATTCTAATTCTAATTCTAATTCCAATAGCAACTCCAACTCCAACTCCAATTCTAATTCCAATAGTAACTCTAACTCTAACTCTAATTCCAATTCCAATTCCAATTCCAATTCCAACTCGAACACCAACACCAACACTAACACTAACACCAATTCCAACTCTCCACCCCAAATCATCCAAAACCCCTCAAACCCCTTCCAACCAGCAATGCCTTTCCCGAATATCCCCAACATCCAAGCCCCCATCCCTCCAAATCAATTCCCACCATATACTGGAATGAATCCACCAATCCTTCCTGGTTTCGGTGCTGGTGCAGGTGCATGCTTTGCAGCTGACGCAATCATTAAAACTTTGGACGGAGACGAAAAACGAATGGATGAGCTGGAAGTCGGTGACTGGATTCTCTCAGCTGGGGATGGAAGAATGGGGTATAATAAAATTGTTTCATGGTTACATCGAATGCCAAATGTTACAACTGATTTTATAAAGGTTACATTGGAGAATGGAAAAATGTTAAAAATTACAAGAAAACATTATATTTATAAAATTGATTGCTCTGGTAGGTGGATTTTTTTAGTAGTTCAGGATACACGGCAGCCCTGAAAGATGAATGAAAGAAAAAAAATTTTCTTCGCACCATGTTTCCTTTGTTCTTTTGAGCTTTTTCACAGCTCTAGATCTCGGCTTATTAGTTATCTTTTTTTGTGATTATTTGATAGATCGATTTATTTGGATCTTATCTTGACTTTAGCACGGCAGATTTTTAATTTATAAATTTAAAAAAAAGGTATTACCTTTTTAAGATTAAGCTCAAAAAGATAATAGAAAAACAAAGGAAAAATTTTTTCCCACCTTTCTTTTTTCTTTTAGACAGATCTGCCCTTAAAAATCATGCAAATTCTTTCTAAATTCAGTTGATTTTTTCTTTAGAAACCTTAAATGCTTTGAGACTTTGATCTATCAAAACTTGCGTTTTCCTTTTCACTTTAAAATTTCGCCGTCATTTTTGGACCAAAACAATTATGCAAATTTTTGCATTGCAATATTATCATTTTCGATCAAAGCTGTTAATAGTTAGATTAGTTAGAAGTTTTCGTTCGAAATTTTAATTTATGTTCATTAACGCAAATATTATAACTGAAAATTTGGTTTTCAAAAACTTGATCAATTATGCAAATTTTTGTCATTTTTCAAAAATTGCCAGTTGTTTTGGTGTTTGTAAGTTCAAATTTCAAATTTCTAAATTTAATAGAACCCATTCATCAAAATTTAAATATGCATTTGTGCACCTCAAAAATTGTAATGTCTTTAATGAAGATAAAAATTTGCGTAATTTTCTCATATCTAAAACAGAATCCTATATTTTAGCATCGAGTTTTTTAATCACCACTTTAACGCAATTAAAATGAATGCAATTTTTCAGCGAATAAAACCCGTGACTTTTCATATCATTCCATTCAAGCTGAAGAACTCCAAGAATCTGATTGTCTCCTCTCCCTCAACCACAACAATCGTCTTCATACTTCTCGAATATCGAGCATCAAAATAATTCAAGAAACTGGCATCTACGCCCCACTAACTGATAGCGGAAACATCATTGTCAATGATATCTTTGCAAGTTGCTACAGTGAAATTGATAATCAGCCGCTATTCTTTACTCTTCCAACTTTAAATAAATATTTTGAGCTTTTTGTTGAAATATTTAGATTATTTTTTGATTCAATTTTTGTGACAAAAAAGTCTGTACAAAATGAAATTGATCTTATCCCAGGAATATACAGTTTACTGAATGTTGTTAAAGTTGTGATATAAACTACTGTAATATTTGTTTTATTTTTAGTTGATGTAAATATATGTATGTAATTAAATCAATAAACACTTTTCTTCTTTGAAAAGTACTTCGTTAAATAAATGACCCCTTTTCTTTTACTTTCATCAAATTATCCATTTTTCTCTTTCATATCCGTGTAATATCCGATTTATTCGTTTCCTATTTTAGTGTGTGATTTATCACATATTGTTGTGAAGAAATGTGAAGGAAATTGGTTTCATTTATTTTCTTTTTTTGTTTGTGTTCAATTTTTTTAATTATCTCGAAACACTAAAGTTAAGGGCAAAAAATCAGCGGCTACTTTTGTTATAAAAATTTTGATGTCGATGATTTTAAAGAGGTGTAATAGCAAGGATAACTTAAATAATCCATTAATATTCCATTTATAATATTTGAAAAGTATTCATTATGCAGAATTTTGGATAATGTATTACAGAAATAAGTATCGTCTGCTATTTATTAGCTATATCCCCATGTCTGTTAAATCCACAGATCGATGATTTAACCACTGATATTTTGTCACTGATTATCCCATAACTAGACGGGTATACATGCAAAACCTCTTCGGTTAAAGTAGGAACCGTTCGAGTTACTGTACTTTAATTATAGAGTTTTTTTATTTTTTTTATAGTGTCACTGTCACATGAATAAAACATTGTATTTTAACATTAACTTAATAATGATAATTCCGTTACAAAATAAAACAGCCTACATTAACGAAAAAATTAATCAGACAAAAAAAGATCAATGAGATTGTAATCATTAAACTTCGAAAAAATGCATTATATAAAAAATTTTTAATTTTGCGCAATATTTCAGTAAAAATAGAAAAAAATATATAAAAGAAAATCGAAGAAAAAAGAGTTCATTAAAATGGACAAAAAAATGTGTTTGACTTTAGGTCATAATTATTATACAAAGAACACATCACAAAATTGATATTTATTTAGTCCAAAACCGCCTACATAAAATATTTTAGAATAAAGGGATCAATTCGTTCAACATCAGAAAAATGCATTTTTTCTTTAAATTTGTGAATGAATGAATTTTTTTTGCGCATGAAGAATAAAAAAGACCAAAAAGAAATCGTAAGGAAGAGTTCAATTAAATCATACAAAATAAAGTGTTTTGATTTAATTGGTACACATTGTAGTAGATTAAACATTTTTTTGAAAATCCATTAACATCCATTGAAATCAGTTAGATCAGAGAAAAATAAAAAAAAGAATCTTTTTTATGCAAGAAAATAAATGTTCGAAGATGATCAAAAAACATTTAATTGTATTACCACTATAAATTGTTTAACCACAATGTGTGCTACTATAAAAATTTTATTAAATATTATTTTTCTGTCGACATTTTTAAGTTTTGGTTATGCATGCTTTCGAAATCCAAATGCTGAAAATGGTCCTACTATTACAACTGGAATGATGATGGAACCAAGTAAGCGAATATTGTGTCAACTACTAGAGATAAAAATTGATGTGTTTATGCAAATTTTGCTTTATCATTCTGTGTTTACATGTTCTGTATTTGCATAACTAATAACACTTTTTTTAGTTTGTGATCCAATGGCATCATGTACATTTCCAACTTTGAGTGGTCCTACGGCTGATCCTGTAGGTCCTCCAGATCCAATGTGTATTTATCATGTTAATCTTAAATGTCCAATGATGATGATGATTAAAGTAAGTAGCGTTTCGTGATGCTTAAAGGGAAGTGTTGCGTTGAGGGATATGGGGAACCGGAAAGGAAGTCCCAAATTAGCAAAACTCTGATTCGTTAAAAATTATGCTAAATAAATGTTTATTTTTTGCACTCATAAAATATTATTTATATTAATGTTTTTAGTTCAACATGGTTGATACTTTTATGATGATGAAAATGATTACATGTAAGCCGGGAGATACTGCATACAGCTATGATAATATGGGAGTTGAAACGACAATTACTTCACCTGTTGAATGTATGTGATATGAAGCTTTGTTAAAATGGTTTAATGTTTGAAAAAGACGATAATAAAAGATGTCTTAAAACGATGTTTTAAAAAAAGATTTATTATTGAAGCATTTTTAGGATAATATTATTATAATATTTTTATTGATAAAACTACATACATAAAAAGTATAAACTCGAGAACCTCTTCCATATAAAATTTTGTCATTCGGAAACATTTCGCCAAATGACGCGAAATTCAAATTTGGCGTGGCGTCAGCTAAAAATAAATTAAGATTATGAAAGGTCCAGTCTTTCCTGCACGCGCTGGTGAAGCAATGAATCCTCCAGCTTCAAAAATGACAAAAAAGCGTCCATTTGAAAATTTCGTCTGAAATATGAAAAACGCTGAAAAAAATTTTTTTCTGTTTTTCAACAAAAAATACCAATTTTCAAGTGTATGCCATTTTGTAATTTTTGAAGCCGGAGGGTTCATTTTTTCACCACTGTGTGCAGAAAAAAGCCTGGATTTTCATACTTATAACGATTTTTGTTTCTTACAACAGCTGTAAAATCAAACAAGAAAGATCAATGAGGCCATTAAACATCGAAATAAAACTTTTTCGTCGATTTTCCATTAAAAATAAAAAGACAAAAAATGCATTAAAAAGATAAAAGGTAATCAAAGGAAAAATGTCATTCAAATAGACAAAAAAATGTGTTTTATTTTAAGTTGTGCATTGTAGAAGACTACAAAAATGATGATAAAAAATTTTTAAAAGTCCATTAATAGAATCATATAGACAAAAATAGAAAAAAGAAACTTTTTAGTACAAGAAAATAAAAGTTCATAGATGATCCAAAAAAAAGTGTTTCGTTTTATTACCACCTCTAATTTTATTATTGCAAAATGTGCGTTTCAAAGTTTCTATTAAATATTATTTTTCTTTCATTTTTAAGTTATGGTTGCTATGGATGCTTTCGAAATCCAAATGCTGAAAATGGCCCTACTATTACAACTGGAATGATGATGGAACCAAGTAAGCGAATATTGTGTCAACTATTAGAGATAAAAATTGATGTGTTTATGCAAATTTTGCTTTATAGTTCTGTATTTGCAGATTTAATAACATGTTTTAGTTTGCGATCCAGTGGCATCATGTACATTTCCCGTTTTGAGTGGTGCAATGGCTGATCCTATAGGTCCCCCAGATCCAATGTGTATTTATCGTGTTAACCTTAAATGTCCAATGCCGATGATGATTTTAGTAAGTAAACTTTTTTTAATTAAAAAATTTAAAAGATTTTGAAGACTTTAAACTCTGCGTGATATTATTTAAAAGACATGTTATGGATCTTATTAACATTAACAGTTATGCATCATTTTTACTTTTTTTACATACATACATTATTTTTAAAATAAATATTATTGTCAACTTTTTTTTAGTTCAACATGGTTGATACATTTCCCGGTACGAGGCAAATAAGATGTAAGCCAGGTGATACTGCTTACAGCTATGATAAAATGGGGGTTGAAACAACAATTACCTCAGATGTTGAATGTATATGATATGAAGCTTTGTTAAAACTGTTAATGTTTGAAACAAACGATAATAAAAAAAGATTTATTATTGAAGCATTTTTAGGACAACATTCTTATATAATATTTTGATTAATATTACATACATAAAACGTTTTTTAATAAATAACACAAAGAACAGTGCATTGTGAAATTGATATAATTAGTTTAAATTTAAGATTGGCTACAGTAAAGAAAAATATTTTCAACTAATACGTTCAATGAGGTTCTATTTATTTGACATCCCAAAAAAATTCATTTACCTTAAATTTTCATGAATGTGCCCTTTACTGCGCAAGAAAAAAAAAGATAAAAAAAGAAATCGGAGGGAAAAGAGTTCATTAAAATAAACAAATAAATGCATTTTAATTAGTTCTCATTACAGAAGACTACAAAAAGAGCAACAAAAAATAGTTTTCAAAAATCCATTATTTTAATATCCATTAAACATAAATATGACAGCAGTGTTCAAATTTTTTCTTCCGCAAAAAAAGTAAAAAAGAAAAAAGTAAAAGTGCACTTTTATTCGACTACATGAGTTCAAAAAGAAAAAAATGATCGAAGAAAATTTATTTCTTAATGTATCTTTTAATTTTTTTGTTAGTTTTTATCAATCTTTTAACATTTCATTGCTGTTATGGATGCTTTCGAAATCCAAATGCTGAAAATGGTCCTACAATAAATACTGGAATGATGATGGAACCGCGTGAGTTTTGCAAAAAGTGGAGATTATAGTCTCTAAAAACACTGCTAGTTTTTTTCACAAATTGAGCGCTTATTATGCTTATACGAAATCACAATTGTAAGCTACAGAAATCCCAAGTGACTAACTATGGCTTATTTTTTTAGTTTGCGATCCATCAAGCTGTTCATTACCAGCTGTAAATGATGCAATGGTTGATCCAATAGGTGCTCCAAATGCTATGTGTATTTACCGGCGAATGGTTAAGTGTCCAATGATGGTAAATATTATTGTAAGTTTTTCTTTAAAATAAAAATTTGAAAGCCTTTATTAAACAATAAAAAAATGCAATTGATTACATTAATGCCAAATTTTAAATATAATGTTTATTCTATAGCTCATTCCATGATTATTTAAATGTCATTTTTTAGTTTGATATGACTGATATATTCACTGGCACAGCACAAATCTTTTGTAGACCTGGCAATACATACTTCAGCTATATTGATGAATTTATGGTTGAAAAAATGCTTACAACATCAATTGAATGTGATATGTGACATTGGTAAAAATTATTTTTTTATTGTTAAATGCCTAAAATAAATATAAAATGCATTTATAAATCATCACAATAGCAGTATTTTTTTGTTTTTTTATTTTACAACCTTCGCAAAATGTTTATCATTTTATTTTTACCCACATTTCTAAATGATTTCAATAATACAGAAAGAAGGACATGCAAATATATTGATATGGGTAAACATAATATCTATTTATCCATTGAAAAAAAGAACATTTTATTTACGATTGTAGATTTTATGAAACTTCACAGTGAATATCGTAATTTATGAGCATCTCATTCACCTTTTTATCAAAGGATTGTCTGTAGTCTTCATCAACGTCGTTACTAAATTTAATTTCAATAGCAGCTTGAGGGAGTACAAATTTCTAAAAAAAAGTGTTTAAGAGATCTTAAGAAGAAGAAGAAAATAAGTGACAAAACAATTTTTTTTGCAATGTATGAATCTCTTTTCTTTTTCAATAGCCTCTGTGAAAATTTTACCTGAATGAAAGTAGCAAACAATTCATTAAAAGTTTGTGGCACATTAATTAGTGCAAAATTTGTAATATTTTTTTCTCGATTCAGCTTTGCAAGGTTTTCTGCCGTTTCAGGAACAAAAATATCTTCAAACATTGTAAATCTAAAATATCTTTTTTATGCACAGAAAGCCATTGAAAATTCATGATACCCCATTACAGATGCAGCCGGAAACTTTGATACAATATTTTCAACTTTCAGCTTTTGAGACATGTTATTTCGTACAGTAATATAACGGCAAAATACATTTTTAATTTTTTGTCCTGATAACATATCAAATTCACATTCAGATAAATTTTGATCATATAATTCAAGGTGTAAAATTTGTTCACAATTTATTTTTTGAAGTATTAGTGAAGTCGCATTTGGAAAATCAGTGGAACTCACTTGTAACATATTTGTTACTGTCATGCCATTCATGCCATGAAAATTTAAACTTCTAGCATTCAAAAACAAAGATTCTTCAAAAAATGTTGATTCACAATCATCAAATATTCCACAGCGATAACAAAGTAATTTCTTGTGCTTTATAAAAAAATATTTGCAACTTTGAAAAAGTTTTTGTAGAACAATAGAATTTGATGATTTTAAAATATAATAAATATAATTGAAATATAATGAAAAATCTTGAATTTTAGCATTTTTTGGACAAAAGCTTAGTGACAGTGATTTCTTCGGCTTTATATAAAACTCATTTTGATTACTTTTGGAATTAACAAATTCTTTGAGTTCAGTTTCTAAGCCAGGAAGTGGAAAAATAAACGGCAATTCATCTTTGTTAGAGCAGTGATAAAACCATTCAAAATAATTTACAAATATTTCATCGTTGCTGAATTTGTTTACTCCTCTAATACATTCTAACAAAACACTTGCATTATCGTAAGAATCAAAAGCTCGGAAAAATTCTATAATATCAATCCACCAAAAAGATACATTGTAGAAATTGTTGTTCATTGTGATAACTTTAGAAATATATTCATCCATCATAAAAATATCATCAATAAAAAGCCTACAATATCGTGAATACACGGTTAACATCAATGCTGGATTAGTATTTGACAAAAAATTAATATACGATTTCCATAAATCACGGTAATGCGGGCATTCTCCTAGTTTGTATTCATAGCTTCGAATAATGTAATCTTTTTCACAATGTTTTTCTACTATTTTACACCACCATGTTTCTGTTTCATTTTCTTTGTTCGTTAAAAATGTTTCAAGTAAATTCTTTGAATTGTGATATGTTTTTAAAGTTTTTGAAGAAAGAAAACGTGCTTAAAATTGATGTCGTGAGGATTTACATATGTGACATAAAATTTAGTTAGAGAAAACTTACTACCATATTTTTCACACATTTTTTTGCTCCATATTAATGAAAAATTTGGAAATTGTAAAGTTTCTTCGATAACTTTCATTGAAGTTGGCTTATACCTCGATAAGTTTGCAGCATCAGTTGCAAAATCATGTGATAAAAATAAATGCTGGCCAATACCGTACTAAAAATTTCTTAGATGTGAAATGGTAAGGAATACATTAAATGATATATGCCTGAGGGATTAAGAAAAGCCAGCTCATCTATGAAACAAAAAAGAACTTTATTATCAAGTTTTTTTGAATCTTTTTTTAAATAATTTGTCATTGTTACGGGTATATATGTTGATGTTTTAACACCAACGTTTTTCACGACAAACCTGAAAAGTGAATGAAAGAAAAAAAAGAGGTGTGAAAAAGACTTTTATTCACACTTTTTTCCTTTGTTCTTTTTTTTTGTTTGTCTATTGTCTTTTTGAACTTATTCTTAAAAAGCTAATATCTTTTTTAAAAAATTGTATTATTTAAGAAAATGCCGTGCTTAAGTCAAGATAAGATCCTAAGAAATCGATCTATCAAATTATCATAAAAAAGCTAACATATAAGCCGAGATCTAAGGCTGTGAAAAAGAGCAAAAGAACAAAGAAAAAAAGGTGCGAAGAAACTTTTTTTTTACACATCTCTTTTTTCTTTCACTCACCTTTTTTTATTAGACGGGTCTGCCATGTTTTACCTACCATCCATGTATTAGCTTCCATAATGTTTTTATTGCAAAAATGTTTTTTTGCTTCAGTAAATATATTATCTTTTCGACTTTTTAGTTCTGCGGCATTGAAATCAGGATATTCTGTTTTTTCTTCTTCCCTAAAATTTTATTGTTAGCAAATAAATTTGATCGAAAAAGCAAGGAATTGCCCTCAAACATGCATGTTGATTTTTTTCTTCTAACATACGTTTGCTGTTGGTGAATTTTTTTATTTTTTATTAAAAAAACAACCATACTTACTCTAACCATTTTTGCCAAATAAACGGTATTGTCGTATTTTTTTGACAAAATTCATAAAAAAGTTTCCTTATCTCTGCTAATGAAGATGATTTTGTTACGTTGTAAAATAATTCTGCTGCAGCAATTCTATAATATGGTGAAAAGTATTCCAATTCTATTCCAATTCATTTGGTAAATCCATAAATTTAAAAAAGAAATTTTCAATTAAACTGTAAACCAGTTTTTTTTGAATAAGGTCTTCTCAATTTGAAATTGGTGAATTTGTATTGCAAGTGAACTGTCCACAACATAAACACTTGAAAACCATTTATGTGACTCAGGTCATAAACCAATAAACAAAAGGGGGAATGAGAAAAATGAGATGTGCAGATTATTCGGGAAAATCTTTCACTTTTTTATATGTTTGGTTTTTCTTAAAAAAATGCAAAAGCTTTAAGGCGAAAAAAATCAGCAATAAAGAAAAGAAAAATAATAAAGAATGATCAACAAGTGGAAAATTTTTTTTGAGAAAACAAACTTTTCATTCCCTAATAATGGTAACGACCTGACTGATAATAAAGAGAAAAAGTTTATTGGGCTTATTTAAATATTTTCTACAATTTTTTCTTATATGCCTATAATTATACTGTCTATTAGAGACGCATACATATATTTTTCAAGAAGAAATTTATCCTCCAAAATTTAAAGCTAAAAAATGGATTCTTCTAATTATCCACAACCATCCTCAAATCATGAACGAAATGCTGCAAAAAATGATTCATCAAAGCGTCCCATTTCCAATGCCACATATCGTCAACAAGCATGGTCATTGCCATATTCACTCATTTATTATATCACAAAAAATCCATCCACTCCAAAATGCTATGAAAAAATGATTCAAAGCTGCAAACATTTTTTCATCAAAAATCCTATACTTCTTGTTTCTAATCTTGTTCTTGAATATGATAAAACAAACGATTGGCATACTCGAATTCCATATATTTTTATTGATATGAAAAATGTTACAAATAAAATTTGGGTCACTGATATAATTCATATCTGGAGTTACAAGGATAGTGATGAACCATTGGAGCATGCGATTCTTTCTTCCATTATTCCAAAATTTTATAAATGTGATAACACCGGATTGCGTTTATGTAATCAAAATATCTCTTTGGATGATCTTAAATTTCTTGCAACAAAATGCGAAAAACTTGATTTTGAATACATTTTTGTTAAGAACAAAGACAATAGTATTGTTGAATTGGATAGGATTATTGAAGCACTTCCAAATGTTAAAGATTTTATGTAGTGAGTTTCATTTAAAAATTAATGTTTTATTTCTTACAGTTTTTTTTTGTACCGGATGATTATATCATAGAAATTTAGCGCAAAAAATTGCGGCTTTTGAATTTTTTGGGGTTTTGTTTTATATCTAAAAAATAATATTTTTAGCACTTTTGGAATTAAAGCTTCTAACTGTTTTTCAACCAATACTATCTCAGAGTTACTGAAAATTCCACATTTTCACAATATCACTCATCTTCGAATGTACAGTATTCCAAAAAGCTTTGATATCGAAACATTTTATGATTATATAAAGGTTAGCTTTTTTTGCATTAATAGAGGTTTTGGGAAGTTGTGAAAAGCAGAAATGTCACAAATAATGAAATGTGATTTGTGAAATTCCTTTGACAAAGATTTTGGCACTCATGAACACTTCGCTTAATCTTATTACTGTAGAGTTCATTTTTAGACAAATATGAAAACAAAACTTTCCCTTGAATTTTATGATGCTTATGACGACGATGATGATGATGAACTGTCCGATGCCTACAAAACTCGTCTTCAAGAAATTGTTAATGAAATTCTTGAAGATGAAAATCGTAAATATAAAGCTCCACATATTTCTTTTCCTGATAATGATTATGGTAAATGTAATAAATTATGGTGTCTTGCTAATCCACAATACCGTAGATGGAAACAGATTTCGGGGGCAGCAAGCCTTTGATCTTTTGCCGCTTTTGGCACGCGCCAATAAAAGATCAAAGAAATTCTGCCCACCCTTATATACGGCCTTGCTAATCCTAAATAATTATTTTTGTTGATATTTACAGGGATTTTTGTTTTGCTTTGTTTGAATTCTATTTTGTTACCCGTTTTTATTATATAAAGTGTTTTTTTTGAAACTTTCTTTAACAAATTTGTTTGTTCATATCTACAGACATTAAAAAGGGTACATTGTGAACCCTTTTTAATTTTTTTTATCTTCTCCAAAAATGAACGGATCATATTTTCTAAAAGCAATAACCTTTCTTTTCTATTTTTGCGCATTTTTGTTGGAATACTTGTTACAAAAAAAGGTTAGATATTTTGTGACGATTAAAAGCTATCTCAAAAAAAAGAACGCAGTTTTTGATGTTCTTTCGTCGATGTTGTTGGCTGGTTTTTGTCGATGAAAAAGAAAGAATCATCGCTGAAAGCAAAAATAGACAAAAATTTGAATCACAAAATCTTTGCATAAAAGACAGACATTTTTAGTCATCAATTTTTCATGCATGAATTTATGGTAACAATTTCATGATCATCTTTTTTTTGAATTAATAAATCATGGAATGCTTAATTGATATTATTGTTATTCTAATTACATTTTATGTTTGTGGAATTATTAATGGTGTAATTTTTGGAATTTATTATTTTGAGAAATGGTGTTTCAGTGATGATGCTGAAAATGAAGAAGAAGAAATAAGTAATGATGGTGATGCAGCTAGTAGTGAAGTTGATGATGACCAAAGTGGTATGTGTTTTTTGCTCAATTTTTCACTGTCATATCAGTTTAAATCAAATGTTTTTGTGGTTAAAAATAAAACATTCAAAAATGGAGCATTATCAACGCTAATCGTAGAGAGTTTCAACTCAATAAAGAGTGAGGGCCTGTAGACTCGTTTAGCTGTGGGATAGTTAGGGATAACATATCAGCAGCGGAATTCTCGATTTGTGGATTTAATAGATAAACGAATATAGCTAATAAGTAGCAGACGATAACTATTTTTGTTCAACAATTTTAATGATTTTTTAGAGGTGATACATGTATTAGCAAGGATAACTTAAATAATCCATTAATAATACATTTATAATATTTGAAAAATATTCATTATGCAGAATTTTGGATATTTTTTAACAAAAATAGCTGCTACTTTTGAGCTGTATTCATACATCTATAAAGTCCCCGATGAACAAGGTGATGGTTAAAAAATCCAAAATGCTTAATTTTTATAAGTTTAATGTTCGATTTATTATGGAAACAATTTTTGTGCTGCTGTAGCTCAATGGAAAACGCCGTAGACTTAGTATGCATAAGGTAGCCAGGTTTGCAATGCGGGGTCCATATTTGACCCTTAGGATAACAAAACCCAATAAACCTCATCAAAAAAATTCTAGTTGTTTTTTCTTCCAAGCTATATGAACAGTTTTTTTCCCATACTAGTTATTTTTTGATTTTTAAATCAGTTTTCACAAAAATAATTTAATATTTTTGCTTTTTTTTAGATGATGATAATTACGAAACGGATTCATCTGATTTTCATCTGCTCCTGAATGCTAAATGTCGAAAAGATGTTTGCAGGTATTTGTGACACAACTACTTTATATGAGCTCTTGGTACCTTCTAGAACACATTTGATATCACCTTCTAGAACGGGCGATTATACATTTCATTAATAATATTAATCATTAAAAATTTAGCTAAACAAAAAAATGAAAATTAATCTAGGGACCGGCAGCACACACTTTTTCTTTTCTTTTCTTTGACTTTTTTTCGTTACCGTAAGCCAAATACTAATACTTTTTTTTACAAACTTAAATTTGAACCTTCTAGATGTAAATTTTTACGCTGATTCCAAAAATCGCATTTTCGAAAAGGTTTTCTTTGGCACAAAGTGCCGAAAACGGCATTTTTTTGTGTTTTTTAAGGAAAAAACCCCTAGATCACGCGAGTTCACTAACAAGCTTAGTATCATTAGATAGCCTATAAAAAAATGCATCTTATGTAAGAAGGAAATCCACGCGAAAGCACGCGAAAAAATATGGCACGATAAAAACGGCATTTTTCAGCTTAAAAAAGTTCAAAAAGTCCTTCAAAAAAAGAAAGAGAAACAAGTCAGCTGCGTGTGCGTCTCTTCTTTTCTTTTTGAACCGGCTGCGAGGAAAAAAAGAGAAGGATGCACACACAAAAAAAGAGTGTTCGCTTTGACTTTTTTTGACGACGAAAAATTTTTGGAGCTTCAGATTTTCAGATGGCATTTTCGGCATTCTAAGTTAATTTTTAAATTTTTCTATTTTTATTTTCGTCTTATTCAGGGTCGAAAATACTATATTCTTACAAAAAAATACATTTTTTTCCAAAAAAAATTTTAAGTTGCCGGTCCCTAAATTAATCTTCAATTTTGTGAATGTGTTTGTGAATGCTATAAAATTCGTCTTCAAGAAATTCTTGATGACATACAAGAAACCGACGAGCATGAATATGGCTTTGTGCAAATTTCTGTTCCTCAATCTATTTTCTATAAGCATTTAAAAAACATTTGTTGTCCTCAGTAATACTATTTGTTTGTTTTTGTGTATGGTATTTTAATAAAATTTTTTATTAAGGATAAACATTATAGACGTATGATAAAGCATAAACTGACAAGGGACCGTTCTGAGATGTCACCCTGGGATTTCAACGGTAATAGCGGGAATCGATAGCTCATAGTAAGGGATGAAAAACCCCCAAGTACTAGCTGCCCGTTCGCCATTTCAGGATTTTAGTAGCATTTTGCTATTACACTATAAGTAGCAGGCGATGAACGTTTTAGTAAATGAATTTCGTCTATGATGATTTTGGATGGTTGAATATGGCAAAATATAATTTTTCATAGATAATTAATCATATCCCAAGCGTTTACAACCATCAAAAATCATCACAAACGTAATTCCTAAACTAAGGCGTTCATCGTGTGCTACTTACTGTGCAATAGTAAAATGCTACTAAAATCCAGAAATGGCGAACGGGCAGCTAGTACTTGGGGGTTTTTCATCCCTTACTATGAGCTATCGATTCCAGCTATTACCGTTGAAATCCCAGGGTGACATCTCAGAACGGTCCCTTGTGAAAATTATATCAGAGATTAGTGATATTTTATTGCTTTCTTAAAATAAGTGCAAAACGAGCTTCAAACATGTCATTCAATCAACAAAGAATTCTTATCACTTTTTGGGAGAGAGAGAAGCAGTTGAAAGCGGAACACCCAAATAAACTGACATTTTTTCAACTAGTATAAAATAAATCGATACTTTCAAAAAATATAAGAATCGTTTCTAGCAATGTTTTTTTTCTCTTGTTAATTTAAATTTGCTTAAATTTATTTGTTTTTTTATTTTTTAGGTATCAAACTGCAAATCTGCAAATAGCAGAATTCTCAATTACATTATGGACGTCCTTTACACTCCATCAACAAAACAAGCAGTTTTTCTTGCAACTTTTCGTCAACAAGTATTTCCGTTCTCAGATTCTCTCATTTATTATATCACTAAAAATCCATCCACTCCAAAATGCTATGAAAAAATGTGTCAAACATGCAAGCATTTTTTCATCAAAAATCCGATTCTTATTGTTCAACGCCTTCATCTTATTACAGATCACAACGAACACAAAGCTTTATTTAATGATAAACTAATTGATTGCAGTAAGCTTACAAGTAAAATTTGGATAACTGAAAAATTTGTTACAAGTAATTGGGAATCAAAAAAAGCAAAATTTTTTTCATCTATTGTTCAAAAAATTTATAAAAGCAATATTGCGGAATTAGAAGTATATTATCAAGGAATTGCATATAATGACTTTAAATTTTTTGCTTCAAAATGTCACAGTATTAAATTTTATAGTAATACTGTAATGAACGAAAATAGTATTATTTTATTGGAAAAAATTATTGAAATTGTTCCATATCTTAAAGAATTTGTTTAGTATGCAACAAAGGGAGCTTCCAGACCTGACGTCAGCAGTTTTAAGGGTAGATGGGGGTTAGTCAAAATCTGACGCTCCATACAAAAAGCGGAAAAGATCAAAGTAAAATACCTGATTTAAGGGTGGGTGGGTTTCAAAATTTCGGATTGTTTGCTGACGTCAGGTCTGGACGTTCCCAAATAAAAAAAATACGTTGAAATCACAAATTTTTGTTTTTTTAGCTGCCACAACAAAACCAGTTCAAAAGCTATTGGTCCAGAAACTGTTCCAGAATTACTCAAAATCCCTCATTTTCGTAATCTTACTGATCTCTGGTTATCTGAAATTCCTGAAGCCTTTGATATTAATGCTTTTTACAGTTATATTAAAGTAAATTCATACTGTAACCATTTTGTTGTATTTATCTTTTTATAATTACAGGAAAATAAGAAAACAAAAATATGGTTACATTTTAATGATGAAATATCTGATGCCTATAAAACTAGACTTCAAAAAATTGTGAATGAAATTATTGAAAACAAAAACCATAATTTTCAAGTTCCAATGATTATATTTCCTGGCAAAAATCAATCAAGTTACAAAAAATTATTGGATCATTTTAATTCATCATAATTATTATTTTGATAACAATAACCTGTATGTATTGCGATCAAAAAGCTTTGTTAATGCTATGTTATAAACTACTAATAATCAATAACATCTTCGTCATTATTTTATTCAAATTTTTGGCAGAAATACACAAATAATTAATACAACAAACACTTGCATAGTGTTAAGGCTTCTTTCCAAACACTTTCTTAGCAAAAGCTGTAACAGGATTTTTTGAAATTTTTTCTTTGATTGGTTGATAAAAACTTCCACCAATTCCACCATCATCGAATTCTGCACCACTAACAACACCACAAAAATATATGTTATTATCGCGGTCAGTAATAAGGTACATAAATGGATGATCAGCTGTAAATTCAATTGGCGGTGGAGGGGGCGGACTAAAACCAAATCCCTTTAAGTGTACAACAGTTATAGCGGCTGCTTCGGTTCCTTCTTCGTCAGTCTAAAAATATTGTTTTTGATCCAGTTCAAAAATGACAGCAAGATATCTCTTACAAAAATATATGCGCTGTGTAAAACAGAATCAATCATAATTGTTTTATCATCAGACATTCCTTCCAAATTTGCATCACTTCGAAAGAGAACTTTGACTCCCATGTTTTTCAATGTTTCAACAGCATCAAATTCTGTCTTAACTTCAAATCTTGGCATTTTTACAATTACTTCTACTCTCTCTTTTTTTGTCATATGTTTCATAAGTTCTTTTGCAGTGAGATTCTTTATTACATCTGCAAGTCCATATCTCTTTTGTGGAAGAATAATTTTCATTGACAGATCACTATACTGATAATCAAGTGTTAGAAATTGAAATTCATCATTATCAGAATATTGCCATTCCTTAGCATTTTGATGCATCATTTTAGCCTAAAAAATTTAATGCTTTTAATAGAAGGATAAAACGAATAATTACTTTTTTAGTTTTATCTGGTGCCATATAAAAGTTTGCGTCTTTGGTGGCAGACTTTGAAAACAGCGAAAACCATCGACCTTTGAAATAAATAGCATTAATAAGAATAATCTTTGACATTTCACTAAAATTTGCCTCTGAAATAACATTTTGAATTTTGCCTCGAGTTACTTCAGCAATAAAATTATTGATTTTCTAAAATGAAAGTCACCTTATAACCTCTATTATGTGATATCAACATACCTGTGTTACTACTGCTGTATCAGAAAAATTCATCTTTTCTATTCCACCTTGATAAAATTCATTAAATTTCTTCACAAAGTCATGCTTCAAATTGATGTTGTCATTTACATAGGCTTTATTAAATGTTTCTAAGACGCATGCAGAAGTAAATGGACTAGCATCTCGCCAAGCAGCAAGTTCAAATTGTCTTTTTTCAACAGCTTCTTTATCATTTGGATCAGGATCTGGTGGCTGTGTTTTAACAGCATATTCATTTTTAAGACGTTCCATAAGTTTTGTAAAATATCCGTGAATGCTTGATTCATCAAAGCCTAAAAAAACATTTGCTTTAGTCATACCAGCCATTATACCAGGTAAAAAATGAATGAATAATACATACCTTCAGCCAAAACATTTCTTATCTGCTTTTCTGTATCACCTTTTGTTCCAAGATATACTGTAGCCATAGCAATGGCAATTGACACAGGAGAAAATACAAGTGACTTATCATTGCTGTGTTGAGATTGAAGAAGTTTTAAAGCAAATCCAAGTTGAGCTTCTCTAATACCATCCAAGTTTTCAGCCATATCTATTTAATAAAATTAGCATAAAAAAATTTATTCTATAATGTCAGCTTAAGAAATCCAGAGAGTATTTGTTGGCCGTCTTTTTTCTTGCAGAATCAATAACCAGCAAGAAGAAAAAAAGAGTAGATGAGTAGAGGGTCATTTCTAGCACGCCAGTCCCCTCTTTGAGTGCATGTCCATTTTAATTAGCTATTCCATCCGTCGCTGACCGGCTGTGGCTTATGTTTTTGAGGGACCAACACCACTCATTTTTTCTTTTTCCTTCTTCCTGTTTATTAATTCTTTCAAAAGAAAAAACGCCAGAAAATATTCTCTGGAATTTATAGTTGTGTTTTCTTAGCTCCACTAACAACATCCCCTTATTATTAATGTCAAAAAACGTATTCTTTTATTTTAAAACATGACGAAATCACATAAATAAACAAAAAACTAAATACTTCAAAAATATGCATACCTTCAATATCCTTTTCTAAATATTTTCTTAGCAAAATTTTTTACAGGGTTTGTAGAAACTTTATCTTTTATTGGCTGATAAGCACTTCCACCAACACCGTCATCGTATTCTGCACCACTAACGACACCCCAAAAATAAATATTATTATCGCTATCTGTGATAAGATAGGCAAATGGATGATCTGCAGTAAATTCAGCTGGTGAGGAAGTAGGCGAACGAAGGGAACCTCCACATAAGAAAACGTTAGTTATCGCTGCTGCTTCAGTTCCTTCTTCGTCAGTCTAAAATTGATCTCTTTTTTAAAATTAATCTTTTTTAGACCTCGAAAATAAACACTTTCTTACAAAAATATAAGCACTATGCAAAATAGAATTTATCCAAAGTGGCTTATCATCAGACATTCCTTCCAAATTTGCATTGCTTTCAAAGAGGTCTTTGATTCCCATACTTTTTAATGTTTCAACAGCATCAAATTCTGTTTTAATTTCAAACCTGGGCATTTTTACAATTACATCGACTTTTTTATTTTTCTTCAAATGTTTCAATAATTCATTTGCAGTTAAATTTTTAACAACATCTGCAAGTCCATATCTCTTTTTTGGAAGTATAATTCGCATTGATAAATCACTAAATTGATACTTTAGTGTTAAAAATTGAAATTCATCGTTAGCAGAATATCGCCATTTTTGGGCAACTTTTTGCATCATTTTAGCCTTAAAAATGTTTATTGTTTAGTCAAAGAAAAAATCAAAGCTTACTTTTTTAATCTTTCCCGGTGCCATATAAAAATTTGCATCTTTTGTATTCTCAGGTAAAAATTGATTGTCCCATTTACCTTTGAAGTAAATAGCAGAAATAAGAATGATTCTTGACATTTCGTTAAAGCTAGGTTCGGTGACAATGTTGTTAATTTTGCCAAAAGTAACTTCAACAATGAAATTATTGATTTTCTAAAAAAATCATTGTTGTTACCTTATTTACAAGTCAAAGTACACGTATTTTGGGAGTATTTAATTAACGAACTTTTGCTACTTCATTTGCTTGTTCAAAATTAACTTTTTCAATTCCACCTTGATAATATTCATCAAATTTCATAACAAAATCATCTTTTAAATTAATGTTATCTTTAACATATGCTTTATTAAATGTTTCCAAGACGGGTTTCGAAGTATATTCTTCGTCATTTGAAACAATTTCTGGCTCAGGTGGTTGTACTTTAGTAGCATATTCATTTTTAACACGTTTCATTAAAGTTGTAAAATATGTATGAATAGCGGATTCATCAAAGCCTAAACAAGTCACTTATTTTTGTCAAATGAGTTAGGCAATCAACCCCTTTGAGTAAAAAATACCTGCCTTCAGCTAGAGCATTTCTTAGCTGCTTTTTAGTATCACCTTTTGTTCCAAGATATACTGTAGCCATAGCAATGGCAATAGAAACAGGAGAAAATACAAGTGACTTTTCATTGGTGTGTTGTGATCGAAGAAGTTTTAGAGCAAATCCTAGTTGAGCTTCTGTAATTTCCTCCAAATTTTCTGACATATCTTAATGAAGTAATTAGCACAAATATTTTAACAATGTCAGCTTAAAAAAATCAATTTAATACTTGCTCATCAAGTTTGTTTAAAATGAATCAATAGAACAGGAAAAAGAAAAAGAGAAGATGAGGTCATTTCAAGCGCGCAAGTCCCCTCTTTTGAGAGCATGTCCATTTTAATTAGCTATTCCATCCGCCGTTGACCGACTGTGTTTTATGTTTTTGAGTGACCACAACTACTCATCTCTCCTCTTTTCTTCTTCCTGTTTATTGATTCTGCTAGAAAAAAAAGACGGTTAGCAGATATTCTCTGGATCTTTGGGCTCCACCAATAACTATCTCTGGTTATAATTGTCATACAAAATTTTATTTTTATTTAAAGACTTGGCAAAAAACAAAACAGTCATAACAATAAAAATGTGCATATTTTTATTATTTTTTTTCAAACAATTTTTTAGCAAAAGAAGTAACAGGGTTCTTTGAAAGCTTTTCTTTGATTGGTTGATAAGAACTTCCACTACTACTATTGCCGTCATCAAATTCTGCACCACTAACAACACCACAAAAATAAATATTATTTCCACTATCAGTAATAAGATAAAGAAATGGATGATCAGCTGTAAATTCAATTGGTGGTGGAGGAGGTGGAGAAAGGCCACATCCCAGTGAAATAATTCTTGTTATTGCTGCCGCTTCTGTGCCTTCTTCATCCGTCTAAAATGAATGTTATTTAAAAAACTTTAGATCCTATATAATGACCCCTAACTATCACTTACAAAAATATATGCGCTATGCAAAATAGAATCTATCCAAAGTGGCTTGTCATCCGACATTTCTTCTAAATTTGCATTACTTTCAAAGAGGTCTTTTATTCCCATGTTTTTCAATGTTTCTACAGCATCAAATTCTGTTTTAATTTCAAATCTAGGCATTTTTACAATCACTTCAACTCTTTCATTTTTCGTCAAATGTTTCATTAGTTCTTTTGCAGTTAAATTTTTAACAACATCTGCAAGTCCATATCTCTTTTTTGGAAGTATAATTCTCATTGATAAATCACTATACTGATACCCAAGTGTTAGAAAATGAAATTCATCGTTATCAGAATATCGCCATTTTTCAGCATCTCTTTCCATCATTTTAGCCTAAAAAAAGTGTTGCTTACAAAAAATGATAAAACAATTTATTACTTTTTTAATCTTTCCAGGTGCCATATAAAAGTTAGCATCTTTGGTATCAGATTTTGAGAACTGTTTACTCCATTTTCCTTTGAAATAAATAGCATTAATAAGAACAATTTTTGACATTTCATTGAAGCTGCTTTCTGATACAATGTTCTTAATTTTGCCACGAGTAATTTCAGAAATGAAATTGTTAATTTTCTAAAATCAAAGTTACCTCTTTTGTACAGGGTGGTCTTTTTAACTTGAGCCGACGTTTACTGCTGTCAAATTCGTCCCAGAAGATTCCAAAGAGTGTCATAAACTAGGAATGTCACATACAAAGTGGAGCATCTTTTGCACATAAAATTTTGGCATTTGGGAACATTTTGCCAAATGGCGCCAAATTCAATTTTGACCTTGTACCAGCTCAAAATTGACATAGATTATGAAATTCCAGACTCTCCTGCACCCAATGGTCGAAAAATTAAGTCTCTAGCTTCAAAAATGATAAAATGGCAGCCATTTGTAAAAATACGTTTTTAGCTAAAAAAACAGAAAAGTGAACTGGACTCGGTCAAAATGGGTCAAATTGCAAAAATACAAAAGGGAATATTGTTTTTAGAGCTAACTGACCTCATTTATGCCAAAAACAAAATTTTGGTTCTGTCCAGCTCACTGGACATATGTCCAGTTAACTGGACAAATTTGTCCAGTTGCTGACAAGCCTACAGAAAACATTTTTTGTCGTTTTTGGTGATTCGAACCTATATTTCAAATGGCTGCCATTTTGTCATTTTTGAAGCTAGAGACTTAATTTTTCGACCATTGGGTGCAGGAGAGTCTGGAATTTCATAATCTATGTCAATTTTGAGCTGGTATGAGGTCAAATTTGAATTTGGCGCCATTTGGCAAAATGTTCCCAAATGCCAAAATTTTATGTGCAAAACATGCTCCACTTTGTTTGTGACATTCCTAGTTTATGACACTCTTTGGAATCTTCTGGGACGAATTTGACAGCAGTAAACGTCGGCTCAAGTTAAAAAGACCACCCTGTATTCTCTTTTAAAAATATCATACCTCTGCTACCTCTGCAGCTTCCGAAAAATTAACTTTTTCTATTCCATTTTCATAAAAGTCATCAAATTTTTTCACATAATCATCCTTTAAATTAATGTCATCATTAATATAAGTTCGATTAAAAGTTTCTAAGACAGGTTTTGAGGTATATGGATTGCAATCTGCTAGAGCAGCAAGTCTAAAATTTTGTCTGTCAATTGCTTCTGTATCATTTGGATCAATTTCAGGTTCAGGAGGTTGTATTTTAACGCCATATTCATCTTTAATATGTTCCATTAGTGTTTTAAAGCATGCATGAATAGTGGCTTCATCAATGCCTAAAATACACATAATTCTATTAAATCAATTACCCAGCGAGAAATATGAATAAAAATACATACCTTCAGCCAGAGCATTTCTTATCTGATTTTCAGTATCACCTTTTGTTCCAAGATATACTGTAGCCATAGCAATGGCAATAGAAACAGGAGAAAATACAAGTGATTTATCATTGCTGTGTTGAGACTGAAGAAGTTTTAAAGCAAAATCAACTTGAGCTTCTGTAATTCCTTTCAAATTTTCAGCCATATCAAAACTAACAGAGAAATATTTTCCAACAATGTCGACAGCTTTGTAAAATCCAGAAAATATTTGCCGGTCGTGTTTTCTGGGAGAATCAATAAGCAGGAAGAAGAAAAAAGGAGTGAGTAGTTGTGGTCACTCAAAAACATAAGCCATAGCCGGTCAGCGACGGATGGAATAGCTAATTAAAATGGGCATGCACTCAAAAGAGGACTGGCGTGCTAGAAATGACCCTCTGCTCATTTACTCTTTTTTTCTTCTTCCTGTTTATTGATTCTACTTGAAAAATAAAACAATAAAAAAAATCTCCCTGGATTCTATAAAATTAACACTATCAAAAAACATTTATGCTAATTTTTTTAAACTTTAAAAAATATGGCAGAAAGTTTTTTGTCAATAAGAGAAGCTCAAATTGGATTTGCATTAAAGCTTCTACAATCTCAACACACCATTGATAAATCACTTGTATTTTCTCCTGTTTCTATTGCCATTGCTATGGCTACAGTATATCTTGGAACAAACGGGGATACTGAAAAGCAGATAAGAAATGTTTTGGCTGAAGGTATGTATTATTCATTCATTTTTTACCTGGTATAATGGCTGACATGACTGATTTAAGGGTTTTTTAGGCTTTGATGAATCAAGCATTCATGAATATTTTACAAAACTTATAGAACGTCTAAAAAATGGTGTTAAAATACTACCACCAGATCCTGATCCAAATGATGATGAAGCTGTTAATAGACGACGATTTGTACTCACAGCTTGGCGAGATACTAATCCATTAACTTCGAAACCTGTATTGGAAACTTTTAATCGAGCATATGTTAATAATGACATTATTCTAAAAGAAGATTTTGTCAAAAAAGTTAATGAATTCTTTCAAGGAGGAATTGAAAAAGTCAATTTTGCAGAGCCAACAGGGGTAGTAGAGGTATGTTTTATTAAAAAAAATTAAAAAGGTTGTTTTAACAGTTTTTAGAAAATTAATAGTTTCATTGCTGAAGTTACTCGTGGCAAAATTAACGACATTGTCTCAGAAAGTTCTTTTAGTGAGAAGTCCAAAATTGTCCTTATTAACGCTATCTATTTCAAAGGTCGATGGTCTCAGGAATTTAAAAAATCTTCTACAAAAGACGCTGACTTTTACATGGCGCCAAGAAAGACAAAAAAAGTAATCATTTAGCCATTTTTTTAAATGTATTAAATTTTTAAGGTTAGAATGATGCATCAAAAGGCTAAAAAATGGCAGTACTGTGAAACTGATGCCTTTCAGCTTTTAACGCTTTATTATCAATCCAGTGTTTTATCAATGAGAATTATTCTTCCAAGAAAGAGATATGGACTTGTAGATGTGATAAAAAATTTGTCAGCAAATGAGTTAATGAAATAGTTGACAAAGGATGAAAGAGTTGAAGAAATTGTAAAAATGCCAAAATTTGAAATTAAAACAGAATTTAATGCTGTTGAAACACTGAAGAGTATTGGAATCAAAGATCTCTTTGGAAGTAATGCAAATTTGGAAGGAATGTCTGATGACAAGCCACTTTGGATAAATTCTATTTTACATAGTGCATTTATTTGTGTAAGTATTTTAATGCAATTGATCACTGAAAACAGCAATCTTTTAGACACATATAAATAAATTTGCTTAAACTTTCAATTTTTAGACTGATGAAGAAGGTACTGAAGCAGCAGCGATAACTTTGTTAGGTAGCTTATTGGAATTTGGTCTTGATTCACCACCTCCTCCTCCACCCCCTATTAAATTTACTGCTGATCATCCATTTCTTTATCTTATTACCGACAACAGTAACAATGTATATTTTTGTGGTGTTGTTAGTGGTGCAGAATTTGATGAAGGTGGAAGTTTTTATGTCAAAGAGATACTTTCAAACAACCCTGTAACAAATTTTGCAAAGAAAATGTTTGGAAAGAAATCATAAAAATATGCAAATTTTTATTTTAATGAATGTTTTGTATTTTTTGCTAAATTTTTAAATAAAAAAAAGATTTTGTAAGACAATTACAGCCACTGTTGGTTATTGGTGGAGCCCAAAAAACAAAGCATAAAGAAAATCCAAGAAAAATTCTTTTTTTGCAGAAAAGAGAAAATCAAAAGAGACGAGTAGTTGTGGTCACTCAAAAATATAAGCCACAGCCAGTCAGCGACGGATGGAATAGCTAATTAAAATGGACATGCTCTCAAAGAGGGGACTCGTGTCAGACCCTCCACTGATTTTCTCCTTTCTTCCTCTTCCTGTTTATAGATTCTGCGAAAAAAAAAGACGGCCAAAAAATATTCCCTGGATTGCTAACATTGTTGAAAAAAATTTAGGCTAATTTCTTTAAATAAATATGTCTGAAACTTTGGAGGGTATTACAGAAGCTCAGATTGGATTTGCTTTAAAGCTTCTTCAGTCTCAACACAGCAATGAAAAGTCACTTGTATTTTCTCCTGTTTCTATTGCCATTGCAATGGCTACAGTATATCTTGGAACTAAAGGTGATACTGAAAACCAAATAAAAAATGTTTTGGCAGAAGGTATTTTTTGTTTATCTGACTAAAATATGGTGCTATAAATAGTATTTTTTAGGCTTTGATGAATTGGCTATTCACGAATATTTTACTGCACTTATGGAACGTCTTAAAAATGAATATGCTGTTAAAATACAACCACCAGATCCTGATCCAAATGATAAAGAAGCTGTTGAAAAAAGACAATTTGAACTGGCTGCTTGGCGAGATGCTAGTCCATTTACTTCTGCATGCGTCTTAGAAACATTTGATAAAGCTTATGTAAATGACAACATCAATTTGAAGGATGACTTTGTGAAGAAATTTAATGAATTTTATCAAGGTGGAATCGAAAAGATGAATTTTTCTGACACAGCAGTAGTAACACAGGTATGTTTATATCACATAATAAAGTTAATAATGTAGCATTCATTTTAAAAAATCAATAATTTTATTGCTGAAGTAACTCGAGGCAAAATTCAAAATGTTATTTCAGAGGCAAATTTTAGTGAAATGTCAAAGATTATTCTTATTAATGCTACTTATTTCAAAGGCCGATGGTATAGCCAGTTTTCAAAGTCTGCCACCAAAAACGCTAACTTTTATATGGCACCAGAGAAAACTAACAAAGTAATTATTCGTTTTATCTTTCTATTAAAAGCGTTAAATGTTTTAGGCCAAAATGATGCAACAAAATGCTAAAGAATGGCAATATTCTGATAATGATGAATTTCAATTTCTAACACTTGATTATCAATATAGTGATTTATCAATGCGAATTATTCTTCCAAAAAAGAAATTTGGTCTTGCAGATGTAATAAAGAATCTCACTGCAAAAGAACTAATGAAGCATTTGAAAAAAAATGAGAGAGTAGAAGTAATAGTAAAAATGCCAAGATTTGAAGTTAAGACAGAATTTGATGCTGTTGAAACATTGAAAAGTATGGGAATCAAAGATTTGTTTGAAAGTAATGCAAATTTAGAAGGAATGTCTGATGATAAACCAATTATGATAGATTCTGTTTTGCATAGTGCATACATTTTGGTACGAGATATCTGGCTGTCATTTTAAGTATCTAAAACTATATCAAAAACAATACTTTTAGACTGATGAAGAAGGAACTGAGGCAGCAGCTATAACGGTTGTACACTTAAAGGGATTTGGGTTTAGTCCGCCTCCTCCACCACCGATTCCCTTCACTGCTGATCACCCGTTTATGTATCTTATTACAGATAGTGATAATAATATTTATTTTTGTGGTGTTGTTAGTGGTGCTGAATTTGATGATGGTGGAATTGGTGGAAGTTTTTATCAGCCCGTCAAAGAAAAATTATCGAAAAATTCTGTAAAAAGCTTTGCGAAAAAATTATTTGGGAAGAAATCTTAACAATATACAAGTGTTTGTTGTAGTAATTATTTATTTGTTTCTGCCAAAAATTTGAAAATAATAACGAAGTTGTGTTTGATTATTATTAGTTTACATAGCATTAACAAAGCTTTTTTAATCACAATACATAGAGGCTATTATTATCAAAATAATTATAATCGGTTGAAAAGATTCAATAATCGACTGTGAGATGATTGATTTTTGCCAGGGAATATAATTAATGGAGCTTTAAAATCACGGTTTTTCTTTTCAATAATTTCATTTACAATTTTTTGAAGTCGATTTCTATAGCCATCAGATATGTCTTTGTTAAAGTGAAGAAATATTTTTGTTTTCTTATTTTCCTGTAAGTTTATAATAAAGCTATTAAGAATTATTATGGTTAAAATTTACCTTAATATAGCTGTAAAAGTTTTTAACATCAAAGGTTTCAGGAAGATCAGATAAACAAAGATCAGTAAGATTACAAAAATGAGGGATTTTAAGTAAAGATGTAACAGTTGTGGATGTAATAGCTTTTGAATGTACACTGTCATTGCAGCTAAAAAACAAATTTGTTACTGCGAACTAGAAGATATCCATATAGGAACTATTGTATTGGGTGCCGAATGTTGCGAATGCTGCTTAAAAAGCTTTGCGGCATTCGAATGCATGTTATCAATGCGTGATGGCACGCTTGGACACTTACTACATAAATTTTATAAGACATGGAAGAATTTTAAAAATCTTCTCCAAAGGCACATTACTGCCATCTTCATACATTACAATTTCATAATAGAATTTTATACTTTGACATTTTGAAGCAAGTAACTTTAAATCATTCAGTAAAATATACTGATTTCCAAGATATAATTCTTTAATGTCACTTTTTTAAATTTTTTGAATAATAGACGAAAATAAATTTTGTTTTATTGACACACTGATAGCGAAAGTTTCTATAATCCAGATTTTACTAGTTAGCTTGCTACAGTCAATTTGTTTATCGTTAAATAATGTTTTGAGTTCATTGTTAACATCATTAAAAAGGTTAAAGCGTTGAATAATAAGAATAGGATTTTTGATGAAAAATGCTTGCAGCTTTGATACATTTTTTCATAGCATCTTGGAGTTGATGGATTTTTGGTGATAAAATAAATGAGAGAATCTGGGAATGGGAATACTTGTTGACGAAATGTTGCAAGAAAAGCGGCTTGTTTTGATGATGGAGTAGCTAAGGAATCCATTATGAAAGCTGAGAAATGTGATACCTAAAAGATAATAAAAAAAATAAAATCAAGCAAACCAAAAGGTACAAAAAAATTTGACTCTAAACTAACACTATAAAAAAACATTGCTAGAAATGATTCGTTAATTTTTTTGAAGGTATCGATTTATTTTAAACAATTTTAAAAACGCAAATGAGTGTGTTCCTTCAACTGCTTCTCACTCCCAAAAAGTGATAAGAAATCTTTGCTGTATAAGACTTCTTTTTTTATTACAGGAAACAATATTGTGAAAAAACAAATTTGTCAAAAAAAATTTAATAGCCCATTGAATTCGGAAAGAACTTTATATAAAAAAATACAACAATCAAAATTCACGAAACAAAGCAAAAAATCCAAGTTAATATCATCAAAAACGTTTTGGATTAGCAAGACACCATAATTTGTAAACTTTTTTATAATCATTATCTGGAAAAGAAATGTGTGGAGCTTTATATTCACGACTTTCATCTTCAAGAATTTCATCAACAATTTGTTGTAGATAGTTTTTATATGCTTCAGAAAGTTCAATATCTTTATGAAGCCAATCAAAAAATTCCAGAGAAAGTTTTGTTTTCTTATTTTTCTGAAAATTATGACTGGTTAAAATTTTAGATCAGAAGCCTACGGAATTAACTTAAGACATCAAACGTTAAATTTTAAAATCACAGTAACTTTCTCACAGCGCCAAAAATGCTTGAATTTTATTAAATTTTTTTTGTTTCTTTAAAAGCACCGTATTGTCGAAATTTCAATCACAAACTTTCATAAAGCAAATAGAAAACAAAATATAAAAAAAATTCAGGTTTTATTATGACTAAAAGTTAATCACCGTAAAGATCCCCAAGTGATGTCGGTGATATGATATCTTGCCCCTGTACTCATATTAGTAAATGATTATGAGGGAAAAAATATCAGCAGCTGAACCTTCTTCCGAGGGATTTAAAAGATATATGGATATAGCTAATACTTAAATAATCCATTTATAATATATTTATAATATTTGAAAAGTATTCATTTTGCAGAATTTTGGATATTTTATAACAGAATTAGCTATCGTCTGCTATTTACCAGCCATATCTATTGTATCTATTAAATCTACAGATCCAAGACTTAGCAGCTAATATTTTGTCCCTAATTATCTCATAGCTAGACGAGTATATGGGCAAGGACTCGACTTCAGAGTCACTTGAAACCCTCAGATTTTTGCGGCGTTAAATTTTGATTTAAAACCTAAAGTGATAAAATTTTCAAAAAAATTTTTCGGTGATCGAAATGTGAAAGGTAAAAATTATGCAGAATTTTGGATATTTTATAACAAAAATAGATATCGTCTGCTTTTTATTAGCTATATCCATATATCTATAAAATCCACACATCGAGGATTGGGCAGCTAATATTCTTTCCCTGATTTACAAAAACAAATATTTTGACAAAATATGGGGCCTTAACTCCAGCGTGACCTGGGTGCTTCCATGATCAAAAAAAAATAATTTGTTAATCGGCATTTCACATAATTAAAGCACAAATTAAATGTGAGAAACCAACCTTGATGTAATCATAAAAAGTAACAATATCAAAGCTTTCTGGAATAAAGTATAATTCGAATTTAGTAAAATTATAAAAATGTGGAATTCGTAGCAATTCTTGAACTGTATTAGATGTAATAATATCTGCATCTGCCAAGGAACTAAAAAATTGACTTATTACAGCGGATATTAAAAACTTTGGAAAGAAAAAGAAGAGAAGAAAATGCTATCATGTTATAAAAAAACTGATTTTTTAAAGGATCTTGTGTCTTGAATAACCCCTGTAATAAAAAGTAACTCACTATTTAAAATCAATAAGTTTAGGAAAAATTTTAATAATCTTTTCCAATGCAACGATAGTATCGTCTTCATTCATTACAATAACATCATCCAATGTAATCTTATGACAACTTGAAGCAAGAAATTTTAAATGGGTAAAATAAATATTATGAGTTTGAATTTTTAATTCAGCAATATCACTTCGATAAAATCTTGGAATAATGGACGATAAAACGGTATGCTCGATTGGATCAGTGTTTCTATCGTAATGACGAATACCAATCATATCAGTGGTCCAAATTTTTGTTTTTACATTTTTTTGATCAATAAAAATGAATGGAATTTGAGTATGCCATTCAAAATTTTCATCACTTACAAGAGCAAGATTTGAAACAAAAAGTATAGGATTTTTGATGAAAAAACGCTTGCAGCTTTGAATCACTTTTTCATAGCATTTTGGAGTGGAGGGATTTTTGGTGATATAATAAATGATAGAATCTGGAAAAGACCATGTTTGTTGACGATATGTGGCATTGGAAATGGGACGCTTTGCTGAATCATTTTTTGCAGCATTTCGTTCATGATTTGAGGATGGTTGGGGATAATTAGAAGAATCCATTTTTTAGCTTTAATTTTTGGAGGATAAATTTCTTCTTGAAAAATATAGGTATGCGTCTCTATTGACAGTATAATTATAGGCATATAAGAAAAAATTGTAGAAAATATTTAAATAAGCCCAAAAAACTTTTTCTCTTTATTATCAGTCAGGTCGTTATCATTATTAGGGAATGAAAAGTTTGTTTTCTCAAAAGACATTTTCACTTGTTGATCATTCTTTATTATTTTTCTTTTCTTAATTGCTGATTTTTTTCGCCTTAAAGCTTTTGCATTTTTATAAGAAAAACCAAACATATAAAAAAGTGAAAGATTTTCCCGAATAATCTGCACATCTCATTTTTCTCATTCCCCCTTTTGTTTATTGGTATATGACCTGAGTCACATAAATGATTCTCAAGTGTTTATGTTGTGGACAGTTCACTTTCAGTACAAATTCACCAATTTCAAATTGAGAGGCCCTTATTCAAAAAAACTGGTTTACAGTTTAATTGAAAATTTCTTTTTTAAATATATGGATTTACCAAATGAATTGGAATAGAATTGGAATACTTTTCACCATATTATAGAATTGCTTACTCACGACAAAGTTAAGAACATTGTCTCAGAAAGCAGCTTCAAAGAGATGTCAGAAATTGTTCTCATAAATGCAACTAAGTAACTGTTTGGGTTGATGTGAGGTTTGTGAAAGACCCACTCCTCAAATGTAACAAATTTTGCAAAGAAATTATTTGGAAAAAAATCTTCCGAAGAAGAATAGGCATGACAATTTGTATTGCAATCACTTTTCCTGTTTTTGTAATTTTGCCAAGCTTTCTAATAATACTATTTTTACAAACTTTTGTTATCAGTTTTGAAGCAAAATTCATAAATCACAGTACACAAAAAGCAATAATTAAATGTTTGTGATTACTGAGGTTTGTTAAAAAGATCCCATAATTGATAATTAACCGTTTGATCAATTCCAATAAATTGAAGAAATGGAACTTTAAAATCACGGTTTTCATCATCAACAATTTCATTGACAATTTTTTGAAGTCGAATTCTAAAGCCATCAGATATATCATTGTTATAATCAAGCCATATTTTTGTATTCTTATTTTCCTATAAGTTTATAATAAAGCTGCAAAAAAATAGTTCCATTAGATATTTACCTTAATAAAGCCATAAAAAGCATCAATATCAAAGACTTCAGGAATATTTATTAAACAGAAATAAATAAGATTACAAAAATGAGGGAGTTTGAGAAGTTCTGGAACAGTTGTAGATTGAAAAACTTTTGTATTTGTTTTGTCATGGCAGCTGAAAAAAAACAACTTCATTACCAAAATTGTATTGTAATAATTATTAGTCATCTCTCTCCCTCTGTTCATGCCCTCCTTTCAAACTTACTAAGTAAATTCTTTGAGGCATGGAAGAACTTCAATTATCATTTCCAATCTCACCATAGAACCATTTTTATTCATTACTCCTTCAAACTTTACATTTTCACATTTTACAGCTAAAAACTTCAGATCATCCAATAAAATATATTGATTTCCAAGATATAATTCTTTAATATCACTTTTATAAATTTTTGGTACAAGAGAAGTAAGACATGGCCGTTTAATTCGAGTACCATTATTGACATGAAATTTTTCAGTAATCCAAATTTTACTAATAAGTTTATTGTAATCAATATATTTTTCATTGAATAGCGGTATCTCTTCATTATTTTCAGCAATAAGAAGATAAAAACGTTGAACAATGAGAATAGGATTTTTGATGAAAAAATGTTTGCAGCTTTGATACATTTTTTCATAGCATTTTGAGGTGGATGGATTTTTGGTAATATAATAAATGAGAGAATCTGGGAATGGAAATACTTGTTGACGATAAGTTGCAAGAAAAGTGGCTTGCTTTGGTGATGGAGTAGTTAATGAATCCATTATGAAAATGAGAATATAATAATGTAAACATGCAAATTACTTGCAAAAAAAGTAATAAACCAAAATAAAGCCAAGAGATCCTAAAAAAGTAAATGTTTATATTAGTTTTAAAACAAATCATCACTGAGAAATTAAACATTGTCCAGCATTAAGATTTATTTCTATCAAAAAAAATGTTTTTTTTTAACTGATGATGAAAATACAAAATGTGTAGTAAGTACCATCGTGAAAAACTAAAGGGTAAAGAAAAGAAAAAATGAAAAACAAAAGAGCTTGTGGTTGCCACTAGCAAAAAAGGAGAGTGAGCGAACTTGATTGATAACCGTGTAACACGACGGTTAAGCAATATCACCCAGATAGTGTGCTGGTTTTCTGTAATACTTTCAAGTTGTTTTAAATTTTGCAGAAAAAAGTTAAACATTGACGAAAATATTCACATATGTTAAAGAGCTTTGCAGAAAAAAAGAATTGGACATAAAATAGACATTTTGGAGTACTTTTGATGTTTGTCTTTATGTCTAAAAGATTAAACGGCGCTCAAAAATTTTTTATTTTATGTCTAATTCCATTTTTTTTGTCTTTTTATATTAAATTTTTTGAAGAATGGAAAAAACATGAAAAAGTTTATTTATGTGTTTGATAAACTTTTCTTCTTGATGGAAAGTTTCATCTTATATTTTTTTTGTGTTTACTTTAAAGGGAGTGTTCAATCATGAAAAATAAAATTTATTTAATTTATTGTCCCAGCCCGCTTCATAATGCACAAAACCTCTTAAACTTTATTTTAACATAAAAAACCGTATGCAAAAGGCGATGATATCATTAGAAAGAATAAAAAAAGTTCTGCAGGGAAAAGGATCCCATAATGGTTGTTAAATGTATGGTCATTTCCAGGAAAAGGGATAATAGTGCTTCAAAATCTCGATTTTTATCTTTCAATGATTTCATTTACAACTTTTTCGAAGTCGAGTCTTATAGGCATCAGAAATATCATGATACAGTTTAAGCCAACACTTTGTTTTCTTATTTTTCTGTAACACTGTATTACCAAACACACGTGGGCACGACTAGAGATTATGTCCCTAGTACCACGCGTCACGCGTAAGCGAAAAATTGGGACGACGCGTAAAAAAGTGCGAAATTTAAAGGAAAAAATACAGAAAAAGCAAAAATCAAACTGTTTTTAATATTTTTTAGCTGCATAAGGATTAAATAATGTTATTTAAGTTGTAAATGATACGTATCGTAATCTTTTAAAGAATTATGAATCGTATCGTAAAATTAACATTGCCTGATTACAGCATACGTATCGCAAATTACGATACGCGTGTTAAAGATTTACCACGCGTATCGTAATTTCAAAAATAACAAAAAAATCGCTAAGGCGGGACCAAGACAAAAATTAGCACGCGTAAAAAAATCTTTTTGTCCCTAGTAGCTGCCCACGTGTGTTAACAAATAATTACTGTAAGCTCCTCTGTACCTTTATAAAGCTCTAAAAGTCTTCAATGTTAAAAGCTTTTAGAATGCCAACTAATGTAAAAATTTCAAGTTTTAAAAAATGTTAAAGATTGAATACTGTAGTAACAGCTTTTTTAAAATATAATAATTTTTGAGCCGTTATCGCCGAAGCAGGTAAACAAACAATTGATTAACAAAATCCCGTAAAAATATTTGATATTGGACATCAAAATTGAACAATAAGAATAAAATTTTTGATGAAAAAATGCTTGCATGTTCAAAACATGTTTTTTGGGTGGATGGATTTTTAGTGATGTATTAAACAAAATTATGACCTTGTTTGATCTGAAACTTTATTCAAATCTATCAACAAAACTGTCTCATTCATTAACTGTAAAACAAGAAATGTATTTTCCTTTTCATTGTTAAAACAATTTGGTTATAATGAAGGTGATTTTGACAAAAAAATTTAACAATTATTTTTTTTTCTTGTGTTTTATCTAGGGACCGCAGCGTCAAAAAAAAATTTCGATTTTGCTTTGAATTTTTATATATTGAGATAGCCCCGGATCTCCTTGATTTAATAGCGCTATTGAAATTTTTTTATAATTAATTGCTGAAAAATGCCATGAGATTTGCGACAAGCGATTTAAAATTTTATGGCGGCGAGATATTTTGTATCTGCTTCTTTTCCACTCCCCCAGTGATGCCATTTATTTTTTTATTTTTTCTTAAAAATTTTTAACGCTGCGCTTCCTAGTTTTATCAGGACATTTTATTGTGATAACCTGTAGCATTAGAGAAAAAAATGCAGCATGGTTGACTTTGAAAGCTTGGGAGAAAATACATAAAAAAAAGTAAAATTGATTTTTCCACAATTTAATGTATGCTTTGTTTTATTTTTTTCAATAATTTTGAAAAATGACTGTTCACGTAGGGGTTGACCCTTTTAATGGTAGTTTTTCTTGTTATGCTGAAAACGAAACTACTAATTATAACTGGATTGCAGCAGGTAATGTAATTTTGTACTTAAAATAAATCAGAAAAAAAAGTCGATTTTAAAAAAAAAACAGAAAAAAATGTTGTCAATTGTTACAATTAGTATAAATCCTGTCTTATTTCATACTTTGACTATTCAGTAGTGATTACGTTGTATTAAAACATATAATACAAAATTTAATATATAGTGCGAAAACTGCTTTGTTTTTTAGGCGTTTATATTAATAGTTATAAAATCGCACTTTTAGTTAAACCCAAGGAAAATGAAAACGTCGCTTCAATGTATAAAAAAATTATCTCAAAAATAAATGTCAACTATGGAAATATCAACCTTGGAAATATCTGTATTTGCTGCGATGAAGATTATGATAACAAAATTAGGAAAAAGTTTATTGAAGAAGGGTGTAAAAGTGGATTTATGAATGTTCAACTTATCAATAGTACTGCAGGATTATTTTTCGATGCAGTATCAAAAACAACATACGAACCTTTAGATGGTGACATTATTTGGATATCTTCAAAAAATGCAATTTATGTATATGAACAAAAGGCTAGATATTGTAATTTTGTATATCAACAAAAGGCTCGATATCGTAATGGATTGTATTTCAATAATCAGCTATATATAAGTGATTTGCATAACATCATGGAAAAATCTCCTTTAAAAAAAGGACCCAGTGTTATTATACACAAAAATGCCATTGATGAAATTTCTTTTAAAAAGCTGTCACCTGCTTGCAAGTTTTTTCCACACAAAAAATATGGTGTCACCGATGAAGGATGTCTAGTAAAAGCCCGAAAGACTTCTGATGAACCCGATTTTGCATATCTTGATACCAAAAATTTCCTTTCGAGACATATTTTTTTGAAAACAGGTGGCACAGTAATCGCAGAATTTTTTCCCCGTCAAGAATTGCCAATATATATTTCAAAGAAATTATTAAAACTCAACGAATCTAATGTTATCAAAATTGTGAGTAAATAAAAAACGTATTTAAAGACAGTCATGTGAAATGACCAATTTTGTCCTCCTCCCCTTCCCCTTTTCCCGCTTGTATCGAAAAATCTCCCCTTTCCCCGCTATTTTGAAAAGTTCCTCTTTCCCCACCCGTTTCCCCTCCATTTCCTTCTTTTTTCTTCTCAAAAAATTTTTTAAAAAGTTGTTTCGTTGAAAAAATTTTTTCAAGATAGAGCTAAAAACCTGAAATTTGGGTTACATAGTATTATAAAAGCAAAAAATAGGTGAAAAAGTGAGAATAGTATAAAATTTACATATTACAAGCTTTAATTTACTAATAAATCACTTGATTTTGCAAATAAATTAATGAAAAAAATTTCGATCCCTTACAAATCCCAAACTACATTTTCAGATATCACGGGATAAAATAGAGGAAACTTATATTTTGCCAGATGGAAAAGAATTATATTTAACGTTTCAAATAGATACAAATGAAATTTATTCAGTATCAGTAGAAAAACTGCCAAAAAGAAATGATCTCAGCAACAACCACAATATTGTGGCTTATTCGGCGAATGCAAGACAAGTGCCACGTCAACTACCTCAAAAAAATAATATGACCCATTACAAAATGCCGAAAATTGCATTACCGTTTAATTCAAACCTTATTGCAACCGGAATAGACTTGGGAACTTCAAGATGTTGTGCAGCTGTCAATCGAAATAGCGGTATACAAACTATTGCATTAGATAATACTGGGGAAAGATTGCTTCCCTCTTATGTTGCATTTGATGAAGAAATTCCGAAATGTGGAACAATTGTAATTGAACGCTTAAGGCATTTTTCAAAATCAACAGTTTATGATTCAAAAAGGATTATTGGTAGAAGTATTGGCGAAATTGAAATTGATCAGTTTTGGCCATTTGAGCTATCAAATGAAAATGGTTTCATAAAACTGGGAATTCAACAATTTAACGGAAAAGGAATTGTAAGTGCTGAAGAAGTTTCTGGACTTTTATTGAAACAAATAAAGCAAAAAACGGAAGAATTTCAAGGAAAACAGCTAACAGATGCTGTTATTACAGTTCCAGCTGCATTTACAGAAGCACAAAACAGAGCAACCCTTGAAGCTGCAAAATTAGCAGGATGGAAAAAAGTAACATTGTTGCCAGAGCCAATCGCAGCGGCATTTGCATATTTCATGGATCGACCAATTCCTAATAAATCTATTGTATTGCTATTTGATCTTGGTGGTGGGACTTTAGATGTTTGCATTTTTAAAATAGAAAATGACCAGATTCAAATTATTTCAAATACCGGTGATACAAAGTTAGGAGGAAGAGATTTCGATACAATTTTGATTAATTACTTTCGAAATGCACTTATTACAAGATATGGGATTTCGATGAAAAGCAGTAAAAAATATTTGTTAATGATTAAATGTCAAAAAATAAAAGAAAGCTTGTCAATGTTAAAAACTGCCAGGCAAGTTATTTAAGAAAAAAAATCGGTTTTAATAATTTTTTAAGATATTTTTTAGTTTAGACATTGATGATTTTGATCCGGCACAAGATGGAATAATAACAATCACTCAAGAAGAATTTCAAAAAATGGCAGAACCATTACTAAATAAAATCAAAAATACCATTCAATCTGCCCTGTTTCAATCGAAATTACAGCCTGACCAAATAAATAAAGTTTTACAAGTTGGTGGTGGGAGTCGAATGCCGATGGTGAAAGGTTTGTTGAAAGAAATATTTCCAAAAGCTGAACAATGCTGTGAAGAACATCCTGATGAAGTTGTTGCAATTGGGGCAGCATATTATAGCGCCACTGAAATGTCGAATGCAGTATTAGAAAAACTCAATATTGTCGCTTCAGCTAATAAAGTCAAAGTTGTTTCAGCAGATATTACAACGCTAAAAGTTGATGCAATTGTAAATGCTGCAAATCATAATTTACTTGGAGGTAGAGATGGTGGTGTTAACGGTGTCATACATGCTGCAGCTGGACCAAAACTGTTTGAAGAATGTCAAACCTTAAATGGTTGTAAAACAGGTGAAGCCAAAATTACCGCTTCTTACAATATTAAAAATGTCAAAGCTATCATTCATACAGTTGGTCCACGCGTTTATGTTGGTGTTACGAATGAGATCAAAGAAAAACTATACAACTGCTATAAAAATGCATTAATTGTCGCAATCGATAATGATATGAGAACTATTGCTTTTCCGTCAATTTCTACAGGAAGTCATGGCTATCCCAAGGATAAAGCGGCAGAAGTTGCAACGAAAGCTGTTAAAGATTTTTTACTGAAAAATTATGAAAAATTAAATGAAATAATTTTTTGTGTTTATGACAAAGAAAACGAAGATATTTACAAAAAATTGATTCCAAAGGTTTTTCAATAGTGCTTCATTCATTACAGTACGGCTGCTGTTGTACGATTTCATTAATAGAATTTGAACAAAACATTTTTTGATAAAATACTTTTATATACCAAAAAAAGCAAGATATCATTCACAAAAGAATCAGTAATTTTTGGAAAAAACAATATTTCTAATCACCGTAATAAAGATTATACAATTTACGACTAGAAGCCCAAGTAATTCCCGGGAAGCGAATATACTGAAGCATAAATTCTCGATTTTCAGTTGCAAGCGTTTCATCAACAGCTGTTTGAAGATGAGCTTTATATCCTTCAGAAAGATGGTCGGAAAAAACAAGATGCATTTTTGTTAACATATTTTTCTAAAAATAAACATCTTTCATACAAAAATTACTTTTGAAACATTTACCTTAACATAATCATAAAAAGCATCAATATCAAAAGTTTCAGGAATATTGTCCAATGAAAAATAAGTTAGATTGGAAAAATGTGGAATTTTGAGTAATTCCGCAACAGTTTTTGATGTAATTATTTCTGATGCATTATTACCGAGATAGCTAAAAGGAAACATTAAAAAAATTATTACGCGGTGGTTTTTTATTCTAGCAACCTAACGTTCTTTTTAACTTTAGGGTGCTCCCGTTGGCAACAAGTTCCCGTCAAAAAAAAACGAGCCGTGAAAATCAAAGGACAACTTTGCATAACGTAAAAAACATACTAATCAAATTTTTTAAGTTTTGTAAAATTTGCAATGATCATTTCCAACGGAAGAATAGCATCATTCTTGTTAATTACAATAACTGTATCAAAAAAAAATTTTTGTACACGTTGAAGCAAGAAATATAAGGTCATTAAGATAAACTTTTTGACCATAGAGTTTTAATTCATTAATATCACTTTGATAGATTCTTGGAATAACAGCAGATGGAAAACAAAAAAATTTTGATGAGCAAATAGTCAATAAACATGTCATCCAAAGTGTACTTTTTACATTTTTCAAATTAATTAAATTTATTTGACCATTATGAATTTCACAATGAAAAAAACAATCAGGAGCAATGAGAATAGGATTTTTAATGAAAAAATGTTTACAGCTTTGAATCATTTTTTCATAACATTTTGGTGTGAACGGATTTTTGGTGATATAATAAATGAGCGAATTTGAGAATGACCATGCCTGATGACAATTATAGGAATGAGAGAACTGAGAAAATTTAGAAGACTTTGTTTCGTTTAAAGTTGGCATATTTGATGAATCAATCTCACAGTATATTTCTGAATAAAACAATAGCTTTTCACTAACAATAAATAAAAAATGCAGACAAGACACAACTACTATTACTCTTTCTTTTTTTACAAACTGACAAATCACCCAATTTTATTTTTTAAGTACTTCTCTCTAGTCCCTGATAAGTGTTTATCAAATTGATCAGCCTTAAAAAGTAACAAGATAGACACTAAAAACAAAAATATCTCTGCATTCTGCTTTTATTTGCAAATCACATAATATTTTATTGATTACTAATCACTGAAAAACTTATGGCAGGAAATTTTTCATTGAAATATGGCTGATTAACTCTCATCATGTAACATTTTGGGGGTTAAGAGATAAAAATAAAACGAAATATTATTTTAAAAAATACATTACTTTTTCAATTTTGAAGCATTATAACTAATACATCTTATTGCAACATCATTTATTCAGCAAGGTTTTTGTATTCATTTAGCTACATCCTATCTCAAACCAAATGTGTCAGCTTAAACAAAATTACGCCTTTGCGAAACGAAGACACTATACATATTTTTAACATTAAAAACTTAAAATATTATTGATTTAATAAGTTTTAGAAAAAAGATAATATTCAACACAGCAATTGAAAACTGACAACCCTGATAACGAATCCTCTTATTTATGTGTTTATCATTTTCCCTGTTAATTTTGTTTTTCATTCTTTAAATGTGTATAACTTATTCTTTTTTTTACTTTTCATCTTTGGCCGTTTTTTTTACATTATTTTCTTCCATTAATCTATATTTTTGCTGATACAAATCACAGTGGAAAACATTTTCTTTGATTATAATGTCAGATACTCAGATACAATTCAAACCATTAGGTTATAATACATGTATGATTAAATTTTATTACAAAACTTTTCAGAACTTTATATAACTTTATTTTAGGTTTGACATTATTCCAACTTCTGATAATTCTTTGCTTCGTTGCTCTATTAGTCGAAATGGGATTGTTTCTTAAAGCTTTTAATGATTTCAATACAAACTTTGGTAAAATTTCTGATAAATATACAAGTTCTTATAATGGAAAATAAGAAAAAAAGAGCAATTGTGTAAAATAATTTTTGAAAAAAAAATTGTTTTAAACTTGTATGTGTTTATTTGTAAGAATAAATTTTATTTTTAATACAGAACACACGGATTATCGTTAGATGCATACCATTTTTTAAATATATTTTACGTTTTGACAAAAAATGTTTGACAGCATTGTGTTTTTAACAATTTAATGTGATGATGGAAGAAAAAGATCCCATAATCTATTGTGAATTGACTGATCATTTCCAGGAAATCGTATAAATGGAACTTTAAAATCACGGTTTTCATTTTCAACTAATTCATTTACAATTTTTTGAAGACTAATTTTATGGCCATCAGAAATGCCATTATCAAAATCAAGCCATATTCTTGTGTTCTTATTTTCCTATAAAATTATAAGGAAATTATTAAGAATTATTACATTATAAATTTACCTTAATAAAGCCATAAAAAGTATCAATATCAAAAGCTTCCGGAATATCTATTAAATAAAGATAAGTAAGATTACAAAAATGAGGAAGTTTGAGAAGTTCTGGAACAGTTGAAGATGAAATAACTTTTGAACCGATTTTTTCAAGACAGCTGAAAATAAGGTTTATTATCTAGTTTAAAAGACAGCCTTCTAGGAACACTCAACGATAAAAAGAGAGTTTAAAGGAAGATGAGCCAAATAGAAAATGCAAAATCTTTCAAATTTCATGTACACTAAAAGTCCATTAATTAGCTATTTTTAGCTATCTTTTGAAGTCCACAAATGGATTCGGAGTAAATCACCCCTACTTTATCTATATATTCATTTTACCGTAGACATTCCCAATTCAACGAGGAGTTGCAGTCCTATATTTTGCCTAAATATTCGTCTTAGTAATGAATTGTTAGGGACAAAAATATCAGTGGCCAAATTCTCGATCTGTGGGTTTCATAGATATATAGATATTGCTAATAAATAGCAGACGATAACTATTTTTGTTATAAAATATCCAAAATTCTGCAAAATGAATACTTTTCAAATATTATAAATGTATTATTAATGGATTATTTAAGTTATCCTTGCTATTACACTTCTTTAAAATCATCGACATCAAAATTTTTATAACAAAAATAGTTATCGTCTGTTATTTATTAGCTATATCCATTTACCCCTTAAATCAACAAACCGAGGATTTCGCCGTTGATATTTGATCCCTAACTATCCCATACCCTAACTATTCGATACATTGACGAATTTATAGACAAAAATGAGGGCTCCACTTGAGCTTAATAACTCTACGGGCAATATCCCTCTTGATAACTTACTAAGAAAGTTCTTTAATAAACGGCAGAATTTCAACAATTTTTTCTAATGTCACAATACCACCCTTTTCATCCATTACTGCAACACCTTCAAAATTAATTATTTCACATTTTGAAGCCAAATTTTTCAAATCATCAAAAGAAATATTTTGATTTCCAAGAAGTAATTCTTTAATATCACTTTTATAAATTTTTTGAATAATAGTAGAAGGAAGCAAAGTTGGTTCATTTTTAATACCATTATTAACCGCAAAAGTTTCAGTGATCCAAATTTTACTAAGTGTAAGTTTGCTGCAATCAATTTGATTATTGTTGAATAAAGCTTTAATTTCATTATTTGCCTCATCAAGAAGAAGGTATAAACGTTGAACAATGAGAATAGGATTTTTAATGAAAAAATGTTTGCAGCTTTGAGCCATTTTTTCATAGCATTTTGGTGAAGATGGATTTTTGGTGATGTAGTAAATGAGAGAATCGGGGAAAGGGAATACTTGTTGACGATAAGTTGCAAGAAAAGCGGCTTGTTTTAAAGTTGTTGAAGTCAAAGATGTGTCCATAATGTTTGAAATAAAAATATTAGTTTCTACAAAAACTATAATAAAAAGTGATTAAAAAAAGTAACAAGAACAAAATTCAATTTTTCAATTTGCTTAGTGTCAATAATTTTTTTTGAAACATACTTCTTTTCACTTCTACATGTTTTGATGAGTAACGGAAAAAAAGGAGCAGTCGCTTTCTATTGATTTTTTTTTATCGTTTACCTCAATGTTGACTGACTCGCTTATGTCAATGGAAATAAAATGCTTTAAAAGTTCCGTCAATGAAATACTGATACAACTATAATAAAATAAAACTAAAAATTGAAACGGTATTATTGATATATTTTTTTTCATCAATAATCATTCTGATGTGGTTGTTGAAACTGGCGGTGCAAATTATGCTTTTGGTATTTTAACTTTATACCCTCGAGTACAAGATTGTTTATCATATTAAAAGGTGATCCGCACAGACTGCTTCTTTGTGGATCACCTTAATATTTAAAGCATATGTTCTTTGAATTTCGAGAAGGTATAATAATTTCTGCGTTGTCATGAAACGATGTAAAGATTTTTTAAACGACGTAACATCTTTCCAAAAGTCCAAAAATAACATTTCTGTACAACACAATTTATTGTTTAAATAAATAATGTTCATTGTGCCATTGCAATAAATAACAGGATGTTTTTTATGGTTACAATGAACAACGAAATTTATCATTTTTTAGAAATCGCGAAAATAAGAAGTTTTTATTTTGCTAAAAAAGTATCTCAAATATAAATGATGTAACAGGAAATAATGCATTCGTTCGTTAATCGTTTTCTTAACAGTGCTTTTAATCAAAGAAGTGATTGCTGCTGTTCATCTTTCATTAAACTCACTAAAAAATGATAATGGAACGGTAGTGCTTCACAAGCTTGTGCATAGCGATGTTTTTAAAATGTTTGTTCTTTCATTGGGTCAGTGCTGCCAATTTATTCAATGATGTTTTTGCTGAAAAAATATTTTTTTTTATTCATTTTATTTGCTGCATTGCTTTTGTGCAAAAAAAATGTTGCTTCTCTTTTTTTTTAAAATTTGACTTGTTTTTTTCTATTAGACGAGCATTTAGAAAAAATATGGAACCTCAACTCCGGGACAATTTGGAGCACCCCTACGGTTAATGTAAAACTTTAATAATTTTCAAAAATAATAACCGTTTTTAGGTTAACAAATGGGCAGAACACAATTGTGCTTAAGATATATGATGATTTAGCTGATATTCTCATTGAAGCGGCTACTCCAAAGCCATCTATTTATAAAGATTATAATGAAACACCTGATGAATTTTTAGCAAATTTTTTGGTTTAATGATCTAATGCGCTATTGAAATTCTATGTTTTCTTCCATCTTATTTTCACTTTAATTTTTTGTTGTTTTTGTTTATACTTTTCAAAATTTCAAACATCATAATAAAAACTATTCTAAAATTTGGTGGTAATACAAAGAACGTAGTAGACTGTATTTTAATCTATTTGAGAAAAATTCATAGCAGATTATGCCCCCTGTTGTAGATAGAGCTTAGCTTCCAAGTACAAAAAAATGGTTTTCCCAAGAATGAAGCTGCAGAAGTTGCAACAAAAGCTGTAAAAGACTTTTTACAAGATAAGAAAAATAATGAAAAATTTGATGAAATAATTTTTTGTCTTTGTGAAAAGAAGATGAAGATATCTACAGGCAGGGAAATGCGCCCGGCCGGCCGCTTTTTTATTTTCGTTTTTTAGGAAAACGTTTGAAAAAAATATTCTAACACTCATCACAGGATTTGCGATTATTTAAAATATTAAGAAATATATAAGCGTAATTAAAACTTTATAAAATATTAAAAAAAAATTGTTTAGCTGCTGAAATGCATCACTAGGAATACAAAAACGTTTATACTTTATTTTTCATTTTTTTCTTAAATAGTGTGGCCTTCCACTTGAGGATAGACAAGAAAGGTTATGAAACAAAAAATCAAAAAATTCATTAGTATTTATAAAAATATTTATGAAGTGAAACAAAAAGCCATAATAAAATGTGAGCTCTGAAAAATTTTTAAAAAAAAGTCTGGTCATTTTTCTATATCCACAAAACTATGGATAAAACTCAACAATTTTCAGCTGTTATAAAATATGTAATCAATAATCTTTTGCTATTTTACAATAGTGTAATAAAGTGTTCTAATCTTTTTTTTTCAATAAATATTGATCATATACTACAAACGTCGGATTTTATAAAGGTGTTATAAAAATATTACAAAATTTGCTATCTTCAAAAATGTTGTTGGTACTATTCTCCTTTAACCACCCTTTTATTTTTTCGAGAAAATTTTGGACAATGCATGGAAAAAATTTTTTTCAAATTTATACATTGTTTTGAACAAGAAAAAATGCAAAAAAAAAGAGCTGAGTTTATCGAAAAATAATACCTTCCAATAACAATAATAAATTTGAAAAATTAATAAAATATTCAAAAAAATTGATCAACAAAAATGCATCACTCCAAAAGAAGAAAAGGAAGAAAAGTGATGAGTAAAATGTTTAGACAATTCTTTTCTGTTATGTTTCTTCAGTTTCTCCTTTGGTCATATTCTCATGGATGAGAAAATGGAACAACTTAAACATAAAATGCAGGTTATCGTCAAGGGAAAATAAATCAAAAAATTAGACTGTTTTTCTCGGAGGTTTTTCTTAATTGTTTTGTTATGTTTACCATAGACTTGTTTCAGTTATTGATTTATTTTTATTAGTTAGGAACTGAAATATCAAACTTAAGACTAAAAAAATAATAATCTTGTATTGGTAGTATTGTTTCTATGCCAAATAATTATTCATGTTTACTTGAACAATATCAAAAAAATGAAATGTATGGTTGCTTGTATTTCATTCGAAAATGGCAAATGATAGTAAATAAAATTTGGCAGAAATCTTCATCGCATGAAGAGACGTTTTAAACTGCGGCACTTTTGTATGGCTTTTTTTTAATCCTGTTCAATCAAAATTACACAAACTTTTTACGATACCATTGTTTTTTTCAATGCAAAACAAAAGATTTAGCAACACAAAAAAAGGTTGTAATTTTTAAAGGCAAATATTTGTCTTTCTTGACTTAAATTTTAAATGTATTTATTTGTTTTACAGAAACTAAAAGAATCAGAAAGCTGGAAAAGAAGGGTTTATTTGGGTGTTCCAGCTAATAAACGTTTTCTTCAAAAAAGTAATAAATTTTGTTTCACGTTGAATGTTTACAATTTGTCAAAAGAAAATGAAAATCATATAAGAGAGTGTTAAACAACTACATTTGTTTTTATACATGTTTTTCACGTTTCACCTTTTTTGACAATTTTTATTTTTCTGACATTTTTACATTTTTTGTAGACATTCATCAATAGTTCGCAACATACATCTAAATCCAAAACATATTTTCTTGGATCATTATGTCGGACAGAAGGATACAATTTAATCCTATAGTCGATACTGATACATGTATTATTACATCTTAAAATTTTTTGAATTATATATCACATTTTTAGGTGGAAAAATATATTACATTATCATATTAATTTGTTTCGTTGTCTTTTTGATTGAAATTGGACTTTTTGTTAAAGCTTTTAACGATATCAATACAAACGTTGGTAGAATTGCAGACAAATATACAAACTATTATAATGGAAAATGAAAAAATTGTCATTGTAAAAGTATTTTGCGATATATATGCGTTTATTTTAAGAAATAAAATATTTTTTTGAAGGACATATTGTTTACTGTTGCATGAATAATTGAAAGCATTCTGTTATTGCTATTTTTTACGAAGAAATAATTTATTTTTAATATATTAAAAAATAATGTGAAAATGTACCAAGCAAAAAAACAACAGCAACATCAGGTAGCTAAATCATGAATTTCAATACCGAAGATCACGAAGGCTATTATGTGAAGAATGAGTAATTTCAGGGAAGAAAATATATGGTGGTTTATAATTGTGATTTTTTGTTGCAATAATTTCATCAACAATAGCTTGAAGACGGGCTTTATATTCTTCAGAAATATCATCATCAAATTGAATGTTAATTTCAGTTTCCTTGTTTTTCTGTAAAAGAAATATATCATATAAAAAATTGTTAATGTAACGAAAAAAAACTTACTTTTATGTGACTGAAGAAAGTATTAATGTCAAAGCTTTCTTTAATACCAATTACAACAAAGCGATGAAGTTTTAAAAAATTAGGAATTTGAAGTAATTTAGAAACAGTATTTGATGTAATAATTTTTGTCGCGTTACGTATAAGATGGCTAAAATATAATGTACAGGATAGTCCATTTAAAGTGCTAAAACGTTTCTGCTCGGCAAATGAGTTCTAGAAAGACCGCAGAGCTCACATAACAGGGGTATATCACTAACAAGGAGGAATAACTTTTCCTTGTGGCATTCTGGAACATTTCGCCGAATGCCGCCAAACTCGGCGTTTTTCAGCGAAATGGCTAAAAATGATATAAAGCATTAAAATCTAGACTTCCCTGGACAGAATGATCGAAAAATCAAGCCTCTAGCTTCAAAAACGATAAAACTGCAACCATTTGAAAAAATGCACTTTTGGTTTCAGACTGATTTTTTAAATGGCTGCCATTTTGTCATTTTTGAAGCTAGAGACTTAATTTTTTTTGATTGTGTGTAGGAGAGTCTTGATTTTCATAGTATATATCATTTTTAGCGATTTCGCAAAAAACGTTGAATTTGGCGCCATTCGGCGAAATGTTCCTGGATGACTTTATATGGAAAATTTGCTTCCCCTTGTTAATAATATACTCCTCTATGTGAGATCTGGGGTCCTTCTAGTGTTCATTTGTTAAGCAAAAACGTTTTAACAATTTAAATAGACCACCCACATATGAACAACTGTGCTTACACTGTTAATATTTTAAGTGCAGGAAGTACTTCAATAATTTCTTCCAAAGCAACAATATTCCCGTTTTTCTTTACTATAGTAGCACAATTAAGCCATAGTCTTTCACATTTTGATGCAAGGAGTATTAAATCATTGAAAAAAATATTTTGGTGATGAAAGGTTATACATTTGCTTCGATAAATTTTTGGAATAATAAAAGAAAAAGAAGTTTGCAATGCAAAAATATGATTGGAAAAAGTAAGTTTTTCTCTTATCCAAATTTTGTTTGTAAGATTTTTTAAATTAACAAGTTTTGTATGCCATTCATGATTTTCATTATTACAATACAAATAAGGAATAATTAGAATAGGATTTTTAATGAAAAAATGCTTGCAGCTTTGAATCATTTTTTCATAGCATTTGGGTGTGGATGGATTTTTGGTGATATAATAAATCAGTGAATCTGGTAATGACCATGGTTGAGATTGACGATATGTGATAAGAAATGAAGCTTGTGTTGACGGAGCAGCCATTGAGTTGTCGCCTAATGAAAAAAGGATTGATTAAAACAGTTGCAATGTAAGTAATAAAATAAAAAACCGATATATTATCAAAAAATTGTTTTAATTTTTAACTGGAGAAAAAAAGATAAGTATTTATTCAGATGTTTGTCCATTTTTCTCATACCCTAAAAAATCTGCACGAAAAGAAATCGTTTTCTGGTTAGCATTTTTTATTTATCCACATAAATGAACGTCATCGGTTATTAACTTCATTGATCTACCAATAAGGAATGAGAATTATAGCGGTCTGTTGTCTATTCAAGTTTGTCCAAACGGAGAATAAACGATATGGATCTTACTCTGTCACAAACTTATGCAGTTACTTTATCTTTCTCTGAATTTTTTTTTGAATATTTTGTAAATTTTACATAATTTAGATTTAACATAAAGTTTTTAAAAAAATGAATGTTTCATGAAATTGTGTTTTCATAATTATGAAGGAGTAATGAAGCATGTTTTACTCATTAATTCTATAATTAAATTGTACTGAATTATCATAAAAATAGAAATATGATTTTTTTTATAAACTACGTTCGGTAGCTTTCAGATTTTAAAAATGTGTAAAAGAATAATCATGAAAGAAAAATTTTATGAAACATTGAAACATAAAATCAATAAAAACCGTTTTGAGGTGCATAAAAATATTTTAAAAACCAGATTTTCAGCATTTTTAAATAACAGTATTTTAAGAAGTAAACATTCAAACATAAATGTTTCTAAAATTTAAAAAGCCATAACATATGAAATGTGCTTCCTACAGATTGTTATCAAACATGTTTTTTTCAAAAATTATTTTTCGATAAAATTCAAAAACTTTATAATATACTTTCAGAATTTTGTATTATATAATCACATGCTTCACTGATTGTTGTAACTTCAAGTACAGTATTTTGACAAAAAAAAATGGAAATAAGATATTAACAGTTTTTTTGAAAATAAAATTAGCACATCGTAAAAATTTTTATTTGTCACAAAAGGGGCTTTAAAAGACAGATTTAAATAATTACAAAAGAAACATAGGTAGATGATGCAAATATGGACTTTTAGAAAAATTAAGGTATAAAAATATTAAAAATAAAGAAAAAAGCAAAAAAGAATTTGTTTATTTTCGTGCCTTTGATAATATTATCACTTCGGAACCGTTAAAGTGGGATTTGATTTTCTTGTACACATTTTTGGGGCTAGTTAAACAAAGGAATAAAAATTTGAATATAGCGACAATACATTTTGAATATCCAGATAGAACAGTAAGAATAATACATGAATCCAAAAGCACTCGAATCATTTTTAATGATATTGTAGTTGTAACATATTGTAATAAAAATAACCATCCTGGTAAATTATCATAAATACGATATGTATTCATCCCTAATACATATTCAACAGTTTCACTTTTAATTTGAATAAATCTCTGTATTCCAGTTATCACAAATATCACGGACATTGTAAGGCATTGAAATAATACAACAGATGAAATTTTGATTGTTTGTTTAAAAGAGTCGTTATTAGTTTTAAGTTGAAATTTAAGATGTGATGCAATTTTATAAAATAGAAATCCGGCACAAACAATTGAAAGAAAAAACATGAGTGATGGGATGGCTAAAGAAATATATTTTAAAATTTTTGTTATTCTTTGTTGTTCGGTAAAGTTGTTATTAAAGTCTATAGCCAAGCCATTTGTACATTGAAAATATTTTGGATAATATTGTACGCAATTTGTTAAATTTTGTGGTGTTTCACAAAATACCATACATTTGCCAAAATCAATATTCGGGAGATACTTGAATATTGATTCCGAAGCAGGTGATGCGCCATAAATGAAGAAACAAATAACATAAAAAACTAGAATAAAAATAAAAATTTTAAATGTTTCTGAAAATTTGCAAAAACCTATTTATAGCTTTTATTTTGGTTTATCTCGGAACAGTTTCACTTTTTTTCCGTTAAAATAATGCAGATGTTTAAACTTTTTTTAGTAATTTAAATATATTTGATATGCTTCTAACAAGAAAAGTTAAAATGGTGCTAATTTTGGTTACTAATTTATTTTCTTAATTTATTCTTTCGCTCACTTTTTCGAAGAACCAAAACACTTTATTTCAAAGAAACAAGTTATGATGCTAATGTTTAGAGACAAGAAAAAGAAAGCGACTAAAATAGTCGCTTTTCTTTTTCCTGTTTAGAGAAACATCTGTTTTTTATTCACCTGGATATGTGAATTAATATCAAACGTAAACGGTTCCAGAAGCAGATGATTTTTTAAAAATAAATAAAATTATTTTTTTTAAATTAAAAAATTTTGTGTGATAATTTCGTTTTCTTGATATACTGACATCATCATACTTTGGCTGCCTTAACTCTTTCTACAATAGTGAATCATGCATTATTTTTGTTTCTACATTGTTGTTCTTCGATCAACAAATTTTTGTTTGTACGCAATTTAAACTTCACATTTTTTCTCTTCATTCTTTTCTCCACTTAAATTCATGAATCATTATTCCCTTTCAGCCATGAATGTTATTTTTTTCTTTGAGCCTATTTTTCTATATGCTGAGTTCAGAGAAAAAGTCGTTGTCTTACTCGTATCGTTTATCAATTAATAAATTATTTTGAATGAATGTTTATTGGACATATATATATCACACATAAAAATTAAAACAACAACAAATCTCAATCTTTAAGGAATACTTTCACCACCTCTTGCAGCTTTGATAATGGCCATATAAGTTTGTAATTGATAAAACTTCTCCGATGATCCACCAGGTCTATCAGGATGATATTTCATAGATAATGCTCGAAAAGCTTGATCAATTTCTTCATCTGGTGCACGATGATGAACTCCAAGAGCTCGATATGCATTTTCTAAAGCTTCTGATCTTGGTAAATCAAAAATTTGTAGAGTAAATTCTTCAGAGAAATGAGCAGCAGTAAACCCTCCAGCATATGCACCAATTGTTCCACCAACAATTGATCCAATTGGGCCACCAAATGATCCAATAGCTGCACCGGCCGCTGAAGCCGCGGCACCACCTCCTACACCAGCCATAGAATCCATGATATTTTTTGTTGCTCTTGCACCACTAATTTCTCCATGCCACCACCTCAGAACATTGTTATATATAGCCATCTATAAGAGTTTATGTTAGCGATGAGGATTTAGCGAATATTGTTCTTTTTAAAAAGGAACACACAATCCGAAGAAATCCTTTTTTGTTTACAACGTTCAAATTCGGAGATATGGGTTCTGGTCCAGAACCCATATCTCCGAATCGATATGCGGCAAAAAGCCTTTGATGTGTGGTAAAAAGCCTTTGATATGCGGTAAAAAGCCTTTGATCTGCGGTAAAAAGCCTTTGATATGCGGTAAAAAGCCTTTGATCAGCGGCAAAAATATTTTTTTCATTTATGAGCTCCCAATACATCTTTTAAAAAAGAAACGTATTTCGCGTCCTAGATTTTTTTTGCTATACATTCTCTAAATACAATGAATCAAATCCTTTTTTTTTTTAAAAAAATCTCGTCACTTACAAAAAAATGCGTATGTGAATCCAAAGAAAGCATTATACCAGCAAGATGTTCAGGTTGAAAAGCCGAGATTTCAGGGATAGGTTGTAAAATGGAGCCAATAGTTTCAGGAGGAACAACACCAACACCTGGAACTTCTCTTCTAACAACGTTTTCTTCATTTACTGCGGGAGATGATAATTGTTGTTGTAGAAGTATGTTGTCCGTTGGTTGAGAAGAAGATCCAAGAAGTAAATCAGAAAATTGAATATGAGCTGGAAGAAGTGGATCATCATATGGATCAGTTAAGGAAAGAGAAAAAGCTTCATAAAGATTATTAATACGTTGATTATAATCTTCTACATCAGCAGCACTTGTCATTAAAAGAGCAGTATTTGTGAAAAGCTGAAAAAAAGTAAGTGTAAACTAACATTTCATATTTTAAGCTTAAATTAACTTTTAACAAAATATAAAAGTTAATGAGGATAGCTAGCCACTGCCTTAACCACAACCCATGAGGTGGATGACGGGATTGAACTCGGGAACCGACCGAGGACGGACGCGCATATTCATTTTCAAACTGGCCCTGAGAGTGCTCGAACCGGAGTGGCATGAGCTGGGCATGGGCGCCCTGGACCAGTCGACTATACGGCCGACAATCGACTACGTGGCCGATAAAAAAATACTTACTTGATCCTTATAATATACATTACAAAGAGATGTCCATGAAAGTGAATTATAAATGCTACCACAAAATTTTTCTTGTTCATTAAGAAATTGTATAATTTGAGAAATATCATTACGATCATAAATTAAATGCAAAATTTTTGCCACAATTACTCCTTTTGGAAGCATACATCTTTGCTGCTGAAAGAAAAAGATAAACAAAAGTTTTAGGTCCACACTAAACGACGGGCCGGTCCAACTCGCAATCGTCTCGCGACGTTCTAATGTGTTCATTCAAAGCGTCGCGAGACATTATGTAAGCGTCTTTGAATGAACACATTGGAACGTTGCGAGACCAACGCGAGTTGGACCGGCCCGTCGTTTAGTATGGACCTAAGTATTGAGAATTTTAAAAAAACTTACGAATTCGATGCACACTCCGTGATTTGCGGTAACCGAGAATAAAAAAAAAGCACAAATAATTAAAGCAATCTTAATAATGCAAAACATGTTTATATAGACCATCAATTTCAAAAAACAACTTGGCAATGTTTAATTAAAGGTGCACTTTAAAAATAGATCATTTTGGCGTTCCAAATATAATATCAGAATCAAATTTCCCAACCTCGAGATTACCCCCTGAAATAGCAAAATAAAAACATTTTTCAGAAGTAGGAATTCGTATGTGAAAAAAAGAGGGGAAAAAGCCTTTTTTTGGTAATAATTTTAAACTAAAATTTCTTCACAAAATTTTTTTGAGCACAAAAATTTTCAAAAAAAAATGTAAAAGTTTTTATATCAAACAAATTAATTTATTAATCATCTTGAAAAATGTAGTCAGCAAACGATTAAAGCTCAATTTAAGAACATTTAATAATAAATGTTGCGGCGACCCCAACAGCGAGCACTTTTTTTTCTCTTATTCATTTTTTCTCTCCGTTACAGTATAAAAAAATTCTTTTTTTAAAAAAAAGAATATCAAATTCAATAACTATGTTGTTTTAGTAAGAGCAAAGTGTGGTGGAAAATACGGTATGTCGAGATTTGTCATAAACAAATCGCGATGTTTCTGTTTTTATTCAGGTAAATGAGCTGTAATTAAACACAAAAAATGTGAAAATGACTGAATAACACTGAGTAGCAAAAAATGACTTAAGTTGCTATAAAAAAATGGTTTAAAGCCATAATTTTGACCGAACATGATTGTGGGGGACTACATAAATCATTTTCAACATGTTCCTGCCATTTTTTTCAATCTTTAAAAATATGCAAATTTTTCGACTTCAAAAATTTGCATAATGCCGCGAGGCAAAATTCCTTTTGAAAGTCGTTGGATTTGATGTAGATAGTCCTTAAACGTAATATTCAGTCACTTCCAGCTTTTTCTCGTTTAATTAGAGCTTTTTATCAAAGATCCAAACTTTTTCGAGAAAATTCTACCGTATACCTACAGTATCCCCGGTGACCTCAGTATTATTTATTTTATCATCAAATATCCAAGTCATGGGCTTACTGATTGACCACTTTTTTAGTTTTTAAAATTCATCTATTTATGTCAGCGACAGAACTTATCGAACAGCCTGATAAATCAAAGCTAGCTGTTTCTTGCTTTGTCTTCCTTTCGTGTCAAAAAAATGTATACCAGTGATCGGCCGATTCGCTCATGTTAAAATCAATTATCAAAGTTTTAATAATATGATATAAATCATTTCACACATGTAACTCATTTATTTATTCTTTTCTTGATACGGTATTTCATTTTCACTGTTAGAAGAATATACCTCCTGCTTATCCGAGATCAAAAATATTAGGTTAGCAGGAGCAACAGCAAAAAAAAGTTTAATTTTTCAATCCGAAAACGAAAAACTGTTAAAATTGATTGATAAATAGGAGTAAAAAGTTTCTTCCGTTGGGCTACAGACCTGGTGTCGTTAAATAAATGTTAAATGATTTTTAAACATCACACATAAATGCTGAATTTTTTTAAACTTTTAAGAATCAAAAAGCTGAATAAGCAAAATAACGAAACAAAATAACAAGGCAACAAAAGAAAAATTGGTGCGTTGCTAATGACGCAGAGCGGCGACAGCATGTCTTTGAAAAAAAGGAAGTATTTTTTTTCAAGTACAACATTAGAAATTATTATGTACTTGACCTGAATTGTTTTCGTTATCGTAAAGGCAAATCCTGGAGGTTCCAGTAGTATCGTTCGACAACCAAAGGCAACAAAAAGAAAAACTGGTGCAGTTTCCCGTTACTGTAAGCGATGAAGTATACGATGTTGCAAATATGAACAATTAAATGAAGTGTTGCACGTTACATGCGTGAAAATATAAAAGTATTAGTGGTCCCCGGACGACTCGAAGGGGAGCCTGGGACCACTAATATCTGGGCTCGTTTAGAAATAAGTGCAGTGATTTTCATGTTTAAGTTTTATGACATCAAGTTTTGGGGATATTCTTAAGCTTATTCAAATAGCATAAACGTCATTTATGTTAAAAAATACAACATTCTGTTTGTAAAAACTTGCAATCATGATCTATACTCCTAAAGATGTCATTACGTCAGTACTATGTTTTTGAATTCAAAACTGTCACAATTTTTTTATATACCAAAGAACAGTTTTGTACCAAAAAATGACGAAAACTTTAATAATAATGTATTCGACAAAAAGGTAATAAGGACATTGTTAAAATAAATGTGTTTCTTATAATGGGCTCATACTTTTTTAAAATGTACTTAATATAGTCTATTACTGTTATTTAAGAAGTTTACTTTAAACATCTTTCTAAGAAAATTGCTTTTCGAGAATACTAAAAAATTTAATGATATATTGAGCAAGGTGCCAACGATAATCTTTTTTTGTGTCCCAAAGGTAGTTTTAAAATTTTCGTATGAATAACGCACAAGTTTTGGTTAAAAGATGTTTTTTAGCAAAAAACACGTAATGGTACAATTAGTAACAATTTATTAGAGTGTGACAAAACGGGCAAAGTGAGCATTTAGGGACATTTAAGCGTAAAAACATGCATACATAAAAGCACAAAAGAAAAAAAACGCGGTTCATTTTGGTGAAATTGAAATGACTGTAACTTGACTGCCATTGATATTGTTATTGATTTTCTTGAAAGCTTTTCTAGGGTTGATCAAGCACAAACAGAAAAATTTAACAGATAAAATCATATATTTTGAATACCCAGATAGTACTGTAAGAATTATGCACGAATCTATCAACACTCGAATCATATTAAGCGACGTCGTTGTCGTATAATATTGTAACAAAAACAACCATGCCGGTAGCTCATCATAGACAGTATATGTATTTACATTTAAAATATTCGTTACAGTAGCTTCACTTTTAATTTGAATAAATCTCTGTATTGCCGTTATCACAAACATTGTTAAGCATTGAAATCCAACAACTGATGAAATTTTAATAGTTTGTTTAAAAGACTCTTGATTAGTTTTAAGTTGAAACTTAAGTTGTGATGCAATTTTATAAAACAGAAATCCCGCACAAATAATTGAAACGAAAAACATGCTTGGAGGAACTGAATATGTAATATATTTAAAAATTCTTGCAATTCTTCGGTGTTCTGCTATTTGATTATTTAAATTTAATGTTACTCCATTTAAGCATTGAAAATATTTTGGTACATTTTCTTTGCAATATGTTACATTTTGTGGAATTGAACATAAAATGTCACAATGCGTATAACTCGTTGAAGTTGAAAGGACCGTTAAAGAAGCATTGGCGGCGCCAAAAAGTGAAATACAAATTATGTTGAAAAATGTAATGAAAATAAAAACTTTGTAACCATTTTTTGTAAAGCTTTTGTAGAATCGTGGAAAATACATTGCTAGAAATCGTGAGAGTGCCAAATGAAATACTGGAATGAATGAAGCGTTTCTTAGAAAGACTCGAAAAGCTAAAAAAATAGATGTCACGTCAAAAGCTGTTTAAAAATATCAATATTTTGGCGGACTAATCGAAAAAATTTCCATACGGTAAAACACTTACCAAAGAAAAAGAGATAGAGAATACTATTTACGCCGGGTTGATTTCGATAAAAGCATGTATTTTGTTTATAGTTTTGTTCAAAATTAGCCCATCCAAATAAAGACGGTTTTGAACAAATAAAATCATAACAAAGAAATGCATCCCAAATAGCTTGATTTAAAATGAACCATCGATAAGATTCTTTTATTCCACCAAAAACTGAAATTAACATAATTGGAAGAATAAACCCAAAACCGGTTAGGTCTAAAAGGTGGTAGTGGTGGTGGTAGTGGTAAAACGACTAAAAGGTGGTAGTAGTGTAAAAAATGGTAAAAGTAATAAAAAGTTGGAAAAAAAAGTTTTTTTGAGCTAGATAGCTCACATTTTGGCAAAAATAAGGACCTGAGGGCTTAAACATTAAAAATTATTCCCCAGGAGGTCACCCGGATCATTTTGCAAAAAAAAGAGAAAAATAGGTGCGCAAAAAAAAGCAAAAAGAGAAGTAGCTTTTTCAAAGCTTCTTGTTTGTTGTTTGTATGGCTGAGTGGTTAGAACGCAAGGATAGCGTGCGCGCATACGTGGGTTCGAATCTATCGGGGTGACATTTTTGCAAATTGACCCGGATGACCCCTTGGGCAATAATTTTTAATGTTTAAGCCCTCAGGTCCTTATTTTTGCCAAAATATGAGCTATCTAGCTCAAAAAAACTTTTTTTTCTAACTTTTTATCACTTTTACTACTTTTTACACTATTACCACCTTTTAGTCGTTTTACCACTACCACCACCACTACCACCTTTTAGACCTAACCCCCAAAACCAATATTTCCAATTTGAATATGCTCAAGAAAAAATGGTAGCTTAAAGAGTAAGCAAGAAAATGTTGAATCCCAATATGCTTCTTTTCCTCCAGGTGCGATACACTGATAGCTGCCATATTGAACACTTCCAGTTTTAATTACAAAATCATCTTGTAATGCGTAATTCGGGTTTATCATTTTAACAAGTAATCCTTGTTGAAGCTTTAACATATACTGATACATAGGATCTTTGAAATCAGAGTTCAGCTGATACCATGTTAAATTCGATACTACTTCATCATATGCAGCGACAGACATCGTTTTACGAAGCACTCAACAATTTCAGTGCTTTAACTAATGTCTTTCAAACAACTAATATTAAAAATTTTCTTAAAAACGAGGCGGTGCATTTGAAGAACATGAAATTATGTCTGTCATAATGAATAAAAAGTACAATCTAGAATTCTAAAATAAATGTTTCTAAAAAGTTACAAAAGCCCATAATTTTTTTAAATGCACTTAATTTTTTCAAAACAGTATATTATTATTAAACAAGTTTCTTTCTAAAAAAATTGCATTTTTTTTAAAGCATATTTTTTAATTCATAAAATAAAAAGAGAGATTACAGTTTATTTTCGTGAAACTGAAACGACTGTTATTTGACTGCCTTTGATATTGTTTTTGATTTTCTTGAAAGCATTTTTTGGATTCGTTAAACAAAGGTAAAACAATTTGAATGTTGCAATCACACATTTTGAGTATCCAGATAAAACAGTCAATATTATGAATGAGTCCAAAAATACACTTATCATGTTTAATGATGCTGTTGTTGTATAGTACTGTAACAAAAATAGCCATGGCGGTAAATCATCATAAATATTATAAGTATTAACATTTAAAATATTAGTGACAGTAGTTTCACTCTTAATTTGAATAAATTTTTGTATTCCCGTAATCACAAATATCACAGACATTGTTAAGCATTGAAATCCAACAACAGAAGAAATTTTAATTGTTTGTTTAAAAGACTCTTGATTAGTTTTAAGTTGAAATTTAAGCTGTGATGCAATTTTGTAAAACAGGAATCCAGCACAAATAATCGACAATAAAAACATTAGCGGAGAAATTGAAAATGACATGTATCGAAAGATTTTTGAAAATCTTCGTTGCTCCATTACTACAATATTCAAATTAAGCACTAATCCATTTTGGCATTGAAAATATTTTGGATAATTCTCTTTACAATATGTTACATTTTAAGGAATCGGACAAAAGATATCACATTTTCCAGAAAGACTTGCTTGTGAAGATAAGAGGATTAAATAAGATGTAGCCGCTGCGCCGAATATAACGATACAAATTGCATTAAAAAGTATAAGAAAAATAAGAATTTTATAACCATTTTTTGTGAACCTTTTATAAAATCTAGGAAAATACATTGCAAGAAATCGTGAAAGTGCCAAATGAAAGACTGGAATAAATGAAGCATTTCGAAGAAATAATTTATTTTAAATCAAGCAATTTGGGATGCATTTCTTTGTTATGATTTTATTTGTGCCAAGCCAACTTTATTTGGTTGGACACCTCTAGAAACTTATTACAAACAAAATACCTGCTTTTATTTTCGGAATCAATTTGACACGAATATCGTTGTTTATTTTGTGTTACAAGGTAGGTAAAAGGTTGTTTTATCATTCATTTTAACATCATTGAAAAAGATTTTTGTGAAATGTATATTGACAAAACATTTAATAATTTTTATTTTTTAGCATTTAGATTACTCTTGCGAAACGCATCATTCATTCCAGTCTTTCATTTGGCACTTTCACGATTTCTAGCAATGTATTTTCCACGATTCTACAAAAACTTTACAAAAAATGGTTATAAAATTTTTATTTTCATTATACTTTTCAATGCAATTTGTATCACAGTATTCGGTGCATATAATATATCTCTCAGTTCTCTGTCGAATTCTATAGATCCCAAAAAATGTGATTATTTATGCTCAACTCCTCAAAATGTAACATACTGCATGCAAAATGTTCCTAAATATTTTCAATGCAGAAATGGAATGATTATAGACGGAAGTAACCACTTAAAGGAACAACAAAGAATTGGGAGAATTTTAAAATATATTTCATAGTCAATTACACCTCTTATGTTTTTTTTGTCAATTATTTGTGCAGGATTTCTGTTTTATAAAATTGCATCACAGCTAAAATTTCAACTTAAAACTAATCAAGAATCTTTTAAACAAACAATCAAAATTTCATCGGTTGTTGGATTTCAATGCCTTACTATGACAGTGATATTTGTGATAACAGGAATACAAAAATTTATACAAATTAAAAGTGAAACTGACACTTCTGTAAATATTTTAAATCTCAATACATATAATGTCTATGATGAGCTACCGCCATGGCTGTTTTTGTTACAGTATTATACAACGACGACATCGCTAAATATGATTCGAATACTATCAGATTCATGTATTATTCTTACTGTATTATCTGGATATTCAAAATCTGCTGTTTCAACTGTTAAATTTTTATGGCTTTGTTTAACAAATCCAAGAAAAGCTTACAAGAAAATTAAATACAAGATAAACGGTACAGAAGTGACAGTTTTATCAACTGCGCGAAAATAAACACTTTTCTTTCATTCTATGTAATTTGAAAATTTTTTTTGAAGTTTAAATTATTGCTTAAAAAATCTTTCTTTTTTTTTAAATGTCGTTAATATCAAAGCCTAATAAACTATTATTAAACCACGTTCTTTGTACACAAATAGGGGTACCAATTTTGTTTCCAAAAAAACAATTGCTAATGACAATTTTTAAAATAAAATTTAATGTTTATAAGTGATACTTTATATCTAAAGTGCAAAGCAATTTCTTGTTTTTAAAATGTTCCGCCTTTTTTTAAATCTTTTTTCAACAAATTTTCTTATTTTTTACACACTTCAATAAAATTGAAGAACTTCATTTTTTAAAAATATCATCCAACAAAGTCGTAGGTTTTTACTGAAAATGCCTGCAGCAAAACAGCTTTACCTTAGAAAGATTGTATGTTAGCTTATTAGAATGTGATAAGAAGAAAAAAAGATGTTAAAGCAATAATTTATTTTTTACAAACATTTTTAATTATATGAAAAAGTAATGTTTATTTTCGGGTAGTTGACAATACAGTCACTTCCGTGCCTCTTATCTTGTATTTAATTTTCTTAAAAGCTTTTTTTGGGCTTGTTAAACATAGCCATAAAAATTTAACAGTTGAAACAACAGCTTTTAAATATCCAGATAGAACAGTTAATATAATACATGAATCTAAAAGTATTCGAATCATATTTAGTGAAGTTGTTGTTGTATAATACTGCAATAATAGTAGCCATGGAGGTAGCTCATCATAATTACTGTATGTACTTAGGGCAAAGGTATTGACAGCAGTTACAGCTTCACCTTGAATTTGTATAAATTTTTGTATTCCGGTAATCACAAATATCACTGACATAGTTAAACATTGAAATCCAACAACAGTAGAAATTTTGATTGTTTGTTTAAAAGAATCGCGATTAGTTTTAAGTTGAAATTTAAGCTGGGATGCAATCTTGTAAAACAAAAACCCAGCACAAATTATTGATAGAAAAAACATTAGTGGTGGAATAGATAATGAAATGTATTTCAAAATTTTTGCAATTTTTTGTTGTTCCCGATAGATGTTATACAAATTTAAACTCAATGCATTAACACATTGAAAATATTTTGGAACGTTTTCTTTGCAATATGTTATATTTTGTGGAATTGAACAATGTATGTCACATTGCTTTCTATCTATTACTAATGAATGTACAACTGCCGTTGTAGATATAGATGAAGCAGCAAACGCTGCGAAACATACTGCATTAAAAAGTATAATGAATATCACAATTTTATAGTTATTTTTTGTGAAGTTTTTGTAAAATCGTGGAAAATACATTGCAAGAAATCGTGAAAGTGCCAAATGAAATATCGGAATGAATGAAGCATTTTTAAGAAATATTCGAAAAGCTAAAAAATCAAGAATTTTGGATGTTTTGTTAAAATATGTACATATTGTCGTAAATGTTTTGCTGAATTGTTAACTTACCTTGAAACAAGAGCTGCACAGTGCTACTCTCAATTTCATATCGATAAAAGCATGTATTTTGTTTAAAATAAATATCTTTATTTGACCAACCAAATAAAGTTGGTTTTGAACAAATAAAATCATAACAAAGAAATGCATCCCAAATAGCTTGATTTAAAATGAACCATCGATAGGATTCTTTTATTCCACCAAAAATTGAAATTAGCATAATTGGAAGAATAAATCCAATACCAATATATCCAATTTGAATATGCTCAAGAAAAAATGGAAGTTGAAAAAGTAAGCATGAAAAAAATGAATCCCAATATGCTTCTTTGCCAGTTGCGGAGCATTTATAGTTTCCATATTTAAGTATACCATTTTGTTGATTAACAACAAAATCATCTAGTAAAGTATAATTGGTTGTTAGTACTAATTTAATAGTTATTGCCTGTTGAAGCTTTAACATAGATTGATACATCGGATCCTTGAAATCAGAGTTAAGCTGATACCATGTTAGATTCGCTTCTACTTCGTTCAATAAAACTACAGATGACATTATTTATGATTCTAAAAGAATTTTGTTTTTGTATACGGTTGTTTTGAAAGTTAGTGAGCGCGAGTTGGATGTGAGGCTTAATGCTAGCCTGTCAACCGGACGACAGGGGTTGGAATTTCCGTGTTTGCCCAACCCATGTGTTGTCAAGGGGATGACAATGGTTACACTTGCAAGAAGCGGGAATCCTGTAGCGGTAAGCAGAGAGGGGGCATACTCAGTTCGCGCCGGCAATGGTCCTTGCATCTGACAATGATCAAGTTAATAGCCTCGGTTCAATCCGGTAAAGGCGCTCGCAAGTAAGGCATCTGGTACAGAGATATTTGCCCTTTTAAACTAAGTGTTTAAAAACTATATACTGAAAAATGTGAATGCCGCTCAGTGCCCCTATCGAAAGAGTAAAAGTCATAAAAGAACCCTAAAAAAAGTATAAATTGCGCGTTTGAGGGTTGATTTTTACATGCTCTTACGGTGCATGCCGCTTAGAGCCCTTACTTGGTGGCGAATTTTCCCCAGTGTAGGAAAAATTGTTAGAAAATTTTTCAAAAGAGGCGGGACTTTTTATAAAAAAAAATTGCTTTGCATTTAGCGTCTAAGAGCCATTTACAAACATTAAAATTAATGTTTATTAAAATTTACTTTTTTTTAAACGTCCTTATTAGCTTCGTCTAAAACACTATTATTAACTGTTTATTTTAGATAAAAGTGTTCTTAGAAATTTGTTTTGTGACAAAATTATATGTTAGTAATAAAGGAAAAAAAGAGTTCTTCACGAAATTGTTGACTTTTTTGGTTGACATTTTATAAGCTATATTTTTGACATGAAAGTTGAACATTTTGTGTGCGTTACTTTAATATATCATTACATTATTTACTTTTTCCAAAAAATCCGCTTTCTTAGAATATTGTTTTACAGAAACATGTTTAATGGCAGTATTTGTCTCTATTAAGTGCATTTTAAAAATTATAGGCTTTTATAAATTTTCAGAAACATTTATATTAAAGTTTTTAAAAGTGTACTTTCGAAGACATTTTTCCTTGTTTTATGAATGCTCCGCCTTTTATTTTTTTAAACTTGAAATTTTCGATATTTTATTGTGAAACTTTCAGTAATATTAAAGTAGGTTCTATTAGAAATTGCGATAAATTGTTATTCCAAGAAATGTCTGTTGCCCTATACAATGAAGTGTCAGCGAATGTAACATGGTATCAACTCAATTCTTACTACAAAGATCCAATGTATCAATATATGTTAAAAATCCAAAATGATATGTATTCTAAAGTTATTGCACCCATTTTAAAATCAAATTATGGATTGACTGATAACTTTGTAGTAAATTCTCAAAATAAAATTCTTCAATATGGAAGCTATCACTGTATTGCGCTTGGTGAAAGAGAGGCATATTTGGATTCATTTTTTTCATGCTTACTTTTTCAACTACCATTTTTTCTTGAGTATATTCAAATTGGATATATTGGTTTCGGATTTATTCTTCCAATTATGTTAATTTCAATTTTTGGTGGAATAAAAGAATCATATCGATGGTTCATTTTAAATCAAGCAATTTGGGATGCATTTCTTTGTTATGATTTTATTTGTTCAAAACCGTCCTTACTTGGTTGGTCAAATAAAGATATTTATTTTAAACAAAATACATGCTTTTATCGGATTGGATATAATAGTCAGTATCTTCAAATTATATTTACGGGTTCGTGAACATTTAATGATAATTTTACAGAAAACTTTTTACTAATGGTCGTCTTGTTGATACCGTATTATAGCATTCTTTGTTTTTTTCTGTATCATTTTTGTAATAATATTTTTGGCGGAACGACCGTCTACGAAATAATTTTTGCCTACCCATCGAACAGTTCTTTTTTAGCTTTCAGTTCATTCCTTCGAAATGCTTCATTCATTCCAGTATTTCATTTGGCGTTCTCTCGATTTCTGGCAATGTACTTTTCACGATTTTACAAAAGATTCACAAAAAATGGTTATAAAGTTTTTATTTTTATTGTACTTTTTTATGTTATTTGTTTCTTCATTTACGGCGCATCACCTGCTTCGCAAGCGATAATCACGCTCACCACGGTAATGGATTTCGACAAATGTATAGTGTTTTGTGAAACACCACAAAATTTAACAAATTGTTTACAAAATAATCCAAAATATTTTCAATGTATAAATGCTTTTAGTTTGAATTTAAAAAACAGCTATGACGAACAACAAAGAATTGTAAAAAATTTAAAATATATTTCATTATCAATTCCACCTCTAATGTTTTTTCTATCAATAATTTGTGCTGGGTTTTTGTTTTATAAAATTGCATCACAACTTAAATTTCAACTTAAAACTAATCGCGACTCTTTTAAACAAACTATTAAAATTTCTTCTGTTGTTGGATTTCAATGTCTTACTATGTCAGTGATTTTTGTGATAACCGGAATACAAAAATTTATACAAATTCAAGGTGAAGCTGTTGAAACTGTATTAGGTATCAATACATACAAAAACTATAATGACTTACCAGGATGGTTATTTTTATTACAATATTACACTACAACGACATCGCTTAATATCATTAGAGTGCTATTAGATTCATGTATGATTCTTACTGTATTATCTGGATATTCAAAAGCTGTTGTTTCAACTGTTAAATTTTTATGGCTATGTTTAACAAATCCAAAAAAAGCTTTTAAGAAAATTGAATACACTATAAGAGGCACAGAAGTGACAGTATTATCAACTTCACGAAAGTAAACATTACTATTTTTTAAGCTCTATAATTTTTTAAATGTTTGTAAAAAATAAATTATTGCTGTAAAAAATTTGTTCTTATTACCGCTCTCGAATAAACTATTATGAAAATACATTTTTTGTATAAATTTCCTATAAAACGCAGTTATGCTGCAGGAATTGAAACCTACGATTTCTGTGTATGATGCTTAAAAGCTAAGAAAGAAAATTGCTTTTAAAATAAGCGGAACGTATTAAAAAAACGAGTTGCACTTGGATTCCAAAGAACCACGTAAAAACATTAAATTTAATATTTATGCAAGTTTACTTCTTATTCCTTATCACCTTTGTCTAACACATTATTTTTCTTTAACAGTCACATTCTGTTAATAACGTTTTAAAAAACACATACTGAATCAAAAATGCATCTCAAAAAAGTACCATACTGAGCTAAAAACATAGGTAAACTTTGTAGCTTTTTGTCTAACTAACCCCTTAACAAACACTTCCTTTTGAAATGAAAGATGAGCAGCCATAAAATGCATGTTTCTTTTTGCTGTTGATCAATCAATCAATAATCTCTCTGACGTTAGGGTGTATGTTTAAAAAAACGTTTTTTGCTGAAAGAAAATGTGCGGTGAAAGAGTGCAAGGAAATATGACAATGCCTTATAACAAAAAATTGTCTCTTTTTTTTCATAAAAAAGGAAATCATTACAAACAAAATTTTTATTACATTTTGGACAGATCAGTTTTTTATTTGAATATTTTATAACAAATATTTTAAAAAAAAATTTGATTCCTGTGTTTGCATCTTTCGATATTTTCGCATTTCAATTGTTGTGATTAATGCTCCAGCAAATAAATCCTTCTTGGAAACATTAACAATTTTTTTAAATGGTTGTAATGAATCAGAGACTAGTTGAAAATTGAATTGATTTACATGTATAAAAACAATAAATGAATAATTTCAATAAAGAAAGAATAAGTTACAAAAACACAATCGCTTACAATTTTGATTGTCACGAAATGAATTATAATATGACAATCAGGGCAAAACAATTTACCGAGATTATTCAACGTCATATAATGAATCTTCTATAGCAAAATACAAACACTACTAGGAATATACGACTGATAGGTGAAAGATAATTCTCTACCAATTTTTGTTAAATTCAACAAAAATAGATGTCACGAAATCGATCACATATACGGTAACGGAGAATTTCCTTTTTTTATAATTCCTGTAATATAAAAACATTTTTAAAAACACTTGTTCTGCTTACCACACTCTGTTAAACTGTTATTAAAACGTATAAACTGTTTCGCTGCAGGAACTTCTTGTAAAAACTTATGACCTTCCTTGGATGACGTTTTAAAAAGCTAAAATTTTAAACATAATGAACATTATGTAATATGCCATTAAATTTTAATTTTAAAATAAAACTGCTTACTTTGAATTTAACATTTTTAATAACAGTATTTGACTATAAAAAAGTACATTAAAAAAATTATGGATTTTCATAAATTTTCAGAAACGTTTTTGAGAAATTTTAAAGTAGCACTTTCAATTCAGTATAAGACACGTTTCTTAGATTTATGAATGCTCCGCCTCATTTTTTAAATTTCAGAAAATTTCAACTTTTTTTAAAATAAATATTCGTTGAAAAATTGAATTTATTCCGTTTTACGTTAAAAAGAATGTCTCTCGCTCATTACGATGAAGTAGCAGCAAATTTCTCATGGTATCAATTGAATTCGGATTACAAGGATCCTATGTATCAATATATGTTAAAAGTTCATAGTGAAGTGTATTCCAAAACTATTTCGCCATTATTTAGATCAAATTATTTATTAAGCGATTATTTCGTAATAAATTATCAAAATACAACACTTCAATACGGCAGCTATCGCTGTATAGCACTTGGTGGAAAAGAAGCATATTTGGATTCGACATTTTCATGTCTACTTTTTCAACTACCATTTTTTCTTGAGCAAATTCAAATTGGATATATTGGTTTTGGGCTTATTCTTCCTATTATGCTAATTTCAATTTTTGGTGGAATAAAAGAATCATATAGATGGTTCATTTTAAATCAAGCTATATGGGATGCATTTCTTAGTTATGATTTCATTTGTGCCAAGCCAACTTTACTTGGATGAAATTACAGTAATAATGTCTATTTAAATCAAAACACATGCTTTTATCGAAGTTATAATACTGATCAATCTCTTTATGTTTTCTCCCAAGGTTTGTAAAAAGTTTCGTTATACTGGGTGATCTTTTGAACTGCAGCCAACAGTTTTTGCTGTGAAGCTTGTTCCCGAAGGCTTTAAAGGGTGCCAATTTTGAGTTTGTGCGAGGTCGTATTCGAATTAGGCAGCATTTGGCGTTATGGTGCCAAATGCCAGATTTTTATAAAAAATAATTCTACACGGAATTGCCATATAGCGAAATAATTGTCGACAAAACACTTTTTGGCAAATCTTCAAACATATGATTTCATCTATTAAACTTCTCTGTTTGTGCTTGATCAATCATAAAAAAGCGTTGAAGAAAATTAAAAACAATATCAATGGCAGTCAACAAATAACTGTGGTTTCAACTTCACCAAAATAAACTCTTTTTTTTATAAATAACCAGTAATCTTTTTTTCTTGCGTTCAATGTAACAAATTATTGCTTGTAAAAATTGTCTTTATTGCTACTAATAAAACATTACTAAAACCCATTATCTGTGAAAAAAAAGAAGAAATCAATGCGTCACAAAAAAGGTTTTTATTGAAAGCTTTTTCTGCCTTTTTTGTCTAACTTTTTCCATTCACATATTTTCTTTTTGAATGAAAAATAAACATCCACAACACTATTTTTTGTTGCTGGTGATTAATCAATAATCTCTTGAGACAATGGTACATCTAGAAAAAGCGCCTTTTGTTGAAGAGAAAAGTGCATTGAAAGTATACAAAGAAATTTGATGCTGCTGACCAAAAAATGTGTCTCTCATTTTTGTGCACAAAAAAATATATCAAAAAAATTCTTGTTGCTATTTGGTCAGCATAGTTTGCTTTTTGAATATTTTATTTTTTTCTCTAAAAAACACGATTCTTTTTGTAATAATTTTGACATCTTTCCAAATTTTTTGCATTTTATCTGCTGTAACTCATGTTCCTTCTATCGTACACTTTACGGAACCATTATTTATTTTAAAAAATGGTTGGAATAAATCAAGTATTAATATAAAAAAAAATGTTTTAAACACCAAAGATTCACATGTAATACAAAAACTGAAACCATCTACAAGTTTTTTTGTCAAAACGATATTAATACAAAAAATAACTTTTTTTTGTTTGCCACAGTTATGAATCATCCTTTTGCTAAATATTATATAGATAAAGTATTTATTGCGCAATAAAATAATAAAAAATAAAAATATATTTTTTGTGTTAGTAACTTTTCATTTTAACTAGCTATTAATTGTTTAAAAAAATGTTAGAAATTTTAATAAATAATGATCTGGTAAACTTATTATTTGTTTTACAAGCAAAAAATGCATAGCTTTAATATGTATTCGAATCATTGTTCAAGTAAATTAAACATAAAAATTTTATGTATAACATATTCAAAAGAAACAGACAAGTAAAAGAATGGCAAGGAAAAAGAGCAAACGATGTTTTTGGTTTTATCTATCCATCTATTAACAAAAATTCGCGCCAATTTTTTTTTGCTGTTTGACTCTTTACTTTCTTGTTTACAGGGGCCTTTTCAATCATCCAAGAGCTCTTTGAAGAGAGGACAAGAGGGAAAAGAAAAGATTTTTTTAAGGACCATCGTTGCATGATTTTGTCTCTTTGTTGAAAATAAGAGAGAAAGCTGGATGACCAAGTTTATTGAGAATGAAACGCAACAGACATAAAAAAAATAAGAAAGGTTTATGTATGCTTCCTTCACCAAAAAAAGAGAAGAAAAAAACTACTTAACTGCAAAAAAATTTCTCTTTCGTCCATCTTTCGTTCAAACTAAAAATAGACATTGCGAGATAAAGAAAAAAATGCTACTAAATTCAGGCACCAGGTTTGGAGCTTTACGATTATACAATTTATTGTTCATTTTCCTCAAGCTACAAATCCATCCACAAAGCAAATAACCTTTACAAAAAAATAAATAATAAAAATTTTAATATAAAACTTTAAACATCTCAAAGCATTGTTGTTGTCTTAGGCTTGTTTCCACTGCCTTCTTCAAATGTGTCATAAAATGTTTTTACGACAACTTTAAAACGGGATGTCACTTTATTGATTCGATTTACAGCCAAAGCAGAATACATTCCAGCATCTGTTGTATTGCAATTTCCAATCCGTAAAATCCATGAATCATCAAAATGTTCTAAAACTCTATAAAATTTAATCAAACATAAACAAGGTTACTGTAATTACCAATTTCAACATGTCCGGGTTTATCATCAATCAAGCGATTGTCACGATAAAAGTTCACATATGGTTGTGGGTATCCAATTACTCGACATTTAAAAATTATTGTTGCCCCTTCAGAAATATAACTTCCTTTATGACAGAGAAGTGTCAAAGATTCAACAAAAAATGGTTCTTCACCCGCAACATCTTCTTCTGCAAATGTTATATCAAATTTTATATATTGTTAGGAATAATACAGGGTGATTTTTTTAAGTCTGACCCATGTTTGCTGCTGTCAAATTCGTCCCAGAAGGTCCCAAAGTGTGGCATAAACTAGGAATGATACATACAAAGGAGAGCTTGCTTTGCACATAAAATTTTGGCATTTGGGATCACAACGCCAAATGGCGCCAAATTCAAATTTGACCTCGAACCACCTTAAAATTAGCATATGTTTTGAAAATCTAGACTCTCCTACATACACTGGTCAAAAAACCAGGTCTCGAGCTTTTTAAAAATGACAAAACGGCAGCCATTTGAAAATTTCATCTAAAACAGAAAAGACGTTAGAAAAATTTTTTTCCGTTTTTTAACAAAAAATGCATTTTTTTAAATGGCTGCCATTTCGTTATTTTTGAAGATAGAAGGTTGAATTTTCGATTATTGTACTCAGAAATGTCTGGATTTTCATAATCTATGTAAATTGTGAGCTGAAGTGAGATCAATTTTGAATTTGGCGCCATTTGGCATGGTGTTCCCAAATGCCAAAATTTTATGTGCAACACATGCTCCCCTTTGTATGTAACATTCCTAGTTTATGCCACACTTTAGGACCTTCTGGGATTTGATAGAAGCAAACATGGGTCAGACTTAAAAAAATCACCCTGTATATTTAACATACCATGAATAGCAAGAAGGGTAGCATCTGTAACAATATCGGAATCATTGATAGCAACACACACAATTTCTCCCGAATCATCGACTCGATTACAATCAAATATTTCAAGCCAGCTCTCATCCCGTTCCCGTCTAATCCGATATCTTCCACCGTTTCGAATTTTCTGGTTTCGATTATACCATGAAATTTCAACTGCTTCCAAATCTTCTGCAATAATTTTTGCTTTAATTTTAACAAATTGCCCTGCAATTGCTTCTATCTTTTGCCGATGCATTTGTATTGAAAGGGGTGAATATTCCCCACAATTACTAATCCTCCAAGTACCGTATCCTGATTCATTATCAAGAGCTGAAGAAATATTTAAAATTTCATCATCTGAATTTTCCATGAATCGCTCTTCTGTTGAAGTACCATATTTGAAAAAGTCAGGTGTAACAATGGAATTAACAAGATGTGAAGACATCTGTGAACGCATCGATCCCCGAGGGGATGAAAATTTTGGTTTTAAAAACCAATTTTCATTTAGGGCATACGGTGTTATACCAGTATAATCAATATTTTCTAAATCCTCATTGCTGATTGGAGGAAATAATGGCCGCATTTCATGGGATCTTGAATGATATGCAAATTTTCGTGATGGTAAAGCTGCATTTACCAAAATTGAAATTACAGCATTTGATAGAAGATGAAAGTAAGAAAATGATTCTACCGGGGTCTTAGCTTCTTGTATACAATTTGAACGCTTTTGAATAATTTTCTGAAACGTATGTATTAAATTCATGTCAAAATTAAAATTGACAGTAATCAATTTTTCGAGATATACAGGGTGGTCCAATTAAAATCGCCCGACATTTGGTGATGCCAAATGAGTTGTAGAAGGTCCCAAGGGCTCGTATAGTGTAGTTATGACATACTTAAACTCGAGCAACGTTTCCTTAAAAAATTTTGGAATCTGGAAACACTTCGCCAAATGGCGCCAAATTCAAGTTTGACCTCACACCGGCTCAAAATTAGCATATACTAAGAAAATCTAGACTCTCTTACACCCAATGGTCGAAAAATGAACCCTCTAGCTTCAAAAATGACCAAATTGCACCCATTTGAAAAATCGGTCTAATACAGGAAAAATGTTCAAAAAATTTATTCACTTTTATAACGAAAAATGCATTTTTTCAAATGGCTGCTATTTTGTCATTTTTGAAGCTAGAGACTTCATTTTTCGACCAATGGGTGCAGGAGATTCAAGATTTTCATAATATATGCTAAGTTTAAGCAAGTTCGAGGTTAAATTTGAATTTGGCGCCATTTGGCGAAGTGTTTTCAAATGCCAAAATTTTATTTGCAAAAGATGCTCTCGTCAATGATGAGTCTTCCCACCAAATATGAGCTTCTAGAAGTTAAAGAAAGCGATTTCTCCTCAAAAACCAAGTGGGCGTTTGACGTGAATCACCCTGTACCTTTGCTTCTAAAATTGAATCATCAATAAAAGCAAAATGTGAAGCATTTGAATAATTTAATAATGCCATCATAAGCTGCCGACGAATAAGTTCTAATCCGCTATCAGCAATAGTAAAGCAGACAACTGCGGCATCTAAATCATTCGCAAGAAAATGAATCAAATGCAGTTCTAATTTAGCTTTAATTGTCCATTCAATGAAATGTGATGTCTCAAGATTATTGGCAACCATTTTTCCATATCCAAATGTATTGCATTTAAATGGACAAAGAACAGACCATTCATGCTTTCGATAATTTAAACTTTGTAAATCATGACAATAATTACAAATTTTATCTTCTTTGCAGCAATTTTTGCAAATACATCGAGAACATCTTTGACAAGTAACTGATCGATGAAAGATATGAAAATTCTGGGAACAAAATGCACACCCATCATTTCGTCCTCGATGATTATTCCCATACTCTGACAGAGCTAATTCTTTTTGACTAAAATAATCATTTATTTTTTTTTATACGCGCCCCTGATAACACTCTATGCTTACCGTAGCTGAGCTTTCATTTCACATTTAATCCGAAAATCTTCCGCAACTACAGTAATTAAGTTGTTGAGTTGAAAGTCATCAAGAATTTCCAAGCTTTTACTCAGCGATATCTTTGACGACTTCATATCTTCATCAAAGCATTCAAGTGAATGTGAAGGTGATAACATTGTTTTCTTTAAAAATAAATTTGGAGGACAAAAAATCAATGCTTGCAACAAACAACAAAAAAATTTTTTATGAGAATTTTTACAAATAAAAGAAATTTTTGCTGCTGCATTTTCTCATGCGAGACATTTTGATTTTTAAAAGCTTCATTAAAAATTCAACGATGTTTTTTTTTAAATGTTTTGCTGGGAAAGAGCACCGCTTTTTTTAATGTTGTTTCACAATGAGCTTCCTTCAAGCATGTTTATTCATATATGATTTCATAACAATGATAAATAAATAGCTTGAAAGCTATTGATAACCTCCAAAAAAGATAACATCTAAATCATACTGTAATTTCAAGAAACTTTTTATTTTCAATTAAAACATTTTATCCGAAACATATGATAATAAACTCAACAAATAATTTTGAATAAAATCTTTTTCTTAATAATTTTTAACAACAACAAAAAGCAACAAAGAATTGCAAAAATTTTGAAATATGTTGCATTATCAATTCCACCGCTTATGTTTTGCCTTTCAATTATGTGTGCTGGGTTTTTGTTTTTCAAAATGGCATCACAACTTAAATTTCAACTTAAAACTAATCGTGAATCTTTTAAACAAACAATTAAAATTTCTTCTGTTGTTGGATTACAATGCCTTACAATGTCCGTGATCTTTGTGATAACAGGAATACAAAAATTTATTCAAATTCAAGGTGAAACTGAAACGGCTGTAAATACTTTGGGCATGAGTACATATCGTATTTATGATAATTTACCCCCATGGCTGCTATTATTACAGTATTACACTACTACAACAGCACTTAATATGATAAGGATCCTTTTAGATTCAAGTATGATTCTTACTGTATTATCTGGATATTCAAAAGCTGTTGTTTCAACTGTTAAATTTTTATGACTATGTTTAGCAAATCCAAAAAAGCTTTGAAGAAAATTAAATACAACATATGCGGTACTGAAGTGACTGTATTGTCAACTGCACGAAAATGAAAATTGCCTTTTTTGTTCATCCTATGTAATTTAAATATGATTGTAAAAAATAAAATTATTGTTTAACTTAATTCTTCTTCTTACTGCGCTTTAATAAACTTTTATTAAACCATGTTCTTTGTGCAAGCTGTTTTGCTGCAGTAATTTCCAATAAAAACTTATGACTTTCTTTGGATGACATTTTATAAAGCTATATTTTTAAACATAATGAACATTATTTAATATGTCATTAAATTTAAATTTTATCGCAAAATAGCTTTCTTTGAAAACATTTAAATGAAACATGTTTAATAATAACAGCATTTGACTATGTACATTTTAAAAAAAATGAGCTTTCATAAATTTTTAGAAACATTTATTTTCAAATTTTTAAGGTGTATTTTCGATTTGTCAGTATGAGACACTTTTCCTAGTTTTATGAATGCTCCGCCTCGCTTTTTAAATTTCATAAAATTTGAACTTTTTGTTCAATAAACATATGTTGAATTTATTCAGTTTTAAATAAAAAAGAATGTCTCTTAACCATTACGAAGCAAATTTATCATGGTATCAAATGAACTCTGAGTCTCGTACTTTACAACTTTAGAATTATAGAAGCACAAAAATACAGTAGGTCTATATGACAGGTGTTAATTTATGGAGGCAAAATTTGCATAGTTGCGTCATAAAAAAGTACCCGTTTTATTTTATGTAAAACCTTTTTCAGACTTTGTTTTTTTCTTGTCTAACCTTACTCATTCTCATATTTTTTTGGAATGAAAGATGAACAACCACAAAACCCTTTTTTTGTCGCTGTTGATCAATCAATAATCTTTGAAGAAAGGGGTATGCCTACAAAAAAATGTCTTTTGCTGAAAAGAAAAATGCAATAAAAGTATACAAAGAAATTTGATGCTGCAGACAAAAAAAAGTATCTCTCATTTTTGCGCATAAAGAATTGGACAAAAAAAAATTGTTGCAATTTGCTCAGCTTAGTTTACTTTTTTGAATATTTTATTTTTTTTTTTATAAAACAACATACTTTTTTTAATAATTATGAAATCTTTCTAAATTTCCGCGTTTTATTTGTTTTTTAAAAAGAAGTTATACAATTTTTAATGGAACCATTATTAATTTTTAAAATGGTTATAGAAAATCGCTTATTAGTTTAATTAAAAATGTTTTTAACAGCAAAGATTCACATATAGTATGAATGCTGAAACAATGCAAATTACAAGAAAAAATTAGCTTTTAATTTTGTTTGTCAAAACAATATTAACAATTTAAAGTTTCTGCACAAAAATAACTTTTTTTTTGGGTGTCACACATGGAAAACGACTCATTTATTTTAAACCCGCAACATATAAAAAAGTGGAAAAAAAGTTTGTGTATTCCACTTATCCCCCAAAAAAAGAAAAAACTAAAAAACACATAATTTATTATAACTGCAAAATTTTTCATTTTTTGATCATCTTTCCTTCGGTGTCCTGTTCCAGGAACCCAACAGCTCTAAGGGGAAAGTACTTAAGTGGATTCAAGAGGTTCTGAAAATGACATAAAAAAATAAAGATTTTTTGCTTATTTTTTTTATCAGTGACAAAACAAAGTGAAATGCTGAAAATATTTGGGATCTACTTCAGAAATATTTGGGGGGAAAGTACGATTTTTCCAAACAAAATTATGTAACGATGGTCCTTCAAAAAAATCTTTTCTTTTCCTTGTTGTTCTCTGAAAGCTCTGGCTGATTGTCTTTGGATTCGTTAAACAAGAAAGAAAGAGTCAAACAGCAAAAAAAATTGGCGCGAATTTTGTTGATGGATAAAACCAAAAACCTTGTTTGCTCTTTTTTCTTGCCATTCTTTTGTTTGCCTGTTTCTTTTAAATATTTTATACATAAAATTCTAACTTTTAATTTACTGTATTCGAAAACATATAAAAATACAATTTTTTGGTTGTAAAGTAAATAAAAAATTTGGTATGTATAACAATTTGCGTGTTATTAACAAAACACTATTTATTATTATTTTTAATGTTTTATTTTTACAATTATTTACAGATAGAACCAAAAAATTACTAACACAAAAAAATATATAAAAAATAATTTACACTTTAGATGTCCAGTATTTCTGGCAATAATATTTCCCAATAACATCCAAAATAAAACAAAGTAAAATGAGGTTTTCGATATCAGAATTTGGTGTACCATTTTGTTAATTAATGAATAATCAAAAATTTTATTTAAGATTCATTAAAATTTACTTGAAAAAAAATATATAAGCTTTCTATAAAAATAAAGAATGTGCAAGACATTTTCAGATATTTTTTAATTAACAGATTCTGAATTTCAAAACTTAAAAAAACAAAGTAATTCTTGAAATACATTGACAAAACACTGACCATAAACAGTTTCACAAAAGCCTATTAAGTTTCTTTTTACTTCCTTTTTTATTACTTAAGACTGTAACACATTAACTAGTTGTTATCAACTGAAATAAAACGTTTTTACACTAAAAATAATATAACTGTTTATTCAAAATGTAATTGCAGCAGGATTTTTGCTAATTGTTTTATTTTACAATTTATTTTTTTATATCTATTCAAAATCAGTTTTATAAAATATATTTTATACTTTCAAAGTAAAAAGAAAGTTATTCGCATTTGCCAAGTCCCTCATCTGGCCATGGGAAAACACATATTTGACCAGGTGGACAATCAGAAGTTGAATGGCATGGCGTTCCTGGTGGTGGAAGAAATCTTATCTTTTCTCTTTCTTCATGTTGTTCACCAGCTTCTTTGGTGAGAACCTAAAACATAAAACAGCAATTATCAAAAAATGTTTGTAAACAAATAAAACTTACATAAGCGTCAACCGCAAAGAATGCAACAGCAAAAAAAAAGAAGATTGCAAAAATATGAAATTTCATTTTTCACGTTTTTTGTCTTCCACAAATGGTGACTTTTGTAGAAGTTGAAATTGCTTAAATATGAAATACTCTAGACGGCATTAATGCATTTTAATAACACTGCAATCAGACGGCTAGATTAATGTCGTTTGATTATTTTGATGTAATCAGACAGTTTTTATTGCATCCCCAAAACGTATCTCAAAAAATATGTCTATTACAACACCATCAGTTACTCCTACGCTTAGTAAAATGTTTTTGTATTGTCAGACATTTGATTACATTTTAAAATGATTTTGTAATATGTCACATTTGTAACAATTATCTTGTAGATGTGCTAAAAATGATAGTGAAATTAACAGATCACTAAGTTCTTTGTAAATAGATAAGAATAAAAAAATGATTTGGATGATCACACCTTCATCAGAATAAAATAAAAAAATCAGACTCAAATCAAAATATTGTTTTGCAAATTTATTTTTGATTTTAAACATTTTTCTCTTTTTTGAGCGACACAAGAAGTTCTTTTTTTTTGTTGTAAGTATGTTTGAGGGGCGTCACGAATCAACCGTGTTTTTTTTGTTTTGTTGATTCATGTTTAATTTTGCTGATTAAGATGATTTAGGTATTCGTTATATATTCAACCTTTGTTTGACGAACTGCTAGAGCTTTTGAATTGTCAAATATTTCTTAAGAAATATTAAGGATATTTAGGTATTGAGCTATTCGTAATACCGTGGAATGGCTAGTCATTGAAAGACAATCAATACAATCAAGCCAAATTTAGCGTTCTTTTTCCCTCTAAAGGAAAATCAATGTAAATTTTTACATTGTTGTTTCACGGTTCCTTGAAATACGTAAAGTCTACGTTCGACTGTATCATCGTTTGCATAGATATATTGTAGCTAGCTAAATTTTAGGCAGAAAAGTCTATTACGATTAATAAGCCTAAAAAATCTGTTATTCTTTTTAGTTTTGATTTAGCAGATTTTCAATATTATTTTTTTAAAATTTACGCTTATGTTGCATTAAATATATATATATATATATATATATATATTGCTGCTAAAATATGATGTAAGCAGACAGCTCTAATTGCATCCCACAAGCACATCTCATGAAATTTTATTGTTAACAGCTCTGTGATTGCTTTTTACGCCTATATAAATTTTCAACATTGATATAGGAATTGATTTTTAACTGTTAAAAGAGAAAACATATTCCTAAAAAACTTGTTCACAGAAATGAATTTATTTTTTGCTGTAATATTTGTCTTATTTTCATCAATCTTTTACGTGGGTAAGCAAAAAAATTGCAAGTTATTGAAAATATTAAACAACTATTTTAGAAGGAAATAATGACACCTACGCAGATGTTTACAAGCAGCAAAAAAAGAATACTGATGCCTTTGTTAATGGAAATATAACTCAAGATACAGTTTATCTGGGAATTCTATATGCTTTTAATGAGGTAACAACTGGTGGCGGAATAGTTTTCGATCAAGCAGAATTAGATACATTCATGGGATTCCTCAAAGATGTTAAAAATTTTACGGAAGATAAAAGTTACAGCGATGAAGAATTCACAGATTTAATGGATGAAATTCAAATGGTTATGGTTTTAACAACTCCAGCCCTATATGAAGCAATACGATTTAAAGAAATTGAAGGGCTTGGGACATTACAAAATATCTTTTCTATGGGTGTTGAAAATGCTTTCGTTGATGCATGGAGTCTTATCAAAAACAGCACAACGAATGGTAGCTGTCAAGCTTATGATCAAATGTTACAAGCTGTAACAGATACGCCAGCAGAAGAATACATTAGAGAAGTCTTTGTCCCAGAGCTATGCATAGTATCAAATGAAACAATGGAAAAATGGCATCACGTTTTTGATCAAATTGATCCACAAAAACGAGTATATCTTTTAATTCAAGAATATCTCAATGGCTTACCGGTTTTTGTATTTGCAAAAGTTGCAAAAGCTTTTCGACCTGCAGTTTATAAGAGACAATTTGAAAAATATGTCTATACATATCCTATCATCATTGCGCTAGATAGAGCCATTGAATCAACTGCATTCACAAAAGATGAAAAAAAGATGTTACAAGTTCTGGCAACAGAGATGCGAGAACAGCTTCCACTTTTAGCAGGTCCTGAAGAACGTGAAATTTTTACATCTGTTAAATTCGCTGAAATTGTTTCCGATAATCCATCGTTTTTAAAGACATTTGCAAAGGTCAAATTAATTAATGATGATGCAAATTTTTATGACTTAATTATGTGGATTACACAAAGTGCTAATCTTGAAGCTATGTATAATGATCTTCTTAACAACCGTGGTATTTCTCTTTTTACTCGCCATCACGTTAGCTTTTTTAGTTTGTCATCTTTTCTTCCCAAACCTTGTACGATCTGTAACTTTGCTATGGAAAATGTAGTACTTGTGCTTAAAAATAATCAAAATAATATACATATGGTAAGTTTTTTTCTTTATATTTTTTTCAGCATTTATATAAAAAACATTTTTAGGCAATTGGGGAATTATGTCTTAACGCATCTAGAAAAGCCAAATATTTTGCCAAGGCACTTGCTTGGGCTTGTGAAACTTTTCTTGATGGAATTGCAGATGGAATTACCGCTGCATTGGCCAAGGGTACATCCGATGGTGAAATATGCAAAAACATTGAAAGTTTAAAATGTTAATTTAATCAACGATATTATATCGACTAATATAAAATAATTTAAAAGCATAAAAAAGCACGACAAAAGAAAGTATGAGCATGTACAAAACATTTTAAAAAACTAGCCTAAAATAAAATGGTTAATCCGCTCGATTCAATCTCTCTTAAGGAAGTTCGACTCCTGACCAGTGCAAAATGATTTCAATGAATAATTTCGTCGCTCAATCTTTCATTCTTTTTTTTGTGGAATATATGCTAATCTGGCATCTATAAAGAAATCCACATTCAAATTTCTCAACGTCTTCGTCCAATTCTGAAATCTGGCTAACAAATTTTTAATTGTATGTGCTCTTCTTGATTTTGATACCTTGCCAGCTTCGATTGTCGAGTGGTTAGCGCGTTGGTTGTTCGACTCAGTGATCCCAGATTCTAGTCCCAGGTGGGGCTACCACTAAAAACATGAGTGGTTGGGTGCTCGGTGGATCCGAGGTTATGACAAATAGCATGGGTGGCACCCAGGTTAAAAGTGAGCGCCACCTTAGGATGTTTCTCTCGGGCGTCACGGGTATCCCATAAAGCTTAAGTTTTTACCCAGTGTTAGAACTTACACATTGTGTGTTTCTAGTCAAGCCTAATTATCTGATGACAAATGCAAATCTCAATTGTTTCAGCATATTGTGCTTTACAAAACTTGCAGCAAAAGCTTTTTTTATTTAGTCTTAACATTTCTTATTACACAACGAAATTACGAACAAATATGAACACCATAACATATTTCACCATTTGGAGAATCTCTTGCCATAGCATCGATGATCATATCTGCAACTGTTGTAAGCAAAGGATCACATAGTAACTCGCAGGCCACTGCAAACGGCTCACATAATGCAGCAGATGCTTCAATACACGCAATGCCAATCAGCTAAAAAAGTTTTTATTAATACTTTTATTCGAATATAATTCGATTTTTGTACTTACCAAATTTATGGTATCTTCATGCTTTTCAAGCATAGGAATCAAATATCCCATAACACTTTTACAGATTTTACAAGGTTTTACAACTGATATTATTGACGGCAATCCCCAAAATCTGGTTCGACGGCGAAAGGAAATACTATGATTGTTAAGTAAATTATCATATAATCCTTCAAGATTAGCACTTTGTGTAATCCACATAATTAAATCATAAAAATTTGCATCATCATCAATTAATTTGACCTTAGCAAATGTTTTTAAAAATGATGGATTGAAGGAAACAATTTCAGCGAATTTATTAGATGTAAATTGTTCACGTTCCTCAGGACCTGCTAAAAGTGGAAGCTGTTCTCGCATCTCTGTTGCCAGAACTTGTAACATCTTTTTTTCATCTTTCGCAAATGCAGTTGATTCAATTGCTCTATCTAGCGCAATAATGATAGGATATGTATAGACATATTTTTCAAATTGCCTTTTATAAAATGCAGGTCGAAAAGCTTTTGCAATCTTCGCAAATACAAAAACTGGTAATTGGTTATTAAATTCTAGTGCTAGCAAGAACACCCTATGTACCGGTTCAATTTGATCAAAAACTTGATGCCATTTTTCCATTGTCTCGTTTGAAACTGTACATAGCTCTGGAACAAAGACTTCTCTAATGTATTCTTCTGCTGGCGTATCTGTTACAGCTTGCAGCATCTGATCGTAAGCTTGACAGCTACCATTTGTTGAACTGTTTTTGATAAGGCTCCATGCATCAACGAAAGCATTTTCAACACCCATAGAAAAGATATTTTGCAGTGTTCCAAGCCCTTCAATGTCTTTAAATCTTATTGCTTCATAGAGTGTTGGAGTTGTTAAAACCATAACCATTTGAATTTCATCCATTAAATCTGTGAATTCTTCATCGCTGTAACTTTTATCCTCCGTAAAATTTTTTATTTCTGTAAGAAATCCAATGAACTTTTCTTTTTCTGCTTTATCAAAAATTATTCCATCGTTAATCATAGTATCACTAAAAACTTCCAAGATTCCAGTATAAACTCTATCATGGGTAAAATTTCCATGAATCATAGCATCTATGTTATTCTTTTGTTGAAGATATACTTCAAAAAAAGTGTCATTGTTTCCCTCTAAAACACTCTTGTTACCACATTTGGAAAAGTGATTACATACCAGCTGTTAAAAAAAGGATAGAAACAATTACCACCAAAAACGATTGAATTATAAAGCACATTTTTTGAAGAAACCACAAAAGGTTTCTAGCTTAACAAAAATGCTTTGTGATAGCCACCTTGAAATTTTTATAAATAATAAAGCAAAATTTTTAAAATTTTTAAAGAAAATTGCATCAATATCATGTGATACAATTATAGCCGTCTGCTAAACATTATATCATATATTCCTACTTCAGAAAAAGCTTTTAAGCGCTGAATGCAATGCAGGCGGAATTTTTTATAACTTTAACATGAAGCTTGCAACACTTTTATACTGTAACGATTTCATCTTTTTTTTATAAATTTTTTATTAAATTTGTATAGGGTGTTTCATTTGGATTGGACACTTGTTTTTTGATCGCAAATCGTTTCTAGAGGGTTCCAAAGGCTCATATAGTGTGGGTATGTCACATACAAAGGGGAGCATTTTTTAAACAAAAAAGTTTGGCATTTGGGAACACAACGCCAAATGGCGCCAAATTCAAATTTGACCTCGAACCAGCTCAAAATTGACATAGATTATGAAAATCTAGACTCTCCTGCACCCAATGGTCGAAAAATCAAGTCTATAGCTTCAAAAATGACAAAATGGCAGCCGTTTGAAAAAACACATGTTTAGTGTAAAACATTGAAAAAAATTTTTAATTGATTTTGTGTTTTTTAATAAAAAATTGACTTTTTCAAATGGCTGCCATTTTGTCATTTTTGAAGCTAGAGGGTTGATTTTTCTACCAAGGGGTTCAGGAGAGTCTAGATTTTCATAATCTATGTCAATTTTGAGCTGGTTCGAGGTCAAATTTGAATTTGGCGCCATTTGGCGTTGTGTTCCCAAATGCCAAACTTTTTTGTTTAAAAGATGCTCCCCTTTGTATGTGACATACCCACACTATATGAGCCTTTGGAACCCTCTAGAAACGATTTGCGATCAAAAAACAAGTGTCCAATCCAAATGAAACACCCTGTATTATTCTTTTTTACCTTCATGCATCCCATCGGTTATCACATCTTTATTTATATTATTACTGAAATGCTGGCAATTTCGTTGTCAAAAACATTTTATCGAAAATAATATTTAATGATTATTTTCTCTGCCCCTTATTTTTACTTTAAAAAAAATGTGAAAGCGAAATAAATAAAAAAATTGAAAAAATATTTAAGCAGAAGAATAATAAAAAAATGTATATGTGTTGTTTATGCAAACAACTTTAAAGTTTGTTCTTTTGGACAATAAAAATGCATACTGTTTTTACAACCTGTTGCATTTTTTTGGTTGATTCTGTTAAGAGGACAAACACTGTTGATATTTTTTGCAAAATTTTTTATGAAACTACAGCAAAGGCAACTAGTTAACCTTTACATTTTTTACAACGCATTTTTTTCAAAGTCGAGCAAAAATCAAAAGCTTGTGCAACTCGATTTTTTCAAAATGATCGTATGAACTTGAAACTTTGCAGATACAATCTTAATTATCAAAAAACAAATTTGAAGGGGTTTTGGGAATGTTACATTTCTACAAAGCTCGTGGGAAAAGATTAAAAATAGCGAAAAATCGAAAAAATTTTATCATTTTTCATCAATCTTCTGTCCGCTTTTTATTATTCCAATACATTTTTATTCATCATGCAGTTTATCATATATTTATTTTTATAATTAATGAACCAATAATAATGGTAACCCTATTTTTTACGTTTATTTTTCGTGCACTAAATTTTAAGTTAAAAAAACCACAATTTAAAATTTATAATTAAATACTCAAATACCAGAAAAGGTAACGAGTTAACTGAAAATGTATTTGTGCTTTTTATGCATTTTATTTTAAAACATATTTTTTGGACAATAAAGACGCACATTCTTTTTTACTACTCAGTTACAATTCCTTGGTTGATATAATCAAGAAGGGAAAGACAAACATTGTTGCTAGTTTTCAGATTTTTTTATGAAGCACGAACAAAGACAACTGCAGTTGCAACTGGTTAACCCTTTTTTACCACACTACCTGTTCATTCATGTGCCATTTCAACTGACTAAAAATTCAATGGCAATTCCATCAAAGCAAGAATTGTTCTATTCAACATATCACCGTCATCAAAATTTTCCATTCCCTTATTATTTAATTTATTATATTACTAAAAATCCATCCACTTCAAAATGCTATGAAAAAATGATTCAAAGCTGCAAACATTTTTTCATCAAAAATCCCATCATAATTATTCAATGTTTTATGCCTTGCTATGACAAACACCAATGGTATGCTCGGATTAACAACAAACTAGTTGAATGTAGTAAACTCACAAGTAAACTATGGGTTACTGATACGTTTGATATCTATAACCGCAATCCAATAGAACACACGTTTCCATCTTCCATTATTTCAAAAATTTATAACAATGATATTAGAGAATTAGATTTTTACAATCAAAATATTTATTTTAATGATTTGAAATGCCTTGGTTCAAAATGTGAAAAAATTATATTTGAAGGTGTTACGGTAATGAATAAAAATGGTAGTATTGTGGCATTTGAAGAAGTTGTAGAAAATTTTCCATGTCTCAGTGATGTTCATTAGTAAGAACCATTTTAATATCATTCATGTCAGATGCCCACTTGGTTTTTGATGAGAAATCGCTTCATTTAACTTTTAGAAGCTGATATTTGGTGGGAATCATCATTGACGGAAGCATCTTTTGCATATAAAATTTTGGCATTTGAGAACGTTTCGCCAAATGGCGTCAAATTCAAATTTGATCTCGAACCAGCTCAAAATTGACATAGATTGTGAAAATCTAGACTCTCCTACACCCAATGGTCGAAAAATTAAGTCTGTAGCTTCAAAAATGACAACAGGGTAGCCATCCAAATTTTATGTAAAAACGAGAGAAAAAAAACAAACATTCTTATGGAACAGTTGCCAACTTCTAGAAGTTAAAGGAAGCGATTTCTTGTCAAAAACCAAGTGGGCATCATACGTGATACGATAAACAAAACTTTTTTTCAGTATTCTTGAATACAATGCTGCAAAAATTATTACATCAAAAACTGCTAAAAATTTGAAAAAAATCCCACATTTTTCAAATATTACTCGATTACATTTATATGAAATCCCTGGTAATTTTGATATTGAAAATTTTTATGATTACTTCAAAGTATGTCTCTTTTATGCAATTTTGCCTCAATATTATCGTTAATTCACTTTCAGGAAAATAAGAAAGCTAATATATGGCTTGAGTTCTGTGATGAAATATCTAATGGGTACAAAAATCGTCTTCAAAAAGTTGTTGATAAAATTGTTGGAGAGAAAAGCCTTGAATTTAAAGTTCCATATATTCGTTTCTCTGGAATTTCTCGGTCATCTGATTATAAACTGTGGAATTTATATTTACAAAGCTCCCATTAGACTTTTTAATATTATTACATTTTAATGTATCGCATTTTATACAGTCTTTGAATTTTGTGATTATTAAAATTTTTGTTTGATATTAATGGTTATTTTTTTGAAATATTTAGATTTCCACAGATTCAGGCTGTTGAATAATAAAATGTTCTCTTCTCTTATGGTCATAAACAAAAGTTAAATGTGCACATATCTATTAATGCTAGTTCTTTAATGCAATGATACATGAGCAGTATAAATCATTTTCCAAAAACTTTAAACGGACTCCAAAAATTGTGACATAGCAATAACGTACCAAACAAATAAAAACACACACACATGCATAATGCAATGGATGTAACCTTTTTACAACAACAAGACACCAAGAAAGAGACACAATTTATTTTCTTACTTGTACAAAAATGATGATGATTTATTTTTGCGCTTTTTTTGGAATATTTTAGAATTTTTTGAAAACAAGAGCACAATATTTTTAAAATTATTGTTTGACAGATTTTTCATCTATTAACTTAAAAGGATCTTGACAATAGAAAAATTGTCGTCATTAATTATAAGAGTAGTAAATTTTTTGTTGTACAATTAAATATTATTGGTATACACAATCTTTCATACATAAATTACATTGTATGAAATTTTGTTATGCTCAGAATATAGGTAATTTTCCTGCATTTAAATAAAATACATTCTTGCATGCTATTAGGATTTCACTACAAGTCATATGATATTACAAAACTTTTAATTAAAATACAACATCAAAAAAAATTCTATGAGCTTTAATAATTCTATAATTTTAAGCAATGCGGGTTTTCCCCCATCCACATATGTTTTTTTCCCTAAAATGTATTGTTTAAGACTTTAAGTCTTGAGTAAAAGGTATGCGAAAAAACTCTATTTTCAATGTCGTTGCTTTCTTTTTTATTTTTTTATCAAAATATTCAAACAGAAAATAACATAAAAGTAATGCTTTTTTTGGTGAAAAAGCAACATTATAAATAAAAAAGAAACATATCGTGGGAAAGTAAAGCACTTAAAAAATCATGTGCTTCTTTGATATTTATTTTCTATATATTTTCATGCATCACATCTTTTATCATTTCGTTATTTTTTATTAATGGATGGTTGCTTTCAACCAAGCTGAAACAAGTTTGTCAAATATCCTATTTTTTTGATTATCTTTCATTAAAAAAACAATGTTTAAACAAAAAAAATTAATAAAATATTCAAAAACTGTTGTACCAAAAAAAGTGCATATGTGATTTTTCACTTCATTTTAACATATTTTTTGGATAATAAAGACGCACATTCATTTTACTACCAGTGTGTTACATTTTTGGTTGTTGCAATGAAGTTAAATTTGTTATGCTATTTACAAGGGACGTACCAAACATGATCTGGGCTTTGGGCAACCAAATATGGCCTAAGGGCATCATATGGATTGTTAGAGGTGAAAGACAAATGGTCATTTTATTTGCCAACTTTCACATCATCTGTAATGTTTGTTTGTTTCCTTTTTTTGTTATAGCACATGAACGATTTAAAACATTTTGCAAAAAAACTTTGAACGGACTCCAAGACTTTTAATGAGACATACAAATGTTGTGCCCAAGAAAAATAGCAGTCCACAGATGTACAACTAAATAGAACCAAAAAAAAGCACACTTCTTGATTTTTTAGTTGTTGAAAAATAATAAAAAACAATCCTTTTTTAATGGGTTTTATTTGCTTAACTTTTTTATTTGAACATTTTATATTTTCTGTTAAAATTATTAAAGGATTATTTTGGAAGGCTATCCATTTAGTGTTAAATTGATTCATTAATTAACGAAAAACAACTAACTTTAAAGTCATTAATTATAAAAATAATAATTTTTGTTGAACATTTGAATATTACTAGAGCCCAATCTTACATACGTAAATTATATTGTATGAGTGTGAAAACTAAAAAGCAACAAAAGACATTTAACGAGAAACTTTACTGCATCAATTTTATGTTAATTAAATGCCCATAAAAATTTGTACACACACTTCTTTTTAGCCAACTTTTTTACATCGTTAAAGCACAAAGTAAGCACAATTCCTATCATATTTTCAAAGTGGTCCACTTACATTTTGTTATGTCGAAAAAGTCTGATGTTTCACTCTTTTATTTACACCGTAGAGATATTTATGTGACACCGGAGTTGGACAAATGAATGTTTTTGCTACATTAATTATTATTAACATAAAAAGTCTTTTTAGAGTGTTGTTACAAATGATCGAGAAATAATGTATCAAAGAATATTGTAATAGAATAAAATTTTTATATCATAGTATCAAAGAAAATGAATAAAACAAAAGAAACAATACAATGAAAAAAGGCACATGGAAATTAATAATACAGAAAAAAACGTAAAAGTAAATTAATCATACAAAGAAAAACGACTTCTCATAATCTTATATTTTTTTGGATTTTGTCGAGGATAAAAGATAAGACGATTAGGAAGTTTAGAAGCAATTACCATATCAATAAGCTGATTAAGTTGTTGCTTATATTCTTGAGCAAGATTCCAATGAAATTCAAACCAAAATTTTGTATCTTTGTGAGTCTAAAAAGAATGAATTAGTATATATTACAAAGCATAAAAAGCAATTTAATACCTTAATAAAATCAGTAAGATCATGAAGAGATAAAATTCCAGGAATATTTGTTAAATAAAATTGACGAATCATTCCAAGATTTTTAAGTTGAGAAATAGTTTTCACAGTTGAAGTAGTTGCAGCAAGAATACGGTCTTCAAAATGGCTAAAAAATAGATGTCAAGCAACTTAATCACTCCTCAAAGAAAGAGGTTGCAGCAAAGTTGAAGCCCCAAATAATGACAAAATACTCATCTTAGTAAGGTATAGTTAGGAACAAAATATCAGTGGCCTAATCTTTGATCTTTGGATTTGATATATGGATATAGCTAATAAATAGCAGACGATATCTATGTTTGTTATAAAATTTTGATGTCGATGATTTTAAAGAGGCATAATAGCAAGGATAACTTAAATAATCCATTAATAATACATTTATAATATTTGAAAAGTATTCATTATGCAGAATTTTGGGTCTTTTATAACAAAAATAGATATCGTCCCTTACTAAGACGAGTATTTGCGCAAAATGTTGGACCTCAACTCGATCTTGAGTGGGAGACCAATACGGTAAAACGAATATTCAAGCAGGGTATATTCACTCCAACTACATTTGAGCACCTCTACCATCAACCACCCCTTGCTTGTAAAAGACCTCTAACTTTTTAATAAATAACTTACTAAGTAAATTCTTTAACAACAGCAATTGATTCAATAATCTTTTCAAGTAAAACATGCTTTCCATCTTCTTCAACAATTTCAGCATTTGCAAGTGAATATTTTTGAAATTTCGTTGCCAATAATTTAAAATCATCAAATATCATTTTACAATCCCATAATTCAAGTTCAGCATTTTCAAATTGATGATAAAGTTTTGGAATAAGTAATGCAGCATTCTTTGAAAGTATACTATTCTCAAAAAGTTTAAGAGTACCAGTAAACCAAATTCTACTAGAAAGCTTTTGTATATCAGCTTTAACGCAGCATTCACCTTTTTTTGTACGACAAGGAAATGCAGTGTTTGAACAAATTCGTTTTCCTTCATCTTCAATTCTTTTAATAATAAGAAGAGGATTTTTTTCAAAAAAGTATTTACAACTTTTTGCTAGCTTAAGATAGATATCAGGTTTTAAAGGATTTTTAGCAACATAATAGATGATTGATGATGGAAGTGAAAAGCTTTGTCCTTGAAATGGTTTATCAGGCCATGCAATTTTCTTTCCATTTATTGGTGGTTTTGAAGCAGCAAGTGATATAGCAGAGAGAGCTGATGTTACAGAATCCATTTGAATAAACCTGAAATGATAAGTATAATTAGTAAATGAAATGAATAAATAGCATATATAAAAAAATCTCTACAAAAATAATAGCGAGCTAGAAAATGCAACAAATAAAAAATGCGCGTTCGTTTAATAGCAAAGAAAAAATGCATTCATAAATTTTTTTTGGCGGCAAAATATTTTAAGACGTTAACTGAGTTTGCCAAAGAAAAAGACAGCGACGTCAAAGTCATTGCATTTGTTTTTCAACGAATTAGGTCGTTGTTTTTCTTCAGGAAAAAAACCCTTGTTGGATATAAAATACTTCAAATTTCCACAAACAACAACCGTTGCAACTGAAAAATGAAATAAACAGAGTATACAGTTATTCGAAACATTATAAAAAATAAGAATTCAAATTTCGCGCCATTTTAAAAAACATGAAAAAGAAAAGTTACAAGTAAAAAAACATGATTTGCATTTTAATAAATTATAATAAAAAAAACACCCTGTCATTTTTTTTGGACAAGCAAAAAAAATGCATAAACAGCATCGTTATCAAAAAAAAGAATCATCACTGTTATCATTGATAATTTTCTTTGCTCAGCAGGAAAAAAAATCTATGTCATTCTCCGCTATATTTTTATTTTGAAATCTTCTATGAAAAAATGCTAGAAATTTATTTAATAATTTTATATTTATATTTTAAATGGAGGCTTTCAACTTTCAATACTTTGATCTACTATAAATTTCCATGGAATTGGTTATGGTATACTCCAGATTTAATTCAAGTTCAAGAAGTTAAAGATGCAGTTGAAAAGGCAAATATATGGGCTCTTCCGTATTCGTAAGTTTTTTTTAAAAACAGTAAATAAAACATGGGTAAAGATTATTAATTACAACGGAATACAAAATTTTTCCAGTTGTAATAAACTTTGGTCATCAGAAACTGGAATTTCCCTAAAATGATCTAATGAAAAACTGTGCTTTTATTTTTTTAATTAACATTTTTCTGACCGTAGAGGTATTCAGGTGACGCTCGAATTGAGTGTCCAGCTGCCGAATTTTTGATTTGTGGATTTAATAGATATAGCTAATAAATAGCAGACGATAGCTATTTTTGTTATGAAATATCCAAAATTCTGCATAATGAATACTTTTTAAATATTATAAATGTATTATTAATGGATTATTTAAGTTATCCTTGCTATTATACCTCTTTAAAATCATCGACATCAATTTCGATCAAGATTTTTCAAAGCGGTCCAAAATCACTGAAATTTTGTCCACAAGTTCGGACATTATAAAATACTTCCATGGGACACTTTTCGTTTAACCCCTCAAGGGATTAAGCGGCCATATGATATTCCCTGAGGCATAAAAAACCGAAAATGCCTAATTAAGCCAAAATAATGATAGGGGAGCATTCTAATAGTCCTAAGCAAACTCCTGAAATAATTTCAGACATATACGACCATTTCAAGCAAAGGTTTGGTGCCTTGAAAAATTTGAATAATCGGATTTCAGGGCATATCTCGAAAACTTTACATCTAAAGAAAAGTTTTTAGTGTGCTAATTGATAGCCCATATTATGGGCTACATTTTGGTATAGAACTCATTTTTTTTAAAAACAGGGGAAAATTTGTATATTGACCAAAAACCCTATTTTGACACATATTTTGGTCAGTTTCGGCATTGAAGGAGATAAATATAATAAATACCAAAAATTAAATGACATTTGAAAAAAGAAATTTGTTTTCAATATTAAAAAACTGCGCAATTTTTTTAGAATGCTTATTTACACTCATCTCAAATCCCTTCTCAAAGGCAAAACTGTCATTCAAATCCAAATTTATGGTCTCGGCAATCACTGGAATGAACGCTGTTACGGAGCTGGACAACTAGCTGTAGCCATAAAGCTATATCAAAAACTTAAAAAAGATTTCCCATGTCTATCAATTATCTCTCAAGATCCAAATACCTATCCTGCTGAAATTGAATATCAAAAACAAAAGGGAATTCAATTTTACAATGGCAGTGATTTCTGTGCTAAAAGATTCACAGATATTGTTGAAAGCAAAACTTCTTTGAAAATCGAAAATCCTGTCATGATCTTTTTTGCCATTCATTTGCCACATCATGAATTTGAAAAATTTCTTGCAGCTCATTGGAGCCCAAAATTATTAAGTCAAATAATTTTTATTTCAAATTCTTTTGAACTAACGCATCATTTTGCATTTTGTTATGCCAGACGAGCTGTAGAATTCTCAAAATTTTGTACATCAATTCCACTTCCCCTTGAGCCAACGCCTCCACCTCCAAAAATTGAATATTCCAAAGATCGAAAACAATCAATTACCTTCCACAGAAATGATTCAAAATATTTTGCTTTTTATAATACTAGTATTCATACAATCTCTTATGAAAATGCTACACAGTTATGTAAACAGTGTTCATAAAAAAAAAACAAATAAACATTGCTTGCTTAAATATATCTCACAATTTGTTAAAACGTATTTTAGTGACAATAAAAATTTCCTTTTTAATGTTTATTCTTCCAGGAAATGCTATTATGTTTCAACATATATCAAAATGTTTCAAACATGTTTTATTTTCTTGGCATTAGCAATAAAGGTTTTTTAATTTTATTTTCAAAGAGTACAAAAATCTCGCAAATTTTGCAGTTTTATAAATATTGGAGTCTTGTTGAGTACTTGGTGAAAAAAATGATGGAGGTCTGATGCTTTAAAAAAGTAATAAAAAAGGAAAGTGTGATAAAATTTTAGGAAGTTTAAAATATTTAAAAAATATTGCAAAAAGAAATTAAAAGAAAATGGACTAAGCTGCCATAATTCAGTCACTCATCTGCTTCACATCAATAAAATAAGTTTTCCTCAACAAAGAAAGCGCACATTGTATGTCTGTTGTGTTTCTTCTTTTTCACACATGCATAAAAGTGATTGTCGCAAAACAGTGATGAGAAAACAAAAGAAACGAATGTAAGTGGCCTTGAAAGAACATACAGGTTGGAAGGAAAAATTGTGGCAAGGACAAAACCAATAACGGCTGGAACACATTTTTGATCCTTTTTCCTTTTTCTACTTAGCAGTTTGCAATATTTTCGAATATTTTAGAAACTTATTAAAAACATTTAGTGGATTAATAGTATATTAAAAAACAAAATCTTTGCATAATTTTAGCTAAAATGGCTAATGGATCAAGATTCATTATTTATTTAAAAACAATTTTTTTTGTTCAGTTTTCCAAAAAAAATAGCTTTGATGATGACCTGTGTTATTGGTGTTTTACTACAAGATGGAAATATGAAAAATACTTAAAAATACATGATAAAGATTTTAATTACGTTAAAATATTGTTCATGACTAATATTTTGTGCATTCAAGGTTGTATTTGCAGGCTACAGCTGTCAAAACATAACAATTAAAAAAATTATTTTTTAAATTAAAGAAGTAATGATCAACTTATTTTGAATGGAATAAAAAACGCGTTACCAAAATAAATCAAAAAAAATTAATATTGTTTGAACACCATTTCAACTACAGAGTTTAGCTGTTGAAAATTTTAGTTACATTTTTTTTCAATTGTTTTTGCAAGAATATCCAACAGCCTTATTTAATTAAGCTAAACGTGACCCTCAACAATCCACCCACAAATTTTTATTCTAACAAAAGGAGCTAAAACACAATTGAAAATCATATAAAAAGCCCTGCAAAAAGTTGGAATCAAACACTGTCTTTTCCTTCTCTCTCTATTTTTTGAGTTTAAATGAAGCATTTACATTGCTATTTAATCCTTGCATTTTGCATCGTCTCTCATGTCTATGGTAAGAAGTCTCTAAATTGAGTGTTTAAAAAAAGTAATAATGTTTAGGTGATACATTTGTGAAAGCTGGTATACGGTTGGATAATGTTGAAAATAATAATCGAAATATGATATGTACAATTACATGTGTTGATGCTCCATTACCCACTCCTCCCCCACATCACCATAACCCCCATCATCATGGTTGTAATGATACTGACGTTCCATCCACCTCACCACCAACCCAATGGACAGGAGGACCATGTATTGATGGACTCTGTTTCTCTGGATTTACATGCAATATAGATACAAATGAATGTATCCCAACTAAAGAATAAAAAAAAGTTGTTACATAACAATCTATCATTGTGTATTAATATTTAAAGAGAGTTTAAAAAAAAGATTTTGTATAATTATTTCGCTTTTTTGTTATACAAATATTCACACAATTTCTTATGAAACTAATATACAGTTAGGTAATTGTTGTTCATAAAACTATGATAATAAAACGTTTTCGTAAAGGCTAAAACGTTTTTATGGACAATGAGAAATCAGTTTCTGCTATTTATTCTTCCAGCAGACGATCAAAACTTAAAATTTCAAAAAACGTAAATTTTTTATCTTTTTTTGCATTTGTCAAAAAAGCTCCTTTAAACATTATTTTCATCAAGTTACGAGAATTTATGAAGTATGCTAAATATTGTAATTTCAATTTCTTTGAAATTAGTAAAAAAATGTTTTAAAATGCTTTTATAAAGCTGCAGTAAAGTTTGTGTCAAGAAGATTTTAATAAGATAAAAATATAAAATATTTCAAAACAATTTATAAATAAATGAATTAGCTAGTCGTCTAATAGTGCAAAAGAAATGGACAACAAAAGTTCTTTCCAGATCAGTAAAGCGAGTTTTCTTGGACAAAGTAAGCACACACAAAGTATGTTTCCATTTTTTCACATAGGCATGTATGTGATTCACATAAAAGAGTGATGAGAAGACTAAAAAAGCTCAATGTAACTGGTTCTAAGAGAACATAAAGATTGGAAAGCACAATTTATGGCATAGACAAAACCAAAAACGGTGTTGAAACATATTTTTAACCATTTCTTTTTCCTATCATTATGTAGCAGTCTGCTTTTACAGAAATTTTTTTGAATATTTTAAAAACGTTTTTTAATAAATAAATACTTAGTGGATTCATAGTTTTATAAATAAATCTTTGTTTGATTTAAGTAAGTAATAATAAATTTGTTATCGACTCATTAATAAATAATTTAAATAACAATAGTTTTGTACAATTTAAACAAAAAAATGATATAAAATGTCATCAATGAAAGATTTAATAATATTCTATAAAAAATTGTGTTAAACTTATATAAAAAATTTAACTTTGATTAGAAATAGTTATTAATACTCATCGTTTTTTGCTTACATGTTTTTCTGTGTGTTTTAGCATGAAAGAAAATGAAATGCTTTGAATTTGTTGCACTAATTGACAAGCATAAAAAACACAAATGACAGACGAACACAAAACAAACAGAAAACAATGAATGCTGCCTTTTTAAAATGATCTTTCCACATCACAGGACAATAAAAAGATGATTTTCAACAACGAAAAAAACTGATTCATTTTTTTGCAATTTTATTTTATTTTTGAATATTTAAAATGCAGTACGTCTTGCTAAAAAATAACTTTTTTTGATTACATTAAATAGCAATAATAAAACAACACTTTTATTTTATTATGTAAAATTTTGACATCGATCCCGTACTTACAGTATTTAATGAAAAAACAATTACTTTAAACAACAACATTTATAATTCTGAAAATAAAGTCTCATTGAATGTCAAAGAGAATTTAAAATTGAATTTTTTATTTTTCTCATTTGCATAGAATAAATTATTTTTTAACTACAAAATTATGTTTAGTGACGCTAAAAAACTTCTTGTTCATAAGATTTTTTTTAAAAAAAAGCGAATAAAAAAATCAAAAAAAAGCATGCAAACGAGTTTAAATGTTATTTTTGATCATTTGGCACAAAAAATTGTGATAATAAGCTATAGGTATAATAAGCAGCTCCAATTGCAGCTTTATTGGCTTCTTCAAAAACAGTGAGTCTTTTAGATGGTTCTTCTGTCACTTTTTTTTCTTCCTTTAAGTCAAGGTTTTGTTGAATGGCGCTACAATAAGCAGCTCCAATTGCAACAACTTCATCCGGATGTTCTTCACAGCAGTGTTCCGCTTGAGGAAATATTTCATTCAACAAGGCTTTTACCATTGGCATTCGACTTCCTCCGCCAACTTGAAAAACTTTGTTTATTCTATCCGGAATTAATTTTGACTCAAAAAGGGCTGCATGGATGGTGTTTCTAATTTTATTTAATAAAGGTTCTGCCATTTTTTGAAATTCTTCTCTATTTATAGTTATTACTCCTTCTTGAGCAGGGTCAAAATCATCAATATCTAGGCTAAAAAGATATGTATTTTTAGGAAATTTTAAAACTGTTAACCTGCCTCCCATTTTGTAACATCGACAAGCTTTCTTTAATTTTTTGACATTTGATCATTAACAAATATTTTTTATTACTTTTCACAGAAATACCATATTTTGTGATAAGAGCATTTTTGAAATGATTTATTAAAATAGTATCAAAATCTCTTCCACCGAGTTTTGTGTCACCAGTATCTGAGATAACTTGAATTTCGTCATTTTTAATTCTAAAAATACAAACATCCAACGTTCCACCTCCAAAGTCAAACAAAAGGACATTGGTGTTGTTAGGAATTGGTCGATCTAAAAAATATGCAAATGCGGCTGCAATGGATTCCGGTAACAGTGTTATTCTTTCCCATCCGGCTAATTTTGCAGCTTCAAGGGTTGCTTTATTTTGTGCTTCCGTAAATGCTGCTGGGACAGTTATTACAGCATCTGACAATTTTTTACCTTGAAATTCTTCAGCTTTTTCTTTTATTTGTTTCAATAAAACTGCAGAAACCTCTTCTGCCGTTACCTGTCCTCTTTCGTTATATTTTTGAATTCCTAATTTTACTATCTCTTTCATGTCAAATAATTCAAATGGCCAAAATTGATCAATTTCAATATCGCCAAATTTCCTTCCAATAATTCTTTTGGAGTCGAAAACTGTTGATTTTGAATAATTTCGTAATCGATCAACAACAATTGTTCCACATTTTGCTATTTCTTCATCAAAAGCTACATAAGACGGAAGTAATCTTTCACCTGTGTTGTCTAACGGAATCGTTTGAATACCACTTTTTCGATTTACCGCGGCACAACATCTTGAAGTCCCCAAATCTATTCCAGTGGCGTTGACGACTGTATTAAAGGGTGCTTTTTCCAATCTCAAAATAATATTTGTGTCTAATAAATTGAATGTTTCAAGATGTCTAAATTCCAGATCACCAGCTGCTATTCTTGCTTTTATAAGACTTCCATTGCTTACATAATTATCATCTTTATAAGAGAAAAACTTGCATGTTGATGATAACTTTGTGATGAGCAAGTGGTCAATATCACCATTATGAAGTACAACATCTGGTCCTTTATTTAATTTAGAATTCTGCACAATTTCTTGTAATTTTCTCGTGCCTGGATCAAGATATAGCCAACACCCAATATATCGAGCTTTTTGTTGCCACACATACAACCAGATATCGTCAACTATCCAAAAAACATCACCATTTGAAGGTTTATACTTAACTTGTGACATTGCATTTAAATAAATTGCAGTCATGTAATTAATAATCTGTACATTTTTAAATCCACTTTTATATCCCTCTTCAATTTTCGAATATTGCTAGACAGCGTATCACAAATACAGATATATCCAGGTATTCCATTTATTTTTGATATGATTTCATTAAACACTGAAGCAATGTTTTTAGTTTCATAGCTACCTACTAAAAATAAAATTAAGAAACTAATATGATCGTTGCGCGCTTTCGTATGCCGGAAATCATGTTTATTTTCAAGTAAGATAGAATTTGAATAAAGTTTTTAGCATGCTATAACTAAAATGTATAAATTCACCTTCGATAATTTTAAAATAATCTGTACGATTTCTTTTAACATCATAACACGATATTTGCCCCGAATATGGATTGATTCCTACGTGACCACCCATTATTTATTTCATGGAACAATAAACTAAAAACAAAGCTATTTCACTTTTTCATATAGTTCTTCTCTTGTAACTCACATACATGTTTCTCTTAAAATTGCTTTTATGTGTTTAACCATAAAACAATATCAGAAAAAATTGTTTTGATAAGACCTGCTAGAGAAAGAAAAAACTTTTGCCAGCATTAAAAGGAAATTTTTCATGGTCGAGCTTAAATGATAAAAATAGAAGCAATAAAAGTAAATTTTGAGCAAAAAAAAATAAAAATTGGTGGATAGGTAAATTCGCTAATAAAGCCACCGAAATTAAAGTATGTTTTCGTTTAAAGTGACTCAAGGACCATATGTAAATTTTAAAAGGTCTTAACTAAAAATGACTTTCCATGTTGGGATCTATCCTTCAATATTATGCGCTTTTATTTATGATACTTCTACCGGGAACACAACAGAAATGCAGATAAATTGGGATCCAGATTTTCCAAGTAAATAAAAAAGTGATCGATAAAAATTATTTAACTTAAAATATTTTACAGATAAATATAAACCCTTGGTAACAATGGTGTCAAGTATAAACTTATGTTTTTTTTTGAAAAATCGACAAAATTGTCGTAGTTCATTTATTCATTTGCCGCACATCAATAAAGTTAGTTTACTTGAAAGAAGGAAATGCGCATAATATGTTTGTCATATCTCCTTTTTTCCACACTGGCATATATGCCATTGAAACGAGACAATGATGAGACCACGAAAACAGCAGTCAAGTAGTCTTAAAAGAAGAAATAAAATGCTGAAAAGTCGATCTTTCTATTTTCGCTCTATTCAAGGAAGTTCTTAGGTCAGTTTTTTATTAAGCAATTTATTTTTATTTAATTTTTTCATTATTTTAGAAATGTTCCTAAATTAACTAATACATTGTCGATTCATAGTTTTATAAATAAACAAAATTAATGTCTATTTCTAGTTACTAAAAATATGATGCATTTTCCAATAACTTTTTTAAAACATTGTTTATTAAAACAACTATTTAGTAACAGATCCTGTACTATGTAACAGTAATTATCGAGATAGCAATTACAATGAACACTGAAAATTGTTTATTGTAATTGCTATATTAGTTTTTGACTAACATCATTAATTGCAAAAAATAAACAAATTTTTATCACAAAGCATTGGTTAATGCAGCTAAAAAAGCTTAAAAAGTGAAAACAACAAATAAAAAAAGCAACATGGCGAGTACAAGTGTTATGCATGGTCAGCTGGAACACTGGGCTGTGACAATAAGCTATATGCATAATACGCTGCCCCAATAGCAACAACTTCATCAGGATGTTCTTCACAGCATTGCTCAGCTTTTGGGAACATCTTTTGTAAGAGTTCTTTAATCATAGGCATGCGACTTCCTCCACCAACCTGCAGAACTTTATTTATCTCTCCAGGTTTACAGTTAGATTGGAATAATGCAGACTGAATTGTATTTTTAATTTTATTTAGCAATGGTTCAGCCATTTTTTGAAATTCATCTCGATTTATTGTTATTATACCATCTTGTGATGGGTCAAAATCATCTATGTCTAGACTGAAAAAATTAATGCAAATTACTGTAAATGCAAAATTTTCAAATAACTCACCTGCCGCTTTTCAGCATTGATAAGCTTTCTTTAATTTTTTGACATTTAATCATTAACAAATATTTTTTATTACTTTTCACAGATATTCCATATTTTGTAATGAGAGCGTTTTTGAAATGATTTATTAAAATAGTATCAAAATCTCTTCCACCGAGTTTCGTATCGCCGGTATTCGAAATAATTTGAATTTCATCGTTTTCAATTTTAAAAGTACAAACATCTAAAGTACCGCCACCGAGGTCAAATAAAAGTATATTTGTGTCGTTAGGAATAGGTCGATCCATGAAATATGCAAATGCGGCAGCTATGGGTTCTGGCAATAATTTTACTTTGTCCCATCCCGCTAATCTCGCTGCTTCCATTGTTACTGCGCTTTGTGCTTTAGTGAATGCTGCTGGGACAGTTATTACAGCATCGGTCAATTTTGTTCCTTGAAATTCTTCTGCTTTTTGTTTTATCAGTTTTAACAACACTCCAGAAACTTCTTCTGCACTCACATGACCTTTGCCATCAAATTTCTGTATTCCCAAATTTACTTTTCCTTTCATTTCCAATATTTCAAATGGCCAAAATTGATCAATTTCTATTTCACCGAAATTTCTACCAATAATTCTTTTTGAATCAAAAATTGTTGATTTCGAAAAATGCCTTAAGCGCTCAATTACAATTGTTCCACACTTTGGAATTTCCTCATCAAAAGCTACATAAGACGGAAGCAATCTTTCACCTGTATTGTCTAAAGGAATGGTTTGTATACCGATATTTCGATTTACTGCTACACAACATCTTGATGTCCCCAAATCTATTCCAGTTGTGTTCACTACTGCATTAAATGGTGGCATTATTTTTAGAATTTTGTAATTTTTAGTAGTATTTACTATTGTATTTTTTAATAATGGTGATTGTGCAGTTATAGCAGAGAATTTTGGAGCATCATTTTTGTGTTTATTTTCTGGTGGTTTTTCATCAAACTCGACGGAATAAATTCCATTGGTATCTACTTTAAATGTTAAATATATTTCATCCCACTTAGGTAGTTCAAAACATTCTGCTTCTTCACAGTTCTAAAATTTCAGTTATTTGTTTCACATTAAATGATTATTATGAACTCACATTAAAAACTTTCAGTGCATTGGATTGCTGTTTTTTAATCAACTTGGAATAAGTAATTGGTAATATCTGTCTATCTTCAAATTTGACAATATCAGTTTCATCCAATTTCACAATAATTCTAGCACTCAACATGATATATGTTTCAAGATCTTTAAAAACGGGATCACCTGCAGTCATTCTAGCTTTTATAAGGCTTCCATAACTTGTGCAATTATCTATTCTGTATGAAAAAAACTTGCAAGTTGGTGATAAGTTTCTTATACCCGATTGCTCAATATCTTTATTTAGTAATACAATATCAGGACCTTTATATAAATTTGATTTTTTTAGAGTTTTTTGTAATTCATTTAAGGCTTGACCAAGAAATAGCTGACGACAAATAAATAGAGCTTTTTCTTCATTCATATGCCATACATAAAACCATCCAATGTCATATATCCAAATAACATCACCAATTAAAGGTTTATAATCAATCTGTGACATTGCATTTAAATACATGGCGGTGCGAAAATTAATAATTTGTACATTTTTAAATCCACTTTTATATCCCTCTTCAATAAATTTTTTGCGAGCATTGTTATCATAGCGCAAGTCTACATAAAGACAAATATATCCAGGTATTCCATTTATTTTTGATATGATTTGATTAAACATCGAAGCAATGTTTTTAGTTTCGTATTCAGTAACTAAAAACAAACATTAAATAATTAATGAGATGGTTGCTCTGTTTTGTATGCCAGAAATTGTTTTTGTTATTAAGTTAAAGCTTTGAAAATTTTTTAAAAATTTGAATATATGACAAAAATGTATAAATTCACCTTTGGTAATTTCAAAATAATCTGTATGATTTCTTTCAACATCATAACATGCTAAATTTCCCCACCATGATTCTACACCTACATGAACAACCATTATTTGATTCCCAGAGGAATAAACTAAAAACAAACAAATAACGCAAAAGCTATTTCGCTTTTTCATATAGTTGTTTCACTTATAACACACATGGTCCTTATTACTTGTGCCTATTCACCCATAAAATAAAATCAGGAAAAAATGTTTTTGATAAGGCATGGTAGAAAAAAAAACACTTTAGCAAGCATTAAAAGAAACTTTTTTGTCTTCGAGCTAAAATGAGAAAAATGGTAACAATAAAAGCCATTTTTGAGCAAAAAAAAGATAACATTTGGAGAATAGACAAATATCCGCTTAAAAAGCCATCGAAACAAAAAAATGTTTACGTTTAAAATGCCTCAAAAACCATATGCAAATCTTAGAAGGTCCTAACTTAAATTTTTAAAAAAGAATTTTTTGACATTGGGATAATTTAGACTAGACTATCATATAATATCATATAAATTTAATTTATATTTAATTAATAATAGTTAACAAATAAAAAAAAATTAAAGACCATAACATTTGAGAAGTAATCTTTCCATACAAAAACTTTATTGATTATGTCTCTAAAAAATCTGATAGGAATGTTATTTGCTGAAGCAGTCAAAAGCATACTCATTCCTTGTAAAAAAATCGCTGATTAATAGTTAAGAAAATAATGACTTTCTGTGTTGGAATCTATCTTTCAATATTATGCGCATTTATTTATGATACTTCTTGTGGTGGAGAATTGCTCTTCACCACAAAGAAATCAAAGAGAGATGAGAGAGAATAAAGCAACGTTTATTCAACCACAAAAGAATAAAAGAATGAACCCAAACAATGAGACAAAACAAGTATATAAAAACTTTTTAAGAGAATGAAGATGAGTTTTATGTAAATTCTTAAACTTGCGGATTTCTCCGCAACACTTCTACTGGCGACACAACAGAAATAGAGATAAATTGGGAACTAGATTGTCCAAGTAAATAAAAAAGTATTCAGTAAAATTGTTTTATTTAAAACATTTTATAGATAAATATAAAACCTTGGTAGCAATGATGTCAAGTATAAATATATATTTTTCAGACCCTATTAAATTGCATTAAATGGTTTTGTTTTTGTATCAGTCAGAAAAAAATCCTTAATTTTTATTATACACAAAGCCAAGAAGGTTTATAATATTAAATAAATATTGTGATCTGGATAAGTATAAAAATATTTCTTAAAAAGAAGTTTTATTAGTTTTTTAGAAAATTTCCAATTGATAATGCTTGAGCAAAAAAAGTTTAGATTATTCAAAAGCAAGAATTTTAAAAGGGCTTTAGCATTATTTGTTTTTCAAGAAATAAACAATTTTTATTACAAAATATTGTTTAATGCAGTTAAAAATTTTAAAAAGGGAAAGCAATGAATAAAATATCAAAAATAACAACATGGCGAGTTCAAGTCTTATGCCTGGGCAGCTGCCACACTAGGCTATGATAACAGATTATAAGCATAATAAGCAGCTCCAATAGCAACAACTTCATCAGGATGTTCTTCGCAGCATTGTTCGGCTTGCGGGAACATTTTTTGTAAGAGTTTTTTAATCATTGGCATTCGACTTCCTCCACCAACTTGTAGAATTTTATTAATTTCATCCGGATTAATTTTGGATTCAAATAGACCTGCATTGATTGTATTTTTTATTTTATTTAACAAAGGTTTAGCCATTTTTTGAAAATCTTCTTGATTAATTGTGATTATTCCATCTTGGGCAGGGTCGAAATCATCAATATTTAAACTGAAAAATTATGCAAATTATGGCTATACAAAGAAAATGAATCAATTCACCTGTCACTTTGTAACACCGACAAGCTTTCTTTTATTTTTTGACATTTTATCATTAACAAATATTTTTTATTACTTTTCACAGAAATTTCATACCTTGTGATAAGCTCATTTTTGAAGTAATTGATTAAAACTGTATCAAAATCTCTTCCGCCAAGCTTTGTATCACCGGTATTTGAGATAATCTGGATTACATCATTTTCAATTTTAAAAATACAAACATCTAAAGTACCGCCTCCAAGGTCGAATAAAAGTATATTTGTGTTGCTAGGAAAGGGTCGATCCATGAAATATGCAAATGCCGCTGCTATTGGTTCCGGTAATAGTGTAATCATTTCCCATCCTGCTAACTTAGCCGCTTCAAGGGTTGCATTGCTTTGAGCTTGAGTGAATGCAGCGGGTACAGTTATTACTACATCAGTCAATTTTCTTCCTTGAAATTCTTCTGTTTTTTGCTTTATTTGTCGTAGCAACGTTCCCGAAACTTCTTCTGCTGTGACAATTCCTTTTTCATTAAATTTTTCTACCCTCAATTTCACTTTTCCATGTTCTGCAATTAAATCAAATGGCCAAAATGTATCAATTTCAAGCTCGCCGAAATTTCTGCCTAGAATTCTTTTAGAATCAAAAACTGTTGACTTTGAGAAATGCCGTAACCTTTCAACAACTATCAATCCACATTTTGGCATCTTTTACGTAGGATGGAAGGAGTCTTTCCCCAGTGTTGTCTAATGGAATAGTAACAATACCATTCTTTCTATTAACTGCAGAGCAACATCTTGAAGTTCCCAAATCTATTCCAACTGCATCAATATTTTTATTAAACGGTTGTGTAGTTATCGGAATTTTATACTTTTTAGCACTATTAATATATGGTAACCCTGAGAAATGTGATCTTGAAATTGTTTGTGTAAAATTTGTAGCAACCATATTATTGTTGCCATGATTATCCGGTGGCTTTTCATCAAAAGTTACGCAATAATTTCCATTTAAGTCTATCTTGATTATTAAATATATTTCCTCCCTATTAGGAAGGTGAAAATATTCTGTTTTTTCGACTGTTTTTGCGTCCTGGAATTTTTTTTTTAATTATTGCTTTTCATTATTTGATTATTATTAACTCACAATAATAATTTTCAATACATTAGAATGCGAGCTTTTGACCAACTTTTGAGAATAAGTTATTGGTAATTGTTGTTTATCTGTAAATTTAGCAATATCTATTTCTCCCATTTTCACATGAATTTTTGCATGCAACATATTATTTGTTTCAAGGTGTTTGAAAAAAAAATCAGGTGCCATCGATGAAGGTAGTCTCAAGGAAAAGCCTAAGCCTTCAAGGTCATCACTTTGAGTATCACCATCATCTACAAAAATGTAAGGACACTCAGATGGTACCAAGGTAAAATCTAAACCTTCAAGTTCATCACTAAGATCCTCATCATCATCATCATCATCAATGAAAAATTCATTATAAGAATTCTGCGAGAGTTCTATATCTGTCGAATATTCGCTTAAAAATATTTGTTTATAATAAATTTGTATTTTTTATAATAAACTTACACATTTGAAAGCTGTGGTAAGGGCATAGGATTTTCTTTTTCCAAATTATCTACAGGTTCAGCAGCAGCTTTACCCTCAATAATCGTAGGAATCCTATCAGAATTTTCCACTATTGCACATTTCGCGACATGTTCATTTGACATATCTAAAACGCAAGTTATAAAAATTATTTGCTTCATTTAAAAGTACGTAAAGAAAACAAAGAATTAACAAATTAGAAATATAAACTTATGATCACTCATAATGAATTTTTTCCTACAATTCATTATGACTGATCAAGAAAATTTTAAAAGCTCCTCTAAAAGAAAAAGAATCGATTTAAGCTACATGTGTGATAACAAAAAAAGCAGGAAACCAAATATTGGACGAGTATAAAGCATGTGTTGCAATGATAAGAAAGACATTGTTTATGTTTTTTAGAAAAAAATAAATATTCCTCTAAAAAACATAAATTTATGCAATTTTCGTATCAACAAAAGTAGGTTTCCTGAAAGACTTGGTCGACCGACTGCAAGCTTGGAAATTTGTAAAGATAGAAAAAACAAGAAAAGAGAGATCAAAAACGGCATCCATGGCGCCCTTTCTTCCTTTGTTGTCTGTGGACAGGGCCGCAACTTGGGGGTGGAAAAGGGGGAATACGAAAATTTAGGAATGAACTTAATATTGTGATTTCAGCTCCGATAATTTTACCAAAAAAAATGTTTTTATGAAATTGCAGAAAAGTTTAAGACTTTAACGAGAAAAAAAATAAAATATTCAAAAACAATATAGAAATCAAATCCTTAAAAAAAGGCGTGTAATAATGCAGAAAAAGTATTTAATGAAATACGGGAAAAACTATCATAGTTCATTCATTCATTTGTTGCACATTGATAAAATAAATTTTCGTCACCAAAGAAATCATACTGGCATAAAAGTGATTGAAAGAAGACAGTGATGAAAAAACTAAAAACCATCAAAGTTCCTTGATAGAATATTATTTTTAACTGACATTAAGAAAAATGACAAACTTAATGCCGGTTAAAAAATCTACTGGAAAAAAATATTTGTCGCATTTACGTATATTTCTTCTCTGGCAGATTTAATGTTTACAAAATTCTCTAAATATTTAAATATTTTTCATTGCATCAATGAAAAAATCTTTCTTCAACATTATTTTAATTACAATCATGTCATGAAGGTTTATGCAATTAAATAAATATTGTCATCATCTGAGCTTAATAGCAAAGACAAAAAAACTTTTAAAAATTTTTTTAAATAGCCTGTAGTTTTGAAAGTTCTAATAAACATTAACAAACAAAATAACAAAATATTCAAAAACAATGAATGCAAAAATTAGTTTTTTAATAGTGCAAAAAATGGAGAAAACTGTCATTGTTCATTCATTCATTGGTTATACTTCGGCAAAGTAAATTTTCCTTAACAAAGACAGCACAAATAAAATGTTCGTCGTCTTTCCTTTTTTTCCACATAGACATAGATTGACACATGACAGTGAGGAAAAAACTGAACAACATTCAAATTTGCCTTAGAAACAAATTGTTAAAAAATTGATCTTTTTGTCTTTGCTCTATTTAAGAAAGTTTTTTGTTAGTTTTTTATTGAGCAACTTGTTGATTTTTTTAATTCTTTGAATATTTTAGAAGGAATGTTTCATAAATTAATTGAAACTTTGTGGGTTCATAGTTTTTTTAATAAACAAAATTATTGTCTACTTCTGTTTAATAAAATTATAATGCCTTTTTGCAAAAGTGCTTTTAAAACATTATTAATTTAAACAATAATTTGAAAACAAATCCTGCATTCACAGTAATTATTGAGATAAAAAATTACATCGAAAATTGAAAACTGTTTAAATGTAAAAACACCATTTATTTTAGTCAAAAACTTCCAGAATGTCAAAAGGGATCCAACACCTAATATTTTATATTCTTTGCAAGAAATAAACAATTTTTATTCCAAAGTGTGGCGGTGTAAGCACAAAAGATCTTTTTAAAAAGACTAATTTACAAAAGAATTTTTTTAAATCAACATACGTTTATAGATAAATTTTATAAGAATTTTTTCAAACATGCAAGATTTGAAGATTTTTTTAAAAAGACGCAACATTTGAATTTTTTCACCCTTTTTATCAAAGAAAATCGTCAAACGTTGCAACATTTAAAAAACTTCTTTCAAAAAAAATCTTCAAAACTTACATGTTCAAAAAATTTTCTTTTGCAAAAAATCTTGAATTGTTGCATCTTTTATTGTTCCATGTTCAAAAATCAATCTTGAAAATCAAATTTTTTTATTTTGCATGTTAATAAAATAGCATTTTAAAAAAATACTTTTGTAAATTTGTCTTTTTAAAAAGATCTTTTGTGCTTACACCGCCCAAAGTATTGTTTAATGCAGCTAAAAAAGTTTAAAAAGAAAAAGCGATAAATAAAAAAAGGAATATCTCGAGTTTAAATGTTATGTCTGGTCTGTTGGCACACTAGTCTGTGATAATAAATTATAAGCATAATATGCCGCACCAACTGCAACAACTTCATCAGGATGTTCTTCACAGCATTGTTCCGCTTTTGGAAACATTTTCTGCAACAACTTCTTAATCATTGGCAGTCGACTTCCGCCTCCTACTTGTAAAACTTTGTTAATTTCATCGGGTTTATAGTTAGATAGAAATAATGCAGATTGAATTGTATTTTTAATTTTATTCAGCAGTGGTTCAGCCATTTTTTGAAATTCATCTCGATTTATTGTTATTATACCATCTTGTGATGGGTCAAAATCATCTACGTCCAAACTGAAAAAATTAATGCAAATTATTGTAAATGAAATTTTTCAAATAACTCACCTGCCACTTTTCAGCAATGATAAGCTTTCTTTAATTTTTTGACATTTAATCATTAACAAATATTTTTTATTGCTTTTTACAGATATTCCATATTTTGTAATTAGAGCGTTATTGAAATGATTTATTAAAATAGTATCAAAATCTCTTCCGCCAAGTTTTGTATCTCCAGTATTCGAAATAATTTGAATTTCATCGTTTTCAATTTTGAAAATACAAACATCTAAACTACCGCCTCCAAGATCAAAGAGCAAAATATTTGTTTTGTTAGGAATTGGTCGATCTACAAAATATGCAAATGCTGCGGCTATCGGTTCTAGCAACAAAGTTACTCTATCCCATCCTGCTAATTTTGCCGCTTCCAGTGTTGCTTTTTTTTGAGCTTCGGTAAATGCTGCTGGGACAGTTATTACGGCATCGCTTAGTTTCTTTCCTTGAAAATCTTCTGCTTTTTGTTTTATTTGTTTCAGCAAAGCTCCAGAAACTTCTTCAGCACTCACAAAATTTTTGCCATCAGATTTTTGAATTCGCAATTTTACTTTTCCTTCTATTTCTAACATTTCAAATGGCCAATATGAATCTATTTCAATTTCACCAAAATTTCTTCCAATAATTCGTTTGGCATCAAAAATTGTTGATTTTGAAAAATGTCGTAATCGTTCTACAACAAGCATACCGCATTTTGAAATTTTTTCATCAAATGCAACATACGATGGTAGTAGTCGTTCCCCAGTATTATCTAAGGGGATAGTTTGAATGCCGTTTTGTCGATTTACTGCTGCACAACATCTTGACGTCCCCAAGTCTATTCCAATTGCGTTCAAATATGTATTCAAAGGCGCCGTAATCTTTGGAAATTTAAAATTTCTAACAGTGGTATTTCTAGGAATTTTTAATAATGGTGATCGTGAAATCGTGTCGGCAACAGAGAATTTTGTGGTATAACTTTGGTTTTTTTTTCTGTTAATTTTTCATAGAATTTCACAGAATAAATTTGATTCGTGTCTATTTTAAACATTAAATATATATCATTCCCCGTTGGAAGTTCAAAAGTATCTGTTTTTTCATTTGTTGCGTCCTAAGATGTTATAATCGTTTTTTATTAATTAATTTTTGTTAACTTACAATAATTTTCAATACATCGGAACTTTGGTTTTTGATCAGATTTTGAGAATAAACAATCGGCAATTCTTGTAAGCATTCGAATTTGACAATATCTATTTTTTCTAGTTTCAAAGTAATATTCGTATATAGCAAACTGAATATTTCAAGATGTTTAAAATTCGAATCACCAGCTGCTATTCTAGCTTTTATTAAACTTCCATAGCTTGCGTAATTATCTCCTATATAAGGAAAAAATTTGGAAGTTGGTGATAACTCTGTAATAATCGATTGGTCAACATTCCTATCATGAAGCACGACAACAGGTCCTTTCTTCAGTTCAGAGGTTTTTACGATCTTTTGCAAATCGCTTAACGTTGAAACAGTATAATTATCACTAGTAAACCGAGCTTTTTGTTCATTCATATGCCATATAAAAAACAATCCATTGTCATATATCCAAATAACATCATCATTTAAAGGTTTATATTCAACTTGTGACATAGCATTTAAATACATGGCGGTGTAAAAATTAATAATTTGTACATTTTTAAATCCATATTTAAGTCCTTCTTCAACAAATTTTCGGCGCGTATGATTATCATGATAAAGTCCAATACATATACATATATATCCTGGTGCTCCATTTATTTTAAATTTAACTTCTTTGAACAATGTACTTATTGTTTGAATTTGATTTGGATCAACTAGAAAACGAAATAAATCACATTTAAAAAATTTAATGAGTAGTTTGTTTTATTACTACAATTTTTTTTAAATTTTATCCAACACTGATTTTTTTCAACAGATTTTTAGCAAAAACAAAAAAAAACTTACATCCTTTGATTTGAAAGTTATTACTACATTTTTTTTTCCATCATAACACGATACATGCCCAATGAGTGGATACAATCCTACATGAACAACCATCAGTTAGTTCATGAACAAATAAACTACAAAAATCAATAAGAAAAATATAATTCCACTTTTTTACATTGCTGTTTCGCAGTCTACAACTTTTTCTGTTTTACGTGACTTTCAGTTATAATCTTATCAAAAAAACAATTTTATGACAGCAGTTGATAGAAGAAGAAAATTTATTTGCCATGCATCTTTCACAACCACTTTATTGTTTATAAACAAATCCACAAAAAACTGATTCAAAAAATTTTAAAAACAAAATTGCATCAAAAGGAATTTTATAAGAAAATATGACAAAGACTTTAGAGCTTTTTAAAACCATCCTTGTCAAACATTTTTGTAATTAATTTTTTATCAGCAATACGTTTTTCGAAAAAAATTGTAATAATTCTTCGGTATGGTCTAGCATCAGATGAATCAAGTTGTGGATCATGAGGCTCCAGATCAGTGCCCATTGCAATAACCATAATCTTTTCAGTTCCAGGCATTCGGAAATATACTTGTAGCTGATTTCGAGCATTTATTCGTTCACCCAAATAATTTTCAGATGTTACAGTATGCCGAATAAATTGATACATTTCAAGTTGAGCATGATGAATTTGATAGAAATCTTCTGGATTTGTAAATGTTGTAAGTGAACTGCGGCGATCGTTAATGGCATTTCTCGATGCTTGTATATTTCGTTGATTTGAAATAATATCGAATGCATCGTTTAATGCAGGGGAAAGTGTTGTTGATCCAATGAATTGTCTCCAGTCAGAAATATGTCGTGCAAGGGAATGATACAAGCCTTGATTGAGATTGTTCAATTCGATGGCGCCCTATAAAATATAATGTATTTTATACTCAAACTTCTTGGTCTATTATTAGAACACACAAATTGCTCCTCTTTTTCTTAAAAAGCACATATAAAATTTGTTGTTCCAGAAAAATGTTATTTGTGTTAGTGCTTGAAAAATTAGTAAAACGTAATTTATCATAAAAACGTCGCAGACTAAAATTGCATTAATGCTTTCTTTCAAGAAAGTAATGAAAAAAATCATATCATTTTCAGTTTTTATAGCTAGAATGTTTCTGTTTAAAATGCTGATAAAAATGCATCGCCAGCAAAAAAAAGGCACATATAAAATTTGTTGTTTGAAAAAAAAGTTATTTGTGTTTGCGCTTGTATAAAAAAAGAAGATTATTTTTATTTGTGGCTATAAAAACTCAAAGGTTGCATTTTTTGAGGATAGTTCATTTTAATGTTTAAGAGCACTGATGAATAAAACTACTACATGTTAGAAAATCAGAATGATGCTTTTTTTTCTGTAATTCTAGGGTCATAAAATCGAATCGACGTGCTCCTTTGTCAAATTCTGCTAAACTACTATTAAAAAGCTTCTGGCAGTTCTAATTTTGCTGCAAAAAGTTATTTTTAAACTCTTTTTACGTTTGAGAATGGAAATAAACAACTATCACAAAAATGTTTTTCTAAAGTTCAATGAATTGACAAACATGGACAATAACTTACCGTATAATTAAATTCTTGTGGCATTGGAACTGGTAGTAAAGATATTTCAAGTTCTTCTTTTTCTTTCGAATCTTCTTTATTTTCTTTATCTTGTCGTTGTTGCCGAAATTGAGCAATTAAACTTTTTAGCTGTTCATTATTCATGTATCGCAATGTTTTTGAGTTTTTGGTATATGGTTGCTGATAGTAATATTTGTTTTGAATCACCAGTTGTTGTTCATCTTTTGAAAGCCCTAATTGTTCAATCAATGCATCATCAGCATATGATGCATTGATTGATCAAAATCTAAGCCAGATTCTGGTAACTAAAAATTAAAAAACTGTTTTTTGCACAAAAAATTATTATTTCGTATAGACAGTATTCATTTCTGTTGAAGACACTTCTTTTTTTTTCTCATTAACTCTCCATTTAAAACATACCGCTTCCAAAGAATTAACAGGCCAGAAATAATACGTTAAAAGAACAGCTGTGATGACAATTCCAATTGTAATGATAATATTTTTTTGAAGTTGTCTTTTTTCGTAACCATAATATCCTTTTCTAACATCGGTCCTAAAATATTCTTACTTTTATTGAAATTAATTTTTAGTTATAACTTACTCGTTGTGGTATATAATAGTAAGACATAAGCACCCTAAATACATAACATGGGAAAGAATGTTTAAAAAAAGTAAGCTTACAAAGTCCTGCAAGAAGTGACAAATTGTTCCAAATAAACGAAAAAATGCCTTGCACTATCATAATTGGGAAAAATACAATCTATAATTATTTGTATTATAAAGATTTGAGAACACAATTGGAAGGCTTAAAATATTTCAAGTATTTCTGCAATTTGTTTTTAAAGATTAATCGTTTCTTGACTTTCGCAGGCTCGGATTATTTGGATGTAATGCATGAAGCGAGGACGTTAAACTTACTGATCCTACAGAAAAATAATACGTCAAAAAGACAACTGTTGCTGTAATTCCACAAAACAGTTTCAAATTTTTTTGATTCTGGATTTCTTTATCAGTCGATGGTTTTTTTCTACCTTCATACCTTAAACGTAAAAATTTTTTATAAAAAATATTTTGGAAAATGAAAATTTACTTATGAAGACTTTGTTCATAGTGTTTTTGTATAGCAGTTCTTTCATCTTTGGCTTGATATCCATTATTGTAGTAAGCAATGGTGAAACACATGCTCACTAAAAATATAAATTGCACAAATCACAAAGCAAAGCTTAAAAGTAGTCTTACAAAGTCCTGCAAGAAGTGTCAAATTGTTCCAAGCAAAAGAAAAAATGAATTTTATGAGGGTAAAAGGGCTAAATAAAATCTGTAATAATGAAAGTGTTTAGAAAGTGTAAAATGAGTTAAAACTTGATAAGCAAAAAAATAGTTTCTTACATAAGATATCAACGAAAGAGGAGAAGAATAATAAAACACTAAAAAAGCTGCAATACCACAAACGATCATTCCTGTAATTGCATTTCTTTTTTGAATTCTTTGTTCTTCTTGTTCTCGAAGATATGCTTCCATAATTATTCGTTCTCGTTGTTCCCGACGTCGTCTATCTCCTTCCCAATCAATTCTGAAAAATGTCGTTTTAGCATACATCAAAAAAGATTCCTGCAGAGCCAGTCAGTATCAATTAATTTTGGCATGTTATGTTAGATTCATGGTATATAAGGATAGACGGGGGCCGAAATTTTCAAGCCCCGGCCCGGCCCATGCCCCCAAAATCTCTTCGGGGCCGGGGCTTTCTTTACTAAAAAAAATTTTTCAAAAGCCCCGGGCCCCCGTCCATCCTTAATGGTATAGAAAAAAACAATTACGCAATTGAATTTGTAATCACAATTGGCTCACGACGTGCAGCTTTCGGGTTGCTATTACCACCACCCCCACCACCTTTTGGATTACCATCACCTCCTCGATTTCTGTCAGCCAACAAGGTTACTAACTCCACAACAGCAAACACTAAAAAGATCTTTATCGTTATTACATTTTTTCTTCTTCTATTATATTACCCATCAATCCAATTTGTGCAAATGTTGCAAAAGCAGCAGCAGTACCCCCAACACCGGCTGCTGCTGCAAATGATCCACCAGGTTTAATCCCACCTTTCATTTTTATTCTTTTTGGCTAAAATATTTGTTGCTTTTTTAAAAGCAAAAATTCCAGCAAACTAAAAGATTTTCGATTACGATCAGTAAATTTTGGTTTTTTTTCGAAACTGAATTTTGACTCATAAATAATAGAGGTAAAATTTCTGCGAATTAAAATCAATAAACGAAATTTTGATACTACACGAAATTAAATAACAAAATTTCGTGAAATATCAGTCTTGACCCAAGAGTTTCAGGAAAAGCAAAGCGTCATTCTTAGTTTTTTTAAATAACATGCAGTAATTTTATTCTTAAATTCTGCGACATAATTGCAGAAAAATGTGTCAAAAAATGAAACTTTGCACCTTTTATAGCCACAAATAAAAATAATCTTTTTCTTTTTTCAAGCAACAAATAAAACTACGCTTTTTTGTTTGTGCTTTTTTTGCAGGCGATTCATTTTTATCAGCATTTTTAAACAGAAACATTTGAACAATAAAAACTTCAAATCATTTAACTTTTTCCATTATACTTTCTTGAAAGTAAAAAAAAATAAGCATGCAATTTTTGTTTGCAACGTTGTTGAGGTAAATTATTTGTACCGAAACGAAAGAAAAGGTTGTTATCAGGCAAGAGAAATAAAGATGTGTTAACAAAATTGGGGCCGCAACTTTGGGACGGAAAAAGAGGATAGTCTCACACCTTTCAAGAAAAGATGTCACTAATAATGTTACATACGTTTAGACATAGCAAAATCTGGTAAAATAATGTCGATGGCGACAAGAAGTCGACGTCCGTGCTTACATGTATTTAGTTTTTGTCAAACCAGAAGTTCTTTCCAAGTTGCGATTAGGAACGCTTCAACATCAATTTTTGCATGTTCTAAAACGCAAAAAAAATTGATTATTGCACTTACTCTTTTTTTATATTTATGGTAAAACTTTTCTGCTTTCAATAAACATTTTTATTAATGTGATTTTAAATACTTTATTCTTTGCAGATCATTAATTATTTCACATTTGATAATTTTTCCAGAGAAAAATTATTTCCAGTTTTAACTATTTAAAAATAGAAAAATTTCATTGAATTCATTATGTTGATGTAAATTTTATCAAATATCACCCAAAAACAAAAATATATAAAAAAAAGAAATTTTGGATTGCGTTTTTTGATAAAATTAAATCAAAATATTAATGAATCACAGAAGTGTAGGGGAAATATAAACAAAATATTTAAAAAAGTAGATAAACACCGACACTGTAATTTAGGACAAGGTCGTTTTTCCCACTTTGAACACAAGAAAAATGATGCTGTTTTCACAACAATTTTCCAGTCCACTAAAAAGATGAAGTGTGAGAAATGAAAAATGAAAAAAAGTTCAAGGTTATTTGTTTTTTTGCATGCCTCCAACAAAAACTGGTAAATAACGTTTCTCTGGATTTTTTTTAATCATTGCTAAGCATTATTTTGAATATTTTATTTTTTTCCTCACTACTTGCCCAGAATTGGCTTTTTTACAAACAAATTATTTTGTGATACATGTTTTAATGAAGTGGCCATTTCATATGTAAATGAGCCATAAACACTACAAGAGATAATTGAATATATGGGGCAATAATTATTAGAAATTATTTCCCTTTTTCCAACGAATCTTTGTTTTTAAAGTGTTAAAAGAGTCAATTTTTGTTTTTATTGTTTTTACAAATGAAGAATTTGTTAAAAAACAAAAAAAACAAGGGTTGTTTAATGCTTTCAACATCAGTTTTTTAATGCTTTATTCAAACACTACAAAATTACTTTAACAAAACTGAAAATCATTTTTTATAGCCAGTTAAAATGAAAACATGTAGTGATCACCCGTACAAGCGAAAAAACATTTCTCACTGGATTTTTTCCAACATAAAAAATAAACCATTTAAAAAAATTTCATCAACATTGTTATCCCGGATCCCGGATCGGACAAAAAAGCCAGTCCTGGACAGCCCTGATCAACAATTTCCTTTTTTTTATTGACCACATGCACTTTTATCACCAAAAGCTTTTTTTTAAATGCCATAAAAAGAAACAAAATGCTGAAACTATAAGTATCTCGTACATTTGTTTTTAGAAATGCTGTTTTTTAAGGTATATATCAGTTCTGTTTTTTAAATATTTTTTTAATGACCTCATGCATCAGATGTTTCACATTTCAAAAGTTTTAAATTTTTTATTCTAAATAAAAGTTTAAAATTATATAAAAATTTCAGATTCACTATTTCGATATAAAATTTATCAAACACTGGTCCAAAAAAAAGTATTAGATTTTGATGGGGTTATTGATAAAATTTAACCAAATATTAATGAATCTTGGAAGCACATGGAAAATGTTTATAAAATATATAAAAAAGAGACAAACAAAGAACAAACTGAAGAAACAAACATGAAAAAAGAAAAAAAAGGTGAATCATAGCCTTTGTGATTTTTTATGCATTCGTTTCTTTTAGAAAATAAAAATGAAAACCAAAACAATAATTTTTAAATGCAATGAATCACCTGCTTTTTTGTCACAAAGCCTTCTCTTTTTTTTCCATTTTCTTTTAAAACTGCTAACAACATACGTGAAAAATGTGAACATTTTTGTAGGTATCTGGTGTTTTATTATTTCGAATATAGATTTTATGGTAATCAATCTGCGTTTTTACAATTCACCGAAGGAGCGTAATGGGTTTATCTTGCCTTTCAAAAGCTTTTTCAAAGCCAAAGAATACAAAAGTACCAGCTATAATAAATCGTGATACATTTCTTGCAACTTATCGTCGCCAAGCATGGTCACTACCAGATTCCATTATTTATTACATCACCAAAAATCCATCCACTCCAAGATGCTATGAAACAATGATTCAAAGCTGCAAACATTTTTTCATTAAAAATCCGCTTCTTATTGTGCGAGAACTTTCTCTAACTTATGAAAACAACAAATGGAATGCTCAATTTCATGAAAAACCTGTTGACTTTAATAACCTCACCAGAACTCAAGGTTATAAAGCCGCGAACTTTTGAAAGCTCGCGGAAATGGATAAAAAGCTCGCGGAATAGATATGAAAATGAGGTCAAATCATATCGGACCTCGTGGCTGGGATATTTTGGGACCCATTGGGGGTCATTAAAGACCGACTACCAACCGGCACTTTTTTCAACTCGCACTTTTTCAAAATCAACCGGCACCTAATCGACCGGCACCCCCTGCCAACCGGCACCTGATCATCTGGCACCCCGGGTCAACTGGCACCAGCATTAACAATAAATTTTTCAAAAAAAAGGCATCATCAAAAAATATGTTATGTGTGGAATTAGAAAAGGAGCAATGGGTAATACAGCAGCAAAATATGCATTTGCTCGAACTAAAGCGTTGAATTATCCCAAAGTTACTTCAACATAGCAGCTCAATCAAAGGATTATCGACTATTTAGATGTGTTAGAAAAACCAAATGGGTACTGCTATTATTAGTTAAAGAAACCGAATCAAAGATTGGAAAGAAATATTCCCAAATGTTCAAGTTAAATTATGCACCTTTCATGCTCAGCAAAAAAAAGTTTTCTGAATTATTGATACTGTTGGGTGCGAGTTGAGTGGGTGCCAGTTGAGGCGGGGTGCCAGTCGAGCGGGTGCCAGTCGAGGTGGGGTGCGAGTTGAAAAAGTGCGAGTTGAAAAAAGTGCCGGTTGCTCATGGCCCGTCATTAAAGCCATCACTGATGCATCTAACTAATTTGTGGTCTCATTATGCTAAACTTTTTAAAGCTCGCGGAATTTCGGCATAATCTGACCACAAATTAGTTAGAGGCATCAGGGATGACTTGTATGACCCCCATTGGGTCCCAAAATATCCCAGCCACGAGGTCTGATATGATTTGACCTCATTTTCATATCTAATCCGCGAGCTTTTTATCCATTTCCGCGAGCTTTCAAAAGTTCGCGGCTTTATAACCTTGAGTTCAGTAAAATATGGCTTATTAAGCAACTTGTAATTGAAAATGATAATCCTGCAGAACAAAATTTTATTGCATCAATTATTCCAAAGATTTATAAAAGTGATATTCGTGAAATGTATCTTTTTGCACAAAATGTTTTACTTAATGATTTAAAATTTTTCGCTTCAAAATGTAAAGAAATTTATTTTCGTGAAGCTTTTGCAATAGAAGAAAATGGTAGCATTATTGTGTGGGAGAAGATTGTTGAAAATTTTCCGGAACTTGAAAAATTTGATTAGTGAGTTGTTTTCTGCATATACCGTAATGCTCTAATTTAAGCGAATATCTAATTATTGTGCATGAAAAAAATAGTTACTGTAGAACTGTAGAATTGAAGCAAACAAGACTGCAAACAAAAAAAGTTATTTCGCTTTTTAAATTAACTACCCATTTTTAGCCAAACTCGCGATCATGGTTCAAAAATTATAACACCAAAAACTGTAAAACAGGAAGTGGCCGAGGAAATTGAAATCCTTCTCTTGACAAGAGATATCGTTTGATCATTTTTTACAGAAAAGAATTTTCTTTTTTTTTCAGTTTTTCGGGGATTCGTGTTGTTCTTTTATGTAAATATATATTTGTTTACTGGGTTTTAATAAAAGTTTTTTATACTGCCATTTTATGTTTAATGTTTTTTTAAGCCTTCATACAAAACATTTCATTTAAGCAGTATAGAAATCATTAATGATAAATACAATAATAATTATTCTCATATTTTTCTGTTGAAAGATTGCGCCTTATATTTTTCTGCAGTTCAAGCACATCTACTTTTTTCTGCTGACACGCTCGATCTCTGCAGTGTCGAAAATAATTCTATGCTAGTTAAACCTGATAAGAAAAGTATTTTGAGTGAATGTTGGGAAATACTTTTAAATTGATTTTTTCTTTCTATTTTTTCATTTGCTGTTGGAACTGTTAAACCTGTGAATAATATTAATTTTGTTGTGGTATTAACTTATATATTTGCAAGGAAGTATTGTCAACATCTTAAAATGAATTCATTTACTACTCTTAAAATTTCATCTAAGACTTGGAATTTAAAAAAAAGAACTGCTTTATCGAAACGTGATACATTTCTTGCAACTTATCGTCAACAACAAGAATGGTCATTCCCTGATTCTCTCATCTATTACATCACAAAAAATCCATCCTCTCCAAAATGCTATAAAAAAATTATTCAAAGCTGCAAACATTTTTTCATCAAAAATCCTATTCTTGTTGTTCAACAACTTTCTTTGATTTATGAAAATAACGAATGGGAAGCACAGTTCAACGGAAGAAATGTTGATTTAAAAAAAATTTTAAGTAAAATTTGGATTGAATCTACAATGCATATATGGAATCATAATGGTTTGTACGCACTTGCCCGACTCAATTGCAAACGTTTGTTATTTTTTTTACTTTTGTCCACACTTGCCCGAATGTGGCCAAACGTTATTGAACGCCATTTGATAAAATCAAATCGTTTGCAAACAACTAAAAAAATGGAAGAATACTGTAACAATAAAAAATTAAATTAAATTTTGGTAGTAATGTAGTAATATTTATTTTGTGGTAAATGTTGTAATTTTAATCGCAGAAAACTTTTTTTCAAACGAAACTGCAAATTAAAAACTACCATGAATTTAAAAGACACTGTCTGGAATTCCAACCATGGATAATCATAATGTGACATATTACGTTTATTGTTTGGCTACAACAATAAATGGTATAGTATGAGATTTACAAAATATGTGTTTTTGACGGCTATAGTATACGAGTGTTATTTATAATAGTATATAGCAAGCTGCTGCAAGGATGTTGAACCGTCAGAAGGTAATAGTTATCTTTAATTAGCAAATGCTTTGTTGCAAAAGTTACTGTCTCATTTTCTTATTCATAATCATATAACAGAAGATTATAACACTATTGATTATTTTGCCCACATTATTATCAGTTGTACTTGTTACAACAGACACCCAGAAATACTGTAATTTAAAAATATGTTGCAATATTTATGTAAATAATCAGCGTCACATAATATAAAATTTATTTCTGCTTTAAATAATTACTTACTTTTACTTTAGCTATCGCAAAAATAAATTGTTTAAAAATCATAACAAAACATTCTTCGTTTTTCTATGTTTAACTCAGATTTAATATGTTTTGTAAAAAAAATTTTTTTAGTGATTCAACTTACAACATTTACCACAAAAAAATATTACTATATTACTACCAAAATTTAATTTAATTTTTTATTGTTACAGTATTCTTCCATTTTTTTAGTTGTTTGCAAACGATTTGATTTTATCAAATGGCGTTCAATAACGTTTGGCCACATTCGGGCAAGTGTGGACAAAAATAAAAAAAATAACAAACGTTTGCAAACGAGTCGGGCAAGTGCGTAAAAGCCATCATAATCCTTCGCCAATATTTTCAAAAATTTATCGATGTGATATTAAAACATTATTTCTTAGGCAACAAAATATTTTCTTAGATGATTTAAAATTTCTTGCATCCACATGTAAAAACATTAGTTTTACTGATGTTATTGTAATGAATGAAAATGGATCAGTTATTCAAACGGAAGATATTCTTCAAGCTTTTCCTACATGCAAATACTTTTTATAGTATGTTTTTTTTCTTATTCATTTTTCTTGTAATTATAATTAGTTTTTTTAGCGAATTTGAAAAAATAAGTGATCGTGCTTCAAAGATTGTTACATCAAAAACTGCAGCGAAATTGCTTCAAATTCCAAATTTTTTTAATCTTATTTATTTTAGCTTGTCTGGTATTACGGAAGCGTTTGATATTGATACATTTTATGATCAACATATTAAGGTTTGTCATTTTTATTGCAATTTACAATATTATACTTCATTTTGCAGAAAAACAAGAATACAAACATTACGCTCTGTTTTAATAATCAAATTTCTGATCACTATCAAACTCGTCTTCAGGCGATTGTTGATGAAATTGTTGCAGATGAAAACCGTGAATATAAAATTCCATTTTTTATTTTTCGTGACATTACCGAATCTTCTCATGATAAAATGTGGGAAATTGTTGAACGTCAATAATTTGTTTTTTTTTCTTCTAATGTGTTCTGGTTTTTGTTTACAGTGTCTTTGTTAAAATACAGTATGTTTGAAAAATTTCTGATGAACATTGAATTCGTCTCCAAACAATTGCTGATGAAATTGTTAATGATGAAATTCGAAAATATAAAATTCCACTTATTCTTTTTCTTAACATTACAGAATCATCTCATGTTAAAATGTTGAAACTTGTTAAACTTCGCTAATTTTTTAATGCATATTTGACATATGTAACTATTTGTATGAATACTTTAAAGTTTTTTCAATTTGGTGCTTTACATCTTTGTTAGTATTATTGTAGTTAAATACATGAGTAAATTTTTTAAGTTGTATTTATATCATTGTTTTTTCAAAAAAGTTTTAAGATTGTAATCTAGTTTTTTTAAACATACTTTATAACGGAAAATTTAAAAGAAAAAACTCATTATACAAAAAGTAGAACACATTTGTAAAAAAACAAGTTAGCGGCGTTCAATAAGTTCCCACATTTTATCATGAGAAGATTTGGTAATGTCACGAAAAAGAATTAACGGAACTTTATATTCACGGGTTTCATCTGCAATAATTTCATCAAGAATCGCTTGAAGACGAGCTTGATAGCGATCAGAAATTTGACCACTGAAGCTGAGCGTAATGCTTGTATTCTTGTTTTTCTGCAAAAATAACGTACCCAAAAGATTATTGTGAAAATAATTTACCTTAATGTAGTCATAGAATGCATCAATCTCAAACGCTTCAGAAATACCTAATAAAGTAAAATAAGTAAGATTTGAAAAATGTGGAATTTGAAGCAATTTTTGTGCAGTTTTTAATGAAATAATCTCTGAAGCGCGATCATTAATTTTTTCAAATTCGCTAAAAAAACAGCTTACAATTACAATAAAAATATATAAAAAATAACATACTATGCAAAATATTTGCATTTAGGAAAAGCTTGAAGAATATCTTCCGTTTGAATAACTGATCCATTTTCATTCATTACAATAACATCAGTGAATAAAATGTCTTCACATGTGGATGCAAGAAATTTCAAATCATTAAAATAAATATTTTGTTCATCAAGAAATAATACTTCAATATCGAATCGATAAATTTTTAGAAATATTGGCGAAGGATTATGATTCCAAATATGCATTGTAGATTCAACCCAAATTTTACTGGAAAGTGTTTCCAAATCAACATCTCTTCCGTTGAACAGCGCTTCCCATTTGTTATTTACATAAATTAGAAAAAGTTCTTCAACAATGAGAATTGGATTTTTAATGAAAAAATGTTTGCAGCTTTGAATCATTTTTTCATACCATTTTGGTGAAGATGGATTTTTGGTGATGTAAAAGATGAGAGAATCAGGGAATGACCATTCTTGTTGACGATATGTTGCAAAAAAAGTTTCACGTTTTGACAAAACTGCAGTTGTTGTTCTTGAATTCTTCAATGGAATTTTTAGAGCAGTAGTTATATTCATTTTAAGATGTTGACAGTATTCCCTTGCAAATATTTAAATTAATAAATAAACGAAAGAATCGTGTAATTGCAATATTATTCGCAAGTTTAACAGTTCCAACAGCAAATGAAAAAATAGAAGTAAAAAACATTCAATTAAAAAGTTTTTACCAACACTTTTTTTTTCTTATCAGTTTTGACTAGCACAGAGTTTTTTTCCACACTGCAGCTAACGAGTGTGTCAGCAAAAAAACGTAGATGTGAATTGCATAAAAACATAAGGCGCTGCCAAAAAAAATTTTTCAACAGAAAAAAAAAGAAAAATAAAAATGAGAAAAAGTGTTCTTTTGGGGTTTGCAATGTCAATTTGACAAATCCTAAAAATAACCTTAATTTTTATAAAAAATATTCCCTAACGATTTTCATCAAATTAAGTATTTTGATTCATTTTTTTAACATTTTTTGCAAACTTTTTTGTTATGTTTCATAAAAGCTATTGGTTGAGGCGCGCGCATTCACTAAAAAAAAAGAAAGACAAGTTCAACTCCCAACTAGTGACTAACATTAGTCTCAACTTCAATGATGAACTTTCTGATGGTTATACAATTTGTCTTCAAGAAATTGTTGGTGAAATTCGTGCTACAGAAAAGCATAAATTTAATGTTCCTGTAATTTCTTTTGATTAACTTGATAAAATTTGTCGTGATAAATTTATGGAAGTTTAGCGAACAACTTATATAGTTTTGTTATATATTACAATTGGCATTAATCAATTTTAACATTTTTTTTGTTACTTTTATACCATATAGCTTATATTATTTGCATGTGTTGTTATAAAAGTGATTTAAAAATGTTTTTTTAATAAAAAGCCAAAAAAAACAAATATTTGGTTCTAATTTCATTATGATGTTTTTTAAAGGCTAAAAAACTCTTCTCGATATGATTATTTTTGTGTTGAAGAACTGATAAGACAAGAAGTGTGTGTGTGGAAGTCTGCATTTACAACAATTTTTTATTGATTTTTTTTTCTTTGTTTTTCATTTGCTGCAACATATTGTATTTGATAAACACGCGAATAGTATTGTTATGTTCAAGGACGTCAGCAGAAGGGGGCACGTGCCCCCTCCAAAACTCGAAAAATCCTTTCGCATTTTGCCGAAGCGTATCAAAAGCGGCAAAAGATTAAAGGCGTGCCCTCCCCGAAATTTTTTTCTGCTGATGTCCTTGGCTACGTTAAACCTGTCAATTGATTTTTAAATTTTATATAAATTTTTATAGAGATTACTTTAAATTTTCGCACAAATTGTAAATCCTGTAAAATGGATCCTGCTTCTAACATTTTATCAACTGCTGAAATTTCTTTGGTGGATCATTCCTCTCCACGAGCAACTTTTCTTGCAACATATCGTCGTCAACAAGAATGGTCATTCCCTGACTCCCTTATTTATTACATCATAAAAAATCCATCATCACCAAATTGTTATGAAAAAATGATTCAAAGCTGCAAACATTTTTTCATCAAAAATCCTATTCTTATTGTTCCAGAATTTTCTCTTGAATATAGAAAAAGCAGATGGGATGCGCAATTGCAGGGAAGACATGTAGATTTAAAGAAATTAGCAAGTAAAATTTGGGTTGAATATGGAATAGATATTTGGAATGACAATCTAACTGATGCACACATTCTTTCACCAATTACTCCAATATTTTATAGAAGTGATATTAAAGGATTATTTCTTAATGAACAAAATATATATTTTGATGATTTAAAATTCCTTGCATTAGTATGTAAAAAAATTCGATTCACAACTGTTATTGTAATGAATAAAACTGGAGCTGTTATGCAATTGGAAGATATAATTCAGGCTTTTCCAAAATGTGAAGATTTTGATTAGTAAGTTTTTTTTGATATATTTTTATTGCAATTATAAGTTGAGTTTTTAGCAATTTTGATTATATTAGTGATCGCGCTTCAGAGATTGTTTCATCTAAGACCGTTAAAGAATTACTGAATATTCCCCATTTTCTTAAATTTACTGATTTTACTTTGTGTGATATCCCTGAAACTTTTGATATTGATGCATTTTATGATTATATTAAGGTTTATCATTTTTGGCAACAATCTCTTACTTTTATTTTACAGAAAAACAAGAACACAAAGATTAATCTCAGCTTTAATAAACAAATTTCTGATCGCTTTCAAGCTCGCCTTCAGGCGATTGTTGATGAAATTGTTGCAGATGATAATCGCGAATATATTGTTCCACTTATTGTTTTTTCTGATATGACAACAGCATCTCATGAGAAAATGTTTAAACTTCGTAAACATCGGTAATAGGTTTTGCAAAGTTGAAATCTGAAATTATTTACCTTTCTTGATACAATTTGTTAATGTTATTTCCTTATCTGCACTTCCAAAGATTTGATTAAATAAATAAATAAAATAAAATATCCAAATTGTTTTTTATTCAATTTTGTATTCACTAATTTTTGTTTGTTTTAATTAAAGTTTTGAAATGAAAATATACCAAAATGTCAAAGAAAATGTTTTATCAAGGTTAAACGAACTAGAAAAATAGTTGTGTTGCAAAGAGCTATTGAGCAACATGACAATTTATTAAAATGGATGTCGCTATTTATGAAAAACTGTCATAAAAATAAAATATCTTTTGTTGTGGACTAAAGAAAAAATATAGCTATTTTCTTTATTGCTTTTCTTATTTTGTTATCAATGTTTTCAAGGTCTACAGCTTGCTTTAAATTTTTTTTTGATAGTAAATAATAATGATCAACATTTTCATTATTTTCTTTAGCTTTTTTTTTATCGTATTAAATGCATTAATAATGTTGGTGGACCAATATAATATATATATTTAATTTTTTAAAAATAAAATTAAAGACATTTCATTTAATACAAAATTCATTTACAAGCATAATGTTTTTTCGAAGAAAAATGGAATAAAATATTCAAAAAAAAGTCCTTGTATTGAATTTTTATGACTTAATAACATTTTTTAATTATTGCAAACAAGCAAGAGTTTTAACTTGACAGTGCCGAATTTGTTGCAAGTAAATTTTGGATTTCAAATAACCTTAGTATTCACGATGGTAATGTAGCTGGCGTAACTTTTCAAGGTTTTTTATTTCAAAAATCTATCAGAATGATGTGACAACAACTTTAGTTTTAGATCGTCAAGATTTTTACTTTGATATCAAAAACAAAAATAATTACATCTAATGAAGTTAATGTAATCGATGAAGAACGAGCTGTTGAACCATTCGAAAAAATTGTAGAAGGTTTTCATCAAATTGAAGTGCTTTCTATGTAAGTTATAAAAAATGTATACGTATACTAGATGATCTTTTTAATTTAATTATTAAAGTTAAAAAGTTAAGACATTTTGGAAAAATATTTTTACTCACACTTTTAATATAAAAGAAACTCGCGAATAGAATTCTAAAGGGATCCATGGGCATTTTCTTTTATTAGTTTTTGATGATAAATTACTTTTCAGCCTGCTTCGTCACAATGCTGTTTTAACATTAAAATGTGATTACATCAGAAACAGCCAAATTATTACCTCAAATTCCACACTTTAAAAATATTATTACCTTTAGATTGTTCAATATTCCTGAAATGCCGAAGCATTCTTTGATTATCTTAAGTACAGCTCCTTCTTTTTGCAATGATTTAAGGTTTTTTTTTGTTTTCCATTATAGACATACTCGTATTTTTCTCTGTTTTAGCCAAAAAAAACAACATCTGTGTCAAAAAAAAATTTATATGCTGTTTGGAACTGATAAGATAAAAGCATTTTACGTGTGTGAGGGAGTCAGTAAAAAATATATTTTATTGATTTCTCATTTCCGTTTTGCTGTTTTAGTTGTTAAAAATACGAGTAATATTATTTTACATACTTTTAATAGTCGCGTTTGAATATTGTCAACGTTGTTTCAACTATTGTTCTGAATATTCTTTCAGAAATTACAATGATAGCTCCTTCTTCACCACGTGCAGATTTTCTTGCAACATATCGTCCACAAGTATTCCCATTCTCTGATTCTCTCATTTATTACATCACTAAAAATCCGTCCACTTCAAAATGCTATGAAAAAATGATTCAAAGTTGCAAACATTTTTTCATCAAAAATCCTATTCTTGTTCTTCGAAAACTTTTTCTTACTCACAATAATAATAAATGGGAAGCAAAGCTGGAGAAAATAGAAGCTGATTTGAACAAAATTTTAAGTAGAATTTGGATTGTAAATGAAATTGAAATTTGGGATGACAATCTAACTGAAGCACATATCCTTTCACCAATTATCCCTAAAATTTTTCAATGTGATATTGATGATTTAAAATTTCTTGCAGCAGGATGTGAAAAAATTGAATTTACTAATGTTGTTGTAATTAATGAGAATGGTTCTGCTATTCAACTGGAGGATATCATTCATGCTTTTCCTAAATGCAAATATTTTCAATAGTAAGTTTTTTTTTTCATATATTTTTATTGTGATTATAAGTTGAGTTTTTAGCGGTTTTGAATATAATAGTAATGATCGTGCTTCAGAAGTTGTTACATCAAAAACTGCAGCAAAATTGATTAAAATTCAACATTTTTCAAATCTTCTGTATTTCTCTTTGTCTGGCATCACTGACACTTTTGATATTGATGCATTTTATGATGATTATATTAAGGTAAAATGTTTTCACAACAATCTTTTGCCCAAGATATTTTGCAGGTGAACAAGAATACAAAGATTAATCTCAGCTTCTGTAGTAAAATTTCCGATCGTTATCAATCTCGTCTTCAAGAAATCGTTGATGAAATAAATGCAGATGAAAATCGAAAATACAAAGTTCCACTTATTCTTTTTCTTAATATTACAGAATCATCGCATGTTAAAATGTTGAAACTTCTTAAACATCGTTAATTGTACTATCAAATTTGACGTGTGAAGAGGAGGGTTTCAACCCCATAAAAACATAGATGAACTTAATTTTAATGTTATGTTAAACAAAAAATTTGTTGTAATTTTTTATTGAAAAAACAAGTTTGAATAATAATATAAAAAAATCAATAATAATGCATTCTTTTGAAGATAGTACGATGCCTTTTTGATAGCAACAGCAAAAAGGTTTATGATTTTTACCATCTTCTTAGAACATGTTCAAATTTAAAGAACATATTATTTTCAAAATATTTTTCAACTACATTTTTGAAATTTGTGCCAATACTCGGTGCATCATCGTGTTTCGTGGTTTTAAATTGGATATCCGCGTCAATGGCAAAGTTCTTCTAAAATATAATAAACTTGTTATTTCATTATTGCTTATTTGAGCTGTCCAAATTTAAAATCTATAGGTCTTTAGGGAGGATTAAAGTCTTGCCGCCTTTGATGTGCGGTAAAAACGTGCCTTCGAGGGGGAGAACGGTAAACGAGTGACTCTATATATCTAGATTGCCCCGTTTTAAAAAAATCTTTTACCTCTGCAAATTCACAAAATGAATATGGATCTTTCATATGCTCAAGAGACATATGAACAGAAAATTTTTCAATTTTATTGTTAAAATGACATTTTTTCAATACTTCAAACGTTTTATCTGCATGAACTTTACTTGCTTTTGCGCTAAAAAACGAAACTTTGTTACAGAAAGAAAAATTGGAATGCAAGGAGGTTCAGGTAAAATGCCCATTTGGTTTTGGACGGTAAATGGCTCCTTTTAATTTCTGAAAGATCAGATTTGGTAGCAAAACTCATAACTGACGAGAGCATCTTTTGGATATGAGCGATACAACTCTAAATTTGGCGCCATTTGGCGAAATTTCCCCAAATGCTAAAATTTTATATGCAATACATGTTGCAGTCAATGATGAGTCTTCCTACCAAATATGAGCTTCCAGAAGTTAAAGGGAGCGATTTGCCGTCCACAATCAAGTAGGCGTTTTACGTGAACCACCCTGTAAACTATAGTAAAAAAACAAACCAAAAAACTTTCATATTTGGAATTTTTTCTAAAATTTCTTGAATACTTAATTCGTTACCCTCTTTGTTTAAAATTTTAGAAAAGAAATTGAGTTGTTCAATAGTTCCTGATTTAACAAAAAAATTAAATTCATCTTCTGTAAGCCCTTTGTAATTATAAACTGAAAGAATTCTGATATCACATTTTGCAATATGTGGAATCACATTTTCGAATTTAAGATGGCAATTACTGGTGATTAAGAGAGAATTAGAAATATGCAAATTTAATGGAAAAATATAAGATGGTAGCATTTTTCTAATTTGAAGAGCTTGACGATCAAATTCAACTACACTTGGATCTTCATCATAATCACCCCAATCACCAGTGCACACTTCATCTCCAAGAACAAGACGATGACAAATTGGAGTTTTAAATAATGCAAAAAAATATTTGCATGTTTGGAAAAGGCTGTTAAGAATTTTTGGATTTGCATTTTCAAGGATATATTTCATAAAAGTTGATCGAAATGGAAATTCCTGTGGCATTGGATTCTCAAATGATGCTTTTGGAATGATATGTGATTGTGCAGCAGCAATATATGGATCAGCCTTGTAGATGAATTCTTTTGGTTCAGTTAAAACTCGTTCAAAGCTAAAGCATTTTTTCCAGTAAACATTAAGTTGTGGATGTCCATATTTTTCTGTTTCTTGACGATATTTTTGTATCATTTCGAAATCATTTAAAAAGAGGCGAACAAAATTTGAATAGATTTCTAACATTTTCTAAAAAAATGAATTATGAATATGTTTACTGAGAAATTGCAGTTTAGAAGAAGAGTTTTAAGGTTGACTCTCTAGTTTGTCCATAGACGTTTTATTTTTCAAGCATTCATGCAAAAACAAATCGAGCTCCTTCTGTGAATTATACTCGCCTAGTATCCTATCATTGTGTTAACTGGTGCAAGCCGGTACAAGCTGGGTAAATGGTGCGAATCCTTGAAAGATGGTGTAGGTCGATGCAAGCTGGTGCAAAATTAAACAACACGGTGCAAGGTGGTGCAAGCCGATGAAGTTGGTATAAATCAGAGCACGCAGATGCTAAGTAGTGCAAGCCGGTTTAAGCTGAGAAAATAATGCAAAGCGATGCAAGGTATCGGTGCAAGATGGTGCAGCATGACAAATTAAAAGGAAAACGAAAACATTTGTTAAATCAAAGGTAAAAGCACGAATTGTAGACTAACAACCCTGAGAATGAGATTCTCTAGTATGGAAAAATGCACACAAATTTAAGCTGCCATCTTCTCTTTCTTGACCTACTTCTCCAGCAAGATGTACGTCAAGGAGCAGACAATTTTTGATGGACAAATCTTCTGTGAGCAAAAATATTGCCTCAAAATTGGACTTCAACTATGGAAGAACAAAAACTCAAAACAACAAAAAAAAACTTACCACTGGATTTTTTGTTCTCCAATATTCAATATAAATTTTCCAAAGATTTTTGTTACAAACATTTGTTGCAATTCGATGTTCAATATTTTGTGTAATAAATTCTTCATCATTAATATTCAAAATTGCATTAAACCATTTTTCGTCATCACTTTCAACAGCCTTAATTGCATCGTAAAGTGCCATATTTTCTTTATACATTTCAACAATTTCTGATGAAACTGGAACAGCTGAAAAATTTTTGTAACATAGAAGGGAACCATTCAAAGTGTAAGGCAAAAGCAGTGTTGAAAAAGTGACTTACAAGAAAAAGCATCATAACGACGAAATGCGTCTGTTAAATCGGAATGTGGAAAAGACAATTCTTTTTCAGCCCATTTATATTTTTTCATTAAAGTTCCATGATATCCTCTGCAATGACAACGAACATGTCCACTGCATTTAACGAAATCCAAAAGTTTAAGGAATTCGGAATCCTAAAATATGGTTTATTACTTCACGGAAAAAGCCTAATAAAATTCTAAAAAGTCATATTTGCTTGGAAGGGTCATCCCTGACGGGAGCTTCTTTTCCACATAAAATTTTGGCATTTCCGAATATTTAGCCAAATTTTCGAATTTTTAAGCAAACTATGATAGTTATGATGTACACTATAAAAACCTGGACTCTCCTACACCCATCAGTCGAAAAATCAAGTCTCTAGTTTCAAAAATGACGAAATGGCAGCCATTTGAAAAAATCAGTATTTATAAAAAAAAACAAAAAAAAATTTATATTTATAAAGATTTTTTTTTCATTTTATTCCTACCAAATATGATCTTCCAGAAGTTATAGCATTTGATTTGTCTTCCAAAACCAAGTGGGCACCATCTTATATCTTGTGGTTCCCAGTGTTAGAAAAAACTTACTTCTAGAAAATAATAACACCGATCAAAATAAAATTGTGAACGGCCCTTATCTCTCACATGTGCCAGCATCGATTGATGATATTCTCTATCGCTTTCATCAGCTTCATCACCAAATACATCAGATAAGCTAAAGATTTATCCAGTTTTAAATTTTTTTTAAAACATTGAAATGACTTACTTCGACCAAACTTCCCATAATGGCCGAATCATGAAAAGTGTGTCACTAAATTCCGTGAAATATTTTTCAAATTCTTGTAAATCTTCATTGACGTGATTAGCGAGCCTTGTAATGCCATCATTATATTCAGGGCAAAAGTCATCAGATTTTGCTGCAATAATACATTCGGCATAGTGATCCATTTTGAGTTAAAAACTGTTTTTTTTCAGTGTACTAAAAAATGATTAAAATTAATAAGCAAAGTTTTCTAACAAAAAAATTTAGGCAACAATATTATTTTGGATAGACATTACTACCATTAAGGTTTTTTCCATTCTTGTTCTAACCATCTATACTGCTGCCTTTTTTTTGCATAGTTGGGGGAATAGTCTGGTTCTCCAAGTGGTTAGAACGGAAATTTTCTCATCATTGCATAGGTCTGACTGGTCCAAAACAAACAAAACAAAAGCACTTGAAAATGCCCAAAGACGATAATAATCCCAGAAAAATATGGTAGTGGGATGAACGAGCCCATTTTACCCCCCAAAAGAAAAACCCTTAGATTTTTTTGATTATTGAGTTTTTTACTTATTCGTTTTGTAAAAAAAATTTCTTTCTTCATAAGCTGGAATATCTTTATTCTTCAACAATCCAACAGCAACCAAACAAGAAAAACTTCTTTCAGGCAAACCCGGAAAAACAGCCATAAAGTTGTACATTTGATCGTATCCACAATTAACAAATTAAAAAACTCACTTAAACATTTCAGCACCATAAACAGCTTCCAACAATTCACCGCTGCAACAATGCCTGCCTTCTGATTCTGGATTTGTTTCAAAAATATTTCCATCTTTGGTTCTAATTTCACGAATTATAAAGTTAAGTTGACGTTTCTGTTTCGTATAAACACAATGTGAGCATCGAAAACAATTATCTTTATTCTTTCGTTGGATTTTGATGAACTTGTAGCAAACATTTGGCTTATCAGGATCACGAGAATTGTATATTAAACATGGCAAGCCCTGCCTTGTAACACCATAATATCATTCGAAAAGCAGAATCAACAAGATCGGCAGCAATTTCATCAGTAATTAATTTTATTGAATAATAATTTATTTAATTTAATTTTTCAGTAATATGTATTTAATTTTTTTAATAAGTGTTAAAATTTTCAATTGTTTCTTTAAATTTTTTTGAACTAAATGCCCTCTACACTTTACCTTTAAGGTTTTGAAAAACAACGAGCCCAAAAATTGATTAATTTACTACCAAAAATTAATTAAAAAAATTTTTCGTAAGGGGTATTATGGGCTCGTTCATCTGACAATCGAAAAATAATGGTTTGACAAATAAAAGAGAAGTGCTATTATTAGAGCATTTACGGTATATATGAATTAACCTTTTGAGTATTTTCAACCGCCATCCTAACCAAATTAAAATTATCCAAAAACCCCAGACTTTTTGTATCAATCAGTTCGAGCCGAAAAAGATATAATTCTAGAATAGTGGAAGAATTTTTGCTAATAATTTTTAAGCGGTAATTTACATATACATGTTGAAAATGAAGTTTATTAGGGTGAGAGGTGTGGTTCTGTTTTGCAGCTTGAAAATGAAAAAGTTGTATCGACAAATCTATTCTTGAATTGTTCCCTTAAAAAAATTCAACAAATCGATTACCAACAACCACCTCCACATCTCTCGAATGTGGAGGTGGTTGTTGGTAAAGTATCGAAAAAATCCATTAAATAAATGTTATGTAAAACTGCTTTTACACTGCATATTTTTATGCACTTAAAGCACATCTGCTTATTTCTGCTAATACATTCGATTGCTGCACTGTTGAAAAAAATTGTATGCAAGTTAAAAGTGATAAGAGAAACACTTTGTGTATGTTGAGAAATATTTTTTAATTGATTTTCATTTCTTCAGTTTTTACATTTGCTGTTGTTATTGTTGAAGTTGTGAATAATATTGCTTTTATACGATTCTTCTGTTTTTGTATTAATTTAAATATTTGCAAGGGAACACTGTCAACATCTTAAAATGAATTCAACTACTGCTCTTAAGATCCCATCAAAGACTTGGACTTCAAAAACAACAACAGCTTTGTCTAAACTTGATACATTTCTTGCAACTTATCGTCAACAACAAGAATGGTCATTACCTGATTCCTTGATTTATTATATCACCAAAAATCCATCTTCACCAAAATGCTATGAAAAAATGATTCAAAGCTGTAACTTTTTTATCAAAAATCCTATTCTTGTCGTTGCTAGTTTATATTTTTGTTATGAAAACAAATATGCACATTATACACTTTTTAATGATAGATCAGTTGATTTAACAAATAGTTCAAGTAAAATTTGGGTTACTCATGTATTTCATGTTTCAAATATCTATATAATCAAATCAAATTTTCTTCTTGCAATTTTGCCAAAAATTTATCAATGTAATATAACTGAGTTATTTCTTTTTTTTTTTTTTTTTTTGTATGATTTGAAATTAGTGGCATCAAAAGCTCAAAAAATTGTTTTAAACGGCATTATTGTAAGCAATGAAAGTGGTGATATCGTTTCATTGGAAGAAATAATTAAAAATTTACCATGTGCCAAACAGTTTGAATTGTAAGTTACTTTTAAAACAAAACAAAATAAAGCTTACAATCACAATTTTTAGCTACTTTGACAACAACACAAAAATTATTTCACCAAAAACTGTTGATGAAATACTCAAAATTCCACATTTTTGGAATTTTACTAATTTTAAGTTGTCTGCGATCCCTGAAACTTTTGATATTGATGCATTTTTTGATGGTTTTATCAAAGTAATTTATATTTTTATTAGTTATAACATCAATCTTTTGTATTTTCTAGAAAAACATGAATACGCATATCGAGCTCTGTTATGGTCATGAAATTTCTGACGAATATGCTGCTCGTCTTCAACGAATAGTTGATGAAATTATTAACAATGAAAACCGTATTTTCAAAGCTCCCTTGATTCGTTCTTCTGGAATTACTCATTCTTCGAGTAACAGACTATATTATCTTTATAGTAAAGGCTAAATATTTTTGTTTGTTTTTATTTTATTTTACTGCTGATAATTGTTCTTTTATGATTTCTTAATTTTCATTTTTTGCTATAAAAATTATAAAAAATTTTGTTGCAGGTTTTAAAGTTTTATTAAAAGTTCATTAGATCGTTAAGTAAACATCAAAAAAATAAAAGGGTTGCTAAGATATATGGAAATTGTATTTTTTTTAATTTTTTAAACATAAGGAATATATTCACACTGTTTTTTATATCATAAGAATAAAATACTTTTCTCTTTTGAAAGATCATTGGAGACATCCAGCAAAATATTCGTAAACGATATATGTGTGTATGTTATTAAGGACAAACAAAGACCTTTGTCTGCATTAAAAGTTAGACAATGTGTATATTCTTTGTCTTTGCCGTTGTGGTTTGTATTTCTTTCGCGCATTAAAAAACTACCACTTTTTTTTACTTCTTTCGAAACCTCAAGTTCTTTTTTTTCTATGTCCGCCATCTTTTTCATTTTCAATTAAAAACAACAAACTAATATATTTTATTTTAAATGTTGCTTTAAAATTAAAACATTTATAGGAGCCATTTCGTATATCTGCATTTGAATTTTGATTACTGCAATAATGGATTGGGTTGATGATAGGGAGGAATCAGAAAATTCAAAAACTGAAATGTTAATAAAGAATGGTCCAGCCAAACGTGCTGCCTTTCTTGCAACTTATCGTCAATCTCAACCATGGTCATTACCGGATTCTGTTATTTATTATATCACCAAAAATCCATCTTCACCAAAATGCTATGAAAAAATGATTCAAAGCTGCAAGCATTTTTTCATCAAAAATCCTATTCTTATTATCGATGGTAGTTCAAGAAAAATGTTTCACTGATTTTTTGACGGCAAAGGAAGGGTATTCATTCACATAAGCATCTTTGGCATCTAAAGTTTTGGCAGTTGAGAGAACTTTGCTAAATTCCGCAAAATTCAAATTTAATCTTGCTTAAAACTAGCTATAATTATACAAAAGTTTCTGTCACTGATAATATGTAAAAATTAGCTTCCAAACGTCAAAAGAGCGTTTTGTCGTCAAAAAAACAACCTCGATATTTTTCTTGAACTGCCTGAAATTTCCTTTAGATTTTGAATACATTAGTAACAATATTAGTACTAGCTTTTACGAAGAAATCTTTTATATTCGTCTAAATGTTATTTCATCAAAAATTTGGATTACTGAACATGCTCGAATATATGACTTTGTACCTTCACTTTTCCATTATTTTTCAAAAATTTATCAATGTGATCTTAAAGAATTATATCTTGATTATGAACGTATTTCTTTTAATTTTTTAAAACTGGTTGCATCAAAAGCTGAAAAAATTAATCTTAGTTCTGTTGATGTAATGGATGAAAATGATTGTATTGTTCCAATGGAAAAGATTTTTGAAAGTTTTCCTAACCTTGAAGAATTTTATTAGTAAGATTTTTTATGTTTGACCCTGCATATGACTTTTAAAAAAAAACTGAGCTAAAACATTTACTCTTTTTCAGCTATGTCAGTGAAAATGATGATGCTTCAAAATTTTTTACGTCAAAAACAGCTGCAGAATTACTCAAAATTCCACATTTTTCAAATCTTGATATTTTACATTTAGTTAACATTCCTGAAACTTTTGATATGGATACTTTTTATGATTATATAAAGGTTAGATATTTACCGTAGTAATAGTTCAACAACTAATAGCTATACAAATTTCAGGAAAATAAGAAAACAAAAATTCATCTTGAATTTCTTTATAAAATTTCTGATGGCTATAAAGCTCGGCTCCAAGAAATTGTTAATGAAATTATTGCAAATGAAAGCCATGATTTTAAAGTTCCATACATTTGCTTCGAAGATCAAATCCCTTCATCATCGGATAAATTGAGGAAGCTTTATAAAAATGAACATTAACTTTTTCTTTCTCGTATTTTTTGTGTGATATGTTTGATAACTTTTCGATATATTTGCCCATTAACTTCTTTTAATGGATTTAAAAAACTTTGTCATGATAAATTCCATTTATGCGTTATGAGTCATATTTAATTGCTGACTTTATAACTATTATAAAGTGATAAATAATATCTTAAACAATATTTTTGTTACATGTTTTTAAATGATAATATCATGCATATGACTAATGCTTTTTTGAAAATATTTTTGATGACTTTAAAAGATTTTTGCTAATTTATGCTTCAAAGTGACTATTTTTGTGTCAAAAAAAAGTTTTATGTTATTGAAGACTGATAAGAAGTGTATGTTAGAGTATGCATTAAAAACAATTTTTTATTGATTTTGCTTCTTCATTGTTTTTCATTTGTTTCAACATGTTATGATTGATACACACCACTATCGTCTTTCTTCCTTTCATTCGACGCCAGCAAACAACATGTGTAAAGAAGAGATTTTCCCGTCGAGAAAAATTTGTCATTTTTTTAAAACTTTTTTTTCCAGACTTTTAATGTATTTTTTCTATCTTAATTATTTAAAATAAGAATACTGTTTTTTAAATCATCAAAATCGGCCCAGCCGTTGCTGAAATCTGTAAAAATCAGATAAAACAGAGATTTTTTAACGTTGAAAAGAATAAAGGAATTTTTCTCGATACGAAAATATCTCTTTTTCATATGTCGGCTGCTGGCGTGAAAAATACGATAGTGACACACGAAATAAATTGTTACGTTTTCATTCACAAATTGTCAGTCTTGTAAAATGGATTCAACTGTTGCTATAAACATTTTATCAAATGTTGTAACTTCAATGGTAGCTTCTTTATCTCCACGTGCAACTTTTCTTGCAACATATAGTCGTCAACAAGAATGGCCATTCCCTGATTCAATTATTTTTTACATCACCAAAAATCCATCTACTCCAAAATGCTATCAAAAAATGATTCAAACATGCAAACATTTGTTCATCAAAAATCCTATCCTTGTTCTTCGAAAACTTTCAATAGCTTACCGTAAATGCTCTAATAGAAGCGCATCATAAAACAAAGGGTTATAAAACAAAAACTTTAAATTTATTATTAAATCAAGTATAGATATTGGTAAATTATTAGATGTATCAAATTATTGGTTAAAAAATTTTTATTTCCCCCGCTACGAAATAATAAAAGCAACTATCTAATTGAAGCGCATTCTCTATTAAAAGCACAACAAAAAGTTGCTCTGAAAAATAATAGAAGCGCAGCGCTTCTATTAGAGCATTTACGGTATAACAATAATATATTAGGAACATATTTTGATGGAATACTTGTCGATTTAAAGAGATAAAGTATGGCTCACGTATGAATTCATATGTAATACTTGTCATATTAATTATTGTACTGAATCAACTTTCACCTGTTATTTCAAAAATTTATCAAAGTGATATTAAAGAATTCTATCTCCGTTATCAAAATATTTTCATTAATGATTTTAAACTTCTTGCTTCTAAATGTGAAAAAATTCGTTTAATTGGAGGTTTAGTGATGAATGAAAATGGTTCTATTATACCATTGGAACAGATTATTGAAGTTCTTCCAAATGTTAATTATTTTGATTAGTAAGTCAAATAATTATTATCTTTTATTATTGCAGAAAAAATTTGTCAGCCTCCAAAAGGGACTGTCATTGCCGTCAAAAAAAAGGAGAGACAATAATAATGAACTATCCTGTACGTTGTTTTACAGTTATTTCGGTTGTAATCATGAGCTCAATAAGCGTGCTAAAAAAATCATTACACCTAAAATTTTTGCTGAATTACTCAAAATTCCACATTTTTTTAATCTTGTTCATTTTGGTTTGATTGGTATTCCTGAAACTTTTGATCTTGATACATTCTATGATTATATTAAGGTGTGTCATTTTTAACTATTATCTAATATGTATGTTATTTTATAGAAAAATGAGAAAACAAATATTACTTTTTATTTCCGCGATAACGTTTCTGAAAGCTATAAAAGCCGCCTTCAAGCAATTATTGACAAAATTGCTAACAACGAAAACCATGATTCCAAGTTGCCATCTATTAGTGTTTGCTAAATTACTGAAACTTCATGACTGTCGCTAATTTTTTCTCTCCAAAGGATTTTGACCTTTCTTTGTTTTATGCTTGCCTAAAAATTTTTTTTATAAAATTTTATTTGACATGTGAAAATTATTTCTTTTAAGTCTTTTTTTTAAAACTTAATAAATAATATACAGATGTGTCATTAATCTTCGTATTTTTGTAGTTACTTGTTTTTATTTATACTATGACTCTAGCGTGATTATTATAGTATATATTCTAAAAGTAGAATAAAGTTTAATAAAAATTTTTAAAAAATTGTGCCGTTACCAGTAGCTTTGTAAATATTGTTTCCGTCATGTATTTTTTCACATATATGATTCATTTACTAGAATGCTATATCGACGACAAAATAGAATCTTCAATATCAAAGATATTCCGTCATATCCAGAACGCCTCAAAAAATACCATTTTTCTACCAGAACTTCAAGCTTTATAAATAATTTGAAAAATCAACTGTAGTTTTCCGGGTTTTGTTGCAGATGATTTTTTAAAAAAAAGCATTCAAAGTTCCCTGAAAAATCTGGGCTAAAAAAGTCCAGAAATTTTATAAATTTTTTTAAATATTTTTATAATAGAGATAGTGCATATACAATAGCTATAATAAATACAGTTTTAAAAAAATATATAGAAAATAACATAAGAATAATAGGAAGAAGATAATTATAAATGTATATTTACGCAACTTTTATCATTTTTTACCTAAAAAAGGTGTCAAATAAAAAACATTTTATAAAAAATATAGCACAAAAAGTTAAAAAAAAACAGTGTAACAAACAAAAACTAGTTACGAGATAGAAGTTTAAGCATTTTATCACGAGAAGATTCTATAATACCTGGAAAAAGAATTATTGGAAGCATGTAATCCTCACTTTCATTTTCAACAATTTCATCAACAATTTCTTGAAGACGAGCTTTGTAGCCGACAGAAAGTTGATTACGAAAATAGAGAGTAGTACTTGTATTCTTGTGTTTCTTTAAAATACCGTATGTAAAAGATTTTTATCCCAAAAAAAATTAACCTTAATATAATCATAAAATGCATCAATATCAAAGTTTTCAGGGACACCATCTAAAGCTATATGAGTAAGATTTGAAAAATGTGGAACTTTTAGCAATTCTTTAACGGTTTTTGATGTAACAACTTTTGAAGCACGATCAACATCATCACCTAACGTGCTGGAAGAAAACGAATCATCACAATTAAAACACATATGAAAAAAAACATACTATAGAAAATTTTTGCATTTAGGGGAAAATCTAAAAATATCTTCCAACTGAATAACAGAACCATTTTCGGTTGTCACCATACCGTAATTAAATTGAATTCTTTCACATGTAGATGCAAGAAATTTTAAATCATTAAAAAAAATATTTTGCTTATAAAGAAATAATTCTTTGATTTTACTTTGATAAATTTTTGATATAACAGGTAAAAGAAAATTTGATTCACCACAAAAATTAATATTACCATTATCACATCTGAATTTATAAATGGTCCATATTTTACTTCCAAGTTTCTTTAAATCTACAAGTGTTCCATTAAAATATGTTTTTAATTTATTATTATTATAAGAAAGAGAAAGTTCTCCAACAACAAGAATAGGATTTTTAATGAAAAAATGCTTGCAGCTTTGAATCATTTTTTCATAGCATTTTGGAGTGGATGGATTTTTGGTGATATAATAAATAACAGAATCTGGGAATGACCATTCCTGATGTGGAAAATATGTGGCAAAAAACATTGCTCTTGGAGAAGAACAAGCAACAACTGGAATATCGTCATTTGAAAAAATGTTATGAGTACTTGTTGAATCCATTTTACGTTTTTTTGTAAATTATTCTTCTAAAAGTTATAATTAAGTAATAATGCATAAATATAATACAGATTAAACAATTATCAATGTGAATGGAAAAAAAAAAGAATAGAGAAATAAAAATCAATAACAAGCTCTTTTGAGTTATCATGCAAACTTCCACACACACAAAACACGCAAAATGCTTATCTTATCAGTATTGAATAACATACAACTTTTTCGACATAAAAGTAGTCATATTTGAATGTGTTTGCAGAAATTAGCAGAAGTCATTTAAAAGTGTTAAAAAGCATGTAAACGAAAAATTTTTAGCAACATTTCGTCAACAAGAATGGTCATTCCCAGATTCTCTTATTTATTATATCACCAAAAATCCATTTACTTCAAAATGCTATGAAAAAATGATTCAAAGCTGCAAGCATTTTTTCATCAAAAATCCTATTCTTGTCGTTGAAGACCTTTCTCTTGCTTATGACAATAATAAAATGCAAACATATTTTGATGGAATACTTGTTGATTTGAAGAAAATCTTAAGTAAAGTATGGGTCGTTTTTAGCATCATGTAATAATAATTATTGTGGTGAACCAAATTTGCTTTCTCCTCTTATTACAAAAATTTATCAAAGTGATATTAATGAATTATATCTTGGTCATCAAAATATTTATTTTAATGCTTTAAAGTTTCTTGCATTTTAATCAGAAAGAATTCGATTTAATTCCGGTATCGTGACAAGCGAAAATGGTTCTGTTATTCAGCTGGAAGAAATTATTCGATCTTTTCCTAAACTTAAAAATTTTGAATAGTATGTGATTTTTTCATATATCTTACAAGGAAACCATCAGAGATGAATATTTTCCGTATGGTCGAAACATATATAATTCACTAAGATTCATGCCAGTGTTTATGTGCCCAATAAACGCCATTTTCATACAAAGTAAGTAGAATACAATATCGCCTATTACGTTTTGCTTAGAATTGCTTATTTTAGCATTTTTTATTTGAAAATGTTAGAAAAAACATTTTTGTTTTTTTATATGGCATTTTCTATCGTTAATGTAAAAAATAGTAGGCGGTATTGTGTGCTACTTCATATGTATGAAAAGGGCATTTCTTGATTAACTTCCGTTAAAGTTGTCATGAATCCCGTTGAATAGTATACTATAGGGGAATGATGATATAAAAGATGTTTTGTGACCAAACGGAATAACCATTTCAGATGGTACCCTTGTAAATTATGATAATCCGTTTTAGCATTTTTGGTATTGATGGAGATTGTGCTTCTAAAGTTATTACACCAAAGACTGTTGCTGAATTATTAAAAATTCCACATTTTTCGAATTTTGCTGAATTTGGTTTGTGTGGTATTTCAGAAGTTTTTGATATTAATGCATTTTATTTTGGTTTTATTAAGGTTAGCCATTTTCACATCAATTGTTTATACATTTTATAGAAAAATAAAAAAACTGATATTAATCTTTATTTCCGTGATCAAATTTCTGACGGCTATCAAATCCGTCTCCAAACAATTATTAATAAAGTTATTGAAAATAAAAACCGTGATTACAAGCTGCCATTTATTAGTTTTCATAATATGACTGAATCTTCTTATGATAAATTGTTAAAACTTAATACTAGTAGCTAATTTTTCTTCAAAGAGTTTTGTTTTTTTTTTGAAATTTTTACATGTGAAATTATTTTTTCAAATTTTTTTTATAGAATTTGATCTTCAAATGTATCATTCACTTTTGTATTTTTGTTTTGCCTTTTTTTGCGCTATGACTTTTTTTTTTAATTGTCACAGAATATTTTAAAAGTATTATAAAGTGATTATATCTTAATAGTCTCCAGCATGCTGTGTCACATGCAGTTTTCTGTAATATTGTAAATATCGTTTTCGTCATCAGGTTTTATCATCGAGAAAAGAAATTATTTGTGCCGAGAAAAAATCAAAAAAAGATAGCTTTTTTGTTTTTATCTTACTAATAAACTCTTCTTTCGGTGTGAAAGATGCATAAGAGAGAGCGACTGTTTTTGTGACTTTTCAGACAATGAAATAGTGAAAAATCGCTTTACCAGTAAGCACACTGCCGCGGCAATAATGTCAAAATGCAAGAGAACGAAAAACGAATATTTTCTTTTCCTTTTTTGCCGCTTTCTGCAGCCTTTGCGCTTTCTCCTTTAATTCTTAAAAAAAAATTAACGATTGAGATCTATTTCACAGGATAAATCATTCTTTTTGTAAATTATAATTTTGTCTATTTTGTAAAACTTTTATCGGGCATTTTGATTTTTTTCAACATCTTGATTTTTGTTTAACTAATGATTTTGTAGCATAAGAACATCATGATATTTTTGTGCTTTATTATTCATCTTGCTTTAATATTACTATTAAGTTGTTGGTATTATATGAATTATTTAAAAACTGTTAACAGTTTCACCGGTCCACCATATCGCTTGAAAACTACTTTATCGAAAAAGTCTATTTTTTATGTTAATTATCGCCGTCAACAAGAATGGTCATTACCAGATTCAATTATTTATTATATCGCCAAACATCCATCAACTCCAAAATGTTATGAAAAAATGGCTCAAAGCTGCAAGCATTTTTTCATCAAAAATCCTATTCTTATTGTTCCAGAACTTTCTCTTGAATACGACAAAAATAAATTGGAAACATATTTTGAGGAAACAGAAGTAGATTTCAAAAATCTTACTGCTAAAATTTGGATTACAAATGAACTTGATATTTCTAATGATAGCGCAGTCATAGCAACTTTGCCATGTCGTATTGAACAAAAAATTTATCAAAGTGATATTAAAAAATTTATGATTTATAAACAAATTATTTCTTTCAATGATCTTATATTTCTTGCGCCAAAAGTTGAACAAATTCATTTTTTCTTGAGTAATGTAATGGATGAAAGTGATGAGTATGTTTCATTGGAGATTATTATTGCCAATTTACCATGCCTTAAAGATTTTATTTGGTAAGAATATGTTGTTGGTTTTATTTTTTTTTTGATAAAAAAACTAAATTTTACAGTTTTCTTGGAAACAATGCTTCAAAATTTGTTACATCAAAAACTGTTGCTGAATTGATAAAACTTCCACATTTCTCAAATCTTACTTCTTTTACTTTGTGTGGTATCCCTGAAACTTTTGATATTGATGCATTTTATGTTGATTATATAAAGGTTAGCCTTTTTTTTAATTTATAATTAACAATTTGTTCTAAAAAATTTTAGAAAAATAAAAATACAAATATTCACCTTGATTTTTGTAAAGAAATCTCTGAAGCCTATGAAAATCGTCTACAAGAAATTGTTGATCAAATTATTGCTGAAAATAGAAGACGTGACTATAAACCTCCATTTATTAAATTTTCTGGTATGACTGGTTCTTCTTTTTTTGAATTGCTTGGACTTTACTAAGAAAATGTGTTGTATGTAAAATATAAGATAATAAATTATTTAAAATTGTTTTTTTTGAAAGGAACACATTATGATACAAAAAATTATAATTTATTATCAGACAAAGTCAAGTAAAGTTCTTCTCAAAACTATTATCTCACCCCGAAATTGCATGAATTATCAGAATCAGGAAACGGATAACATCAAAGGACTTTTGATCACTGCGCCCTTGATGCAGCACCTTGCAGATGTTCTGAAACAGATTAAAAAAAGATGTTTCGCTTTTTGAAAGCTGATTTTTTACAAACATTGCAACAAAAATTGACATTTATCTCTTTTTCTTTTGACCAAAAGTAATTTTTCATTTTAGCAACATTTGTTGACCTTTAAAAAATACATATGTCACAACTGAAAGTTATGTCTGCAATAAAAATCAAAACGATTTGTCATATTTTTTGTGCAAAAAGCATTCTTCTTTTTTCACTCTGTCGAAATTTTTCGACATCACCACTGACGTAAATTGCTAAAAACAAACAATAGTCTTAACTTGGCAGTGCCGATTTTCCGCCTATAAATTTCTGTCTTCCATTTTTTACAACCGAATTTTTGCACCTTTTATTTTCGAGCTACTCATGCTTATTTTTTCCCATCTTAGTTAAAGAAATATAAAAACGTTGGAAATAAGCTTTATGATAAAATTAGTACCTTAAAAGTCCTACTTTCGTGACTGCCATTTGATAAGGCTGATTTTGTAAACATACATGGGTTTATTTAGTCACTTCCAAATTCAAAAATTATCTTGTGGTAATCATAAATGATAAAAATGAAATAAAAAATTTTTGTGGATCATTTGTTTTTCTGGCAAATGTCCAATAAATATACTTTTTAATACCTTTTTTGTCCTCCATGTTTTCTAACTGTTATTGCTAAACCTAAGAACAATGCAATTTTTATATATATTTTTATCATGATTTACTTTTTCACTTAACTTACAGCTATTTAAGGAATCAGCTTTCAAATTAACATTCGAAAAATTTGTCCTCAACTCAATGGATTCATCTTCTTATCCTTCACTATTCGCATTGAAGAGGCAAACAACTGAAAATGATCCATTTTCTAATCCAACATCTGCTTTAATTCATTGGTTAACTACTAAAACTGATGAAGAAAAACCATCATGGAAACAACAACTATTACAAGAAAAAAGAACTTTTGGTGAACCAGAACAAGATAATTGTTGTATTCCACCTGAACGAATACTTGCCATGTATGCTGAGAGAGAAGCCGCTAGAAATTCACCAGGTTGCTTTTCTGAGGTAAAAAATTGTTAAAAAAATAAAAACACCTTTTTTCATTTTACCTTTTACAGCTTTTTTCATGCTTTAAAAAATCATCTTCATCAAAAGCTTCTACTTCCAATTCTGTACCATCTGTAGCTGCTAAACCTGGTGAAGCTGAGGGATGCTAAATTTGTTTTAAAAATCTTTGATATTTAATTTTGTCAATCATTTTTTTATGTTTTGTATTTTTGATTTGCTGCTACTTGGCATTATGGCTATAGTTTAACTTTTTAATATAATTGTTAATTAACATATAAAAAATGCTTTCAAAGGTTTTATTGTTTTTTCATTAATTAGTATTTGGCCAACTATGTATATCACGTAGCATTTTTATCTTATTACAAACATAGTTAACGCGGGAATTTCATTAAACATGTTTTATTTTTTTTTAACAAAATTATGTATATGCCTATAGGCATTTCATTCAGTACAAATGAAATTTGCTTACCATCATAGTGTTTTTTATTAAGAAAAAACGAATAAAATGTTTCACATGAGCTTTGTAATGACAAAAAATTATGATTTTAATTGACCTGGGAATGCATTTATAGCGGACAAACATTTTTGGTTTTTGAATGTTGCAGAGGGTCATTTAGTATGTATGACTGGAAAGAGTAGTAGACAACATGTGTGTATCTTACAGGAGAAGTCCCCAACTTATGACGGAGTTGAGCCCCTATATTTTGCCCAAATACTCGTCATAGTAAGGGATAGATAGGGACAAAAAATCAGCTGCCGAATCCTCGTCCCTCGGATTTGATAGATATATGTATATAGCTAATAAATAGCAGACGATGGCTATTTTTGTTATATAATTTTGATGTCAATGATTTTAGAGAGGCATGATAGCATGGATAACTTAAATAAATCAATAATAATATATTTAAAATGTCTGGAAAGTTTTCATTCTGCAGAATTTTGGATATTTCATAGCTAAAATAGATATCGTCTGCTATTTAGTAGATATATCCATATATCTATCAAATCCCAGGGAAGAGAATTCGGCAGCTGATTTTTTGTCCCTAACTATCCCTTTCTATGACGAGTTTATGGGCAAAATATGGGGCCTCAACTCCGTCATAAGATGGGGACCTCTCCTGTTAGTATACTCGCAATGCAATCTTAGTCAGCACATTGATAGACACAGATCATTATAGGTTTTTTGGGTTTTGGCCATTTTTTGGCAAAAAAAGTCCCCTTTTTACCCTTTTTGGAAATAAAAAAAGACACATACCTATCTATTTTTAAACTTGCCAGCTGAAAAATGAATTCTTTTAATGCTCCAAAAATGCCTGCAAAAAATGGAAATTTAAAGATTACTGCTCCATCAGCAAAACAAGCTTCTTTTCTTGCTACATTTCGTCAACAAGTATTCCCATTCCCTGATTCTCTTATCTATTATATCACCAAGAATCCATCCATTCCAAAATGCTGTGAAAAAATGTATCAAACATGCAAGCATTCTTTCATCAAAAATCCGATTCTTACTCCTTCGTATCTTTGTCTTTCATGCGAAAATAATCAATGGATTGCTCGTTTTTATGAAGTTAATGGTAGGCGTTTTAATTTAACTAAAATTTTGAGTAAAATTTGGATTGATTATAAAATGTTTATTTGGAATGATAAACCAAACGAATCACCAAATATCTTTTTTCGCATTATTCCAAAAATTTATCAAAGTGATATTAAAGAATTCTATCTTCATTATCAGAATATTTATTTAAATGATATAAACTTTCTTACGCCTAAATGTCAAAAAATTCGATTTTATGCTGCTACTGTAATGTATGAAAATGGTTCAGTTACACAATTGGAAAATAATATTCAAATTTGTACTAAATGTAAACATTTTGAGTAGTAAAGCTTCCATACTTTTTATAGATCATTATAAATATAAAAGATTTCTCCGCAGTTGAGATAATAGTAGAGATCAAGCTTTCAAGATGATTTCATTAAAAACTGTTGCTGAATTACTTTAAATTTCACAATTGTCTAATCTTATTCATTTTATTTTGTCTGGGATTTCTGATTGCTTTGATATTGATGCATTCTATGATTATATTAAAGTTTATATATATAAATATATATATATTTATTCACAAAGAATATTCCCCCATAGCCTAAACTAGGTGGATAAAATACAATTAAAGAAAGTTTTTAAAATACAATTTAAAACAAGTAAAAGTTACAAAACAAAAAGTAGAAACAAAAATAATATTTTTAATAGAGTTTGGATGTTGTGAGATCAATTGAAGATAATTTGCATTTCAGCACATCTTTATTTTGCACGTTTTCAAATAAGATGCCATATTTGTTTAACAATGATGAAACACGAGATGAAAAGTGTGTATTACCATATTTTCTCATGACATATTTCTTGGGTCGATAATATCCGGTATCACTGTTTCTTGTTATCAGGTGAAAATAAAGATCAATTTCCAAGTTTTTTTCTTGAATAAAATCAAATGCTGATAAAATATCCATTTCGTTTCTTCTTTGATGTAGAGAGACCATTTCATATTGTTTCAATCTTTCAGGATGCGAAGGGATTTGTATTGTAGTCGGATGATTTCTTTTGTATAGCAGTCTAGTGAACCTTTGTTGAACTGATTCGAATTGGTTAATAATATTTTTTTGAGGAATATTGAATATTTGACTACCATATTCAAGATGTGGCCGTACATATATGTTAAAGATTTTGATTAATATTTTTTCATCATTTGTGATGATCTTATTTAAGACTGAAAACATACATTTTCATCTTTGGCATAAAGTAATCTTTTATTATACATGATTTTATAGGGAAATGAAAAGACGGATATTAATCTTTATTTCCGTGATGAAATTTCTGAAAACCGTTTACAAGCAATTATTGATGAAATTATTGAAAATGAAAATCGTGATTACAACCTGCCGTTTTTTAGTTTTCGTAGTTTGACTAAATCTTCCAATGCTTAATTATTGAAACTTCATGATTTTCACTAATTTTTATCTCTCTAAAAAATGCTGATATTTGCATTCCGTTTTTCTTTTTAAATTTTTTCTTATACGTTATATTTGACATGTGAAATGGTTTTTTAACCGTAGAGGTCCTCAACGCGCTCTGGACTTTAGTCCTTATGTTTTTCATAAATAATTGTGTAGCTATGGGATAGTTAGGGAAATAAGGAATAAAATATTACCTGTAGAATCCTCAATCTGTGGATACAAAAGAGAAATGGATATAGCTGGTAAGTAACTGACGATAAAGATTTACATTTAATAAAATTCAAATTCTGCATATTGGATGCCTTTCAAAAATCAGAAATGTTTTATTGATGGGTAATTTATAATTTCTTTGCTATTATACTTATTCAAAATAATCAACTACATACTTTTTTAATTCTTAACGTCTGCTACTTAACAGCTATATCCATTTCTCTCTTAAATCCACAGATTGAGGATTTGGCAGCTGATATTTTGTTCCTAGCTAATTATTTCTAAGATGAGGAGCTCCAGAATCACTTTGGGACCTCTAAGGTAACTTGCTATTCATATTTTTCATGCATTTTCGTTTTTACTATTCTATATTTCTATTATGGGACTGTTCAGAAATCACGTGACCAAAAAAAATGAGTTTTTTAACCCCCTACCTCCCTCTGTGACCAACCGTGATCTTTTGCTTTACCCCCTCCCTCCCAGCGTGACCAAAAAACGTGACCAAATTTTGAAAATTTTATAATAACAAAAGCAATTATAAATAAAAGACATATAAACCCATAAAAATACAGAAATTAAACAATGAAGTTATTTTTTCAAAAATAATAATCAAATATGAATATTTTCAAAGACATTTATGAAAGCATATGGATCACTTGAGACATCAATAACAGGCAAACCTCCAGGATCATCATTATTCTCTTCTTCATCAATCTCTTCTTCAGCTTCAGATTCTGTTTCCAATAGATAATCATTTGATGTTGTACAAACTTGACTTTTACGATGAGAAAGTTTTGCTTTTATTGATGCAAAATATTTGCCGCAATCTTTACATGTTCTTGCTTTCAGATCTTTTTTGACTGATGGACAAAAAGAATCGAGAACAACATTTTGTGGAACCAAAGTATTGTAAAGAAGACGATTAGCAAGTGAGCCGTAAGGACCATGATTTTCATCAACAATTGTACCTAAATTTTAATCATTTTCTTAAATATTTGCTTATTTGGGCAATGTCTTAGTTACCTGTACGATCGAAGCTGAATGGAACTGGTGGTGGAAGAAAGCGTCCATTAAGAACAGAAAAAACCGATGTTCTTGGAGCATCACAACAATTTTGATTTGAACAAAATTTCAGTATTTTGATTCTATAGCGAAACTCATTTTCCTATAGAACCTAATTCAATTTTGTGAACAAAAAACAAAATTAAGTTGAAAAATGGTCACGTGACATTTGATCCAACCCCCTGACTTCCTCTCGTGATCTTTCGTGACATTTTCGCTTACCCCCCCCCCCCCCCCTTCTCGTGGTCACATGATTTCTGGACAGTCCCTTATGAATCTAATTGAATTTCTGCAGCATGTTTTATTAGAAAGTGATTCAAAATTCACTTGTTATATCATGCACATATGATTCACTTTACAACTTTAAATTACATTTTATTATGGAAAGTTTTATTCATTTATATGCACAAAATTTTTAATTCTTATCCACTAAAAAAGAAATAAAAATTATTTATACCAAGAAAAAAATGTTATCTCTCTATTAAAAAAGCAGAAATAGTGTTTTTGAGTCATTTTAATCTAGAAAATGAAAGAGGTCAAGATTTTTATACATTTGCAACTAAATTTGCCAGCACCAAATTTTTTTTCCACAAAGTGTCTTTTTTTTAATGTCTTGCAAGAAGAGGCAATGTCTGAAATAAAAAAGTGAAAAAGAAAGAGGCATAGTTTTCTTTTTATGAAAAATTTGTGCATCTTCCTGCTCTATAGACTTACTCAAAAGCAAAGAACGTCGTTCAGCTCTATTTTTCGTTTCACTGCGAGCATAACTTTTATCCTGCCATATGGCTTCTTCATTTCTCTCCATGCTTGCTGTTGTGTCATCTTTTTTTCTCCCATTATTAGCATTTTTAAACCAAAAAATTCTATCCAAACATTTTATTTTATTATAGCTGACATCTTTTTTTGCCTTCCTTGCTACGTTCGACAATTATTGAATTTATTACTAAAGGTCCATTCTTTTCTTTGAGTATTTTGGTTATAGTGACCAAAATACTGCTTTTGACTTACTTTACAAAATAAAAGTAATTTTTACGTGTGTTTCTGACAAATTTTTGTCAATAAACCATTATTTAAAAACGTTTCCCCAGACTGAGTGCCCAAAACGGCATTTTAGAAAACTGTTTTCTGAGCTGCCCCTCCCTATCTCTTACTTCCAAAATCATTTCTTATCTCGTTTTACACTTACGTTTTTTATAGATTTCCTTTTTAATAATGACATGTTTTATTTGTATGTTTTAAGTTTTTTCTTAACACTGAAAAGTTACCAAATGTTACTCAATTTTGCGTTTTTGTTACAAAAAAATGGGCAAAAATGTCACAAATATCATAAACACAAAACCAACTTTTTTGAAGCCGCTCTTTGTTGAAATCTGATGATACTTTGGCATACGGTAGTATACCATATGAGAGAGATAAAGGGAGATTTTTGATCGGTTTTTTTTGACGAAAATTCAGACCAAAAACTAAAAAACCTAATTTTTGCATATTGAATTGAATGTCATTTTTATCGCTTCACAATGCAAGTTTCGATGGCTTATTGGTTAACCCGCTTGTGTCTTAAACAAAGAACCGCTGTTTGAAACCCGCAGAGTTAATTTTTTTTAAACTATTTTTCTTTCTTCAAAAAATAGAAAAACTAAAGTAATAATTTTTTAATTAAACTAATTTTAAGTTACTAATAGAAAAAAATGGTAAGAGCATTTTGTCTATCCCAACGTGTTTATTAAAAATTTTTTGTGACACCTAACTGTCGCTTAGTGTCACCTTTTTGTAACGCGCCTTTTTTGCCCAGTATTTGTAACATTTTTTTTTCAGTGAAGCTTCATCTTCAAGCTGCTGTCTTAGAACTCCCAATGAACTTAGCTGTGTGGGGGTTATTATTTGGGTTTATAATATTTGAAGATGCTGTCAGACTTTATGTAAGTTTGTTTTTTGCTACACTGAAAAAAATGTTACCAAAAAGTAGCACATTTAAAAATGCTATATTACGTTATATCCTAAGCCTGGTCCAGCATTGTAACACGTTAGTAACTGCTTTGTTTATCTGTTCCCTGTCTTTATTTTTAGGCATTACTTTAACCGTAGAGAGTTTCAAGTGACTCTGGAGTTGCGTAACATATTCTGCCTAAACACTCGTTTTTGTAAGGGATAGCTAGGGACCAAATATCAGCTGCCGAATCCTCTTCTCTGGAATTTAATAGATATATGGATATAGCCTGTAAGTAGCAGACGATAACTATTTTTGTAAACAGTTTTGTTTTTTATACAGGGTGTCCCAAAAAAAGTGGCGGAGGTGCTGCCATTTGAGAACAAGAGGGGCAGTAAACCTAATGATATGTGGGATAGTATGACCCTATGGTGTGTCAATTATTACCGTAATCTCACCTCTCGAAAACTTTCGTGTCGGGAGTTATGGCGTCGCCAAGTTAAAAAAGTGCCATTTTTCGACCCTTTCGTAGGTTCCACATCAGAATTTTTCCAGAAGAGATTTTAAAAAGCTTTTGGGCGGATTTTTTAGCCCCTTGAATGAACTCGTCATTAGGGTATAATTGGAACCCGGAAGGGTTTTGCCCCGGGTACACCAGCGATTTTAAAAAACCTCTGCGCAAAAATTTCCATTTTATAGCAACTTTGAGCAGCTGGTGTAGTCCAGGGAGGGGGTTTTAGGGGGTAATATTTGTTCACAACAAACTTCAGACATAATGTAACCTATTCCACCCCCAAACTTTGAAATCTGAGATATCGAATTTTTTTCGATAGCACAAAATAGCTATTACTGGTTAAGTAGCAGACGATGACGTTAGACTCAAAATTTTAAAATGCGATTTTTTGCTATAATACTGTAAATTATGCTATAAAAATACATATGAAATACTTTTTAAGCGTTCCTGACTCTTTTAAATGCGCTTAACATAGATATGATTTTCGTCGCCTGCTACTTAACTATAGCAGTTATGGCAGCTTAAAAGTCGATTTTCTCAGATTTCTTCCTAACTTTGCAGGAATGTCACACTATGTCTGAAGTTTATTGTGAACAAATATTACCCCCTAAAACCCCCTCCCTGGACTACACCAGCTGCTCAAAGTTGCTATAAAATGGAAATTTTTGCGCAGAGGTTTTTTAAAATCGCTGGTGTACCCGGGGCAAAACCCTTCCGGGTTCCAATTATACCCTAATGACGAGTTCATTCAAGGGGCTAAAAAATCCGCCCAAAAGCTTTTTAAAATCTCTTCTGGAAAAATTCTGATGTGGAACCTACGAAAGGGTCGAAAAATGGCACTTTTTTAACTTGGCGACGCCATAACTCCCGACACGAAAGTTTTCGAGAGGTGAGATTACGGTAATAATTGACACACCATAGGGTCATACTATCCCACATATCATTAGGTTTACTGCCCCTCTTGTTCTCAAATGGCAGCACCTCCGCCACTTTTTTTGGGACACCCTGTAAATAATCCATTTATAATACTTGAAAAGTATTCATTGTGCAGAATTTTGGATGTTTCATAGCATAAATAGCTATCGTCAGCTACTTACAAGCTACATCCATATATCCATTAAATCCCAGAGAAGCGCTTGAAGATAATAAAAATTTTTTTTTATTTTTTTAACATAAAGAAAGTTGTAAATGTTCATTGGTACTTGTTACACTTTGTCAAGCAGACGTCCCATTAAAATCAAATAACACGCAAAAACGAACAATGACTCTTTTATGGCAGGAATATCAGATAGAGAAAAAAATGCCCTCTCCCTTGCAAAACAGTATCAATGTTAGCAAAATGTGTAAAACTTTTTAACACATTTTGGCGACACATTGAAACTTTTCTTTCAGCGAAAAGTACAATTGTTTAGTCATTTTCTATTTATAAACTACTGAAAGTTACAGCCAACAAATTTTATGGAAGTTTTCCGCTGGAAATCAAAAAATATATACTATGGAACACCTGGAAGAGTAAGCGATATAGAATTTAGAAATTTCGTTTCCAACACTATCAACGAATTTAATGATATCTTTGGAAATTATTTTATTTGGATTTTTGAAGAAAATGTTGAAGATTTAAAGAATCATAAAAGATATTTAGTTTTTGACAAAAAAACATTACAACCTGATGATGCCTGTGTTAAATCATGGTGGCCCAACACTGTAGATGTTTATAATGAGACAATGCTGCTTGGTCAAAATACTATTTGGATTGCGTATGATTTTTTTTTAATATTCCATTTTTAATATAAACATAACTATGAAAATTGCGTGAAAAATGCTAAAAAAAATTAAATTATAGGTTTACTTTACATTATAGTCGTTATTACGTTTATCAGGGTACCGTGAAAAAACGACGTAACAACGAGGTAAACGTAAGATCGAGGTTTGAGTTTATTTGTCTATTTTTAAGGGAACTATTTGCTTTTTTTATTGTTTTGGATGAAAAATAATTGATAGTACTCATAGATAGTAAAACTATAGAGACTGCTGACGTCAGATTTTAAAAAACCCCATCCACCCATGGTAGTCAGATTTCGTCAGGTTTTAACCCCCATCAACCCTTAAATCTGCTGACGTCAGGTCTGGACAATCCCTAATCACTTTGAAAAAGCCCTAACGAAAAAAACCTCACCGGTGATGTATCAGTTATGAATTGGTCACAGATAGTAACGTTTTAGTGATGAATTCACCACCGCTGAGAGTTTTTTCGGCACTTAAATTTATGAAAAGGGGGAGAAATTCTTTTCCTTAAACATCCATGGGTTTGAGAATGAAAAACAAAAAAAAATTTGTAAGTTGTTTAAACGAGAGATGAAAAGAGAGTCCATAATTTTCCAACTTATTTCTTATAGCAATGATAATTTTTAGTGTTCAAAGATTTAATGGAAAAATAGCATGTGATACCGCCAATGGAATTCGGCTTATTTTAGCGACATTAGGCAAGTCAAAATTAAGCTTGTCACCAATTGGACAAATCAATTCATATAGGAATAGATCCGTATATGCCTAATTTATAAGGGAACTGCATTTAAAGAGAGTATCTCGGCTAGCACAAATTGTTTTGCATTCCTCATTAAACGTGGACTCACCCCAAAAATTTATTAGGATATGTTCAACGGCGACATCGGAAAGTTAAAAAATACCTTATTTTCTCTAGGAACCACTTTTTTCTGGCTAATAGTTTTTTGCAGGTTCCGTGAAGTAGGCAAAACCGAATTATCCAATTGTGGACAGGCTTTATTCAAATATTGTTGACAAATACATGAAAAATTTTTAGGCTTTTATCCATTAACCTCTCGAATTGATCGAGATGAACATATTCGATTTCAATGGGATCTCAAGAAAAATGTATTTGCACATGGTTATCCAAAAAGATATGATTTGGCAAATTCTACTAACAGTGTATTTAAGATTTTCGATTTTGCTTCCATTCATATGCCTGCTTCTGTTGCTATCGACCATAAGTAAGATTTTTTGTTCAAAAAGAACTATTCATTTCAATATAAAACTGTAAAATATATAAATATATTTGGCTTTCATCATTGACAGGAGCATCTTTTGCACATGAAATTTTGGCGCTCGGGGATTCTCTAGTCATAAAATAAGAAAAAAAGTGAAACTCGTTGTTGGCTCGTTTGCATTTTATGAGATAAAAGGCGATCATTTCGGTTTTTTATGCAAAAAATAATAATAATTTTCCCAAAATCTTTTTTTTGTAAAAAGGAAAGGAGGAGCGGGCAGTGTTCTGCTTTCATGTTTTTTGCCGCCCTGCACCCGCACTTCGCCCCGCAGTTTTTTAAAAATCGCCCGAGCACCGCACCGCGCTCTTTGATTTTTGAAAAGTCGCCCCGCGCACCGCACTTCGCCCCGAAAATTGAAAAGTTTCAAATTATTTCCTTCAAATTTTTTCGGTTTTATGTTAGGATAATACTTTTTTTGCGCTTATGTGTTTATAAAATAAATATCTAATGTACCATTTGATCGAATTCAAAAGAAAATTACAAATTTTTAAAATTTTCTTGAGAAGGTCGCCCCGCGCGCCACACTTCGCCCCGCTATTTTAAAATCTGCGCACTCGCGCCGCACTTCGCCCCTGCGGTGCGCCCCGGGGCGGGGCAAAATCGGGGCGCAAGCAGAACACTGGGAGCGGGCGATTACAGCTTTTTTTGGATATTGTTTAATGTCTTTACTATTTTTAGTGTCCCTTCTTGGCCACCCCTTTTTGTTCCGGTAAACAATAATACAGAAAATTGGAAGAATATTTTGAATTCTAGAAAAACTGTAACAGAAACAGATGTAAAACAATTTCAAGCTATTTATCACGATTAAATTAAATTGTTTTAAATTTTATAACCCAGTTCATAAATAAAATAGATTGCATATAACTTGTTGTAAAATACACAAAATTACAAAATTGTAAAATCCATAAATTTTTCAATATCTAACAAAAATAATTAAAACTTTTGAAAAAATATTGTTCGTTTTATAATATTACGGCGTCACAGCACTTCGTCTGTTGCTTTTTTTTTGACAAAGAGAGACACATGCAACAAAAAATAGAAAATAATGCTGCCGGGTAAAAAAAAACAAACGAAAAAACATGAAATAAAACAAAGAAGAAAAGGGTGATTTATCCACCCCCACCACCGATCGGAAAAATTTTTCACTATAAGGAACGTGAATTTTTAGCAAAATTTTCAAAAAAGTGGCAAAGGTACCCTTTGGATTTTTGATATTTTTGACAATGTTCATAAATTTTTTGTAACAATTATTGATATCGTAAAATATTCTTAAAATGCCAACTTTAATTTATTTTCCCCCAACAGTATCCCATTTCCCATTTAGAAACAATGTAAGAAAGAAATTTTTTATTTATAAAATTTGTAAAAAATTTTAAAAAATATTTAAAATCAACAAAAAAAGAAAGACAGTAATGCTAATATCATTATCATGCATATCTTAGATTGACCAATAGCGTGCAAGAACTCCAGATATGTAAGCATCTCGTTAACTTTTAAGCCAAAACATGAAACTAAAAAAAGATGAGAGAAACCAAAAAATAAATTCTAATAAATAGCTTGTTTTGGTAAGAAGCTTTCTTTTATTTTGAAAATAATTTTAAAGCAAAGTAAATAACATATGCGATTTTCAAATAAAAAAGTTGTAGAAAAAAAGCAAATTAAGGAAAAGAAACAGTTATATGAGGGCTTACATCATTGAATATTCAAGATTGGAAAAAAAGAAACAATTTAAAAAAATTGAAAAAATTGATTAGCGAGACAATTTAGCACATCAGAGCTCATCATGGGGATAAATGAAAAAAATGTGACGTTCATCCCAAACAACATTTGAATAAAAAATTTTTCTTTCCCTTGCAACAGCAGGGTCAAGTCATCAGTTTCTTCAAAAACTTCATCAGTTTCAGGAATAGACCTGAAACTAACCCGAACACCACGCGGAATCTGCCCATCATTTGGTAGATGTTTCGCTTTTAACCAATTAACTTTGAAGGGTTTGCATTTAAAATCTTTTAAATCTGGACCTTTTATGCGAATTTGAAGACCAGCATCAAGTGTGGAAATTTTTATCCACATTCTTCTCTTATCCAAAGTATGAAATAAAATTATGTAACAATATTATTAATTGCAATTTTAAATAGGCTGTTGTTACTTACGAAAATCCGCGTTCAACTTCAGCAGAACCTGCCGGAACAGTTAAAAGAGAAGCAATATACTTTTTTAAATAATATCAATACCAGCAGCATTTAAAAAAAGCTGATGGTAAAAAACTTCAGGGAAAAATTTGGTCCGTGCTTTAAAAGTGTCATAAGATACTGCGGTGGCGACATTTTCGCATAAATCCAAAAGTTGTTGTCCAACATCTGGGGCATTAATCCCAAAACGATTTGGTAAATCGCTATGCTTTGCTTGTGCACCATCAGGAAATTCAATGGAATTTTGTAGAACATTAAAGAATGATGAATCCATAACTTCAAATTCGGTCATATATTCTTCACGATAATATTTTTTAAATTTATCAATTAAGATAGTTAAAAAGGATTCTCGGAAACTGTTCAAATCAGGTAAAGCCAGTTCATCTTCAGCTTCAGAAAATTGATAAAATTCATTGTTAACCTTTTCATTATTGGTTAAATCCAAATACAAAGAAACACTGTCACTTTTTCGTTTTTCACTTAAGAAAAAATATTCTTTGCATTCTTCTCCACGTGAATATCCTGGCCATTTACCCTGGCAGCTAATTCTTGCTACTGCAGTTTTAAGGCATTCACCATCAGTTTCTTTGAGCTTTTCAAGTTGTTCAATAATATTAATATATCTTCGATTTTGTCCAGGAATTACTGCAGCATATCTTTGATGTGCTTCTGAATGGCGGGTTAATTTTTTGAAAATATCTTGCATGAAAGCTAGAGTTGAAAACCAATTTGCATTTTTAAGATAAGTTGCATAAAAATCTGGGCCATTCCAAACTTTTGGTTTTCATCTTCAATTTCATCAAAAGTTATCCACAAACACTTATACATCTTCATTACTGTAGAAACAGCCAAATGTTGTGTTGCCATCCACCTAATATCAAATATTCTCCTTAGCTGATACAATTTGATGCCTGTAACTTTACAATTGTTTCGCAATGCTATTACTCTTTTTGTTGATCGTGATCCGAAAAATGATGCCATTCCATTAATTGATTCAGATAAATTGCCTTCCAAATCAATTCCCAAATTTGTTTTAACAGTATCCATTGCATGCTGAATAACAAGTTCAAGCTTATGAGCCAAACAATGAATTGAAGGCATAGCAAAATTTTTCGTAAATTTTCAAAATTTCATTTTATGTCCATTCAGTGCCCCCGTCATTACAGCTGCACCATCACTACCAAAAGCAACCATTTGTTTTTCAACATTATTTTCAATTTCATCAGCTTTGAACAAATCCAAAATTACTTTAAACATTGATTCAACAGTTTCTGATTCCAACTGTACAGCTTTATAAAACTAAACTATTTGTTTACTGAAGCTTGAATTCCCTTGTGTAAAGAAAAAGCCATAAATTTTAAATTCACAATCTCCAATCTCCAATAACATCTATTTGTGTAGCAAAAAGAGATGGAAAACGGAAACAAAGGCTATCTTCCAGAAACATATATCAACCGCATTTCCAAAAACACTGTTTCCGCTTCTACTAAATTTCGTTGAAAACAACCATGGCTTTTAACTCCAAAAATTCAAAATATGCTGCAAAGTAAAAAATAAATACAAAACATGGATTTTTATTGAAAAAAAAAACAGAAATTATCATACATAAAAACAACAGTAAAATACAGCAGTGTTTTACCAGGGGTTAAAAAAGAACCCCTCCCCCCCATATACATGAAACATAATCACAACCTTTTTAGTAGTAATAATATCATCTCATGAAACAGGGCCGCTGCATTTCCGGAAAAAATTTTAATCATAAGCTTTGGGCAGGAAACACCACCGTTGCAAATTTGCCAAAAATTTGGGGAAAATAGTAACGATTTTCAAAAATATCCCCCCCCCCCTTTTTCAAGTATGAAATAAAAGTATTGTCGCTCATATAAACAGTACCAATGCAAATTTTTTCTTTATTGTTTTCTGAGGAAAATGTCTGTTAGGCTGTTCTAGTTCTTGCTTTTTTTTCATAGTTTTGTGTAAGTGATTGCAATAAAATGTTTGATTATGTTTTATTTATCTGACATGTTGCATAACTTTAAATATTCAGTCAGTACAAAAAATTTTTATAAATTGCAAGGGCACGCTTGATCTGCAGGCCATACGCGAAAAAAAGGTTTGCGAAAAAGAGGTTTTTTCATAGTTCTGGGCATCTGTAGAGGATAGATTGCCTTTATTTTAAGAATGTCATCAGCTGATAAACGGACTCTCTGGCCAACGTTTTGTGCATCGATACCCTCTGTCAGAATAGTAAATGCAGGTCGCTTATCTATGCTAAAAAGGGGAGTTTAAACAAATGTTACAATAAAAACATACCTAAAATCACTGGTGCCATAATGTAAGACTGAGAAATAGTCATAAGTGGCAAATGCAACTTGTGAGGTATATTGGCAATCACTTTCAGCACATTTAGCATAAGCATACATTTTTGTTGGATCAATATTTGCTTCGTTTATTGTAATGAAAGAGTCTCTGTCATCACGAGCCATTTCATGGGCAAACGCTAAAAGAACAAATGATATTGTTTATTAAAACGTCAGATGCTCCGGATATCGCTTAAGAAACACTTTAAAATAAATTTGTCAACATATTTACCAAAATGTACCTCATACTAGTCGTTGTTGTTACGGTTTCTTTACTTCAAGTGTACTCATAACGACATAAATTTTTAAAAAACAACTGAGTGCAAAAGTTTATCACACTATTTTTGGTTACTTGAGAAGTTCATATTTTCCTTTTAATAAAGCATTCTGCATTAAAATATGATAAAATATCTGTACCCCTTCAAACGTTCTACAGGGTGATTGTTTCACTCCAGCCGATGTTTACAGCTGTCCAGCATGTCACAGAAGGTCGCATAAACTAAAAATGTCGCAAACAAAACTGGAGCATCTTTTGCACATAAAATTTTGGCATTTGGAAAACATTGCCCAATTCAAATTTTACCTAGCCCATTTAAAAATAGTATGAAAATCCAAATACACATTCGTTGCAAAATCATAGCTTCACAACTGTCCAAATGGGTGCTACTTGAAAATTCAACCTGCAGCAGGAAAAACTTCCCAAATGCCAAAGTTTTAAATGAAAGAGATGCTTCCCTTTGTCTGTGACATTCCTGGTTTATGCCACCTTTTGGCACCTTCTTGGACAAATTTGACAGCTTTAGAGCTACAGCAATTTTCAATAAAGGAAAATCGTTACTTTTGCCACTTGAAATTTCATAAAAAATAGTGTCTTACAAGTAGATTTTCTTTAAAGAAAATCTACAATTGCGACTGGTGTGGAATAATTTTTTGAAACTTCAACTTTGCTTAATATATAAAATTTCATAGACGCTTACACAACGCATGTAAAACTTCATGGAACAACGTTCCTACTGGACAAGTGTAATTGACATATATGTAAGATGCACCAGTTGCACTGGAAATGGCCTCCGCGCAAAATGCATCTTTTCTGTCTAAAAAACAACAAAACATATATATTTCATTAATAGAAAATCCAAAATTTTACCTGAAAATACTAAATGTCTGTCACTTATATCGCTTGAGGCTTCAGTACGCTCTTCTATAAAAAATTATAATATTACTATTATTCTAATAAAGTGAAATACCATGAGCTGTAACTTTTTTGAGAAAAGAAAAACTCATGCGACAAAAAAATACGTCTAATTCACATACTAGTATGCATACTAGGACAACTGTTTAAGAGGAAAAAAGTTTTCTTACGTAATACAATGCTCCATGAAAAAATAGAATAAAAAAATGGGCTTTGGCAGCAAAAAGAGATATGAGCCAAAAATTAGAAAAAATTTGGAAAAAATTTACGTCGTACCCCCTGTGGTAAAATATATAAGCGCAAAAAGTAATTTTTATTCCTACCACCTGGCCCACGTGTGCTTAACATTAATATGTTTTTAACCTTTTTCTATGTCAAAATTAGGATAACATTTTTCTTAAATACAAATTACAGATAAATACTATCTATTGCGACGTTTTTATAACATTTTTTCAATTAAATAGGTAGATGATAAAAAAGCTACAATGGCAACATCCGGCTGTCATCAAAAAAAGAAACTTTCTAAAAATATTTTATTTAATTAAAAAAAACAAAAAGCTCGCAATAGAAAATATTTATCAATAAATTGTTTTAAAGAAATATGTGATCTAAAAATTACTTTCTTGAACTTTCATATCTTCTGAATTTCTGTTTCCAGTTTTTGTATAGAAAGAAGAGAAATTAAGCACGCCATAAAAAAATTTCCCCTTACTTACCGAATATAAGATGGTTTTCAACAGATTGTGAAAAGCTTGCGAGACCTGTTCTGGTGTAAGCTTTCAGTCCTTCACTTGCTTCACCATTTGCAGATTTGAAAGTATATGGAATAAGTGTATGATCCCAAATTAAGCTATCAATAACATTATTCGGCTTAAAATAACGTTTTTATAAAAAATCGGAAAAAGGCAATGTTTTCGTAATGTACAGCGAAAATTACGTTTTACAAGGGACCGTTTTTGGGTGCCACCTATGGATTTCTCCGGCATTAGTAGGAAACAACAAATCATAGAAATCGATGAAAAACCCCAGAGCGAATCGGGTGTGTTTTGAGTTTTGTGTATTAAATATCAGTTACGTTTGTGTCAATTTTTTTGTAAATGCCAAAAATACAGTGCCACGGCAGTTGCTTTTTTGGACAAAGAGAGACTACTATAAGGCTTTCTTAAACCTCAGGGTCGTTTTCCTTATTTTGATTGATAACAGTTTTTGACGTTTTGGCATTTTTGCTTCGAAATCACCGAAATCGATATTAATTGAAGAATTTAAAAAGATCAACTAAAAATAATTTTCGCTATCACAATACTATTTGTCAATTAAATCTTAAAGGTTTAAAACGTAGTCATATGTACAGTTTTAAAATTTTTTTAAAATTTTTTACTTACATAAGTTCCCAAAACTTTTGCAATTGAAAAAGCCAGCAACAGTAATTTGAAGATCTGAAAAAGATTTTATTCATACAAAAGAGCTTCCTTAAAGTCACCTTGTTTAGTTCATCCATTTCAGACAATCCAAAAATGTTTGATCCTAAAACACTTTGTTACTGAAAACTGCCGAATAAGGTAACTCGCCTCGTCTAACAAAAATGCGAGTCGCGAGTAGTGATTGGACCCGTCCCGTTTTTTAAAAATAGCCACCAGACGAGAAAATTGGCATCCCGTATTTGGGAAAAATCCAGCGAGGCGAGTGACCGAGTTGACTCGGCGTGTTGTTTTATAATGAAGGCTAAATATAAAAGTTATACTGTCACGGATCTAACCAAGCAAAAAAATGATACATTTCGCTTTGCGAATCCCCCACTTCAACCTTTTTTGTTTAATTAGGGGAACGAAGTCCTATATGTTATTACTAAGGGAGTGAAATCGTTGCTTTTGTGGTGCGCCAGGCTGAGCCTGAGGCCTAAACTAAGCTTAAGGCTCGGCCTTCGACCTCGCCCTAGGCCCAGCCCAAGATAAGCTACAGCGCGTTAATAAAAAAAAACATTTTTCTCCATCACTGATACCCGAGAGATCGCAAAAATTTTAGATATGTTGACATTTGATAATGTCATTCTTTCCTCTCCTAAAAACACCTCACAGGTTGCAAAACTGACTAAAACATATTTTTATCTCTTTCATCAGCCTTTTTTTCAATGAATTTTTTAACTCACATTTCTATAACAAACCTCATTACTACTAAGTTAAAACTCAAATAGCCATTTTTTTCACCAACATTAACACTCGACCGTTTACAAAAACAATATGAATCTACCTCTATCTACTATTCCATCGACTCACACACTAACACAATCAGATTTTTACATCAAAAACTTCAATACTCCTTAGCTTGAATTTTAATCGCCGCTTTTCACTAAAACCGGAAAGGTTGCACATACATTCCTCAATTATTGATCAAATAACAAATATTATTGTATTTTATTGTTCAACTCGTTCACCAACGACTGTATCTACTCATACTCCAACCAAAAATCTTATTGACCCTTAACAACCGAGATTACACACAAAAAGAAAGAAAAATTTTCGAACATTTTAACAACTCATCCACCAACTCAAACATTAACATTTTTACAAATGCACAGTTAACAGCAACAAATTCAGATCATGTTCATCACTATTACTATTGTCACACGAAAACTAAGGCTTTAATAAATGGATTTTACATCCTTTACATCAACTCGTCCATCAATATCACTATGCCTTCACATTTCCAACATAAACATGCTTCATCTCGAAAACCAGCATTTTTTTCTCGTCCAGTAACACCCGACAGGTTACAGAAACACTACCAACGATTTTTACAACCATGAAAAATGCAAACGCCGCTCAAGTTTATTTGTGGCATAATTACTTTATATGAGCTTTGGGACCTTCTAGAACTCATTTGGCATCGCCAAGCGTCGGGTGATTTTAACTGTACTATCCTGTATAATTCTTGTGAATTTTTTGAATAATGTATCGAGTTCTTTTCAAAATTTAATCACAATTGGTCCCAGGACGATCCGAAGGGAAGTCTGGGACAATTTGGGTTAGGTATTTTTTCTTTCCAGCCCGCCCGAAATTCCAGCCCGCCAAAATTTCTCTTAATTTTTTGAAAAATATATAAAAAATACGAAGAAAATAATTTTGAATAACTGAAAAATCATGCAAAAAAATTCAAAAATTAGTTTGCGAAAAAATTAATGTTTTTTATACAGGGTGTCCCAAAAAAAGTGGCGGAGGTGCTGCCATTTGAGAAAAAGAGGGGCAGTAAACCTAATGATATGTGGGATAGTATGACCCTATGGTGTGTCAATTATTACCGTAATCTCACCTCTCGAAAACTTTCGTGTCGGGAGTTATGGCGTCGCCAAGTTAAAAAAGTGCCATTTTTCGACCCTTTCGTAGGTTCCACATCAGAATTTTTCCAGAAGAGATTTTAAAAAGCTTTTGGGCGGATTTTTTAGCCCCTTGAATGAACTCGTCATTAGGGTATATCAGGTCGTTCCAAAAGTTTTGTCGTTTTTTTACTGGGTAGAACACTTTGCCAAATAGAAAAAAACGACAAAACTTTTGGAACGACCTGATAATTGGAACCCGGAAGGGTTTTGCCCCGGGTACACCAGCGATTTTAAAAAACCTCTGCGCAAAAATTTCCATTTTATAGCAACTTTGAGCAGCTGGTGTAGTCCAGGGAGGGGGTTTTAGGGGGTAATATTTGTTCACAATAAACTTCAGACATAGTGTGACATTCCTGCAAAGTTAGGAAGAAATCTGAGAAAATCGACTTTTAAGCTGCCATAACTGCTATAGTTAAGTAGCAGGCGACGAAAATCATATCTATGTTAAGCGCATTTAAAAGAGTCAGGAACGCTTAAAAAGTATTTCATATGTATTTTTATAGCATAATTTACAGTATTATAGCAAAAAATCGCATTTTAAAATTTTGAGTCTAACGTCATCGTCTGCTACTTAACCAGTAATAGCTATTTTGTGCTATCGAAAAAAATTCGATATCTCAGATTTCAAAGTTTGGGGGTGGAATAGGTTACATTATGTCTGAAGTTTGTTGTGAACAAATATTACCCCCTAAAACCCCCTCCCTGGACTACACCAGCTGCTCAAAGTTGCTATAAAATGGAAATTTTTGCGCAGAGGTTTTTTAAAATCGCTGGTGTACCCGGGGCAAAACCCTTCCGGGTTCCAATTATACCCTAATGACGAGTTCATTCAAGGGGCTAAAAAATCCGCCCAAAAGCTTTTTAAAATCTCTTCTGGAAAAATTCTGATGTGGAACCTACGAAAGGGTCGAAAAATGGCACTTTTTTAACTTGGCGACGCCATAACTCCCGACACGAAAGTTTTCGAGAGGTGAGATTACGGTAATAATTGACACACCATAGGGTCATACTATCCCACATATCATTAGGTTTACTGCCCCTCTTTTTCTCAAATGGCAGCACCTCCGCCACTTTTTTTGGGACACCCTGTAAGAAATTCCTCAGAAATCTTATTATGAAGGAAATTCAACAATTTTAACGATTTTTTACAACGAAAATATCTTTGCTCTAGAAATTTGTCAAAAATTTTTTTCGTGGGAACCTCCTTATCGGGAAAATGTCATTCGGGAAAATGGTTTTGGGGGAACTTCTACTTATCATTTTAGGGAAGGCGGATCAAATAAACTGAAATCTATACCATTAAAATCGTAGACTGTCTTTGATTAAACAAGACACAAAATAACAGCGTTTTATAATGATATTTTTTATCATAATGGCTTTTAAAAAAAGCTTTTAACCTAGTCTGACTATTTTTTTCACTTTTTTTTCTTCATGCTTTTTTGGGGAAGAAAACGTTTCAACAAAAAAATCATTTTTTTGAAAAAATATAGAAACAATTTTCAAATCTCATAATATTAGCGCAAATAACTTGACACATAAAAAACGCAAACAAAACGCGGCAAAAAGCCTTTTAACAAGATGGGCAATGGTAATATTACGGCACTGCGCGCCGGCTGTTCACCCTTTTAGCAGACACAATTTACGTTTAAAACGGGTATATACTGTCTGTAATATGCCATAAAAAAATCCTGCTTTTTTTCGTAATGTTTCCCATACTCTTCTTTCCCATTTTCCCATACACAGCATATAATATAATTATGAAAATTCCAGTGTTCGCAGCAAATGGACACTCGTCCATTTGACTGGACATTTTTTATCAATTATTGTTCAGAGATGTCTAACAACAGTTGGGATGCCACTTTTTTATATTTAAAACTATTTTAAGGCTTGTCCATTTGACTGGATACAGTGTCCGATTGACTGGACAGAATGTCTATTCCTCTGGACATAGTGTCCATTTGACTAGACGTTATGTCCACTTGACTGGACACTCTATCCAGTTGACTGGATATCGTGTCTATTCAACTGAATACAGTTTTTTTATAATTTTAATCAATTTTTTATCAATGCAAAAACGATTGTTTGTATGATTCGATTATTTCGGGAAAACGTTTTTTTTTACCTATAATAATTTTTTCCGAGAGCCTATAAATTTTTTTTTTGACCTATTTTTTAAAATGAGCCTACTAAAATATTTTATGTTCCTAAATTAGCTAAAAGTCACTTTTAGGGGTAATCTTGGCTCATAAATGCCAAATTCGCTGTCAGTTTTGAAGTATCACTTCAGGATTCTGAAATACCGTATACTTACTTTCAGAATCCAGTAAAAATCATTTTGTGATCAATGAGGTCAGAATTAATCAAGTGGACATAAAGTCTAGTACAATTTTCTTCCAGAAAATACATTGATCAAAAAACGAAAAGAAGAAGATTTCTTAAAGATTTTGAAAAACATCCAAATGAAGTAATTTATCTTTTTTGAGAGCTGCTCTTATATGCCAGTGTTTAATTAAACTGGATGGTAATCACTAATAACATAAAAAATATCGGATTCTGAATCCACAGGATTTAGATTCTTGTTGACTTGTTTAAAAAAATGCATTGAAAAAAATATTAGTGACTCCCTTTATTTAAACATGGCATTCGATTTCGTTTGCCAATTTTATTATAAAGCTCGATTTTTGTAAAAAGCTTTTTGAGATGATTTTGGCATAGGGAACGAAAAACGATAGAAGGAAGGTATAAAGTACTTTTCCTAGGTTTACATGACCCAAAAACACCATTTCCGCGGTCATTTTTACCGTATCTCTTACAGTGTCCGAGATACCGCATACCCGACCACAAATTTGCATAATTCGTAATTTTTATCAAATCTCGACAAATTTGGTATCATTCGAAAGCTCTTGACAAGCTGAGTCCGAAAAAAGTAAAGTTAAACAGATTTGACCTACTTTTAAAAAAATTTCCCTTCACAGAACGCCAAAAACCGGTTTTGGCTACGGTAATTCGTCCATAACTTTTTTTTCAACATTAAACAGCAAAAACAGATTACGGAATCGGATTCTCCATCATTTTTTACCCCTGGGACGGAAAATATCGAAAAATTTCAGGTGGGTTTAGGGGGTCTTAGAACTTACTGAAAACTCCCGATTTCAAAATTCAAAAATACGATTTTGGCCGTTTTAGCTCCAAATGACCTGAATTTGATGGAAATGGTAAAAAACTATGTAGGAAAAATTATGGGACAGGTTTTGGGTCAAAATATTCAAATTTGGGGTCATGCAACCAGCTACAAGGTCAAATGCCATAAAAATGCGATATATTTAGATTAAATTTTCTAACCGTAGACATCCCCAACTTGGGGTGAGGTTTAGGGCCCATATTTTGCCCATAGACTCCCCTACTATAAGCTAGTATTCAGGCCAAAATACAGTTGCATAATCCTCATACTCTTCGTTTAATAGCTGGTCAAAGTTTATAATGACTTATATGCGGAACCATATAAGCGGTTTTTGTTTTATATATGAAACCATATAAGAAAAAAAATTCTTATATGGATGGGTAAATATTTCATTTTTCCATCTTATATGGCCATCCATATAATCGTTTTTTGCCATATATAGCTGTGTATAAATAGTCGAAAATGGGTTATATGGTTCCGCATATAAGTCATTATAAACTTTGACCAGCTATTAAACGAAGAGTATGAGGATTATGCAACTGTATTTTGGCCTGAATACTAGCTTATAGTAGGGAAGTCTATGGGCAAAATATGGGCCCTAAACCTCACTCCAAGTTGGGGATGTCTACGGTAAGAGACTTTTGGTGAGACTGTATTTGACCCAGATGATGTGTTTGACTTGGTTATGATTTTTTCCAACTATTTTAATCAGTTTAGCATTTTTACTGACCTTAATATAGGTTTTGCGTCCATATTTGAAACACTTACTTTTAAGCAAAAAACCATGTTTTTCAACGCTACAAAAAATCAATAAAAAATCAATAATTATTACAAAATACATATCCAATAAATCCACTGCAAGTGGACACATTCGACTGTCCACCTGCAGTTGATTGTGTCCACTTGCAGTCGATTGTGTCCACTTGCAGTGGATTTATCGGATGTGTATTTTGTAATAATTATTGATTTTTTGTAGCGTTGAAAAACATGGTTTTTTGCTTAAAAGTAAGTGTTTCAAATATGGACGCAAAACCTATATTAAGGTCAGTAAAAATCGTCGGGTATGCGGTATCTCGGATACTGTAAGAGATACGATAAAAATGACCGCAGAAATTGTGTTTTTGGGTCATGTAAACCTAGGAAAAGTACTTTATACCTTCCTTCTATCGTTTTTCGTTCCCTATGCCAAGCAATGCTCACATCTTACAGAAATCGAGCTTTAAATGGAACAATTTATAACGCAGTCGACACAGCGTGAAAAACAGGACAAAATTTTACACTTTGAAGAAGCAAGGACGTTGTCACCGCGCCCTGGCTGTTGCTTTTTTGACAAAGAGAAATGCATGCGACAAAAAAAGGCCGCATTTTCAAAAAAAGCATATTTTGTTCATACAAAATTTTTTGTATTATTACTTTTTACTAGTACACGGTAGCTGGGTTACGGTATCTCAGGGGCCCGGAATATCAGATCGACTTGATATCCCCTATAATATTTTTTTGTCCATATCAACTACTACTGAAGGTTTCAAGCCGATTTTTAAAAAATCGTGTTGAACAAATCCATGGTTTTTGCTCGATTTTGAAAAAAACACGTTATATACGAAACCAAATGTCCCTCTAGAAAAAAAAGATGATTTATCATTTAACTCAACGTGTTAAAATAAAAAGGCGGAGTTTGTTAAAAAATAGCGGATCAAATGTCATTTTCTGCGCTAACCATTAATTAAAAAACAAGGCGGAGTCTATGTCATACTAAGTGTTTAAGCTACCGCTGTTTTGCTGTTATATCATTGTTTGTTGACTGCATCACTGGTTGCTGATGCAGACTCATATAATGCACTTTATTTGACGAAAGAGGGACAAAAAAGCTTTTAGTATTGTAATTTTAAGAAAAATTAAAAGTTTTTTAAAATTTTTAAATGGAAAGCATACGAAAACGTATTCTAACAGAACGAAAACGTAAAGTCACGTTAAAATTATCCACTAGAACTGCAAAAAAACTTTTTTGAACCATGACATTCGTTTTGGGACGAAAACGTGATTTGACATTTTTTTGTCATGTTCACCGGATGAAAACAAGCTTTTTTAAGTGACATATTTTTTGTCACGTTAACAGTACTTTATGATCACGTTTATGTGACAAAAGCTATCATTATTTTTTTAACTTGTTTTTTTTGGAAACTTTATTTATGGGGGATATTTTAATTTTTTAAAATATGCTTTATCGTTATATTACTATAATCAAGTTCAATTTTCTGTACCACCTAATTATTGCAAGAATACGGAACTTTGCGATTAGATTACACTGAAAGAAAAAACCACATATGGTGAAGAAATTGCAGCAGCTGTAAAAATCAATGTTGAAAAAGTTGAAACTTAAAGTGAAATTGGAGTAACACGAGATGGAGGTTCAAATGTAGTTAAATCCTGCGAGGTATTAGGATATGGTGATATACATTGTTAAGATCATGTATTGAATCTTGTTGTGTTTTACGCTTATTGATAAATCTAAAACTCTATCTGGTTCATTTGCAAGATCTCCAACAGCAACACTACATTTACGTGAATGTGGTGCAGAATTTTCAAGCATTGGAAAAATATGCATTGTACCATACAGAAGGAAAAAAATCAACACAAAAAAACTGATTCTGGATTTTGATGATGAAGATTTATCTGCTAAGAAATTTAACAAAGTTTTGCAATTTTTTGATCAACAATACAAAATGGCAGAAAGCCGATCTGCATTGGCATCGTCTATTTTTTATATGTGCTTCCAAGTAATTGAAATGGCAAAGAAAGGATCACCAAATGAAGTTGGTGCTGATTTCTTAAAGAAAATCCTTTTTTTGAACCACACGTAAAAGCATATCGTAGTAATGAAATTATTAAAGTTGCAACATTTCTTGATCCACCATTTTGCATGAAGACCCAGCTCTATACTATTCAAGAATGGGAAGAAAATAAGAAAACCATCAAAATGTGATATTTTTCTTTCCACATATCGTTGTCAACAAGAATGGTCATAACCAGATTCATTGATTTATTATATCACCAAGAATCCACTATCTTCAAAATGTTATAAAAAATGATTGAATCCTGCAAACATTTTTTCGTCAAAAATCAAATTCTTGTTCTTGAATATTCATATATGAAATATAAAAATGGTGAATGTGATATAGAATTTATGGAAGAAAAATCAGTTGATTTGAATAAAATTGGAAGCAAAATTTGGGTTACTAATTATTTGAATGTTTGGAATGATGATGACAGTAAAAATGAGATAAATTTATTTCCTTCAATTTTACCAAAAATTTATCAATGTGATATAACTGTTTTGAATCTTGATAATCAACATATTTTTTTTAATGATCTTAAAATGATTGCAAAAAAAGCTGCACAAGTTCGTTTTGATGAAGAAGGTATTACTGTAATAAATGGAAGAGGTGTTATTGCTCCGTTGGAAAAGATGTTTGAAATTCTTCCATCTGTTAAACTTCTTAATTTGTGAGTTGATTTTTTTAAAGTATATATTAATTTTGAAAATCATATTGTTTTTTAGCAATATTGTTCATAATGGTTCAAAAATTATTACATCCAAAACTGTTGCAAAATTACTCAAAATTCCACATTTCTCAAATCTTACAAATTTATATTTGCATAGTATTCCTGATTCTTTTGATATTAAAACTTTTTATGAATTTATTATAGTAAGTTTTTTTACAGTAATTTTTCACTATTAACAATAATTTTTTAGAAAAATAAAAAGGCAGATATCACTCTTATGGAATTTCTGATGACTATAAAATTCGTCGCCAAGCAATCGTTGATGAAATTCTTGCCATTGAAAGCTGTGATTTTAATGTTCCATTTATTCGCTTTCCTGGTATGACTCCTGCTTCTTGTGATAAAATGGGTGACATTTATTATGGTCTAATCTTTCATTTCATTTTTGTACTGTTATATGTTTTTTTTGCTCTGATTTGTTTTGTATATAGTAAATATTCAAAAAAATTTTGTTCCGTTTTTTACATCTTTATTAAGCTTTTACACGAAACTCTGAAAATGTTCTAAACATTGGTTCATATATATATGTTGCAGCCGTTTTTGGGAACCAGCCGTTTTCAAGAACGGCTAGCCTTTTTTGAGAACCAACAACTTTTTTATATGTTCTCCATTATGGCTAACCATTTTAGGGAACGGCTAGCCGTTTTTGGGAACCAAATATTTTTAAATTTATTTATCTAAAAAATTATGTTTGTTTTTAAATATTTTTGAAAAAAGATTTATTTTATAAATTGGAGAAAAAAATATGTTATCACATCCAAATATACTCTACGACAAATAGTCATGTTTAACATTGACTTTAACATTGCCCCCAGAAAGGAATGGTCTTCAACTTCTTTCCAGTAAAACATTTGGAAAGTGCATCCTCGCTTGCTCCAATTATTTGAACTCCAAAAGCCTTTTGCTGCTGCTGACGAAGTTGCAGCTGATCGAATGGAAAAACCTGAAAATCCCGAAATTCCAGCATTTTCTAAAGCTTCTTTGAGCCAACGCAAAACTGTCGAAGAAGTAATCGATTTAAATGTGCTTTTGTAGAAATCAGTAAACTATCGCTATTTCTATTTTGCTTAGTAACTTTCAAATAATGTTGATCATTGAAATAGGTCATAATTTTTTATCTTCAAATTTTTCATAAACTGCTGAATGCGCGGCCCCAAAGCCCCTATTTTTTGTTGAAACTAAGCGAAATATCGAGCAATAATGCTGCAAATTCATTTGCACGTAAGTTCAAACGTTGCTTATGTGCTAAGTAATGGACATGATTAGTAACTGGATTTCCAAGGGAAGTTCCCGAGATCAATAATGGACCTTCAGCTATATCTTGCAAAAGGAGCCGAAATTCAAACTGGAGCTATAAGAATTAAATTTGTTTTGTCATCCTTTGCTTTTTGAATTGTTCGGCCAACAAGGCTGAAAGGCGGGAAGGCAAGGCATTGAGAAGACCTTTTCAGTTATAAGCAAAAGCATCTGTTCCTGCAGAACTAGGATCTGGACTAAACGAAAAATATTGATCACATTTGTTGTCAAGCCGTGAAGCAAACAAATCCCAATCAGGAGTATTCCTTGAACTGGCGAGTTTTATAATCTGCTTGAACGTTTGTGAGATGTTACTAAATTTACTTTCTTATCAAATGCCCACATCCAAAGTTCATGTGCAATCTTCTGCAGAGAGCGACTTCTAGAACCATCTCTGCGGTTTATGAAAGCAACTGTAGTTACATTATCAGATTCTACCAGAATAGACGTGTTATGAACCATTCTCGCATGCAGTTTGCAATGCCAAATACACTGCTTTTAATTCTAAATGTAACCTTCTTTCAGCTTTATTCCATCTCCCCACAGAAGACATATCACCACATTGAAAATCCCATATTTCAAGAAAAGTATCCGTTCTGATAGCTTCTGATATAGAGGGGGTTTTAAATCTCGTACATAAGCTACAGGAATAAAATGTTTCAAAATATTGAATTCAAAAATATTTTAAAATAAAACATTTTTAAAATAAAGTGAAAAGTAATTGGTTCCCAAAAACGGCTAGCCGTTCCCTAAAATGGCTAGCCATAATGGAGAACATATAAAAAAGTTGTTGGTTCTCAAAAAAGGCTAGCCGTTCTTGAAAACGGCTGGTTCCCAAAAACAGCTGCAACATATATATTGTTTTTATTGTGTACTGCATTTTGTATTCATTATATTTTAAATAAAAGTTATGTAAAAAATTTTAACAATTACGTATTCTTGCTTTTGAAAGACACGTTGGAATGCGACCACTTCTGTATGGAAAATTTTTTTTATATTCTTCTGATAAGATAAGAATTTATGTGTGTATGACAGTTAACATGAAAACTCAAAAGAAAAAATAAAGTTAAACACATTGACATAATTTTTTATTGATTTCCTTCTTTACATTTTATTTTTATTTGCTGTTGTCAAATGTTAAACATGCTAAAAATATTGCTACATTTCACGCATCATTAATATTCTAATTTTATTATAATTTTTATAGGAATTAATTAAATTTGTTGTGTGTTGTAAGCATTGTAAAATGGAAACAACTACTGCTCAAAAAAGTATAGAAGCTTCTCAACGAGCAGCTTTCCTAGCCACATATTTTTCACATCAAGAATGGTCATTCCCTGATTCTCTCATTTATTATACAACTAAAAATCCATCCTCTCCAAAATGCTATGAAAAAATGGCTCAAAGCTGCAAACATTTTTTCATCAAAAATCCTATTCTTATTGGTGAATTTTTTTAATCTTAAATATGAAAATAACAGATGGAATGCATTATTGGGGCCCCATCGGCGGGAAATATATATTGATTTGAACAAAATTTGGGTTGTGTATGCAATTGTAATTTCGAATGATCATCCAACTGAGCCATATATCCTTTCTCCGATTATACCAAAAAATTTTCGAAGTGATAATATAGCATTATCGCTTCAGAATCAAAATATTTATTTTGATGATTTAAAGTTTCTTGCATCACTATGTGAATTTATTCGTATTCACGATGTTATATATCTGAATGAAAATGATTCTGTCATTCAACTGGAGGATATTGTTCAAGCTTTTCCTAAATGTAAAGATTTTGAATAGTATGTTATTTTTCAACTATTTTTCATTGTACATTTAACTAGGCGATGCTGATGTTAGCGTAGCATGTAACTTGACGATAAATCGCTTCAGTGGCAAAATAAGTGTTAAAAAGAATATGTTGCTTATGCCGCTTATGATGTCGATCCTTCCGGCTTCGATATAGCTCATGCCGCTTTTGTCTTGCCCAATGTTGACCCTGCCGCCTTTGATGTAGTCCATGTCGCCTATGGTATAAGCTACACCGTGTTTTATGTAGCCTATATCGCCATTGACGTTGACCCTACCGCTTATGATATAGACCGGGTGCCTTTTTTGATTTCATGCCGCCGTTATGCCACCCGATCTGATATGTCAAACCACATTGCCTGCTGCCAGAGTTTACGAAAGCTTACTTAAACTCTTTTTTTCAGCAAAAAGGATTACGTAATTTTTCGTGAATTTTTGTAAAGTTTTTTAAAAAGGAAAAAAAACAACGTTTTTTTGCCTTCAGAATTTTTTGAGCAAGCTGCATCGGATTCTGAAGGCAGATAAAAAACTCTGTTTCGACCATTCAGCTCGCCATATGAGAAATATGGAAAAATAAGATTTTCAGATTTTTTGAAGCAAATCCTGAATTTAACCAGCATCAATCCAACTATTTTTTTAGTATATTGTTTTTAGCAATTTTGAAGATATTAGTGATCGTGCTTCAGAGATTGTTACACCAAAAACTGTTGCCAAATTACTAAAAATTCCACATTTTTCAATCCTTCCTCATATGCGTTTGATTGGCATTTCTGAAACGTTGGAAATGCCAATCAAACGTTGGATTCATTCTATGTTGATTATATTAAGGTTGTTTGTGTTTATAATACAATATATACGTACGGTATTTTGCAGAAAAACAAGAATACGGAAATTATTTTCAAATTTTGTGAAAAACTTTCTGACAACTATCAAAGACGTCTGCAAGAAATTGTTGATGAAATTGTTGAAGAAGAAAATCATGAATATAAGGTTCCAATTATTACGTTTTCTAATATTACCGAATTTTCTATTGATAAAATGTTGGGACTTTTTAATTGTCGCTAAAAAGAATTTTTTATTTTTGAGCCATTTCTTTTTCTTAACTATATTATTCAATTTTGTATTTACTATTATTATTATTACATTATGAATCAAAATTTTTTTGATTGTATACAAAAAACTTTCCATTCAGGCATAATAAATGGTAAATGTCTTCTTCTGTTTTTTGTTCTTGTAAATTTAAAAATATAAATAATTCAATGCAAATTTGTGGTTCATATGCAAAAGAGAAATTGTCACTTTTTCGGCATTTTGAATCAACATCAAAAAAATGCCGATTAAGAAAGTTGTAAACAACATATGTGTATATTTTTTAAAAAGGGCACACAATGAAATCCTAGTCTGCATTGAAAAGTATATTTTGCGCTGTCTTTATTTCTGTTTTTGATGTCATTTTTTTGCGCAACAAAATATCTCAGTGCTTTTTTTGCTACTTTCGAAATTAAGAGAAAAGAAAAAAATATGTATGTCAAAAAAGACAACATTTGGATGATTTTTTCTGATGATTTTATAAAAGAAACATTGCTTTGAAAAAAATGGCACTGAAACAACACTTCTTCTTCCCTCACGATATGAGCTTTAAAAACATGATTTGCGAGCGATGTGTTTGTTTATTATAGACTTTGATTGTCTTAAAATTTAAATCATAGTTTTTATAGATATTCAACAACACAAATATTGTTGTTGAAACTTGCACAAATGGATTTATTAGGTGTTTCAGCAATTCTTTCAAAGCTCCAAAATTTAAACATAACTGTTCCATCAAAACGTGCTACTTTTCTTTCAACATATCGTCAATCTCAACCTTGGTCATTACCAGATTCTTTGATTTATTATATTACCAAAAATTCATCCACTCCAAAATGCTATGAAAAAATGATTCAAAGCTGCAAGCATTTTTTCGTTAAAAACCCTATTCTCATTCTATCCTCTGTTGAATTTGAATATGCTGACAGCAAATGGAATGCATGGTTTCATGGAAAGAAATGTATTGATTTAGAAGCTATTACAAGTAAGCTATGGATTACAGAAACAATGGAAATTAATAGCGCTGAAATGACCCTGCTTTCTCCGGTTATTTCAAAAATTTATCAAAGTGATATTAAAAAGCTTATGCTTTATTTTCAAAATCAACATATTTCTATCAATGATCTTAAATTTATTGCATCAAATAATGTTCAAGAAATTCTTTTTGATGGTACTATTGTTGCGGATGAAAATGGGGAACCTGTTGCAATAGAAAAAATTATTGAAAATTTTTCTTCCCTTAAAGAATTTATCTAGTGAGTTACTTTTCTTTTAGCATATTTCTAGGTATTAGAGAATCTCAGCTCCTTCGGGGCTGCTGCTCCGCAATTCTTCCTTTCAATTCATTAATCATTATCTTCCTTTTCCTTTTTATTTGCCATCCATCACAACCTTGCCCCATTGCTCCACCCCCCCTCCCCAACTTTCGCAATTTTGCACCGGCTTGCACCAACTTACACCACCTTGTCCCCCTTGCACCGCCTTGTTCCACTTGCACCAACCTACGCCATCTTGCACAGGTCTGCACCATACTGTCCCACATGCACCGTCCTACACCATCTTGCGCCAGGCTCCCCAGTTTGCCCAATTTAGTCCCAATAAAAAAAGTTGCAAATGCTTATTGCCAGTAGAAACACCTTGCCAAGCACCCGCTTCCTTCAAAATAAAAAAGTGTTCACAAACTAACGCACAATGACTCTTTTATGGTAGGATAATAATGCTTTTTTCAGTAACATTATTGAAGATGCTTCAAAAATCGTATCATCAAAATCTGTTCCTGAGTTACTCAAAATTCCACATTTTTCATCTTTTACTAGGTTTCATTTGTTTGGTATTTCTGAAAGTTTTGATATTGATGCTTTTTATTATGGCTATATTAAGGTAAGCTATTTTTAAAGCAATAACTTTGTAAAATTTTGTTATGCTTTTTTTAGAATACCAAAAATACAGATATTAATTTTGAATTTTGTGATGATATTTCTGATGACTAATGAAAGCCATGATTTTAAGGTTCCATTGATTTACTTTCCTGGTATTACTGAATCTTCTCAAGATAAATTGTGTAAGCTTTATTATGGCATTTAATTGTTTTTTTGTTGTGATTATCCGTATGTATTACGTGATATGAAATTTTGATTTTTTTTAACCTCTTTCCCGGTGTGCGTAATATATTTTTCTCTTTTTTGACTTTGAGAATGCCTTGTTTGAAAAAAAACATAAATTTTATTAATCTTTTGATGTTTAAATGTTGTTTCATAAATGTTGTTTTTTTAACACTTTTTTTGATATAACAAGGTGAAGCTGTTGGAGATGTTGGAGACATTTTTCTTGCAATTATTAAACTATAGACATAATTAATGCAAAGACAACACTTGCATTCATTAAAAATATTTATATTTACAAAAATATATTTTACAAAAAAATATTATTCTTGTTTTAATAAAAAAAAGCTAATATATGATATAACAAAGTTGTTAAATGTATGAAATATTTAAAAAAATGAACACTTTTGTTTTCGTTCAAAAAAAATTGTTCGTCAACTGAAAAAAAAATGTAGAAGAATAAGAAATAAAGGGAAGAAAAGAAAACAGAAATATTGTGATAGTGTGGTTTTGTTTATTATTTTTTTGGATGGTTGTATGTTGTTTAATTTTTTCTTTTAAATCGTTTTTTTTTCCTACTGCCGCAGAAAGAACTAAAAATTTTTTTGCAATTTCTTTAGAATATTTCAGTGGCACAAAACTGTTGTCCATGATTAAAAAAAATTCTTTGATGATTGAATTTGCAAATTTTATTTTTTCTTTAAAAGTTCAAATTTTTAACGCTATTTTGTTTTTGTTAAAAAAAAGTCCACAAACAACTTTATAAAACAGTTATTGTAAAATGTGTCAAAATTCATTTTATCCTTTTTTATTTGGTTATTTAGAGTTCGATGCAGACATGATAACTGTATATGGATATGGACCATGTTCATTTTTAAATAAATTATTCAAAATATATCTCACTAATTATTTAACATATTCGGAATGAAGGTTATAAAATTATTTTCATAGTAAAAAAAATATTTTTAAACATTCAAAAAAAATGATCAAAAAACTGATGCAAATTCTTATTCTAAAAATGAAAGCTAAAAATCAAAAGTTCTTCTTTACATAGAAAAGCAAAGATATTTGATTGTAAATAAAGATTTTTTTTGAGCGATAAAAAAATGATGGAATCGAAGTACGCAAGAATAAAAACAAAGGTTATTCTTTTTTTGCCTTTTTTACATGACAACCAAATGATACCTATCTTTGCTGGCAACAATTTACAAAAAAATCTTCTCTTTGATTCCAAAAGAAAACGAAAAAGGGGAATTTTTTGGGCAAAAACAAAAACTTTAAAAAATGTAGTATGTAATAGCTACAGTTTTGACTTAAGCAAAATAAGAAAAAGGTGCTGTAATAACTTGGATAAAAGTGAATAAAAAAATATTGCCCTTTTTAATTTTACGGTATGGTTTTATTTATTGGTTTATTTTTGAAAAACCGATAAATATTTATTTTTGCGCAGTTAACTGTATGCATACATGTATGGCATGAAAATAAGTAAAGTAATAACTTTATAGAAAACAGTAAAAGTAACACATTAAAATATAAATGTTCAGTTTCTGCAACTTTCATGAGCACAATGTTAGAAGAGGGGCTGCTAAAAAATTCTGTTAGACTGAACGTATAATAAAAAAAACATTCCATGCATGTATAAAAAATGATAAATGTCTTCTTTCTTTGTTGTTTCAAATTTAAAAATAAAAAATTCATTGGAAATTTGTGCACTTTTTCCTTTAAAAAGATCGTTTCAAAAAAATGTCGATTAAGAAATTTGTAAACAACATATGTGCTTACTTTAAAGAGTACACAGCAAAATCCTTGAAAAGCATTTTTTTGCGCTTTGTATTTTTTTCGATGTCACTTGCCGCAACTTGCGCAACAAAATATATCACTACTTTTTTTGCTTCTTTCGAAATCAATTAAAAAAAAGAAAAATATGTAAACATTTAAATTGTGTCAAAAAAAGACATTATTTGGATGATTTTTGCTGATGCTTAAAAAGAAAGAACATGGTTTGGAAAAAAATGGCACTCAAATAAAATCAACACTTTTTGTTCCTTAGTCATATGAGCTTTTAAAACCAAGATATGTGATCGATTTTTTGTTTGCTACAAACTTTGATTACCCTGAAGATCTAAGGATAGCTTTTTTAGGTATCAATCAACTTTGCCCGTTGCAGACAATGGATTCCTCATGTGATTCAACAATTTTTTCAAAGGTCCAAGATTTAAAAGTTGCTCTTTCATCAAAACTTGATATTTTTCTTGCTGCATATCGTCAATTTCAACCATGGTCATTGCCAGATTCACTCATTTATTACATCACCAAAAATCCATCCACTCCAAAATGCTATAAAAAAATGATTCAAACATGCAAGCATTTTTTCATTAAAAATCCTATTCATATCGTTGAGCATTTGGAATTTGAACATGAAGCCATACAAGCTATGTATTCAATTGTTCGTCAATATAAATTGAATGTATGGCTTGAAGAAAACAAACTTGTTGAACTAAAAACTATCACAAGCAAAATTTGGATTACTCAAGTCATGGATATTAGTAGTGCCGATGATATAATTTTGTTTCCTCCAGTAATTTCAAAAATTTATCAAAGTGATATCAAAAAGTTAATAATATATGATCAAGATATTTCTTTTGTTGATTTGAAATTTATTGCATCAAAAGCTCAAAAAATACGTTTTGTTAATGTTATTGTAAAAGAAGAAAATGGTGATGCTGTTGCATTGGAAAAAATTATTCAAAATTTTTTGTATTTAAAAGAATTTTTTTAGTGAGTAATTTTTGAATATATTTTTTTGGTATAATACGTTATTTTTCAGCAATCTTGGTGAAAATTCTTCAAAGATTATTTCATCAAAAACTGTTGCTGAATTACTCAAAATTCCACATTTTTCATTTTTGACTTTTTTTCGTTTGTATAAAATTAACGAGAGCTTTGATATTGATGCATTTTATGATTTTATAAAGGTTAGGGGATTTTTTTTTACAGCTTTTTTGTAATTTGTAATCCATTTTGTAGAAAAATGAAAGAACACATATTAATCTCTATTTCCGTGATGAAATTTCTGATGGCTATAAAATTCGTCTCAAAAAAACCGTTGACAAAATTCTTGAAGATAAAAACCGTGCTTACAAAATTCCATTTATTCATTTTTCTGATAGTTTTTCTCTTCATGAATTGTTTGACCTTTACATGAAAGATTAAATTTCTTTGTTTTTCTTTATTATTACTGTTAATTTTTGCATCTATATTATATTTTATAGCTTTTTGTTAAGCTTTGTAAAAGTTTCATTATTTCTATGCAAGTTTCGATTTATTAAATGTCAAAGGTTTTTTAAATGCCAATGTTTCTTTACACTAATTTCAACATATATATTTTTTTTCTTCCCATATCGATCATTCAGAACAAAAAAAACTAGACATAAAAATTGTTGTAAACAACATATGTATCTTTCAAAGGGCACACATCAAAATCTTTTTTCTAGCAAAGAAAAAAATATCAACGCGTTGTAATACTTTCTTTGTTTCTGCCGATTAGTTTTTCTTTTTTTGCGCAAAAAAAAATTGTTTTTTGCTATTTCTTAATTTTCTTTGTGCAATGAAGAAATATGTTTATTTCGTAAATTTGTGTTTAGAATATTTTAGTGGCATAAAACTATTACCCATGATTAAACAAAAATTTCTTTGACGATGAATTTTGCAAATTCCAATTTCTGTTTATAAGTTCAAATTTAAAACATTGTTAAAATCAACAGGCAAATTTATAATGCAATTATTCTAGAAAAAAATATGTCAAAAATCATTTTATCCTTTTTTATTTGAGTACTTTATGGCTTCAATGCATACATCATAACTGTGTATTGAGCATGTTCATTTTCGAAAAAATTATTCAAGCCTGTTTTTTAATAATTTTTTAACATATTTGTCATAAAAGTTGGAAAAATTAATTTCATAGTAAAAAAAATTTCTTAAACATTCAAAAAAGTGCTGATCTTAAAAACTGAAGAATTTTTTTATAGAAAAAACGATAGCAAGGAAAAAAATGCAAAAACTTTTTTATTTTTGTGTAACATCAAACGGGCAGAAGAAGATGATTGTAAGCAAAGATTTTATTTTGAGAAGAATATGGTTATGGCAATAACAAAACTGAAAAAAAAGAAATTGGAATGACTGATTTTAATTTTTACAAAATTGTAATATCAAAATTTGCTACAAAATGACGTAAATCAAGATAACTTTTTTTTCTGACACTAAACAAAAAACCAAATTTATAATTTCGAATATTGAGAAATATTGATATTTCGTAATACGCTGACTTGTTATGTTTGTTTGTTTGATATAGTTTTTATAAAAAACTAATTCAAGTTTTGTATTTTGTTTTTAAAACTTTTTACAGGAAATAAACGCAGTTTCTGTGCTATTCAGCTTTTTTATAATACTGTAGCAATGCCATTTTTAAAATAACTTTTATTAATATTTGTGTGTCTGAATGTTGGGAAATAAAAACTGTTTATTTAATTATTATGTTAACAAAGTAAAATTGTTAAATGTTGAACTTTTTCTAGCAATGTTTTTTTTATTAAAATATAGACATAATTAATGCCGATATAAAGACGAAATACCGGTATTTTTCTAAGAAAGTTATATTTTACAAAAAATAAGTGTTGCTTAAACCAATATTAAATGATACAATCACTTGATTATATTAAATATTAAAAAAAAGCTTTCAAAAACGATGTTTTTAAGAAAGAGAGAAAGAATTTTTATGTCTGTACATTTTTGTTTCAGTTTAAAAAAGCTCTTTGACGATTGAGAAAAGAAAGTGAAAAGAAAAATAGGATAAACGATTGAGCAAAAGCAAAAAATTGTGTAATATTCTTTTTTGATGGTTGCAGAATTTAAAAAAAGAATACTTTTTTTGAATCAAATTTTTGTCGCTGTCGAAAGAAAAACTCAAGAGATTTTTTTAAAACTTGAAAAAAAATATATCAAGAGACCATTATCTTTTTCGTGATGGTTCTAAAAACATATTTCGTGCCTTAAATTAAACAAGAATTTTTGAATTATTTGATGCCTTTTTTGCAAATTTCAGCGACGCGATGGTTTTTTCATTTTCAACATTGTTGAACGAAAAAACCATCGCGTTGCAACACTTTCTTTCTGCCATTTTCTTATGTTCAAATGATCGGGCGGTTTTTTTATTATTCTTCTTGATGGCTGAACGTAGTTGAAAAAAATGGTCTTTTTTTACACATTTCTTTGTCCCTGTTATAGTCAAAAAAAATTTTTGTGACAACTAACGTATAAGTTACAGTATCAATGTAATCATTTTATGATAAGAAGTTAAGGTTTTTGAATTTTTTTCTTTTTTTCTTACAACTTTTTGTAATCGTTTTGCTTTTTGTACACTCAAAATTTATCTAAAAAAATGATATTTTGCATTACACATTGAATTAAAATGCCGACATTTGCTTTAGATGATTTCAATATGTGCTTTTTTTTCGATCAGTCGCAGACAAAAAATGATCGTAAATTGAGCACGCGTATTCAAAAGGCAACCTTTCCCAGCAAAAAAAGCAGTTGCGTTGTAATTCTTTCTTCAGTTATGTCGAAATGTCTTTCTTTTGTCTCCAAAAAAAATTGTTTCTACTTCCTAAACATTTGTCACGATAAAAAAATATATAAAGCATTTTCGTTTGTTTTCTTTTTATTGTTAAGCATAGTTGAACTGTGAGGAATTATGAAATAGTTTAGTTATTACGTGTTATTGTTAAATGTTCCAAATACCTTTTTATATGCAAAATTTATCCCATTTTTTCATGACCCATTTAAAACCATGATTTGCGAGCGATTTGTTGTTGTCAAAAATACTTTGAAACTTTACTGATAGCTTTTATAGATACCATTTAATATATTTGCGTTAAAACAATATCTTGCAAGTAATGGATTCAACAACAAAGCCTTCAAAATTTTTGAATTTTAAGAAAGCTACATCAAAACGTGAAAAGTTTCTTGCAACATATCGTCAATCTCAACCATGGCCATTTCCGGATTCATTGATTTATTACATCACCAAAAATCCATCATCAAAAAAAGGCTATGAAAAAATGATTCGAAGCTGCAAGCATTTTTTCATTAATAATCCTATTCTTGTTATGGATCGTATCAAATTTATGAATACGGATAACCAATGGTGCACAAAAGTTTTTGTGGTGCATGAAGATATTTTTAAACCACAAAAACTTTTGGATCTTGAAGCTATTACCAGTAAAATTTGGGTTACTGAAAAAATAAATATAAGTAGTCGTAAATCAAATTTACTTTTACCAGTTATTTCAAAAATTTATCAAAGTGATATTAAAAATTTGGGTTTATATGATCAAGATATTTTTTTTAATGATTTACAATTTCTTGCATCAAAAGTTCAAGTAATGCTTTTTAGTGGCGTTACTGTAATAGATAAAAATGGTGATGTTGTTGGATTAGCAAAAATTATTGAAAATTTTCCTTGTCTTAATGATTTTTTTTAGTAAGTTGTTTTTTTGAGCATATTTTTCTCGGTACAATACTTTCGTTTTTAGTTTTCTTAATAAAAATGCTTCAAAAATTGTATCATCAAAAGCTGTTCAAGAATTACTCAAAGTTTTACATTTATCAAATCTAACTCATTTTGAATTGCATAATATTCCTGAAGTTTTTGATATTGATACTTTTTATGATTACATCAAGGTCAGATAATTGCTACTATAATATTTTTTATTACCAATATTAATTTTTTTAGGAAAATCAAAAAATAAAAATTTGCCTTGCATTTTCTAATAAAATTTCTGATGATTATGCTGCTCATCTTCAAGGAATTGTTGATGAAATTATTCAAAATGACAATCGCCAATTCAAAACTCCATATTTTGAATTCGATGGTATCACCTCTAGTAGAAAGTTGCGTGAGCTTTATTATGCAAATTAATTTTTTGCCTGTTTTCGGTGTTCCTTTTTTTTTAAATTTTTGTTGATTTTAGTATATTGAGTTTTTCAACTTTTTGGCTGTTACAATCTTTGTTGTTAAAAAGTTTTTAAAACACATAGGAAAATTTTATTTTTATCACTTTATGTTGTATCTGAATATTTAAACATAAAAGTTTTTGATTTAATTATTTTTTTGATGATAAAGTAAAGCTGTTGGTGATGTTGGAGACATCTTCTTGCAGTTATTAAACTACAGACTAAATTAATGCTAAATCCTTAATTTCAGCATTAGTATTTTTTAAAATTATTTATCTTTACCAGAAAAATGTTATAATTGTTTAAATAAAAAAAAGCCGATATATGATATAACAGAGTTGTTAAATGTATAAAATATTTAAAAAAATGAACACGTTGATTTCCGTTTTAAAAAAAGCTGTTCGTCAAATGAATAAAAAAAAGTAGAAGAACAAGAAAAAAGGGAACACGATATGTTTTTTTTAAACTCCGCGTCTGTAGAAATTGCAGGAAAAAGAAGCAATCAATCGCTTCGAAAACCAAAAAAAGGTTTATTTCTATTGTCTTTTTCATTTTCTAGCAAAAAAAAGAATAAAAAAATAGCAGAGAAAAAAAGATTTAACCATTGTTCTTGGTTTTCGAAGCGATTGATTGCTTCTTTTTCCAGCAATTTCTACAGGCGCGGAGTTTAAAAAAAACATATCTTGGGAAGAGAAAGAAAAAAGATGAACGATTGTGATTGTGCGGTTTCGTTTATTATTTTTTTGAAGGGTTAATATTGTTGAAAGAAGAGTTTTTTTTCTTTCAAATCGTTTATTTTTTCATGGCTGCAGAAAGAACTAAAAAATTCTTTGCAGTTTCTTTGGAATATTTTAGTGCCGCAAAACTATTGCCCATGTTTAAACAAAAATTTCTTTGATGATTCCCAACTTTCTTTATAAGTTTTAAACGTTACAGTGTTTGTTAAAGTCAACGAACAACTTTAAAACGCAGTTATTTCAGTAAAATATGTTTATACTTTTTTATTTATGCAGTTTATGCAGACATGATAACTGTATTGATGGTGTGCAGTCTTTGTTATAAAATTATTCAAGCATATTTCTTTATAATTTTTTAACCAATTTATCATAAATGTTGGAAAAATTAATTTCATAATAAAAAAAATATCTTAAGCATTCAAAAAAGTGCTGGTATTTAATATTGAAGCATATCTTTTATAGAAAAAAAGATAGGAAAAAAATCTAAAACTTTTTTTTGCTTTTGTGTAACATCAAACGGGCAGAAGAAGATGATTGCAAGCAAAGATGGTATTTTAATCGATGAATAAAAACATGATTGTGGCAACATCAAAAAAAAGACTGGAATAAACAAATTTTAATTTTTACAAAATTGTAATATCAAAATTTGCCACAAATTACGATTTTTGTCATTTTTGCAAAATGACAAAAATCGTAATGACTTGTTTTCTGACAATAAACAAAAAATCAAATTTATAATTTCATTTCGAATTTCAAGAAATTTTGATATTTCGTAATGCACTGACTTGTTATGTTTGTTTTTCTGTGTTTTATAAATTTTTTGTTGATTTGTTATAATCTTCGAAAAGATGAGTTTTTTCTGTTTCATCGAATTTTTCTACTAAATCTAGTGAAAATAAATTTTTTAATAAATTTATAAAAAAATTGAACTTTTATTTATTAGCATTTGTGTGTCTGAATGTTGGGAAATAAAAACTATTTTCTTAATTATTATGTTAACAAGAGGAAACTATTAAATGTTGAGCATTTCCTTGTAATATATATTTAATCAAAATATTAACATAATTAATGTCAAACTTTACTTCATTAATTTCTTTAATTTTTTTTAAAAAAATTTGAATTTCAAAAAAGTTTTATTTCTTCATGACGCCGATACTTAATGATAGATTGATATATTAAATATTAAAAAAACCTTTCAAAAATGGTGTTGTTGAGAAAGAGAAAAGAAGTTTTATGTACGTCTGAACATTTTTATTTCAGTCAAAAATAGCTGTTCGACGACTGAGAAAAGAATGTGAAAGAAAAATAGGATGTACGATTAAATTTTTTTTATTATTCTTTTTTTGATGGTTGCAGAATGTAAAAATAAGAATGATCATTTCTTGAGAATCAATTTTTTGCCGCAGTCGCAACAAGAACTAAAGTTTATTTTTTTCTAAAGTTAAAAAAAAGTAAAAAAAGGGACTATTATCATCTTACTTTGGCTGAAAACATATTTCGTGCCCCCCATTAAACAGGAATCTTTGAGTTTCATTGACGTCTTTTTTGCAGCTTTCTGTGTTTTTTGTTAGTTTGAATATTTAATGTCAACAACTGTGATAAAAACAACAAAATGAACATGTAACTTATGACTCCATTTCTTATATAACAATTGACTAAATTTAAATACAGTAAATACAGTAAAAGCATCATAAAAATTTTTACGCAATTTGAACTTTATCATAAATATATCAATAAAAAGCATTTATTTGTACAACAATAATGATATATTAAACATTATAAAAACCTTGAGCTATGAAATAACCTATTCAACAAATCCTGGTTTTTATTTGCAATTTTTTTGTCTTCAAAACGTCGTACTGTATGTTTCGTAAACTTTTTTTTCAATGCAAACATTGAAAAATTGACATTTATACTTTATAAAATGCCAACACTTTTTTTTCAATGGTTACAAAATATGTATCTTTTTCTTTTCACAATGATCATTCGCAAAAAAAACTAGACATAAAAAAAATGTTGTAAACAACATATGCATATGTATCTTTCAAAGGGCACGCGCATCAAACCCTTTTTCTCAGCAACGAAAAGAATCAACGCGTTGTAATACTTTCTTTGTTTCTGTCGATTAGTTTTTCTTCTTTTGCGCAAAATAGTTTTTGGTTATTCCCTAATTTTCTTTGTTGAAAGAAGAAATGTATTTATTTTGTAAATCATTGCATAAAAAAATTGTAAATTAAACTAGTTATAAAAATGAATTTTTAAATTGTTAATTAAAATTTATCTTGTCGAAGCTTTTTAAAACATTTTCTTTAAGAAAATCTCAACGGCTTGGCATGTCCGAAAATAGATTTTTTTAAGATTCTACCCTTGTTTTTGACTATGCCTACCTTACTAATCTAAAACTAAAATTTTTGGGCTAAAAATGCCATTTGGCTTTTCTTGTGCCACTGAAGTTTGAAATGGCATTTATGTATCTCGGATGTCGTTGACGATATTCAAAATCGCTGTATCCGAATTTGGCAATTATAAATCTTTGAAAAAAATGTTGTTTTTCGTTTTTGGCACTTTTAGTATTTTTCGCCTTTAAAAGCAGCATCTAAGAAAATGTCAACGTGTTTTTTTCATCAATATCTTTAGAAATTTTACTTTTATTTATTTCAATAAATTTTTACCCTCACTTCCCTCTTGCATTTCACATCTGAATCAAACAGTGGTAATGGACTAGGCAGTTGAAAAAAAAAGAAATGTTCTCTTGTTTTGATTCATAAGTGATTTTTATACAGCAGCTTATATAAAAACTGATGAACAAATCAATTTTTTGAGTCATAAACGAGAAAAAAACGCATTTATTTTTCACACAAATTTATCTTTTTTTCTTTGAATCGTGTTGCTCAAAACATTTGTTGCCTTTTTGTATAAACCAAGAAATTTATATAATGTTAAAATCAGTTTTAGATTTTTTTTGCATGGTTGTTTTCCTGATCCTTGAAAACCTTTTATTTCATCATGAAACGATCATTACTTGGAAAATATCCGCATGAACCATCAGATAAACGTACAAAATTACTTCAAAAAGTTGAATCATTAAAACGGTTTGATTCATCCACCATAAATAACGTAAGTTGAAATTTTTTGATTTTATTATTTCTTTAAAACATTTTTCTTTCAAACAAAAGTGCTTAATAACGCAAAAAGAACAGGACAGCTATCGTTAGATAAAAATTAAAAAAAAGAGAATCGACACTACTGGTTTTTTGTTGGTTATGGGATCAGTGATCCCATTTTCGCAAGAAAAAATTGCTGATGAACTTGAACTTTCATATTATTCATATCACTTTTGATTTGCTGGTTTTTAAAGGAATGATAGCTGTTGTTGATTATGATGATAAACGGCTAACATATAAAAATGATCCAAATTTTTTACTTCTTCGTAATTCACAAAAAAACATGTGTTGCGTAAAAAAAAATGGAGATTTGTGACTTTTATCCGTAGATGACCTCGATTTTCAGCCAGATTTCTGAGTTTTGGCTGAAGCTAAAATTCTGGTTTAAATTCATCGCCACAAAAGTTAACTTCGATTTCTTTTGATTGAAATTTTTGCGAGTTCCAATTATAAGAGAATCAAAATTTACTAACCGAAATCAATATTTTTTCATTTATGAATATTAATCATATCGTTTTAATTGAGAAATTCTAATCGCCATTTTTAAATTTAAATTTTTAAAAGTCCAGTTTAAAACAAAACATTGAGAAAAAAACGTTTGCGCACGAAAACAGTAAAGCATCCAATTCGAGTTTAAAAAAAGCGTAAAACATTGAAGCAAAATTACGAAACCATGTTACAGTCGATTGCGATAGCTTTTTATGTTCTTACTTGTCTCAATAGCGCATTATTTTATCCACCGTAAATGTTCTAATTGAAGCGTTTTTTAAAATAACATCTATCACAAATTTGAAAAATTTAAATCTTTTTTTTAAGAATTTTTTTTTCCACATTTATTTTCAACTATTAAAACTAGATAATATCTGGCAATGTCACGATATCAGCAAGCTCTATTTTAACATTTTTTCACGCGTTGTAATTAGGAGATGCTTCAATTAAAAAATTTACAGCATCCCAAAAATTATTTGCATAATTTAAAATTGTACCATAAAAATAACAAATAATAATTGAGTGAATTTCTATTTTCAGGAAGGCAATAATAGACAAGCTACTATTGATGCAAAAGAAACACGAAAAGAAGGCAAAGCTTCTTTGCTGTTGGAATTTCAAAAAAAAATGACTGCTAAAAATGAACAGAAAAAACAAATTGACGAATTACAAGCAAAATATGATGATTCAAAAAAACGATGCCAAGATTTAGAAAAGCAAGTTTCTGCTGCTGAAAGTAAAATTCAACAACTTGAAAAATGTTCTGATTCTGGAAAAAAAATATCTGATACTGGAGCTGAAGCTAAAATTCAAAAACTTGAAATTGAAAATGCTGAACTTCTTAAAAGTATTCGAGCAAAAGAAGCAGTAAACATCAATGAAAAAAAGCAACATGATCATGAATATCAAAAATGGATAGATGAAAAAGGTATGCTTATTTGAACAATTACAAACAATTTTTACCATAGACGTTTCCAACTGATGGTGGAGCTGAGGCCCCCTATTTTATTTATGAGCTTGTCTTACTATGAGATAGTTAAGAACGATATATTAGCTACTGAATCCTCTTCCCTGGAATTAAATAGATATATAGATATAGCTGGCAAGTAGCAGACGATCTATTTTTGTTATAAAATATCCAAAATTCTACAAAATGAATACTTTTTAAATATTATAAATGTATTATTAATGGATTATATTTGTTATTATACCTCTTTAAAATCATTTACATCAAAATCACAAAAATAGTTATCGTCTGCTATTTATTAGCTGTATCCATATATCTATTACATCCCAGGGAGGTGAATTCAGTATATCTATTAAATCTACAGATCTAGAATTTTGTCGTTGATATTTTGTCCCTAACAATCCCGTATTTAGACATGTGTATAGACAAAACATGGGTATCAAGTCCAGCAGCTGTTGGGGACATTCTTTCACTTTTCTTTGATTGCATTTTCTAATACCGTAACCCAAAAATAAATTTTAACCTATTTTAGAAGCAAAAAATGATGAAATTAATCGATTACAAATTCAAATGAAAAAGTTACGTCAAAAAATGCTTGAACATCAAAGAAAAGCTGAACAGTCAAAAACGAGAGCAGAAAACCTTACTGATGAAATTTCATGTGCTGCTAAGAAGTTTGGTGAAATGTATCAACAAATTGCAGAACTTCAAAAGAAGCTAAAGTCTGTTGATGGAATCAATAGAAATCTTAATCAAATCGGTGGAGGTGATCTTGATAGATTTGTTGTTGAACATGTTGGTGTACAAGTTGATGAATATGTTGATGAAATGCGATCAAAAGATGCTGAACTTGCTCTAGCAAAAGCTGAACTTGTTGACCTCAATGCTAGATTTGATGCTTTCAAAGCTGAATCGAAAACTGAAAAACAAAAAGTTGCCATGAAGTTTGAAGCAATCGAAGCTAGTTACCAACAACTATCAGCTACAAATGCTTTGCTTGACGAAGAAAAAGAAAAGCTTAAAGCAGAACTTCTTGCTGCTCAAAAAGTTACTGAAGATCTTCAAAAAGTTGCAAAAGAAGAAAAACAAAAATGGGCACTTCAATACTCTGAACAACTTAAAAAAATCTCTACAAAAGAAGCAGCAATTGATGAACTTCTTAAGCAACTATCAGAAAATGAAGAGCATTGTAAATTTGTTGAACATCAAATTTTTGTTGCAAAAACTAGCACTCAAAAAGTTGAAGCTGAACTTTTGAAATCTCAAAAAGCACTTAAAGAAAAAGAACAACAAATTCGTGAACATCAAAATGCAAAACTTCTTCAACATCAACTACATGGAGATTGGATACAAAAAGCAAAATTTTTTGAAGCAAAACTTACACAATCTCGTGAACAGCTTTCTGCAGCTAATGAAGAAATGAAAGAATGGAAGACTAAATGTGGCATTTTAGAACTTCAATGCAAGAAAGCTGAAATTGATCTTGTTCGAGAAAAGGAAGGTCATGCAAAAGTTGTTGAAGAAATGAAAGCTCTTCAAGTAAGTTCAAAGCTAAGACTTCATATACACCAGCCCGGTACCTGCAAAAGTGTTTTAGCGCGAAAGAAATGGGTTTCTAACACGAAAACCACCCACTCATTTTTGTTTATGTTAACTTCGACACTGAAAAGGTGCATGATTTTCGTGTTAGAACCCCATTTCTTTCGCGCTAATACAATTTTGCACGTACGGTTGTTTCGGCACGATAAAAGCATTTTACTCCAACTTAACTTCTTCATTTTTAGGCTCAGATTGATCAATTGACCTCTTCAAACACTTCAATGAAAACTGAAAAAGAAAAGCTTGAACAAAAAGTTGTCAAAGCTCAAGCAGCAATAAATGATAAAATGTCACAAATTCATAAGTTACAAAATCAACAAGCTGGTCAACGAAAAGCTAATGATGAATGGACTTCAAAAGCTAAAGCAGCAATTTCACAACTTACAGAATCTAATACAAAGCTTACATATTCTGCTGCAGAGATAAAGCAAAGAAATGGCGATTTGGAAAGAAGATTGAAAGAAATTGAAGCTGTTGTTGCTGCAGCAAAAGAAAAACATGAAAAAGTTGTTGAAGAAATGAAAGCTGAAAATGAAAAATTGCGAGCTGTAAATGTTTCAATGAAAGCTGAACTTGAACAATTGGCAGCTGAATATGCATCAACAATAGATGAAAGCGCAAAACTTGAGCTAAAATTTGATGATCTTCAAAAAGAACACAATGCCAAAGTTAAAAGTCATCAAGAATGGGTACAAAATGCAAAATCTGTTATGGCTAGATATCTTCGATCAGAAGCAAAATTGGAAGCTAAATGTATTGATCTTCAAAGACAATTGGAACATGATATAATGGCTTATTCTGAAACTATTGAAGAGCTAAAAGCTCGAATTGAAAGATTAACAGCAGCAAATGCTACAAAGAAAGTTGAAAAGCAAAAACTTGAGCAACAACTTGTTCAACTTCAAAAGCAACAGATTGAAAAAGATGAAAGTCATCAAAAATGGATTCAAAATGCTAAAACAATAATGGCACAATATTTACATTCTGAAGCAAAGCTTAAGGTGAAATGTGCTAATTTACAAAATCGATTGAAAGAACATGAATCCACTGCTGCTCGATCTGAATCATGTGCTGCTACAGCTAATGAAAAAGAAGTTCAAAGACAAGTTATTGAAGAAATGAAAGCTAAGAATGAACGCTTAACCGCTGAAAATGCTTCAATGCAAGTTGAAAAGCAACAACTTCAACAACAACTTCTTGAACTTCAAAAAAGTCTTAAAACTTCAATCAATCCTGATGGCGATCAAGCACAAGCAATTATAACTCAACTTAGACAATCTGAAGCCCAATTAAAAGCCTCTGAAGCTCTTCTCAAAACAAAATGCATCAATCTCGAAGCACAGTTTGCACAACTTCAATCAACAACAACAGCTGAAAAAGAAGTTCATCAAAAAGTTGTTAAAGAGCTTAAAGCTAAAAGTATTCAAATGGCTGCTATAAATGCTACAATGAAATGTGAAAAAGAAAAAGCTGAAAAAGAATTTTCTGATTTTCAAGAGGTTACAAATAATCGAAAATTAAAAATGCAAAATTTTTTAAAGAAAATTTGTAATGGAATTGGAATTGTTGAAAGTTCAGCAGCAGATAAGAATTTTGACGCAGCAGCGGCTGGCTTGGAAGGTAGCTTTCATTTTTTAATAAACACAAGACTTATTTATTAAAGTCTCAAATAGAAATTAAAAAAAACTTTTGCTATAAATTACCCCATTTTCAGGATCAGTTCCAGGAAATAATTTGATTGAAGCAACATCACAAGCTTGAAATTTTTTTAAATGCTTTATTTTATCAATAAATTATATTCGCTACTCTTTTATTGATTTTTATTTTTATCTGTCTGGAAATATTATTTAAAACAGTTATTATTTATTGTTGATTTTTCAATACTCAAATTAGCTCAATTTTTTTCTTTATAATACTTTTGTTTAAATATTTTTTTAAAAATGCTATTTTTTTATTGTTTACTCATATTTCGAAATAAAATTTTGTTCAGTTTTATTAATGTTTTAATTTACATAATAAAAAATATATTTAAATAGAATATCAACAATTTGAAGAAAAAAGATTATTAACAAGATTTAAATAAATGTTAAAACATAAAATCAACAAAAATAGGATAATTTGGGTTAGGAGCACTTAAATACAGTTTTTACAAAGTTTTATTAAACAATAAAAAAGTAAAGAGTTATTCAAGTATTTTTTATACTTGGGTTTTGACATCAGATTGTTCACATTTTTAAAGTCAGGTTATGCCCTATCTTTTACACCTGCTAAATACAAATATGCCGCCGTTTGCCAAAACATTCTTAAATGCTAAAATTTTAACTTTAAAAAATGTTCCTCTTGCCTAGTGATCGGATACCGTACCGTTTTTGAAAAAAACGGTAAACGGTAAATACCATGATTTGAAAATTGCCGCGGTACGGTATCACGGTATTACCGCGGTAATACCGTGAATACCGTGCAAAATAAATTGTCTCTGAATTTTCTCCAAAAACAGATTCTTCTTTTTCTTTACGTATTTTTTACTGTTTCTAACTATTTCTTATAGTAATGAGTTAATTATAAGCATTTTAAAGCACATTTTTGCAAACTTTGAAAAATTTTTCCAATTTTTTTCTAAAACGGTACGAAAATCACCGCGGTACGGTATCACGGTATTTTCACGGTACTGAAATGGCCGCGGTACGGTACACGGTAAAATACCGTACGGTATCCGATCACTACTCTTGCCATGAGCTACCCCCTGAAAATATAAACTTAAATAATTCAAAATCAACAATCTGACGTCAAAAATTATTTCTCATAAAAAATACTTAAATCTCACAGTACAGTCCTTTCATACATTATAAAAGTTGATGAAATTTAATATTAAATTTTGTTTTTGAAAAAATATGATCTTCAATAGCTTTGACATCATCCTCATTAAAAGGCTTCAATGACTTAAAAAGAATTTCATCACCATTTAAAGAATAACATTTATCAGCAATAAAACCATTAAAAGTTAAAAATTCAGCAACAATAAACAAAATTTTTGTCGAATAAATATTTAAAATATCTACTAAATTTAGACTGCGATATTTTGGATGTTTAAAAGCTCTTTCGACATATTGAATTTCATTTGCTAAATCGAGAATAAATTGAGTTTGAGCACCTCTTCGGCTTGAAGGTTTATAAATTAATTCCATAAATCCATATTTTTCACCAAATCCAGGGATGCCTTCATGATCTTTTAAAATTTTTTCACGATTTTGAATATAATGATTAATTTTTGGCAGCTGAATTTCACTAAAACAAGGTAATTTAGGCGGATATCATTTTTAACGATTTTGCCTTAAAACGCCATTTGGTGAAATGTTTCGGATTGACAAAATTCTACATGTAAGTGAGCCTCCCCAACTCATGACTAAGGTGGTAGAATCACCCAGTTGACGTGACACGGCAGCTCTAAAAAGAAAGTGAAAGAAAAAAGAGAGATGTAAAAAAAAATTTCTTCGCACCTTTTTTTCTTTATTCTTTGAGTCTTTTTCAAAGCTCAAGGCTTATATGTTATCTTCTTTTGTGATAATTTACTAGATCGATTTATCTTGCACGGGCTCTTTTTGGACCACAAAAGTTCGGTGAAGACGGCCTTGGCAGGATATAATAGCTTAGAAACATTTAAAAACTAGTTTAAAGTAATTTTTGATAACTTTTAGTAAAGTGCTGGTCGATTTTTAAAAATGCCAAAAAAAATCATCATTTTTTGAAGGTTGTTGCCATGCCATACAGAAACTATGGGTTCCAGTGAAAAAAGTCTCTACTTTTTTGTTCTTTAGACTGTCACTGATAAGCTCACATTGTCAGAGCAGTTTAATTGGTCATGATGTATTAAAAACTGCAAAAATGCCATTTTTAAACTTATAGACAATAAGAATAAGATTTGTGGTTAATTTTTATGCACAAGAAATAGTTTCAGCTTATTTGCGACGCAAGACTATTATTATTATAAGTTGAATAATATCTATGATAGTAGCATGTTTCGGAGAAATTTCATTATTGAATAATATTGAGGGTCGAAATTCCGGTATATAGGGCTGTCCAGAAATTAAGTGATCTTTTTTTCGTATTTTTTCTACCCCTCTCTCCCACTTGGTGATCCAAAATCAAAGCGGCGTGATAATTTGGCTTACCCCTCCCACCCTATCCTCAGATCACGTAATTTCTGGACAATCCCTATTGTGCTGGAATGACAAGCACCTTCTCGAAATTAAATTTTCAACGCATGGCTATCATTTAATATCTCAAAAAACCCCGTACGATTAAGATTTTTTGAAATCCGCCTTCACCGAACAACAAGTGAGCCCATGCTTGACTTAAGCTCGGCAGATTTTTAATTAATAGCTTTTAAAAATGGTATTAGCTTTTTAAGATTAAGCTCAAAACGACAATAGAAAAATAAAAAAAAAAACAAAGGAAAAAAGTGAGAATAAAAATTGTTTTTCACACCTCTCTTTTTTCTTTCACTTTCCTTTTTTCTATTAAACGGTTCTGCCGTGAGATGACCCTTCCCACCAACTAGCCAATAGGAACGTTTTGCCGTCCAAAACCGACCACAAAAAAATACTTGAATTACCTTGTTTTTGCAATTTCATGAATTAATAAAAAGCCACAGTTAACAATATCAAGCGAAATATATTGATCATGTTGGTAAATTTTCTTTTTGAGTTCACCTTCCATTCCTTGAAAGCCATCTTTTACATGATAACCTGTTCTGTTGTTTTTGAAATATTGAATAGGAATCATATTATTTTTATAAATACGAATTTTTAAAATTAAAGTGTATATTCGATTCCAATCATGTTGTAGTAATGTTTGATCATTAAAAAATAAATCTTTTAAAAAATCAATGTCATGACTTTCATAAAGACAAAATTGATTTGGAGCATTAAAATATTCTTCAAAATATTCATTGTAATGGCGAATAAAAGCTTTTCTTCTTCTGTAATCCATTTTTTAACTTGGAATACTTGGAAGTATTGTATTAATAAAACAACAAAAAAACAATATTTTGAAGCACAATGTTTTTTTTACATTGAAAAAACTTCTGCACAAAAAATCAAATGCGCAATATAAATTTTTTTATGTTCCTGTTTATAGAAGAAAAAGTGAAAGGTGCAACCAAAAATGCCTTTAAGATTGCTGTCTTTGACAGATAAGAAAAATTCAGCGAAAAGGGGCAAACGCATTCAGCACTAAAACAATTATTTTTTTAAAAAAAGCAAAGTGCTTTTTCCTCGATCTGGCTTTCATTTCGTTTAAGTTGATAAGAATATATAGATAAGAGAAAAAACAAATAAACCCATTAATAGTCTGCAAAAAAACATGAGTGTTTGGGTGCTCGGTGGATCCAAGGTTAAAATGAATTCGCGGGTAGCACCCGGATTAAAAGTCAGCCCCTTCTTAGGATATTTGTCAACTTATTGCATTAAGGGATCAGTCCAGGCATACACAATAAAATGCAACATCTGCAGCCTCTTCGAACATCCCTTTTGGGCTGACATTTACGAAGTAAAATCTTTAATCTTTTTTCAACTTTCTAACATGCAACATTATCTTCAAATTTTTCCAAATGATGACGAAGAAAAAGATCGTGGAAAAGTTTATGTTTATCTTTTTATCATTTCTTTTAAAAAAGAAATAAAGATTAAAACAATTATTGTTAATTCTCGAATATGGCTAGAAACTATTTTTGACGTATATGAAGATGGCAGCGGACGTGGTTATAAAATCTGTACAACTAAAGATTTATATGATCTTAGCAAAGGATATATTTTTAGTGGTGAACTGATTATTAAAAAAGAAGGGAACATTTATGTCGAAAAGAAAGATGCTGAAGATGAATTATTATGTAAAAGAAATGATGAAGAAGCTGTTGCAGCGTCAGCTAATTATTTTAAAATTTATGTTGGTAAAAATGATGTTTTTGTATGTATTTTGGTTACCTTTTTATTTTATCGTTATACTTTCAGGTCAATAAAGAAATTCTTTCTAATGCTTCTACAGTATGGGAACGAATGCTTCAATCAGGAATGAAAGAAACTATTGAAGAAAAAATGGAAATTACAGATTTCCCTTACAAGATTGTTGATGCCGCTATCAAACTTATCTTCGGTATTTCACCAACCTTCACTCTGGGGGATATGTTTCCATTGTTAGTATTCTCAGATAAAAAAAATGTGTTTTTTACTGCCATTTTCTAAACCTATTATCTTACAGGAACTTGTTGAAAATCATCTGATGAAAGAACTTGCAATATCAAATATCTGCCAGCTTATCCATTTTTCAAATCTTTTTATTGCTCATAAAGCTAGTTTCTGAAAAGAATGATTATATAGTTGAATTATTATGTAAAAGAAATGATGAAAAAGCTGTTCCAGCATCGTCAAAAATGATAATTTTAAAGTTATTGTTGACGAAAATAAAATTTTTGTATGCTTTTGGTTATTTTTCTTATTTTATTTACACTATTAAAAACAATCACATAAAAACAACGAAAAACAGTAATTTGGGATAATAAAATTAACAACAATAACTTCAAATTTGTATAATTTATAACGAAAATAATTCAAACATAACATTAAAGAATTGGGATAATACAAAATACAAAATTTATGCAAATATCAGTAACAAAGATTAAAAATTCAGAAATGAATTTTACATTTTCTTTAAATTCATTCTAAATTTTCAACAATTACATCCCAATCATTTTTACTTAGCTTTAGCTCAAATCTAAGCCTTGTTTCTTTCTTTCCATTCTCAAAGTTAACTTCAAAATCAGTCGTTGGTTCATTATAATTACCCATAAAATAAAATCGTAGCTTAAATTTTCTTTCTGGAGTCTTCAGTTTGAATTCAAAAGGTTCAGCTTGAAGCTTTTCTCTGCTATTTAGAAGTTCAACTTGACTCAAAATTGATGCTGGTGTACCATCTGGTTCAAGGCCAGCAATTTGAAGGACATTTTCTTTTAAGGATACTTGAACCCATCTTCTCAAAGTCCATTCTGGAATTGCAAGGTTCAAATGCTTCATCACTTTTTCCATGAACGTATCAACTTTTGCAAAAATTCGTAAATCAGCAAGAGGGTCGAGAGGAGTTTTTTGTAGGTTTATAATTACAAGTTTCCCGCCAGATGTTGCAGTCTCTTGTGGCATTCGACATGCTGGTGATACTGTAAGTGATGATCCGATGACTAAATGGAGGTCAGCTTTTCGTGAATGTAAAAATCCATTTTTCAGCGGTTTCTCAGGAAGATTTTCACTGAAATTAATGATAGTATCATGGAGCCAATCATTACAAGAGGGACATTTTCGAATAGTTTTATGTTCATGGACATGATTGGAATGGTTTCTGAAAAGGAATTAAATGATAAGAAAATGAATCATAATAGTTATTAAAAATGTTCAATGGTAATTTTGGGCATTTTTTAAAAATGGAAATTTCAACAGTAACAAATTACGTCTGTCTAATATTTTAAAAATGCAGGTACCATAAATGCTCTAATAGAAGCGCAGCGTTTTTGGTTTTCAACCCAATAACTTTTTTTTCTGAGATTTTAAAAACTAAACTCTTTCATTGTTTATAAAAATTTTATTTATTTAAGATTTTTTCTACACTGATACATCAAGATAATGTCATCTGACAATATCCAAATATTAACATCGGGTTGAGGCTCTTCTACAAGCTATATTGTAACAACTTTATCATATGCTTTAATTAGCAAGTGCTACAATTGGAGCATTTACGGTAAACTACCTTAAAACCTAGCTTGCACAATTTCCATCCACAATAGCCGCTGAAAAAAAAGCCCATCAAAAAGCTGTTAAAGAACTGAAAGCTAAAAGTATTCAAATGGCTGCTATAAATGCTACAATGAAATGTGAAAAAGAAAAAGTTGAAAAAGAATTTGCTGATTTTCAAGAGATTACAAATAATCGAAAATTAAAAATGCAAAATGTTTTTAGAAAAATTTGTGATGGAAATGGCATTGTTGAAAGTTCAGCATCTGATAAGAATTCTAATGCATTGAAGGCTGTTTTGGAAAGTAATTTTATATTTTATAACGGATAAAAGTTAATTTCAAATTTGCATAAATATTGCAATTATTAAACTATAAAAATTAGTTAAATTTTTATTTTGATAACTAATTGTTTTGTCGCAACTGTTATTTTTGCGATAAACTTGCATAAATTATTGCTATAAAATTTTGAAGCATACATTAAGTGAAGCTGCAGCGTTTTTCACTAAATTATGCAAATTTTGATTAATATTAACTACTATGTATACTTCTGACAAACAACGATATCCCACGTTTTGTTAAACAAAACTTCACTAACCTTGTATGAAAATCTCTTAAATATTCTTTTCCACATTTAATACATCGATCAAGATTTGAATTACCATGTAGCTCTGCTAATTTCTCTGGAGGTAAACCAGATCTTCGATGAAGTCCATCACAATTTTGTGAAATTAAAAATTTTAGCAGGCCAGCTTTTTCCATTGCCACTAATGCCATATGACCTTGTGTTGGAACAGCTGACAAAGTCGATGTTCGAGATTTTGGATATTCTCCCTTTGCACGTAACGTCCAAACACCTTGTGGACCACGAAAATCTGGAATTCCAGCAGAAGTAGAGATTCCAGCACCTGTAAAAGCAACGAAATGCTTTGATTCACGAATCCATTGTGCAAGTTGTGAGGCTTGTTTCTCTAGTGTTGCTTCATCAGATTCAAATTCACGAACTTGTTCAGGATCTTTGTGAGCGCTGAATGCCATTTTGCTTTTGATGGATAGGGATAGGGTCGTCACTGAAACGAAAGACTATGAATAAAGCAGGAAAAAAAGGCAAGAAAGAAACGAATCATTGAAAGTGAACAAAAAAAATACAAAAAAGACGGATAAACATTGTTTAAGAAACGCAAAAAACAATGATTCAAAGCTGTTGCTTTTATGGAAAAACGTTTTGTTTCAGTTTCTCCAGAAAGGTCGAATTAGTAAGCACCAACAATGATACATGAATGATTACGAAAAAACTGATGATAAAGTGAATTGTGAAATCGTAAGAATGAAGAAAACAAAAATCTCTGACAGTAATAATTTGCACTAGCTGTAAATACTTTAGAGCTGCAAAAAAAACTTTTTAATAAAATTCATTTTTGGTCCAATAGAATATTGGGTTGTCCAATAAGTCTTGTCACTTGTTTAACTGGCTCGCATTTTAAAACTATTTAAAATAATTTTAAATGACTCCAAATGATACCAATCGACTCAGAAATCATTAAATTATACTTTTTAAACATTTTTGACACAATTCCAAATAATGTTTAAAACAATTACCCTTAAAACACGCAAAATTCCATTAAAATACAGTAACTGTGTTTAAAAGTACCGGAAGGTTCTAGAAGGTTCGAGAAAATTCCTAAACTTGTAAAATCTGTTAGGACAGTGTCTTAAGTACCCCCACAGGTCATAAGGGTCCATATATGCTTCAAATTTCAATTTTATAAAGCTCCAACCACAACTTTTTGGTATAGAAATTGGTTTCGCCACGAAAATCCCTCAGAATTCCATGAAAATCCCAGATATCCCAAAAACCAATCCGGCACTCTTCACACAACCCCTGAGGCTACCTCTATGCAAAATTTCACCTCATTTGGGATCTTAGTTTCAAAATGCCAGCCATTCAAACAGGTGACAAGACTTATTAGACAACCCAATAGAATCAAAATGAACGTATTTTTTTATACATTTGAGCAAATGACATAGAAGCTATAAACTTTAAAAAACGATATTAAAAAATTTTATTTTAAAAGCCAAAAAATGCAATACTGAGATTAAATGTGAAACCATTGCTTCAAAAATGTTGCTTTTTTAAAGACTTTTTTCTTAGCTATTTTTCATTATTTATTTTATCACTAAAAACTTCACCACTAATTTTTTCTACTTTTTTATCAGAAAATGGAAAATTTCATAGCCAACTATTTTTTTCTTTTTTTCAAAATATGTAGTTTCCATTAGCAAAAAACTCACTCATTTTTATACCTCCCAAAAACGATGAAATTTCTTTCACTCTTTTTTTTTATTCCTGTTGAAGAAAGAAGCATTGGATGGATGATGAAAACAACAATAACGAAACTCTTTTTTTGTGTGAGTGCAAAAAGGGGACATCAAAAAAATGGAAGAAAAAAAGAACACAGCTGAAAGGGCAAAGAAAAAAAAAACAGCAGCTGCAAAAAAAAGTCTTTTTTTTGAAATTTTATTCATGTTCTCTTTCTTTTTTTCGAAACTTTTTCTTTTTTTTAAAGTTCATAGTTCACAGATCGCTTTCCATTTTTTAAAAAATGCTTATAAACGAAAAAAATTTATTTTTGAAAATCATATTTGCATAATAAAAAAAAGATGGAATTACTAAAAATCAAATATTTTTATATTTCAGCCGACAGTGTTTTAATAATAATTGTAATTAAGTAATTCAAAAAATTGCTGTAAAAAGTAAAAAAAAATAGACAAAATTTTAGCACATTACGAATATTTTGAATACTGACCTCCACGAGAAGGTGCACGTGGATATGATGATGAGCCAGAGTATTGATGCGGAAGGCCTCGATGGGGACATCCACCTCTTGAAGAACTTGGATTTGGCAGTGGTGGACCGTAATTGGAAGAATTAGAATTATATCCATAACCGCCTCTTGCAGAACTTGGATATCCACCATTAAAGACACTAGGATATCCTCCATTTGCAGAACTTGGATATTCTCCACTGAAAGCACTTGCATATCCACCTCTGGATGAATTTGAAAATCCACCTCTTATGGAACTAATGTAATCCGATGATGGTGGTGGTTGACCTGAATATTCTCTTGATGCTCCTGCATATCCATTTGAAGAGCTTAAATCAGTGTAATCATTGAAAAAAACTTTACCAGCTTTGCCAGCAGCTTCAGCTAATGGAATTGCAGTTTTCATTAAATCACCAAAAATTTCGAGATTTTTAGAATTTATCTTTTCTTTCTCGTGTTTTTTCTTTAATTCATCTATTTTTTTTTTGTTTTTTGCCTTTTCATCAGCAATTTTTTGATCAGCTTCATCCTTGGCTTTTGCTACTTTTCTTTCAGCTTCTGCATTTGCATCAGCAATTTCTCGATCACTTTCTGCTTTTTCACGTTCACGCTGACGCTTTTCTTCTGCAAGCTTTTCTTTATGAGCCCGTTCATTTTCGATCATTTTAAGACGAGTTTTTTCTTTCTAAAATTTTATTTTGCTAAAATGTTGTCGTATAAAGTCCTACCTCGACAAGCAGCTTATTCTTTTCTTTATACTTTGCAAAACTTTTTCCAATTTGTTGAATAAATTTATCAATAATTTCTGCTTTAATTTTATCATTCTTAATACGATTTGAAAGTTCATCTTCAATTTGTTCAAAAGCAGAAGTATGCAAATCATCCAGTTTACTATTTTCATATCCAATTTTACAATTATCAAATGCCTAAAATTAACTTTAAATGTTAAAGATTCAGGGCAAAGCTTACGTCATCCATCTTTTTATTGTATTTTTCTGTAGCCTGAGTAAGTTCTGTATCAACGAGAAAGCGTTTATTAAGTTCTTGATGAGCTTTTGGAGCGAATTCTGGATTAGCGTTGAAACATTTTACAGTTTGTAAAATGTATTCAATCATATCTTTGCAGCGAATTTTTGTAGGCCCAATTTTTTTAGCTTCGCCTTGATCTATTAGAGTTTGAACCATTTGTTTTGCTCTTTCAACAAATTTTGGATTGATATCTGTAAGATAAAAGGGATTATAGTGAAGCATATGTTTGAAAAAGTTATCCTACCGCAAATATTAGACGTTTTTTCCATTGCAACTATTTCACCAGGAGGTGGAAAAATGAATCCACGTAGATGTTCATAGGAGTCATTTAAGTCATCACGTGTTTGTTGAAGTTCACCAACTTTGACATTTCCAAGAGCATTTTCAACGTATTTTTGACCACCATCTTTATCATTCAAGTATTTTTTATGACAAAAATCACGAACAATTATGGCAAGATCCTAAAAAATTTTTAGTGCGACAATCTTACAGAATTTTATACAGTTAGAAATCTTTTTGCATACCTGGAACAGTTTACCGCTTCCGCCTAAGTTGTCAAAAATCCGTTTTCCATGATCAACAAAAGCTGCTAAATTGCTAAGCTTATCTTCTTGAAGATCAGTAAAAACATTGAAGCACATAATACTGCTGAACATGCAGGTCATGGCAAAAATTGTTGAACAAGTTTTGAATGACGAATTCTTGTCAAAGGTGCCTTGAGAATCGATCTAAAAAAGTTTTTGAGGAATAGCAATGTCCATGATCTTTTTGTTTAAAGTATAACAACAAGGGTTCGAATCCTGATACATGCAACGCGTGAAACTGCGGTTTTAACCTACATCCTGTTCACAAGGCGTATGATCCATCTATCATCAGTGGTAAAAAATAACTTACCAAAGTTACACCAACTTTTGTACCATCATTTTTCACAATTACAAATACATGATTCCATGCCCAAATCCCCATTGTTGTTGGATCTTCACCTTCTTGGAATTCAAACCCTGCTAAGCGGGTATTTTCATTTAGCTCCCATGGTTCATTCGGATGTTTTTCTATATGGCTCAAATAATCCACAAAAAAGTTTAATATGAAGCTTTTTCCTTTTCGAGCAGCTCCCGCAATGCAGAAAACAATGATAGGTAAATTTGCAACACGGGGGTCATTGTAAATTACAGAAATTACATCTTTCTTTGCTCGAAATTCATAAGTGGATGAAAATTCAATAATTTGAACAGCATGATTTTGATTGGGAAATTTGTTGTTCATGATGAAAACGAAAATGCTTTCTTATATCTGAAAAACTTTCAAAACGCTAATATATTTTTTAGATTTTTTTAATTAAAAAAGCACGTAAAAACAGTGAGCGCTAGCTTTCAAGAAAAATACACTGATTTTTTTTGACGAAAAAAGAGTAAAAAGGAAAAATATAAAGCAGCTAAAGATGCTTTTATACCCATAGTCCCAGAACAAGAAGAAGAGGAGGATCTTTCAAAAACATCTTCTTAACTTCACTGATAAAAGCATTATACTTCATTTCATGATAGAAAAAAGGAGAAGAAAAATAAAAAACATGTAATGTTAATAAAAAAAAAGCATGGAAATAATGTCGATTCATATTGTATTTTTTTTCTTGTTAATGTTTTAAAAACATTTTTTAATTAACAACTTTCTGTCCTCATTAATTGTTCAATCGCCATTTTTTAAAGCTAATATAGCCTCTAATATAATTTATATATTCAATTAACTGCGCTAATTTTCATGGATTTAAAAAAATAAAATGTTTTTGTTTTGTGTTTTCTTTCAATTCAATCACGCTGTTTACTACAAAGTCCAACGGCTGATAAAAGCATTATATTTCATTTTCTGACAAAAGAAACATCAAAATAAAATCTTGTAATGTTAATAAAAAAGTTATCATATTTTTATTGTTAAAATTTTTTATAATAAACATATGACAACAAAAAATCGCATTTATAAAACTGTTGAAGTATATTGTATTACATATCACTCTGGTTTATAAAAATGTTTAAAATAAAACTCATTTCAAAACCAGCAAAATTTGATGAGAAATCACTTGCAGTTTTAAGACGAGGGATATCATAAGCTGTATCATCTGCAGGATTTAATAGATATATGATTATAGCTAAGAAACAAGAGATGAAACGTGCTCTTGCTACAAAATTTTAATGTCCATGATTTTAAAGAGGTTTAATAGCAAGGATAACTTAAATATTTCATTAATAATACATTTATAATATTTGAAAAGTATTCATTTTGCAGAATTTTGGATATTTTATAACAAAAATAGATATGGTCTGCTATTTGTTTGCTATATCCATATTTTTATTAAATCCAGAGATCGAGGTTTCAGCAGCTGATATTTTTTCCATAAGTGTTCCTTACTAACACTATTATTTTGGCAAAAACCCGAACGTCAGCTGGAGACTAGCATATACTTGTCAACAAAATGTTGTAATTCAAACAATAGTTTTTTATTCAAACAAAAACACATAAAAATAAAAACACAAAATCAAGCAATTTCAATTTTACATAAAGTACTAAGTTCAAATCCGTGTTCAGCAACCAATTCGGCAAGTAAATAATGATAATCTTTAAGCATTTTAAAGGATTTTATTGCTAAATCACCTCCATTATCATAAACTAAATACCAGTGAATATTTGGATTTTTGATTAATTTACTTGGTGTTGATGGTTTTGGTTGTTCTGTACGCCAATAATAATCCAGTGACCAACTTTGACAGCAAATATCTTTTTGTGATTTAATAACATTAACAACGATTTCATTTTGATTTCCTTGAAGTTCACCTTTCATTTCTTTTCCATTTCTATCCACAATTCTTACTGAAAAAATGAAATACATAAAAATATAAAAGTTAACAGAATTTGCTTACCATATATTTTGCTACGTGTAAATAAAATTTTATTCAATTGATCATCAGTGAAGAGAAAAGATTTTCTTACTAAAAGAATAATATAATAAAATAGGTGAAATTTTTTTTCACATTATTTATCACGAAAGCTTAATACAATATACATGATTGAGGCACCATATTTTGCCTTAATCCTGGTCTAAGTAAGGGGTAATCAGGGACAAAATATCAGCGGCTGAATCCTCAATTTGTGGATTTGAAAAATATATGAATAAAGCTTATAAATAGGAGACGATATCTACTTTTTGTTATAAGCTATCCAAAATTCTGCATAATTAAAACTTTACAAATATTATAAATGTATTATAAATGGATTATTAATGGATGATTTAAGTTATTCTTGCTATTATATCTCTTTGAAATCATCGATAGCAAAATTTTTACATAAAATTAGTTATCGTCTGCTATTTATTAGTTATATTTATATATCTGATTTTTGGCCCACAAAAAACGACGAGTAAAAATGCAAAATATAGGGAATCTATTAAAATAATAGAGGAGAATTTTTTTAGCATTCTCCACTATTGTTTTAACAATTCTATTGAGATTTCCAATCCCAATAAATGAGAGAAGGGGATTCTGTTTGAAAATAAAAAGATGATTATAAAAAAAACACTCACCAACATATTCAATAAGAAATTGATTCCCCATTCTATCAAATTTAATCATAGATAAAATTTCAGATAATTCATTTTTCAAAGCATTTTTGTAATTCAAAAATGGATTATATCTTTGTTTTTTTGTTACTTCATTTTCTGCCCATTTATATACCTATAAATAAAATTTTTCAAACATAAAAGATAATTCATCATTAAAAAACTTACCGCTACAAACAACTCTTCTTGATGCTCTGTTTTACCACATGATTGAACAACTTTCAAAACAATATCTTTTCCAAGTTCCAAGAAATTAGACGCTTCCAAAAAGCTAATAAGATTCTTTGAAATATATTCATAACATGATTCTTCAAGTTTATTCATAGAATATTTGTTTGCAAGTTCAAGAATTTGATAAATATTTTCAGCGCATAACAATTTTATAAGATATTCTTCACAATATTTTTTGAATACTGTTAAATCATAAAATTCTGCCATATCAACCATTGAAAAAATATTTTTATTTGTAAGTGTACATTCTCCAGAATAAACAAATGTTAGCAGTTCTTTGAAATCTTCAAATGTGCTGGTTTCAATTTTTATTGGTTGATCAGGTTTTGTCCAACGATCAGAGAGCATTGCATCAAAGGTTTTTGAAATAGAAAAGAGAGTGGATTTGTTTGCGTATAATTTCTAAAAAAAATACATACAATATGAGAATTTGATTCTGCAATTGAAGCCCCGTTTTTTTCCTGGTAATGTTATGGGATAGTTAGTGACAAAATGCTGAATCCTCAATTTGTGGGTTTAATAGATATATGGATATAACTCATTTACAGCAGACGATATCTATTTTTGTTAAAAATATCCAAAATTCTGCATAATGAATACTTTTCAAATATTATAAATGTATTATTAAAGTTATCCTGGCTATTATACCTCTTTAAAATCATCGGCACCAAAATTTTATAACAAAAATATCTCTCGTCTGCTATTTATTTGCTATATTCATTTAGCTATTAAATCCACAGATTTACGATTCAGCCGCTGATATTTTGTCCCTCACTATCCCCTTCTATGACGAGTAAATAAATGACAAACCTTTCCATCAATTTCAAATACAATATCAAAATATTTATTTTCAGCATCTTGAGTATTAAAAATTTTAAATCTTTCTATTTGCATTTCATAAAGATTTCGTTCAGCATTCATTTTTAAAAAAAAATTTCTAAAGCGCAGTAACCAAATTTGAAGTAAAGAATTGAATTTAAAAAACGTTCAAAAAAGAAATTTTTTTAAACAATGATGATTTGTTTTTTTTAATTCCCAATAAATTTAAATCAACTAAAAATTTTTTTAGTCTTTTGAGGCCACTCGCTAACGAAAGATTTTTTGTACTTTTTTCAAAAGAAATGAAAAAATTAGCACAAAAGAGCTTTTCCTATGAGCAAACGATATTTTTTTTGCTTTTATTGATTATCTAAAATAATCACTTTGCAAAAATTTATTTATTATTTTTATTTATAAATAGATTTGATTTTACACTTTTATTACTTTTAGAAAATTATATATCTACTTTTATTTGCTGAAAGAAAAAAAACCAATTATAGTTCAACAACAATGTTTACTCTATCAAAACGTGATATTTTTCTTGCTACATATCGTCATCAAACATGGTTATTCCCTGATTCAATTATTTATTATATCACCAAAAATCCATCTACTCCAAAATGCTATGAAAAAATGATTCAAAGCTGCAAACATTTTTTCATCAAAAATCCTATTCTTATTGTCTCCAGCTTATCATTTGTATATGAAGATAAAAAATGGAAAACACGCGTTGACAAGAAACCTCTTGACTTAAAAAATGTTGTTTGTAAATTTTGGATTACTGATGAATTTACAGTCTTTAATGAAAAACAACATCAAGAAAATTTCTTATCTTCTATTATTTCAAGAATTTATCAAAGTGATATAAAAAGATTGTCTATTTTTCATCAAAATATTTCATTTAATACTCTCAAATTGCTTGCTTCAAAATGTGCTAAAATTTGTTTATTGTCTGTTACTGTTATGACTGAAGATGGTACTGCTGTTGCACCATTAGAAATACTTGTTGAAACTCTTCCTCAGCTTGAAGTTTTTAGAATAGTGAGTTTTTTATGCTAAGTTTTTTAAACTTAAATTTTTTATTTCAGTTGTGCAAATTTCAATCCTTTATTAACTGGTATTACATCCAATACTGTAGCAGAGATATTGAAGATTCCACATTTTACTAGGTTTTGTTTGTCTGACATTCCTGAAGCTTTTGATATTGATGCATTTTTTGATTTTATTAAGGTAAGTTACACAAAGTTTGTACAAACATCAAATTCATCGCTTTTTTTCAGAAAAACAAAAAAACAAATATTGCTCTTGAATTTTCTGATCGAATTTCAAAGAATTACCAAGCTCGTCTTCGAAAAATTGTTTATGAAATTTTTTCAACAAAAAATTGTAAATATTTACTCCCTTATATTCATTTCATAGAATCAGTTGATTTTTTCTAAAAACGTCTTTGTTTAAATTTTTTTGTTACTTTTTATGTATTATGTTTTTGCGAATACATATTGTTTTTGATATTTATAATCAAAATTTTTAATGCTAACAGTTTTAAAGATTCGTAATATTCCATTAATAACTAAAGTATGTGTTATTAATGGAATATTTATTAGATCACCAAAAATCCATCGACACCAAAATGTTACAAAAAAATGATTCAAAGTTGCAAGCATTTTTTCATTAGAAATTCTATTCTAGTTCTTGAAAAATTTGATTACAATTACTGAAATAATATAACTTATTTTAATGCTAAGAATGTGGAATGGCCATTTGAATGAGAAAATTTTAGTAGTAAATTTTAGATCACTGATGTAATTGGTATTGTTAATAATCCCAAAGAAGAATATCTTCCTTTCCTTCTTTCAATCATAGTGATATTAAAAAATTATTTCTTGAATGCCAAAGTATTTCTTTCGGAAATTTAAAAACAATTGCCTCAAATTTGTAGAAATCCAATTCCAAGGTGTTGCTGTAATCGATGAAGATGATACAATTGTTCAATTTGAAAAGGTTATTGAGATGCTTACTTGTCTTAAAAGGTTTTAGTAAGTTCTTTTGTACACTAGTCAATGAAAATAGAGTTTAATATATTCTTTTTAAGCGGGGATTATTCTTCAACTGGTATTACATCAAAGACAGCTCCTGAGCTTCTCAAAGTTTCACATTTTTCAAATCTTACTAATTTACATTTGCATCGTATTCCTGAAGATTTTGATATTGATATATTCTATGATTTCATGAAAGTAAGTTTTTTAATGTGTTTTAGTCAAATAAGTACAGTAGCTAAATTTTTTAGCAAAATACAAAAACCACTATTTCGCTTAACTTTGGATTTGAAATTTCTGAAAGATATGCAGATCGTCTTCAAACAGTTGTAAATGAAATTATTGAAACAAAAAATCATCAATATAAAGTTCCATCTATTTATTTTGTTGAAATTACTCAGGAATCTCTCGATCGTTTGTTTGAGCTTTGTCGTGTTCGCTAAATTTTTTTGTATAATTATGTAGCCTTTTTTATGTAATGTGTTTTTTGGCTGAATAGAATCTTTTCAAATATTTGAATTTTTATAATGTTTTGCTATTAATTTGCAAATTAAAGGTTTATGCGCTGTATAAAAGAAGAGTATTATTATAAAGCATTTTTTTTTAAAACGATTACAAAAAACTTATTTTAAAACACAAAGAAAAATGATATTGCAAATCTTACTTTGTTAAAACTACTTTTAAACCTTAAATAAAATAACAAAACTTAAATAAAACAGAACATCCTCCACAACGTTTCCTTCTCAATAATATCAATACTCCTAGAAACTTTGAAATACAAAAATGCTCAAAAACAAAAAAAGAATATTTTATTACATTATTAAAAATCCCAACTGCAATAATGCAAATCCTCTTAAAAATAGTTTATGACATTGTTAAAATTCGGGTTATGGATTTTAACAATGTCATGTTTATTTAAGAGAATTTGCATTTTTGCAATTGTAATTTTTAATAATGTGATAAAGCATTATCTTTTTTGTCTTTGACCATCTATAAAACTGTATTTTAAAATATCTTATAACACCTTTGTTATGAACTAATGTTGCTCTATTAGTCCAAAGTTTCTCATTCTTTTATTCTCTTAAAAACGTCCTTATTTCTAAAATTCTGTTTCTTTTAACTACTCACTAACACACTAATCACGTCACATATAGTTTTCTAGGTATACTCTTAAAAACTCCTCTAACTATAATTCTATCCATTATAACTCCTTTTTAGATTCTAATATCAGTACGATATTCATATATCGGATTCAAGAAATCTGCATCAATTGATGGAACAGCATTTGTAATCGAAACTAAATCAGCATTCATATCTTCTAGATTACAGTAATTCAAAAGTATTTCTTTTAACTTGTGAGCAACATTAATAGCACCTTCATCAGCTTCATAACATGTTGAAAATCGTTCATCGCCAGTTAAATAAAGTCCAACCTGAAAAAAAGAATCGATGTTTTAGTTTTAATTGTAATCATAATGCTTGCCTCTAAATTACCATCTTGATAAAAGCAAAATCCAACGTAAACATTTGAAAACAATGGAAAAATTGTACATGCAAGATTCAATGCAAATCTAAGCCAAATCTTTTTTGCAGTTTGTAAATCTACTTCAACCTAAAACGTAAATTTACTCTCATTCATTTTTTAAGCAAAACTAACTTGACTAAACACAAATCTATTATCGCGATGTCTCATTCTCCATTCATCCTCACTCAAAATATTTGATGCTAAGAAAACTCCATTTCCATCTTCTTTCAAATGATAAAAACGTTCAATATTTCTTGCAAGAAATTCTGCAGAATTTGTTTTAATAAATTTATCACAATAATTTTCTTTTTCCATATGTTTAAAGGAATCACCACTGAATAATCCAATCGTCCAAAATCGACTTAAATCTGCTTTATCAGGATCATGTTTAATTTTAACGAATGTAAACTTGTATGGTTTTAAAGCACCAATATAACATTGTTTTCGAAGCCATATGGACATTTTCTAAAAAACGAATTTTTCTTATTAGATAATTTAGGGTTTTATGAAACCTTGTTTCTCTAACCAACGGTTCTGTCGAGAGGTGTAAAAAATTTTCATTCTCATTTTTTTCCTTTGTTTTTTTTGTTCTTCTATTGTCTTTTTGAGCTTAATCTTAAAAAGCTAATATCTTTTTTAAAATTTATTATTTAAAAAAATGCCGTGCTGAAGTTTAGATAAGGTCCAAATAAATCGATCTATCAAATTATCACAAAAAAATATAGCGTATAAGCCGAGATCTAGGGCTGTGAAAAAGCCCGCATGAACAAAGGAAACAAGGTGCAAAGAAATTGTTATTGACACATTTCTTTTTTCTTTCACTCACCTTTCAGGGCTGCCGTGAATGGGAGTGCCTCAGTTAACTCAAGTTTTTTTATTGCTTAACACACGTGATCTCACACCGAAAACTGACCAAAAAATTGAAAACTTTTTTTAAGAATTCGAGCCATCGAATTGATCTGGCTTGTATTATCAATAAAAATTCTCTTACCTTGTTAGTAATATAAATTCCATTAACTTCTTTCTTATCAAAAGCATTATCTTCCCATAGATTCTCCAAAAATTCAATAACATCAACATTTTCCTGAAAAAATACATACAATACACTTTTTAAGGCATGCAAAAAATTTACATCAATCCGTATAGTCAATTTAAATCTATTTTGCCTGTATTCATGTCTCGGTTTAATATCATCTTTAAAAATAGCATACATATTCTCGTCTAAATCTGTCATATAAAAGTATCTAAAAAACTAATTTAAATAACATTTGTATAGAATTTTTATGTAATAACTTACTCAATCATATCAACCAAACTATAAACTCTACCAATTTTATTTACCTCATATTTATCATTATCACTATCATAATTACATTGATAAAAAAAGAGGTTGTTGGGCATCAACGGCCAAAATGTTACCGATGATGCAAATATACCCAGAAAAGGTTCTTGTCAAAAATGGAAATTTGACAGCTAAAAAAATATGTGGATTAAGAAATTCAAAGAAATGAAATTTGTTACTGAACGTTAAAAACGAAAACAAAACTCGGGATTAGAACTTTTTAAATGGCTCAAGTTTCCTAATAAAACAAGTTTTTTTATGGCATGTCCTGAAAATATGGTAGAAAAAAAGTTTTTTAACCTTTGTTTGCACGAAAAATTCAAAAGTTAAAGAAACAACAAAAATTTTTGGAACCAAAAAATACCAACGTTTTTATGCAATTTTGAAGCACAGAAAATAAAATAATTTGTTTTTCAAAAGCTAAAAATGAAGAAAGAAAGCAATGTGTTTATATTTTTTCAGATCCACAGATTTTTGCAATCAAGCCGTCAGTTGTCTCAAAAAAGCTCTATTCTAGCTTAAAAACTGCATAAAAACGTTTGTTAGTGACAGGTGATAGCGACGCAGACCAACTCAAAAAAAATGGAGCGGTAATGAATGAGATGTAATGTGATCAATGAAGGTGTTGTCAAAAAAAAATCCACCTTTATTTTTATTTTCGAAAAAAATCAAAAGCAATTAACATAAAAAATACAAATGCTTCAAAGATATACCAATCTCTTCATTATCAAAGCATTTTGCATTTCAATGAGTTATTTCTTCTCTGCCTACAGAAATTTAATTACATTGGTTTCTCAAATAAAAATTCTCTATTACATTGCCGAAATAAGCAAAAAGTTAAATTGAGATTGTTTACATTTTTTTAAAATATTTTTATAATACAGATAAAGCATACAGTAGCAATAATAACATATTTTAAACACAAAATATTAATAATATTAAAATAACATAAAAGTATTTACGCAAATTTCATCAGAAATGTCAAATAACAAAAATTTGATAAAAGTATGTGATAAAAAAGAAAATAACAAAAAAGTAAAATAAAATTAGCAATGTTACAGAAAACAAATCTTAGCGGGAAAGATAACGAATACGCGGCCCTGAAAAATAAAGTGCTAACATTTTTTTATGAGAAGAAGGAGTAATTCCAGCAAAATTAATGACTGAAGGCTTGTAATCACGGCTTTCATCTTCAATAATTTTATCAACAATTGCTTGTAGACGAGTTTTATAGCCATCAGAAAGTACAGCAGAAAATTCGAACCAGATACTTGTTCTATGATTTTCCTGTAAAATTTTGTATTATAAAAGATTCTTTTAAAAACGGCCAACCTTAATATAATCATAGAATACATCAATATCAAAAGCTTCAGGAATATTATGCAAACTAAATTTAGCAAGATTTGGAAAATGTGGAATTTCGATCAATTTTTTAACAGTTTTTGATGAAACAATTTCAGAAGCAAGATCACCAAAATAACTGTAAAAAAACTTTGAATAACAGTAAAAACGCATGACTGATAACTTACTAATAGAAGCCTTCACATTTAGATAAAGCCTGAAGAATATCTTCCAATTTCATAACAGAACCACTTTCATTCATTACATTAAGGCAGCTAAAATGAATTTTCTTACAGTCAAATGCAAGAAATTTTAAATCATTAAAATAGATATTTTGTTCATGAAGAACTAATTCTTTAACATCACTTTGATAAATTTTTGAAATAATTGGTGAAAGGATATGTGCATCAGTTGAATTATCGTTGCAAATACTAATGTCATAATCAACCCAAATTTTGCTTAAAATTTTGTTCAAATCAACATGATTTCCATTAAAACGAACATTATATCGATTATTTTCATATACAAGAGAAAGTGTTGTAACAATAAGAATAGGATTTTTGATGAAAAAATGCTTGCACGTTTGATACATTTTTTCATAGCATTTTGGTGAAGATGGATTTTTGGTGATATAATAAATCAAAGAATCAGGTAATGGGAATACTTGTTGACGATAAGTTGCAAGAAACTTATCACGTTCTGCTGGGGTAGCAGCTGTTAAATTTTCGATCTTTGAAACACATACTAATTCTAACAAGGAATCCATAACTTGTAAGCTGTAACACACGTTTATTGATTAGTACCGAAAAAATTTATCGTTTAAATATACACAAATAAAAAATTAGAAAGATGTTCAACAATTGTAATTTTAAATGATGAAATATGTAGGGCAAAAGAAAAAACTTAAAATTTTTAACAAGTATTCCTACAATTTTTTGATTTTATTAGTTTAGTTAGCACAAAGCTTTTGAGAGAGCGGTTAAATAAATTCAAATTTATTTACAAAATCAACCAAAGTAAATGACAGTGACTGTAATATATCTAGGTTCGATGCTTTGTCGACGGTCGAAGATGCAAAGATAAGAATTTATTAAACAAGCAATAGAAATAAAGCCACCAGAAAATAAGAAGAGAAAGAATAAAAACTGAACGTTTTACAAGAGAAAGAAAAGGATTAAATATGAGCTTTTTCCGGAAGCAGTTTGCAGTTCGAAAAGGAGGGGCGTTTGTAAGATAGATAAGGTGGAGCTAGCTTTGATAGCTTGTTGGTGATTTGGAATGATATCCAAGATCAAAGATGTTGATGATTCATCAACCATGCATAACATCTACCAACGTTAGAAAAGCTCGGGGGTTGGATGATTTTGTCAAGGGGCTGCCACATCGGAAAAGCATTGATAAAATAAAATAAATTTGAAATGATTAAATAAAATATGAGAAGAGAAAAGAAAAGAAAGAAAAGGAAATTGTAGAAGAAGTTAAACAATATACTGTAGAAGAATATAAATGAAATTAAATTAAGATAAAATAATATAATTGAATTGTTTAAATAAATGTTTAATTTTTAAGTTTAAGTGGTGGTCGAAAAAAAATAAAAATGATTGCTTGTGTTGAGAAAATTTGAAAAGTGGACGAAATTTCACGAGGCCAAAGTGTTAAACACCTTTCCTTTCCCGTGCTAAAATATTTTCATGCCCTTGAAGTTGTGCAGGCTTTGTTGAATGAGTTGAAGAAGATTCAGCATCGAAGCTGTTGTAATCCGCACGTGGAGTAGAGACATTTTCAGCAGCATCATATTCTGCTTCAGTAATTTGTGGTTGTTGAAGTAAACGTGATGAAAGTGAATGGTAAGAACGTTGTGGACCAGGATGGAAACATTGGTAAAAATAAGGATGTGGAAGATAAGCAGGTTGTTGATGTGGATTAGCTGGATACCAGTTTGGAATATTTGATGAATAAATGTTTGGTGAACGAGAACGAGGTCGATAAGGATTTGGACAATCAACTTTTTCATGACCTATTTCTTGGCAATTGTAGCATCTTCTTTCTTCCATTTCAACATATCGTTTTGGACGAGAACGTGGTTTGTAAGCATTTTGGCAATCCACTTTCTCATGTCCAACTTCTTGACAATTGTAACACCGTCGCGGTTTTCCATTAATTTGCAAATGTTGTGCCGCAACAGGAGCTTTTGAACTTTTTGATTTCTTGAATTCTGTTTTAGCAGCTTGATAATCTTCAATTTTTGTAGCAATTTTAATCAATTTTTCATAGTTATCTGGTTCTTCTTTTCTAACTTTTAATTGAAGTTCAGGATGAAGTCTTGCAAATAATTCACGAAAAAGATATTTTTCAATAAGTTCAGGTGGTTCACCTTGTAATGCCGAATGAACAATTTTAGATAATCTGTTGCTGAATTGATGTACATTTTCACCAATATCTTGATAGCATTTCAGTAGTTCATTTTCAGCATGTTTCTTTACCCCATCAGAAGGAAAAGTTTCTTTTAAATGAGCAACAACCTTTTCAAAATCATTTTTGTCATCATCATTCATTGCTTTGTAAGCGCTTTCTGCCTTACCATCAAGATGAAGAAGGAGAAAAGCTAATTTTTGACAGTCATTAGGAGGAAACGGTTCAGAAAGAAGAATTAATTTAAGCTTTTTAATCCAATCTGAGAATGAAACAGTAGGCGATCCGTCAAAAATTGAAATTTTTGTACGAGATTCACTTCCACTGAACATATTCATTTCTGCTGTAAAATTTCTTTTTGTAACAACCATTGAAGTATTTCCATTTTGTCCAATATTTTTATTTGCTTCAGCTGTAATAGTTTCATGTGGAATTTCCAAAAATCTTCCACGGACAATTTTAGCATTCGTTGTTGAACCATGTTTGTAGCAAGCAAGATTAATTTCAACTTTTGTATTACCCATTTGAATTGTTTTATTTGCAGCATCAATCTTAAAAGCAGGAAAGTATTCAAAAAGATCCCAGCCCAATAACATATCATAATTAATTGATTGATTTGTATCCATAACATTAATAAATACTGTATTTTGAATGCCACCAATGTGGAGTTTGACTTTGGCTTGACCAGATGTTGAAACATTATTAGTTGCAACACCAGCAAGATTAATACAATAATCATTTACCTTTTTGATTTCCAGAGGTTGTAAAAGCTTTGAAGTAATTAACGAAACACCAGCTCCGCAATCAATTAAAATAGTAATTGGTTGTCCATTAGCATAACCAGGAATAATAGCTTTTGATTTGTAAAATATTGCATCATTATTATTCAATTCTGCTGTAACTTTATCATGTAAAAGATTTGTTAAACTTTTACGAAGAGTTTTAGCATTTTCACTGACAATTTCTTCAGGCCGACTTTCTCGAAGTGTTTGAGCAGCTTGAATTCCAATTTGAGTTATTGGTTTCTTCCATTTCCGTCTTGGAACAATCCATTTTAAAAGCATGTGAATAAATTCAAAATATTTTTGATGAATGTAAAGTACCAAAGCTTTTGTAATAATTTCAGAGACAATATAAACCAGTAATAGCATTAGTTGAAGTTGAGTAAATCCAAATGCATCTTTATCAAAAATCGATTTTGAGCGAGTTACCGTAATCTTTGTCCATTTTCGATCAGTTTCAATTCCAGGATGGATTAATTCAGGCAAATCAGTATAACATAGATTAACTTCTGAATGAGCATCAATTTGACCAAGTTTTTCCGCAGGTTTTAGCAAACCTAAATCAGGGAAAGAAAATCCATAATTTTTCAAAGACCAAGTTGCCGGAAGTTCAAAATCAGATTTCAAAATATTCGTTAATTGAAAATATCCAAGTCCAAATAGTAAAATAATTAAAATCAAACCGAAGCATAGACATGTGTACCAGCAATTAATCCATTTAAGTTTTTCACTTTTATCTTTGAATTTCACTTTTGGAGATACAGTATCTTCATCAGAATCAGAGTCTTCAAGAATGCATGGATCAAGAAATTTAAATTCATTTAAATCAGTTTGAGAATCATCAAATTGTTCGCCATCAGTTGAAGATAATTTAATAAAATTGTCTTTCATAACTTTAAAATCATCTTGTATTGTTTGAAGAAGTTCAACATTTGTAAGTTCATCAAAAGTATCACCATTTTCAAGTTCATTCTTTTCCAAAATATGTTTGAGCTCTTTATCCTTTGGAGGAAAAAGATCATTCAAATTTTCTAATTTTGCTTTGGCATTTTGATCAGCTTGATCAAATTCTTCAAAACAATTAAAATGCAAACCTTTTTGATGAACAGTTTCAATTTCAGCACCAATATTTTCAGTATTTTGATAATTTTCAAGCATATTCAAGACATCTTTTAATTTAGCATTTACCTTTGAAAAAAATTTATTATCTATATTTTTCTTTTTCAATTCATCATTTGTATGATTGCAAAGTTGGAGCTTCAAATCAGCAAAATCTGTTAGCAATGGATTTGAACCATCAGCTTTAACAGATGCAAAATCTTTAATTTCAGTGTCCAAAAATTTATCATTACCACCAAATTTCTTTTGAGTTCCAGTACCATTTCTGCGCATAACAACATCTCCACCACAACGCTTCACATTACGTTGACGACCACCATAATTTCTTCGAATCCATGTTTTTGAAAACATCTTCTGCAGGAATTTGATTAATAATAGCTATTTGAAAAAATTTTTGTTTCTTCTTTTCTAGCAACTTCCTAACATCGATTGATCAGATCGAAGAGAAAGAAGAGACGAAAAACAAAACAATTCACCGACCAGCCGACGGGACTTTGCTAGAGGGGCAAAGCCACTGTCATGGGCACCAGTGTAATATATCTAGGTTCGATGCTTTGTCGACGGTCGAAGATGCAAAGATAAGAATTTATTAAACAAGCAATAGAAATAAAGCCACCAGAAAATAAGAAGAGAAAGAATAAAAACTGAACGTTTTACAAGAGAAAGAAAAGGATTAAATATGAGCTTTTTCCGGAAGCAGTTTGCAGTTCGAAAAGGAGGGGCGTTTGTAAGATAGATAAGGTGGAGCTAGCTTTGATAGCTTGTTGGTGATTTGGAATGATATCCAAGATCAAAGATGTTGATGATTCATCAACCATGCATAACAGTGACAAAACTCGCACCATCCGATTTAAAAAGCTGTAAGCAAAATTAAGTTTATTTTTAACTCAATTTTACATTACAATAAATTTGAAGGAAAAATAAAAAAAGCGTAAATCTTTAATTGCTGACAAAAACTAAAGGCGCTAAAAGTGTGCAAAAATGGAAGATCACAAATTTAAAAGCGAAGAATCGGACAGTTGGTTGTTTACAGCGATGGGTGAAATAAGGATGTTAATGTCTGTATCGAAAATTTCGAAAGAAGAAAAAAAGGATGTTTTTGTGCAAAAAAAAGAGACGATGAAGGCAAAAGAAATACACATCATGCAGACTTTTAGTTGTGCGCTTCTAAGCAAACATCTGCATATTTAAAAGGTCATGGAATGTTGCTTACCAAGTTGAAAATGAAAGAAAAGAAGTTCAATCTGTTCAATCAAAAAATGAAATGTCAATTTTTGCCGTCATAAAATTTGTGAAAAAAAAGTCAATTTTTTCTAAAACCGTAACATTTTCTCGATAACCAAATGTCTGAAAGGGAAGACTTTTACATCTTTTCACAAATCCTCGATTTATTGGTCATTAGCAACGGCATAAATAAGACTAATGTTTGGAGGATTATGATTGATAAAACTTATACTTAAATCCACTCAAGGACAATACTTGACAAAATAAAGTATTTTTTCTTTAATTTATGCAATTAAACAATATATGAAAAATTACATAAAGCAATCCTTGTCTCTGCCCGTGAATTACACATAAAAGGTGCCGAAAATGGCAAATCACTGCCAATGATTATTTCTCTTGTTCTTTGCTCAAATACCCTTTTTTAAGCACCAAAATTTGTTATAATAAATACACTATTAACAACACAATTTTAAGAAAATCAGTTTGTGTGAATCACCAAAAAAGTTTTTTCTTCATAACAACTGATGCTATAGGCAAACGTTGTGTTAACAAATGATCACTGGGATTCGTAGTCACCAATCAAAGTGCTCAAAAAATGATAAAAATGGTTAAAAGACATATATACCAACATTTTGTAAAAGAAAATTAGTTTGTGTGATTCATCAAAAAAGTTTTCTAAGAGTAATGAAAAGCTATAAAAACAAAACAAATTTTTTGCATCAAAAAAACATTTTTATTTTCTAAAAGTCAGCCAGAAATCAACAGAAACACTGCACAATAATTACAATTCCTTCAAAGATATAACAATCTTTTTTTTGGATGAGAAACTTCAAATTCACAAGTAGAATCAGTAAAACATGAATCACATAATGGCACAGAATTGATAACATTAACCATAAAAATTTCATCAGGAATACAATATTCCAAAATTGTTTGTTTTAATTTATGTGCTACTGTAAGTGCAGTATCCGCTGCAGTTCTTTTGCCATTTTCTTCTTTAAATATTTTGGGATTTCCGGTGAGGTAGATTCCAATCTGAAAATTAATCATTTATTTGAGTACTACGAAATCGAAATTTCGGAGAAAAGAAAATTGCCATTTTTTGACAGAAATAAGGGGTGAAGATTTCGACTTTAGAACCACAAAACATGTTTATAAAAATATGTAAAAAACAACTAACCTCTAAAATTCCATCATGATAAAAACAAAATGCTAAATAAATACTTGGTATAATAGGAAAAATTGATGCTGGAAGTGATAGAAATAATTTGAACAATATTGAATTTGCATTATTTAATGGTGTTTTGATCTAAAAATTCTAAAATTAGTTAACAGAAAGTAAGAGGCTAAATCTGGATTTCATTTATTTCGTCTTAATAATTGTTATGCAAGAGAATAGTTAAGCCCAAAACATCAGCTGCCAAATCCTCGATCTGTGGATTTAATAGTTATATAGATATAGCTATTAAATAGCAGGCGATATCTATTTTTGTTATAAAATATCGAAAATTCTGCATAATGTATTATTAATGGATTACTTTAAGTTATCCTTACTATTGTACCTCTTTAAAATCAGTGACATCAAAATTTTATAACAAAAACAGTTATCGTCTGCTATTTATTAGCTGCATCCATATATCTATTAAATCCACAAAGCGAGAATTCAAGAGCTGATATTTTGTCCCCAACTATCCCCTTGAAAGGCAAGTAAATGCGCAAAATAAAAAGTCTTAACTCCGGTGTCAGCTTGGCTCGTCTACGATCGAGAATTTCAACTCTAATAAGAGCTTTCAGAGATCTATTTTTCGACGCCTTCTTTCCATAAAAATATAACCCTTTCGTTAAACAATGTCAACTCACAGATGTATAAACATATCGATTATTTCCATTTGCTTTACTCCATTCATGTTGTGCCAAAATATTTGAAGTAATAAAAACACCCATTCCATCTGGGCTATCATCAGATAAATGATAAACATTTTTCATAAAACGAAATATTGTTTCTTCTGATTTTGTTGAAATACATTGTTTTAGTTCACATTTTTCACGAAGATTGAATTTTTCATGATCAACAAATCCAATTGTCCATCGCGGATCTTTTTCTTCATCAACAACAATTCGACGAATTGGTTTTAAATCAAGCTTTTCAAATACTTCAATATAACATTTTTGATTACACCAAATTGCGATTTTCTGAAAATGGAGAAAGATTATAGAGAATTCTATTTTTAAATGAAAAAGGACTAAAATAGTAGACGATATCTATTTTTGTATAAAAATTTTGACGTCGATAATTTTAAAGAAACAAAATAGCAAAGATAACTTAAATAATCCATTAATAATACATTTATAATATTTGAAAAGTATTCATCATGCAAAATTTTGGATATCTTTTTTAACAAAAATAGTTATCGTAAGCTTTTTATGAGCTAGATTCATATATCTATTAAATCCAGTGATTACTACTTAACATTGGATGCTTCATGAAAGGGAAAAAACCGATACATTTTTTCTGCATAAAATGATATCTATATGGGTCATTAATGACAATACTATTGAGATTTAAGATTATGACATGGGTGAATAATTCGCCATATAGCGCCACATTCATATTCGAACACAACAGAAAAAGGCCACTACAAAATAAATATTAAACTTACATTTCCAGAACAATAGATACCATTCACTTCAGGTTTATCAAAAAGTCTCTGCTCCCAACAGGCTCTCAGAAATCCTTCGTAATTCTTTGTTTCTTCCTAAAATGTTAAACATTAAATTTGAGAAAATAGAAGGATCACAGTCAGTTCGAACTTGAAAATCAGTGACATTCAGTAGAGCTATTTTTGTTCTATAGAAGAAACAACAAATTCTATACTAAACGTTCCTGTTTTTCATGGTGTGCCGTAAAAATCAGTCAATCACAAGGGTTCAAAAAGTTGCATATTAAACTCTCATCTGATCAGAGTAACTTACATTTTTCCATTTATAAACAAATCGAATTCTATTGATTTCATCTTCTTGAATTGGTTTACAGCCTTCTTTAAATGCTCCAAACATTTGATGGATTAATTTTATTTCTTTAAAACATCTAAAAAGTTTTTTATAGCAAAAATTTTATAGCTTATTTTCGGTTTTCAAAAAAATCAATAAATTGTTATAACTTACTTTAACATTTCATCCACAGAATTAATTTCTTTTATTTTTTCAATTTTATATTCATCATTGTAATTTGAACATTTCCAATAAAAAATTTTTGTCATCTTTAAAGAAAAAGCAATTTTTTAAATTTTAGAATTTGCCACCCATGAAGTTTAAAATGATAACTATAAAAGTAATGAAAATAAAGGTCGTACAATAAAAAAAGAATGCAACAACAACAATTGCCTTTGTCCACGTCCACGTCCTTCTTCTTTTTTTTTCTTTTTTATGTATTGAAGAACAATTCATGCATATTATTCGGCAGCCGTCGGTTATTAAAATAATAAAAACCCTCCAGCTTTCTCTTCATTAAGAAAAAAAACAAATTTATCGATTATTTTTCTTCTTTGTTTTAAGATAGATTTTTGTGTTTTAAAAAATAAGTAAAATTAGTTAACCAGTAAATAAAGATTGTACCTTAAAATTCAACTGCAGTATCAATTTTGGATAACTGGTTTCAACTTGTCGACGATTCTAATTTGATTTACGTTTAAAAAAATCATGTTGTATTTTTTCTTTTTTATTGTCGAAAAGTGTTTTTAAATCCAGTCAAATCACCATTTGTTCATGTATCTTTGAGCATTGAAAAAATTTATTAGTTTACTATATCACTCACTTTGGCTGTGGATGTTGCTTTAAAAGTTCTAAAATATTCAAATACCAAAGAATATCCAAAGTATGGAAAATGAAAGAACTGATTCAGTTTTAATGTTTTAAAATCTTGATAAAAAGCGTAACCTATTTTTGCCGTTTTTTATTTCTTTAAAGAAATCCAGTCAATCAGATCAACTCATTCATCTCTTTTTTTTTTCTTCTTGAAATCAGAAATGTGTGTGAAAAGTACATAGCTTTAAATGCATTTCAGAATCTGCTATACATAAAATAAACCGTTTTGGACAACTTCAAATTTTTACTCAAAAGTGATAAACAGAATGCATTAGATTATTTCACTTTTTTATTATTCTTTCTTTTCCATCGAATTCTGTATTTCTTGCTTATATAATGAACACTGTAAAAATATTTGTCCATTATATCATAATCTTTAATTTTGAACCTATTTTAAAAATTCTAAAAAATTCAAATATGAGTGACAACAAAAACGTGGAAAAATAAAGAATTGATTCAATGCAAATTTTTTTAGCCTTGATTAAATGCATGAACTTTTTCGCATTCTTTTTTTTAATACTGGGCACTGCCGCTTCTTAATTGCATAATTCAGTAATTTAAAAACAAGATCAAAATTTGTAAAGTATATTTTAAACAATTATGTTTACCAATAATACTGTATTTTTTGATTTTAAAAATTTATAAAAAATTCAAAGAAATAAGTGTGTAAAAAAGAAAAATGGAGAGTTTCTTTTTTTTCATCTTTTTCATTACTTCTCTCCAGATAAAATCACATAAAAAAGAGTAAACATCAAAAAATTCAATAGAAACTAATTCATCAATTTTTAACATTGCCTTATCTTGATGACTGCCAGCAACATTAAAATTTCTTTTATGTTTCCAGTTACAATTTTAATGTACTGCTCTCATTGCTGCAACTGTTGTTCGAAGGGTTGTTGTTTTTACAGTTGCCCGGGTAGAATGTGACTGAACTTTACTAATTTTTGGTGAATGTTTCTTTTGAAGTTTTGCATTAAATACAATTACAATGAATCTAAAAACAGCATATGTAATGATATTGATGTGTAGTGTTTTAAAGGAAGAGGGTTGCCTTATATATGTCTGACTGGAATGACATACTCATAGTGACAAATATTATTATTAATTCAATTATTAAGCACTGTAAAAATCTTTGTGATAGTATTTTTTTAATGTGAATACTGTTTTAAGAATTCTAAAAAATTTAAACACAAAAATATGAACAAAATGTGAAAAAATAATGAATTGTTTTGATATTTTTTAAATCTTTATTAAAAGCCATTTTTTGTAAAAAACGGACTTCACTTCGGATTTCAAAAAAACTTTTTTTCAAGTTTGAAAGCTAATTCCTTGCCTATATACCAAATCGAGGTCGTAGATCACGATTTTGAAGTCCGTTTTGGTCTCCGGTGCAGCTGCACCGAGATACAGTACCCCTTGCTCCGGAGGCTGCCAAAAATGACTAGCTTTATAAAATGCCACATATGGCATATCAACGGGTTTGTCTCAACCTACTGAGTCATAGTATAGAAGAAATAATCGTTAAAAGTTATTTTGACCTCAAGTTATTGGTCATCAAAGTTGGTGCTATGTCGTTTTTTGGCGTTTTGACCCCAATGCCAAAAAACGTGCATGGTTTTTTATTGTTTCATTGGATTCCCCATATGATTCTACATACATCTGGAAAAAAAAATTTCAAAAAGCCGGGGGGTCTGATGGTTTTTTAGCCCATTTTCTATAAAAACCTCTATCTCCAGCATCATGTTGGAGGCAGAACTCACGTTATATGCAAGATATCGGCCTAATTTGAACTGTATTATGAAATACTATGCTGTTGGAGTATTCTTGGTGATTTTGGGCATTTTTGGATATCAGAAAGCTATATGGGAGCTATATGAAATCTCTAAAATTAGCAAAATGGGTGCTTTTGGCAAATTGTCTCAAAATGACGCTTTCTGTTAAAGAATGACTGTGGAATGGCTTGAATAATTTAAAATACATACAAAATTACTATATTAAAGCATTTAATGTCATATATGGAGGATTTTTAGGTCCTGGGGATATGCGCATTTTAAGCAAATTTTAGGGTATTTCCAGTATATTACGAAATGACGTGAAATAGAAGATATCGACATTTTGAGACTTTTATTATGGAATCCAACGTATTTTTGATCATTTTAAGCAATTTTTAACCATTTGAAGTGTCACTTTAGGTTGTCTGAGTATAATCAAGTGTACAATGTGTTAACTGTGATTGTATTACAGCTCATACTTTATATAGCTCAAAACTGCTTGAAATCATCAAAAATACGTTGATTTTCATCCTAAAAGTCTCAAAATATCTATATCTGTAATTTTCCATCATTTGGTAAAATACTGAAAATACCCCAAAATTTGCTTAATCCCCAGGACCTAATAATCCTTCATATATGATCTTAAATGCTTTAATATAGTAATTTTGTATGTATTTTAAATTATTCAAGCCATTCCACAGTCATTCTTTAACAGAAAGCGTCATTTTGAGACAATTTGCCAAAAGCACCCATTTTGCTAATTTTAGAGATTTCATATAGCTCCCATATAGCTTTCTGATATCCAAAAATGCCCAAAATCACCAAGAATACTCCAACAGCATAGTATTTCATAATACAGTTCAAATTAGGCCGATATCTTGCATATAACGTGAGTTCTGCCTCCAACATGATGCTGGAGATAGAGGTTTTTATAGAAAATGGGCTAAAAAACCATCAGACCCCCCGGCTTTTTGAAATTTTTTTTTCCAGATGTATGTAGAATCATATGGGGAATCCAATGAAACAATAAAAAACCATGCACGTTTTTTGGCATTGGGGTCAAAACGCCAAAAAACGACATAGCACCAACTTTGATGACCAATAACTTGAGGTCAAAATAACTTTTAACGATTATTTCTTCTATACTATGACTCAGTAGGTTGAGACAAACCCGTTGATATGCCATATGTGGCATTTTATAAAGCTAGTCATTTTTGGCAGCCTCCGGAGCAAGGGGTACTGTATCTCGGTGCAGCTGCACCGGAGACCAAAACGGACTTCAAAATCGTGATCTACGACCTCGATTTGGTATATAGGCAAGGAATTAGCTTTCAAACTTGAAAAAAAGTTTTTTTGAAATCCGAAAAAATAGCAAAAAAGTTCGATTCTTACAAAAAATCGCTTTTAAATGCGCAATCTTCTTTTTGTCATTTTTAATGCCGACAGACAAGGTAATTTTTCATCAATTATTCCCAGGATAATTTATATGACAAAGTTGAAAGCTTTACATATTTTAACACATAATAAAGGAGATATTTGTTGTGTTTTTAAAAATTTATAAAAAATTCAAATGAAGACATAGGTGAATGACGAAAATAGAAAAAGATTTTGTAGATATCAGTTTTTTTCATCTTTTTCATTATTTTCTTCAAATTAAAATCAGATAAAACAATATCACTTATAAAAAAAAAACAAGAAACAAAATTCTCTCATGAATTTTTGAGCATCAAAATACATTTGCAGTTAATGTACTGCTCTCATTGCTGCTATTGTTGTACGCAGAGTTGTCGTTTTTACATTTGCTCGAGTAGAATGTGATTGAACTTTACTAATTTTTGGTGAATGTTTCTTTTGAAGCTTTGCATTAAAGATAATTACAATAAATCTAAAAAATGCAAAAGTAATGATATTTGTGGGAAGGGTTTTTTTCCAAGGGGAGAGAGTTCTCTTGTGCACATTTTTGTATGTCTGGAATGCCATACTCACAATGGAAAAAAATGCTATACGTGTACATTATCATTAGAAGATCTAGATGAGGTGGCATTTTCACTTGTTACAAGAAATAATATCAAAAAAAAATTTCTTCCATTACGAGTCTTCCTTGTCGACTGGATTGTTTTTTTTAATGTTTTATAAATTTTTTTGTTTTGCTTTATTTCTTAAAACCTATAGGTTATAAAAATCAAAATTTATGAAAATAAAACAAGATTTTATTAAAAATAGCAAAAAAGCTCAAGCGTTATTAATTAAAATGTCTGAACAATATCTTTTACGTTTTTGCAAAGGGCTTGAAATATGTGGTTATCATCGCTGCCAAATGTTAATTAATTTTTTTGGCAAACTTTCTCTCACTTCAAGCACGTATGTCTAATGATTGGTTTGCAATTTCATATGTTTGTGGGACGTGGATAAAAACATGAATGTTACAATTGCAGTTTGATTTTAGCACCAAATAAGCCTCATACAACTTTTTTTTGGCATACTCACAATGAGAAAAACAATGCATTGGGTGCGTATTACTGATCACTACAGTTATTAACATTAGTATTCTCGATTTTTGTGGTACTCATTGGTGTTTTTAAAAGATTTAGATGAGGTGGCAAGGCTCTTTAACTAAAAATAGAATAAATATATTTTTTTCATTCATAGGATAGTTTTTCTGAATATTTTATAAAATTTCTTTACCGTAATTTTTTCACAAAAAATAGTTTTTTATTTACAGAATATGAGAATGATAAATACAATTTTGTTAGAAAAAATGCAGTATGAACTGAATCCGTTAATTAAAATTTTTGCACAATTTCTTTTGCTCTTTTGCGAAGGGGTTAAAAAATGCATGGCACTTCTGAATAGCATACATTTTTTTAAGAAACTTTTTATTAGCTGTAATTTATGACAGCGTTGACAACACTTTATTGAAGATATTTTTCATTAATTTTGCTTCTCCTTTTAACCCCCAAAAAAGAGTAACTTACGCATCAAGCATATGACATAACTCCCAAGCGATACTTGTACATAAAAATACATGCCATTTATTTGTATTCATTGTTGAGATAATATGAAATGATGCTAACATTAGGGTGTATAATATTGATGTTAGACAGGTCTGAAAATGTTTTAATAGAAACAATCTTTAAAAACACATTTAACTAAAAACTGAAAATTTACATACTTGAATGAAAAATCTTATTTCACTTGCCGATGTAATCTGTGATTGACCTGAAAAAAATACATTTTTATAGCAAATTGTGCCATTTTTAGCAAAACTAAAAAAAACTCACCCAAAGAATTTCGACGCATTTGTATAAAACATAGAGTACAAACATCAATAAAAATAACAAAAAGCATAAATGAACAACCAAAAATAAAATCAATATAAAAAGAAATTATTCTTCCACATGGTGATGATTCAAATGTCCAAACAAGGGTATAAGAATCAAAATAAAAATCACAGCCATCTAAAAAAAGATTTGTATAATTTTGGAGAGAGTACTTTTGGGGTTTTAAGGGGCTCAAAAATTTGGCATATTTCGTTTCGAGGAAAATTTTAGATCTTGAAACAATTTTTTCAGTACTCCTAATAGTTGCAAAATTTGCATATCCTATCAAAAAAAGCACTTACCAAAAAAGTATATAATTCCATGACAGCATGCTATGGAAATTACAGCAACAACAAAATATTTTGCATTATGTTCATTAAAAATTTTTCGATAATTTATTGGACTTGAAATTGCTAATAATCGATTTATTGCTTTTAATAACTGTGCATAAAGTGTAATGAAGTAAAAGATTAAAATTGCTTGACCAAATTTTTTTCCGATGTAATCATGAGATATTTCAGTTTCACTAAAAATTGTTTATTATTTGTGTGAACAAGTAGCTGTAAAAGGTTGTGCATTCGGATTTTTTCTTGTTTATTGCTTCACCATTGACAGGCAGAGTCAAACTAAAAGCTGGCAGTACCAAAACGTCAAAACTCAGCTTATATTCAATCATTTTTTTATGTTCACGCCATTTTTGGAATAAAAAAGAATAATTATGGAAGAAAATAACATCAAAATTCTTCGATTCAGAGTTTTCAAAATGTTTGTGTCAATTCCATCAAGGCTTTTTCAACCGCTTGCAAAATAAAAGTTTAATAGCACTGCGACTTGCTCTTTAAACAAATTTTCTTGCAGAAAATAAGAAAAAAGATTTTTTGCTAGCAGTTGTCACAGCAGATCTTTTACATTATTGATGCTTGGCATTGCCTTTTTTTCTTTATTGATCGGCATTCATTAAGAACAAAAAAGCAAAAAGAGAAAAATTGTTCCATTTTCTTTTTTTCTATTTTAATCTTTTTTCGTTTTTGCATTGCCTAACACTAAAACAAATTTAGTGCCTTTGAATATTTTAATGGGTACATCATCATCGCCTAACTTATCATAAACTACATTGAATCTTTAATTGAATTTTTTTACAAAAATTATATTAAAATGAAAGGTATTTTTTTCAATATTAATTACAGAAAATGAAATAAACTTTACATGCATTTTAATGAATATTTTGCTTTTTTTCCAACAAAAAATTTAATGTTTTTTAATGTGTAACAAAAACAATCGACATGTGACTAATGATTACGTGGATCTTCTTAATTTGCTATCTAATAGTTAAAAATCAGCTTAAACCCAGCCAATTATGTTCATTTTGGAAACAGAAAAAATAGTTATGAAAGAAAATATCGAAATTCTTCGAATTCAGAGTTTTTAGAATTTTTGCATTGAGATATAGAAAAAAGTTTTGTCTTTTCTGGGACACGCCGAATCCGTTTAATGTTAGTTAAAACTTTCATTTATTGTAATCCGTAATCGAGGTGTTTAATAGCGATGCGACTTCTCTTTTAATAAATCCTATGTGAAACTACATAAAATATTTTTTGGACAAAAAAGAGATAAGTAGTGCAATTACTGATAGCTATGAAATATAACATACTTTTATCTTTTATTTTTGACGCTTTATTGGTAGAATGTCTTCTTACAATTACAACTACAAATTTTTTAAAAAACTATATATTTTACTTATTAAAAAATAAACTTGGTATTTTGAGATTAAACTACAAACAAATAAAAAGTGCAGTTTAATTATGAAAGTGCGTAGATCTCTAATATTGTCAAAATAATTTTCTCACACTTTTATTAATATCAAAAATCACTAGGAAACAAAACTGGTAGTTCGTAGAAAAAAATGACCTAATTAGACTTTTTGAAATTCTTGATACAGGTTACATTAATTTTGAACTAGAATCTGAAATTTCGTGGAAAACAAAGACTACACATTGAAAAAATGTTTTTCTCGTTTCCTCACAGTCTCCTTGACACTTCCGTCTAACTTCAGTTTAATTGTCTTAAAGCTTAAATTAAGAACTTACATAATAGCCATAGAAGTTGCCCAAAAAACAAATATCGCAAGGACACCAGCTTCACCAAGTGCATGAATAAAGCATAAATATCCAAAAGAATTATGTAATGCCGGAATTTTGTAAATTATTCTTAGGGAAAAGAAATTTGCTATTAAACCACATATTCCAATCTGAAGTTTAATTTGCATAAAGATTGATTAATGAGACAAACTGTTTTTATTCATACCACAAATATTAATGATGCAGCAGTGGGGTCACGATGCAACAATTCAAAATCTGAAAATGATATGGTAAATAAATAATATTTAATTTTCCGTAAGTAATCGTATCCCAACGATAAAGGTTATTCAATATTGTTTCTTAATTGGGTTTAAATAGGGTTCGTCTTTTAGCCGGCTAAAAACTTTTCGGCTAATTAGCAGGCTATTAGCCGGCAAATATCCAATTTTCGGATTTAGACATTTTTTCACCCAAAAATTTTTTTTCGTTGATTTTTGCTTAAATATGCTTAAAACATATTTAAAACAATAAAAAATGTATTTAATTTAATTACAAAAATTGTTTGACAAAAAATTCTCGTTTTTGAAAATCACCGAAAATTTTTCCGTCAATAAATTATCAAAAACAACCATAATTGATTACCTATCAGTTAACACAGACAAAAATTTAGTGTTTCTGACGTTTTTAACGTGTAAATTTTTCAAAACTTTTGCAAATAACAGTATTTTATCAATCGGCTAATAACGGCTAATAAAAATCCTCGTCTATTAGCCGGCTAAAATAGACGTATGAACCCTAGGTTTAAAAAATTAATTTGCGCATGCTCTAACACCTGCTGCTGTTCCCTAAATGCGATACCCCTGAGTCGACTTTATAAACATCCTAAAGAGGGTCTCATTTTTAACCCATGAAATTCATTTTAACCTCGGATCCACCGAGCACCTCATCACTCATGTTTTTTAGTGGTAGCACCGCCTGGGGCTCGAACCTGGCATTACCAGCTTGAACATCCAACGCGCCAACTACTTGACCACATGAGCTGGCTAATCTTGCAGTTTTTTATCTTTTATTTAAAACAATCTCTCATTTTTAATTTACAAAAACAAATCTATTACCTATTGATTCAAAAGACATCTTTAACACTTCCATAAATTTAGTAGTTAACTAAAAAAAGAACTCCTTTTTAGAGATAAAGATTTAATAATTACTATTAATTGCAGCAATAATTATTACTTGCAAAAGCAGCAAATAACTAATTTCGGTTTTTTTTAAAAAGATATTAAATAAAAGCTTGTATTACATGAGATAAAATAAAATTACTTAATTACATGTAAATGAATTTCAATGTTTTTTTCTAGAGCAATGAGAAATGTTTTCTTGAAATTTATTTCTGCCATATATAATGTGAAATCATCAAAAGTTTTGTATTTATGAGAAAAAACCAGTTTTTATAAATAATAAAAATTAAAAGGATGTGAAAGTGTTACATTAATTACAAAAAAAACAGAAAAAAAAGTGCCAAAAAACGATAATTAACCTGCCAGTAGACATAATACAAATGTGCATAACTACGCCATTAGAAATATTACGAAGCACAGCAAAACAGTTTCAATTTGGAAAAAATATTTTTTACATATTAAAAAGTTGATTATTTTTCAAATGAGATAACTCTTTTGGTGGAACATAATTAACAGTACATCAAACATTTTTTATTTCATATTTCTTCTTTGTAATCAACGTTTTTCCACATTCAATAGATACTGTCAAGATTTGCAAAGGTTTAATAGATTCATTTAGAGTAAAATGATTTGAAAGATTATTTTTCAAAAATTCTATACATTTGTTATTCTTGAAATAGTCACGATAGGAAATTTTAATGTAGAGGAATACATTTACATTAGTTTTCTAAAAATTTAAAAATTTTATTTGTTTTCGATAATATCAAACAGGGCTATGTAAAATCAAAACTGGACTAAAAACACGGCAGCCTTGAATAGAAAGTGAAAGAAAAAAAAGAGGGGGAAAAAAATTACTTCATACCGTGTTTTCTTAGTTCTTTTGCTCTTTTTCAAAGCCCTAGATCTCAGCTTATATGTTATCTTTTTTTGTGATAATTTGATAGATCGATTTATTAGGATCTTATCTTGACAAGCAAGGCAGGTTTTTAATTAATCGGTTTAAAAATAATGTATTAGCTTTTTAAGATTAAGCTCAAAAAGACAAAAAAAGAACAAAAGAAAAAAGTCAGAATAAAAATTTTTTTCACACTTTTCTTTTTCCATTCACTTTCCTTTTTTCTATTAGACGGGTCTGCCGTGAAAAAGATCACGTATATTAACTAAAAAGTAAGTTGTTTTCTACCACAAACATTACTCACCTTCATAAAATTTGCTAAACTTTCAACATCAAAACTATATTCACTAATCCGTAAACTGATGCACTTTACAGCGGTTAATTTATGCAAGTCATCTATCCATAAATTACGAGTATCAACATTTGTTTCATGAATATCAATATCTTCTAAATTTCTAGCTTTTTCCATAATTTCATGTAATTTCAAATTCGGAGAAAATTCTGTATCATCGCATTTGAGAACTTTCATTTTTGAAGATAAAAGTTCTAAAAAGTCATAGGATGAAAATGATGAAATTTTTAGCTCCAAATGTTGAATACGAAAAGTTCTCGTAGATATCAAAGGTGATATGAAACTCCAATAACTTCTACTTCTTTGATTTCTGTTCCATGTGTCATCACGATTTTGAATATAAAGTTTTTCAGCAACGATCAAATTGGAATCACTAAAGAGGGAAGTGCTGGAGGTTATAATTTCTTTTTTAGATTTAACTCTTAGATGCTTTAATTTGACAGAATTATAGATGGATGGAAAGGAAAAAAATAAATAATATTTTTCTTCAAATTCCAACATTTCCATAAAACGTGGCAGGAGGTCATTGTCAATATTTGGAGAAAACATTTTGGATACTAAAAATAGATTAGAAAATTTTTTACAAAAATATTTTCAGGGATTCGAACCGTGGTTCTATCTGCATGTTAGCCTGAGCTGCTAACCACTAAACTACAGCTAGCTACAACTATGAAAAAGCTTTAAATATAAAACTAAAAGATTAACATTTGGCATACTTTTTTGCTGAGCTCGTGTTTTATTTTTGAAGTGTTTCTTTTTTTGCAGCTACGGTGCAGTGATTAGTGAAGCAGGCTAAGGTGCAGCTGGAGTCAGAATTCGAATTCTTGTAATCTTTTTTAGCAAAATTTTATAACCATTAAAAAATCATGATTTCAAAACACGAAATTAATGTATTGCTGTTTTAAGAATGCACTTACCTTGATCCTCGCATTTCCCAGTTTGATGAATCGAAAAACAAATATAACATTTTCGATTAAGTAAGCATTGATAACACGTAGGTCGCACAACATTTGCTTCTAAATAATTTACACAATCACAGCCACAATTTATTAAATTAAAACCAGGTACAGTACTCCCAAAATTGATAGGATTATAGCTGCTGTAGAAGCTGGGAAAATAAGACATTTTTTATGCACAAAAATGAAAAGACAAATGGAGATTTTTGAAAAAAAAAGAGGAAAAACTAACAAATTTTCCCAAGAAAATTAAAAATCAATGTTTTAGTTTAGGCATAATTGGCTCAGTGGTTCTTCTCATTGTTGTCTGTTATTCGTCTTTTTTAAACCTTTAATGCCATTTTGCTAATAGTAGATGTTGCATTTTTTTATGTGCAGTTTTTGTGTTGTATCTGCAAAGGTTTTGCAAAAGATTTATTCAACGTAGACAATTGTTAATGGATTTTTAATGTAAAAAAATAAAACGCGGCTATTAAATGTATTTAAAAATATTACTATTTAAACATTTTTTAAAGAAAAACTATTGTCAAATAAAAAAATGATGAAAGTATTCTGTCTTATTCTCGTCTTTTTCAGCGTAGTTTTTACAGCAAAAGCTGATGTAAGTTATTTAAAAAAAACTCTCCAATCAGAGAAAATTCCCTATAATGATCACACCGGTTCATAATTTTCATTGTTTATTTTCAGTTCACCTTTGAGTGTAGTGATAAAAATCGTTGCACTGCACCGTTGGGATGCTCTTTACAACGTAATGGCATTTCTTTTTCACAATGGAAATATGTATGTGAAAATAGAAACATGAAATGTGAATATCATTATAATTGTCCAAAAGGATATGAATGTATTTTTTCATCATTCAATTCTGGAACATGTCAAATTGTTTGATTATATTTGATGAATAAAATTTGCATAATAAATGTTACTGATTTTGAGAAAGCTTTATGTTACAGTCAAACTCAATTTTACGTTCTTCCGACCGTGAAAATTTGTGGTATAAAAAATCATCAAACAACTAACAGTTGTAAAAAAATAAACTTTTAACCAATTCTGAGCTACGGAATCTGGCATTGTGGTGGTTGTAACAATCATGTAATGTACTATTAAACCTGTAAAAAATTTATGCTTATAACTTTTGCAGACAAAAATTTGCATATGAAACTTACCGTCACTGTACTCCTTCGATGTACTACAGCAGTAGTCTTTGTTGTTATTATCAATGGCTTTGTCCCTTTAATTAAACACTTTAACCCATAAAATTTCAACACATCATTTCTCAAATTTGTACAAACAAAAAATAGCACAAAAATATTTGAATAATGTACAAATACGAGTGCCAAAAGTGCAATTGAAATTCCAGTAAGTTCCTCAACATTGCTAGAAATAAAATTAGCCGTCATAAAAATATAAAAAATTATTTGAAAAAATATTGTTAAAAATGTTTGAAGAATTAGACGATTTTCAACAGCTGTTTTTGAAGATGAAATATTTTGGCATCGAATTTTAATAACTGCAGCAATAATAGAAATTAATGTTAAAACGCTTAATGGTAAACATGTAGCTAAAAGCCATAGAAAAAAGTTGGCTGCAAATGATTGGCATTCTTCATCGTAGATGTGAATAATGCAATATGGGTTTGAGAAAGCATGTCCAAAAATTATAAATGGAAATATAAGGACAAGAATTGTGATGTAAATATTTTTTCCAGACCAAATCTGAAACACTGTTTTTTTATATAATTTTTATTACCACACTAGTAAATAAGGAATAATTTTATAATTTTTATAATGGCTATAACAATAACGCAAAAGAAATCAGAGAGCAGAATTTGTTTTTACAAAAATTAGGAATTGGTGTTTACAACAAACAGAGCGTCATCGTGTCCATTAGTAATAGTAATTTTCGGCATCATAGCAGACCCGTCTAATAGAAAAAAGGAAAGTAAAAGGAAAAAAATAGGTGTGAAAAAATTTTTATTCTCACTTTTTCCCTTTGTTCTTTTTTTCCAAAGAATCATTTTTTCATTCTTCTTCTTTCCTTTGTTCTTTTTTTGTTCTTCTATTGTCTTTTTGAGCTTAATCTTTAAAAGCTAATATTTATTTTTAAAATTAATTAATTAAAAAATGCCGAGTTAAGGTTTAAATAAGGTCCAAATAAATCGATCTATCAAATAATCATAAAAAAAGATAACATATAAGCCGAGATCTAGGGCTATGAAAAAGCCCAAAAGAACAAAGAAAACAAAGTGCGAAGAAATTTCTATTCACACCTCTCTTTTTTCTTTCACTTTCCTTTCAAGGCTGCCTTGAAAAACGTGAAATCGAAATTCTAGTTTTTCAGGATATCGAAATTTTGACATTTAATCAATAAAAATTTTGTAATTTCTATTGAACATTTTTACCTATGGTTACAATAATATATGCAAATTCTATCTTTACCCTTTCATGCTTTAATGGAAATGCTAAAGCAGTACACCGAAATAATCCAATAATTAAATTCCAAAAACCAAGAAAAAATAAATAATACACATCATTTGCATATGGGATATATTGAATTGGTTTATAGAAGTCTGCTAAAATATCACTTAAAAACCACCAAAAATACCACCATGATGATACAGCATATCCAGTATTAAGCAGAATGTAATATACAGAAGTATAAGCAGAATTACGTTTAATTAATTGTTGATATGTAAAAAATATTACTAACAAAAATTCAAAAATTGCTGATATATTTCCAAATATTGCCATATATGTGTATAGAGGAGAACTATTTAGACTCATATTTTAGAGAAGGGAATAAAATTGATTAAAAGTATACTGTAGATGGAATAATTAGAAGATAAGTTGTAACAAAGAGTGTATAAGATTACAGTATTCTAATTAATGTAAAATACATTTGACAAATGAATATTGTAGAAATAATTAAATAAGTGAATGTCAAAGTAAATAATGGTGTTTTTCTGTAAAATGAAAAAAGAGTTATAAATTAATACATTTTAGGAACAGCTGCACTTGTTAAAGCATGCTTTCTGTATTTCAAAAACAGATTTATTTACGCAAAAAAAAGACAAAGATTAAAATAACATTTTTCTAATTTTTTAGATGTTGATAAAAACAAGGGCGTATTTTGATGTATGACTATTTATAAAAATTTTATTGCCTGAGTATTTCAAAAATTTTAAAAGCATTTGATAATTATCAGTTTTTAGCAGCTGCCTTATGCTTCAGTGCTTTTTAAAACATGTTATTACTTTAAGCTTCATTGATAATTATTATTATCTTCTTCAGTGTGGATAATTGCCTTGTAGCCGTCAAAGATTACGTATAGCTGCAATTGTAACAGTAATCAAAATGGCACTGGAGCTTTCACCTTTTGTCAATTTGCTCATCTAACTAAAGGATAACTAGAAGCTAAATCTCCTCCTTCTGCATGTAATAGGAAAGTGAAAATAACTGGAAAGAAATTGTTCAAAAACACTGTGAAAGAATAAAATTTTTCAATGAAAAAACTTTATTTATCGATCTAAAATAAAAACTTATTTTTTCCACTGACCTCTGAAAGCAGACAAACAGAAGCACATGGTATTCTTTTATAGCATTGCCTTGACTAAAAAAATTTCTCTACCCACAATGAAGTTTTTCTATCGTTGTAGTTGTAGGATTAAAAAGCTCTTAATTTTTTGGTCTACAATTTTTTTTGTTAAAAATAAAGAAAGTTGTATTATTACGAAGTTGTCATCAGCTTGTCGCCATTCCATTAATGACGAATTCTGCTTCTTCATTTGCTCATTTTTGTGCCACATATGTGTGTAATCAACCATGGCCATTACCAGATTCTATTATCTACCATATCACTAAAAATCCATCTTCACCAAAATGCTATGAAAAAATGATTCAAAGCTGCAAGCACTTTTTCATTAAAAATCCGGTTCTTGTAGTAAAACGTTTTACTTTTGCGTATCGCAAAGATACTGAATATGCCTGGTTTAATGAGAATTCAATTAATTTTGAAAATGTAACATCTAGGGTTTGGGTAACCAATAAACTTACAATTAGAAACCATAATCCAGTTAAATCAAATATCCTTTCTTCAATTATTCCATTTATTTATCAAAGTGATATTAAAGTGTTAGTTTTATATAATCAAATTTTTGATATAACACATCTGAAGTTTATTGCTTCAAAATGTATTAAAATATTTTTTGATAGCGCTACTCTAATGAATAAAAATGGTATTGTTATTCCATTGCAGCAATTTGTTGAAGGCAGATTTGATATTTCACCACAAAATGCTACAGGTTCACTTCATATTCCATGTTTGCCTAATCTTAAGAATTTAAGTTTATCTGAAATTCCCGAAACTTTTGATATTGAGAGATTTTATGATTTCATCAAAGTAAGTTTTTCATTAGAACTATTATTTATCGGCAAAACAGAGCAATTTATCTTCAGAAAAATAATATCAAAACAAAAATTTCTCTTAGCTTTCGTCTTAATATTTCTAATGCCTATAAAATTCGTCTTCAAGCAATCGTTGATAAAATTGTCACAGAAAAGAATCACACTTATAAGCCTCCATATATATGTTTTAGTGGTTTTGAACAATATTCTGAACAAAACTTATGGAATTTATATTCCCAAAATTAAATCATTGTTTTGTTTATTATTGTTTGTGCTTTTGTTTGTTTTCTTATATTCTTTCATTGCATACATATACTGTTTTATTTATAAAAGTTACATAAGTTAAACACAATTTTATTTTTGATTTGCGATAGATAATAAATTAGGAAGCATAGAAAGTGAGCTGTAAACCTTATTTAATAAGGTAATAAAAAGAAATCATAAAAAAAATCTCTATAAGAGCTATTATTAACCAAATTTAAACAAATCAGAAGAAACAAATCAGATATATAAATCGCCTACTACTTTACCATATTTCAAGTAGCTATTAAATCACAACGATGAATTTTTGCCTGAATGCTTTCCTATAGTAGGCGTGGCCATGATATATGATCTTCCATCATCTTCAGTTGTCAACGGTTTATCTTGAAGCGCTCGGTTGCCTTCGTAAAGAAAGGGTTAAATGCTTTTGAATTTTAAAAAAATGGCGAAATCAAAATAATATACTATTTTTTTGCAGACTGAATACATAAAGTACATCTAATCGTAAAAAATAGAATTAATAGTTACTTAAATGCTGAAAAAGCACATTTCCTTTAATACATACCTATTAAAAAAAATAAAAAAAAGTTTTATTGTAAACACATTTAATAATAATGTTTAATTTTGTACACTGAAAAATACATTTAAATTTAATACAAGTGCATTTTCTAAGAAAACGGCGTGTTTAAATTTTAATAAGTGCTAATTTTTGTGGATGACCATATACAAAGTGTGCAAAAAACGTTTTAAGTTCTTTTCTATTCCGCCTCTTTTTTAATGTTTTTTTTAAAACTTTCTAAGTACAGTCATTCATTTCAATATATTAAGTTGTTACATAAGAGTTTTTTAGTTAGAAAAGCTTAGTCCCCTTTATTGTAAAACAAATTGCAATGTCGGCCTTATACGATGAAGTCTTAGCTAATTTAACATGGTATGAACTCAATTCTGACTACAATAATCCGATATATCAATATATCAGTAAGCTGCAAACAGAATTATATGCTAAAATAATAGTAACAAATTATACAAATCAAGATGGCTTTGTTTTATATGCTAGAAGTAAAATTCCTCGATTTGGAACATATCAATGTTCAACCCCAGAAAAAGAAGCATATTGGGATTCCGCATTTTCGTGCTTTCTTTTTCAATTTCCATTTTTTCTTGAAAAATTTCAAATTGGCTTTATTGGATTAGCTCTTGTAATTCCAATTATGCTAATTTCAATTTTTGGTGGAATAAAAGATTCATATCGATGGTTTATTCTGAATCAAGCAATTTGGGATTTATTTCTTTGTTATGATTTTATTTGTTCAAAACCAACTTTACTTGGATGGTCAAAAAGTTATTACCTTCAAAATACATGCTTTTATTCGAAGCCGGTAAGTAGTGCTGAAAATGGCTCAATTATTTTTGTAATAGCAGAAGGGTTTCCTTTATTTTTACGAAATGCTTCATTTATTCCAATTTTTCATTTGGCACTTTCACGTTTTATTTGTATGTATTTTCCAAGATTTTATAAAAGCTTTACAAAAAATGGTTATAAAATTCTAATTTTTATTGTTGTATTTAATATAATTTGTGTTGCAATATTTTGTGTTTCTCAAACATCAATCACAATTGCAACCGATTTATTGTATAAAGAAAATGAAGAAAAATGTATGCCAATGTGTTCTTCCGGTAATATGACATATTGTCATCAAAATATTCCAGAGTATTTTCGATGTCGAAATCGAATAACTAATGATTTTTATTCTGAAATAACAAATCAACAAAAATTAGCTAAAACTTTCAAATATATATCATTTTTAATTTCTCCAATAATGTTCCTGTTATCGATTATTTGTGCCGGGTTTCTGTTTTATAAGATTGCATCACAACTTAAATTTCAATTTAAAAATAATCGCGATTCTTTTAAACAAACAATTAAAATTTCATCGGTTGTTGGATTTCAATGTTTGACAATGTCAGTGATATTTGTAATAACAGGAATACAAAAATTTATACAAATTAAATCTGCAATTGTTGGCACATTAATAATTTACAATGATTTACCTCCATGGCTGCTACTATTGCAATATATCACCACAACAACTTCGATAAATATGATTCGAATTATTTTGGATTCTTGTATTATTCTTGTAGTTTTAACTGGATATTCAAAATGTGTTGTTTTAATTTTTAAATTTGCATATTTATGTATGTTCAATCCAAAAAAAGCTTACAAGAAATTTAAATCAAAATTAAAAAACAGTGACAGCGTAACAGTAATTTCAGCTTTAAGAAAATAAATTTTGAAATATGTTTTTTCTTTTTTCTTATTTTATTTCATTAATAAATGTATTACCTAGATTATGTGATAAATAAAAATGTTTCATAGAATTCTTTATTTTAAATGAAGGAAAACTGAATTTACAAAACATGGTCATCAGTTTGTCAGCTAATGAATGCAATTCAATGACTATCGCTTTTTTCACTCTTGTATAATGAACACAAAAAAAATTAGATATACTATACCTTTGCCGAAAATATGATATTTAACACTTTTTATGTATCTGCAAGAAATACCGTGCAATAGTGACCTATTAAATGTCACAGTTGCAAACTTTTTTTTACCTTTTAAATTAAAATTGCATAAAGCAGCCGCAATATGCTTGTACATTCAAAAAACAATATTATAAAATATTTTTAAATTCATATTCACCCTCTTATTAGAGCAGTTTTATAGTTTTTTTCATTAATTTTCAAAAAATTGAAAAATTGTTTTTTTAAACAAAGAAATTTAAATGTTTTCAACGACGAATGACAATCTGTTCCAAACTTTTTTCTTTTATCAACTTCTAATCAGATATAATCCTCTTATATTTTGTGAGATGAGTAAACATTTTGTTTTTAAAGTTTATTGCAACAAAATGTATCAGAATATTATTATTTGATGACGTTACTGTAGTACATAAAAATGGTATTGCTATTCTATTACAGCAATTTGTAGAAGTAGAAGCTATTCATGGTATTACACCACAACGTAATTCAGATTCACGTCAAATTTCTTTTTTACGTAATCTAAAAAAATTGAGTTTATCTGAAATTCCTGAAACTTTTGATCTTGGATTATTTTATAATTTCATTAAAGTAAGTTTTTCTTCAAAACTATTATTTATCGACGAATCCCCGATTTGTTAAATTTTTAGAAAAATAATATCAAAACGAAAATTTCTCTTGGTTTTTGTCTTAACATTTCCATGTCGAACATGAAAAGCTTGCAGACAAAGAATGTAGAAGTAGTGGTGACTGCCCAGGATCATAGACTCGTTTATTTACAGAGCCTTATCATCATGGTTACGTTGGCATATGCATCTAAAAATACACCGTGAAATCGTAAAAATAATATCTTTTTTCAAATGTAATTGTTCTTTTGTCAACTTTTTAAAAGTATAAACACAAAAATAAATGTTATAAGTTATAAATTTTCCAGTAAAATTAAAAGCAATATAAAAGGTACTACGCAGTTTAAGCCGAAGACATTTACGCCGCGACATTTAAGCCGCGACATTTAAGCCGAAGACATTCAAGCCGACGACATTTAAGCCGATAAAACGACATTTACGCCGATAAAATGACATGTGCGTCGGAAAGTAAAAAAATTCAAATTAAACGTATTCGGAAGTGTTTCCAATTTCTCAGCTGAATTTCATACCTTACTCTAGTGTACATGTCACTGCGCTCAGCCTTATATCATATATGGACCCCAAGCCAAGCATGGGCTCGCGAGGCCGAAGGCCGAGCGTTAGGCTTAGTCTTAGGCCTTAGGTCTCAGGTCTTAGGGCGAGGCCGAAGGCCGAGCCTCTTAGGCGTACCCCATTTAGTGTAGCCGTCACTCCATTTAGTATAGGCGTCACCCCATTTAGTATAGGTGCCACCCCGTTTAGTATAGGTGTCACCTCATTTAGTGAAGCTATCACATTACTTAGTATCCCTCGGCGTGACTGTCGTTTAATCGGCTGAATAGTCAAAAACCAACATGTTTTTTCTTATTGCATGGTCTTTGAAATCGGCGTAAATGTCGTTTTCTCGGCTTACATGTCGTCGGCTTAAATGTCGTCGGCTTAAAAATCGTCGGCGTAAATGTCGTCGGCGTAAATGTCTTCGGCTTAAAAGTCGCGGCTTAAATGTCGCGGCGTAAATGTCGTCGGCTTAAATGTCGGGGAGCCATATAAAATTGTTTACTTTAATAAAAATCAATAGTCATGACGTTACTATTTATTTAATAAAATTTTTCAATAATAAACAATAAAATTAAAACAGTAATAATAAAATAAAGTTATCGCCAGAAACATCGAAAGAATAAGAATCACTATTTTCAGAAAGATACAAGAGATATTTGTTTTACTTTTAAAATAAACTCACAATCAAAACGCAAAAAAAACAAGTGAAAATTATTAAAAGCAATGAAAACAAATTAACGAAAGTTTAAAAAAAACTACATAAAATGGAAGACTTTTAATAAATCTACCTGGTAATACAATGTTCAAATCATAGCTCATTTCACATGTTAGAAGCGATTATCACATTTTAAGAAAACAAAAAAGACAAAAAAGATCAAAGACAACAAAGTTTAGAAAGCTAGTATTCCTCAACGCTTTTGCTTTTTGTATCTATAAAATTAAAGAATATGAGAAAACTTTTGGATGGAATCTTGGTCTTTAATGTTCTGTCAAAGTTATAATATTTCTCTTACATGTGTCTAAAATAATTTATTTCAATCAAATTTAAAGGAAAATTGAATGTAAACAATTAAAACGAATATTATCAAAACAGAATTTATGGTGCTTGATTAATTTGAAGAGATGTTTCAACAAAAACTTTCCATTCATCATTATTTCTTTGGATGTAGGCATCATTCAAAAATGTGACATTCGTTAGATCATAGCTCTCAGTTCTTAAATTGTTTTCGTAAACAGCTGCATTTGGACAGTGAAAGAGAATCATAACTGTTTTATTAAATTTTTGACGAACCGCAGCGATTATTTCTTTTAATCGATCGACAGGGGCAGTGTCAATATTGAAAATAATCATTACCTTATCTGGAACAGGAGTTTTTGGCAAATTTTTAATAGTATTCACCAGTTTCTTCATTTCAATTGGATGACACTTTATATCTTGGCAGAACTGAACACCGCCAGGAAAAGTGCTGTCTGTAAAAAGCATAAATACTTTCTTCTTTTCTTTTCTTAATTGCGTTTTACCCAACATTCTAAAAGTTGTAACAAACTTCTTTTGACTATGTTCTTCTAAAATTGTACCACCCATAAATACCTTATCTTGGTAATTTTCTAAAAGCTTTAAGCCATCTTGTGTTTTTAAAAAGCGTTCAGGTTTTGGACATCTTTCAATGAAATCGTTCATTTTTGAATAGTAGACATCTAATTTTTTGAATTCACTTTCATCACCATGTTTGTACCAATGATGTAAGCCTTTAAGATTATTGTAAAAAATCAATTTCTTTTGCGATGCAAATTGTTCTTGGCACTGACTTACACGTTTTAATTCGTCCTTGAACACAGCTATCATTCGATGAAATTCTTCATTGTCTAAAGATGGCAACGTTGTGGGCTTAGCTCCTTTGCGCATTTCATCGTTTATAACTGTTTTTCCACTGCAATATTCTTTTATACACTCTAAAAGGGATTGTAAGTCAAAGAGATTTCCGCATTTAAATTCATCATCTGGTCCAGCGCTCATAGCAAGAGCCATGAAAAACATTTCTTTATCATATTTGAATTTATACTTAAAGTTTAGATTTGGCATAGTCTTCATCTCATCTTTATTTTTATCCAGTATAAAATCAAATGCAATTCCGCCCGTAAATAAATATTCTCCTTTAATAATAAGCTTTTCCACACGATAAAAGCTTTCTTCCGGGGTATTAATGAATTCATCTAAAGCTAACCCTTGATTTTCTATAAATTGCATCACAAGCTTTGCAGTTTCTTGAAGAACAAATTTCCTTAGTGGCAGAAATTCGACGCGCTCCGTTTTTTGTACTTCCCATAAATTTGCTCTATCTGCATCACCAACTTGTTGTGTTTTACTCAAATCTTCAAGAAATTTTAAACTCCTTTCTTCTTCTGTACAGTTGCTGTATGACTTTAGTGCAGAAATAAAAGCATCAATATTTTGTAAATGAAAAAATGATGCAGGATGAATGAATACGCAATCATTGAAATTAAACTGCCTTTTTTCAGCATAATATTTAATTGAAACAGTACTATCAATCTCTTGGATAAAATTACAGAAGGTATGGCAAAAATCATAAAAATTTTCATCAGGAGACTTTAATATTGATGTAACGACGCAATCTATCCAACGTCCGTACTGAAATCGGTATTGTTTTTCACCAAATATTTCATTTAAAATTTTACTCATGTTTATTATTTTATCTTCATCGTGCAAAAATCGATGGGGATGAATCCATAGGTTTCCGTTAAGCAGCAATGTACCATTTGGCTCGACACTATTGTACTTTGACAAAGCATCAGCTTTGTACTTTGCAGAATATATGTCACGATAAGAGATTACTTTTTGAAGAGCTATTCTTCTTTCTTTACTTTTTCCATTTATGACTTCTTCTTCACAAATTAAAGGGATATGATGATTCAAAAAATGTGTTAAATCTTTTACCTTTTTAAATTCTTGAATATTCAGAAGGTGAGATATAGTTATCATGAAACATTCTTCGATACACAAATATCCATTCAAAGTAAAATTCCAATCAAGCTTTAAATGTTTCAATTGTGTTAGAGCATTATATGTTGATCTGAATGTATCTTCTGGGTCTTTTATCCACATATCATACAAATCAATTGGAAATGCTAAAAAATTTTCATTTTCCAAAATTTTGTTTGCTTCACTAACCTTCATGACAGGGTTTAATTCTTTGACTAATCTTTTTGCAAGATTTTGTTTTTCTAAATTATAAATGCTTTTCATCGTAACTTTGTCTGAATTTGGCATTGCGGCATCGTAAACCCGTGCCAACTTCAAAGCTTCAGATGCAAGAAAAATTGGGCATTTGTTGATGTGAAACCAAATAAAATCACCTAGTTGTATATATCTCTTTGAACTAAGTCTTAATGTAGCTTTACCTGAAAGAAATTTACCCAACAACTTAAAATTTATCGCATAATCATAATTTTTTACAGTTAACTCAGACAGCTTTAGCTGGTCTCCTAATTGTCCATGTGAAAACAGAAAAACATTTTTAAATGTCATATTTCCAATAAGTATTAAGGAAGAACAAATTGTTTTTATAATGGAAAGGTTATTGCATTGTAGTAATCGATTTAATGTGATAAAAAATGTATCCCCAACAATAAAGTCTCCAGTAGCCTCGTCTATACTTAAACCATATTCTTCGTTATGCATTATTTCTAATTTATCAAGAAGTTTTTTTGGATTTTCCATAATCCAATTTTGAGGAAGGATTTTTAAGCATTGATAAGACATTAGTTCGTCATCAGAAAAGAATTTAAGAATTGGTTGCAGTAATTTAACAATTTTTAAATATGTATGTTCATGTGTATCAATTAAGGAGAATGATTTGGATAAATTTTGTGGCTTTGTTTTTTCTTTCTTTTCATCGCTGATGCTTAGCCAATGATTTGATAAAAAGTTATCTCTATATCCATTCAAATATTTTGTTAACTTCAACAAGTTATGCAAATCACTCAATGAAATGTGCTCAATTAGTAATGGATTTATTCTTAAACCATAATTTAATATGATATATGAGTCATAAGTTGTTACCATTGTAAAAGCCGAATTTGCTTCAATTTTTACCAAGGCTTTCTTTAAAATTTTGTAACTTTTCTGCGTTGGTTCCGAAGCATCAATGTTAAACTGGAAAAATTTTTCATCACGAAAAACTAAAATATTTTTGATAATGAGATGCCTGCATGAAAATCGGAATTGTGATGAAAATTCTTCAAAACAATGCAATCCTTCAAAAACAGTTGATAAATTAACATCCGGAAAAATTTTAACAGCTATCTCTAATAAATTGTTGAAATCAAATTTATCGCCTTCTTTGATTCTAAAAAGTATTTTTTGTTCCCTCAGGTTTTTGCAATCACTCAAAAACTTTTCTCTGTTTTTAATGACTAAAATTCCATAAGGTAGGGCGAAAAAATTTTTGGATTGAAAGAATTTGTTATTCAAGCGTTGAAGCTGCGGGAAAAGACATTTAACAATATTGATAAGCAAATCTTTATCGTTAAAAGCTGTTTTTTCAATGAGATAATCTACAAAATCTGCAGCACATGCATAAATGCTGCAATATCTTAAGCTTTTGTCAATGTACATTTTTTGTTTCAACAATGCCATTGGTGTCTTTTTTGAAACAAATTCATCCGGATTTTTTTCTTTCAATTTTTGAAGTTGAATAATGGTTTTTAAAAATAATTTTCTGTTTTTGATAAGCAAAAAAACGGTTGGACGAATTTTTAAGAGATTGTTGAAACAGATATATCCCTTTTTCGTAATTCGATAAAGAATGTCTTCCATGTTTTTCTACGGCAATTTCTTCGAAAAATTTCAACAAATCTACTTCAGAGAAATAAAAATTATCCACTACTTCACGAGAATTATGCTCCAATAAATTATGGTTTGATAAATGTAATACTTTGCCTAGTAGCGTTAAAGATATGCCATCGCTTTTCTCCAAATGTTTTATGTATTTAGAAATAACTGAAAACGTTTCTTGAGGATATTTATTTTTAGCAAAAATATTTTGAAGTGGTATTGCATGACATAACGAAGAAAAAGCTTGCTGCAGCATCATTAGAAAACTACTTATTACTGTTTTTTCTTTAGCTGTAAGTTCATTAAAATTTCTTGCGATTGCTAAAACCCATTTTTCTCTACCATTAAGTTTAAGCTTATAGAAAGTCATGAAGTCCACTGAATTAATGCATTCACAACTCTGTTGACACAATGGAGTATTTTCAATGTCTACTGTACCATGAATCTCAAAATTTTCGTCTACAAGAATAGCACTGTTGAACTCAACATGACTATCAGAATCATAAAACCATAAATTAGTATCTTTTATAAAAATCTTTGAGTTAAAATGCTTTTTCAACATATCCAGTGCTTGTTTCAGACGGTTTACATCTGTAAGTCTTATTAATGTTAAATAATTAATATTTAAATAAGCAGAAAGACAGCAGCTTTCGTTCGACAAATGTGTAATCTTAAAATCATCAGGAAAAAAAGCTTGTTTTATATTCTGAATAATTTCAATCATTTCTGTCGGCAAACATTTCCGTATAATTCCAGCTGGTATAATTTCTAAATAACTCTTTAATAAAAAATCATTGTTAACACCAGAGATAAAAGGAAAAAACACCTTTGAAATTTTAATATAGTCATCCAAATATTTGTTAACATGTAAAAACGAATAATTGCTAAGGACATGAAAAGAAGCGTCATCCGCTAAGCTTTGCATTCGTGCACAAGTTGGCGAAATTGAAAAGCAATTAAAGTATTTGGCTGCCATTTCAACAACATTTATATTTTTGTCCAAAAGAAAATTTAGGACGCAAGATTCCATTTTTAAGCATCTATTAAAAGCAAATAAATGATTGTCCGCAATTTGGATTCGAAATTCTTTAAAGTTTTCAGGTATCACAAGCTTCGATAGTTTCTCGAACAAAGTTAAAGTGTCAAGACATGGGGGACAATTTAAAATAATGAACTTATTTTTTACAATAGAAATATGAAGACCAGTGCGTTGTTTAATATCAAGTAGAATATCAAATAATTCAAATAACAGATTTGGATCATATAATCCAAGCAAATGCTCATTTTGAATTACAATCATGTCATTGACCATAAATGTTTTTTCATCTGGATTTCTTACAAATTTTAAGCAATTTACTTCATTTTTTGGATTTTGATCATTTTGTTGAATAGTAAAAAAATCGTAATTTTCGTTTTCATTTTCTGGTTTAAAGAATAAATTGCTGCTTCTGCATCGTTTTATCAAATATTCACAAAGAAGATGATGGCAACGAGCATAATTATGGAGTACTATTTTCTTACTCATTATAGCTAATGCGTTCTGCAAAAAAATGAAACGAAAATAAAAAGCACTAAAAACGAATTCCTCACATTTGCTCTTCTGTAACAAAACTGTTGAAATTATGTTGTTAATAAAATATTCATTTGACCATCTACTAGAAACAGCAAACTTAAACAGCATTAAATTGCAATCCAGAAAACAAAATACGAAAGAAGATTCATTAAAAGTATTTTGCAATGACTCGTCCAACAATAGTTTACTAAAAATTTAAAATATTTAGTTAGAAAACACAACAAATTTTGGCACGATGGGATTTTTAAAAAAACGACACTGCAATTCGTTTTCAAATTTATTAGCCACATTTGCACAACGACACAAATAACTTCAACTAATGGAATGTCTTCCGCTTTTAAAACAAGACAAATATGCTGCAAAGGACGACATAAAAAAAGGTGCAGCTACTTCATTTACTTGCTTTTCATCTTTTTTTTTCTGATAAAAGATGAAAAAATAGCGATACATACAAGACAATCAATGCAGTAGCTTTCACAAAAATGGTACATTAGCAGCATGTCAATCAATAAAATAAAAAGTCAATTAAAAATGTTAAATTTGGTTTAATGTTATGAATGCCTGTTATACACAAAATTAAACTTTCAAACTAACTGATAAATGTGTTTTTTTAACCAAAGCTTTTTTTCTAATATCCATTTTTTAGAATACTCTAATTCATATCAAAAGGTGGTTGCAACTAAACATTCATGCTAGTTGCAAGTTATTAAATATTTTATTAAAAATTTTACATAATTTAATTAAAATGAAATTTAAAATATATATTAAAAGACTAGCAAGCATAAAAAGAAAGCTGTAAGCCTTGTCAAGAAGGATAAAAATTAAAAAACCTAAAATCTCTATAAGAGCCATTAATAAGCAATTTTAAACAAACAAAGATTGCTACAACCTTATTTGCAAAAGTTGAAGATGAAATAATTAATTATGCATCCATTGCCTTTAATCTTGCGATGGTATTCTTCATTCGAACATCCAATGATTCTAAAAAAAAGTATGGTTACAGTAATCTTGAAATTTGCTTAAACAGTTGTACACAAAATTTGCATAAATTTGGGCTTTTACGAAAAATTTACATAACTTTGGATTTTTACAAAAATTTGCATAAATTTTGATTTCATCACAATTTTAAACTTACGCTGATATTCTGCAGTATTATTATGCACAGGTGTCTTCGGTGGTGACGGAAGTGGAGTTGAACTATTAAGAATTTGTTCAAAGAAACCATCCAATTGTTTATAAGAAATATTATCATGACAAGTTTCAAGGGAACGAAGAGGCGGCCAAAATCGTCGAATTTCATTAACGCTAATTTGATCATCAGCTGTAAAAGTTTGTAGTCGGGGAGCTGAAGATGATCGAGCAATGACAGCTGTAGAAAGAACAGCAGAATTATGTTTATTTTTTCGTGTTGAATCATTAAATTTTCCCATTAGAACATCAGTTGAAATTAGACGATTCTCAACACCGCCTTTGCCTAAAGTTATAGTCATTTATTAGGAAAGAAAATGGGGTGAAACAAATTATCAAAGGCAAGCCAGTATTTAAAAGGGGGAGGGGTGATATTAGGGTACCTTCATGAAATTAACGACTTTCTTTGATCTTTTGCCGACGCATGGCAAAAGCGGCAAAAGATCAAAGGCGTGCCAAAAAAGGGCAAAAGATCAAAGGCGTACCAAAAGCGGCAAAAGATCAAAGGCGTGCTTTTCCCGAAAATTTTTTCTATGTACTCCTTGATTAAAAATATGCTAATTTTAGGGAGATCAAAAAAATCTTAAAACTAACCTGTCAATAAATTTACAGTATGATGTTTAAACTTATAGGGAAATCTTGATCGCCTTGAAGTGGAGGCAGCTTGTTCATCATCTCTTGATCCAGTTGAACACGCTGAAATTGTTGCCGTTGATGCCACGGATGGCGCTAGCGCTGCTAGCGAGGAATATTCATTAGATTCTGATCTCTTCATTACAATTACATCTCCTCTTGAAAACACTTCTGATGCTATTGGCCGACGCTCTTCTTTGGGTTCTTGAATTTCAGGTGGTGGAGATTTTCCCATTGCACCATATGTTTCAGCAACAAGTTCTTTTGCCCATTTTCCTCTTCCAGATCCTACGGTAGCTTGATTCTCATCAAGGTCATCAGGAGTTAAAAGTTGTAGATGTTTTTTTGATTGTCGAGATTGTGGTCGTTCTTCTCGATCTTCAGAATCTTCTACAGAAGCAGATCGTGGGCGACGATTGCATGAGATATCACTCATAGATTTGAGAACACCACCAGGAAGAGACTTTTGATTTAAAGCGAAGGTGATCTTCTTTGCTTCTTTCCCATCACCTTCAAGAAGTTTCTTTGCTACAAGCTGTGAAGCATTTCCAAGAGTATCATATTCTTTTCCACCAACTTCTCCAAGTACCACTAAATTCACTGAATGATCAGCAAGCTCATCATCAGATTCAGTAATAGCTCGACCATCAGCTGTTACCATATGTCGATCACCACCTGTTGAAATAGCATCAGATTTATCGTCATCTACTCCCAGGGCATTGGATGACTCAATCTTTGCCAGCGGTGCCGCTCCTGATGCTGTCCCTGACACTGCTGTAGCAGGATTAGAAGGAGCTGATAACCAATTTGGTTGAGTATGTTGAATTCTCGGTGAGAGAGAAACTTTTGTCTTTGCAGCTGCTGCAGCTGCAATCATAGAAGAATCCGTTGATTTTGAACGATGTGAAATGAATGACTCTAGGGCAGCTTTGGCAGCTCCTGTCATTGATTCTTTTCTTGATGGTTCTTCAGAGGTTGTTGTTTCTTTATCAGATGTATCAGAATTCAAGCCAGATGAAGAAGATTTTTTTGGTGGTACTTTTTTGCTACTTCCACTGCCACTGGTATGAACTTTTTGTTGTTTACTTGTGCTGAAAAAAAGAAAGGGATATTTAGAGGATTTGATATATCTTGGGGATTATGTTTAAAGAAAAGATTTGATTCAACTAAAGATTTTGGGTTAAGTACAGATTTGATATATCCAGGTGATTAAGCTTAAAAAAGGGATTTACAAAACTGGATATATATCGAGGGAATATTTTTTAAGGGATATCGAAAAAGATTCACAAATCGGTTAATATCTTTGAAACGGGATATGATATATCCAAAGGATTAAGCCTTAGGCCAGCAATTAATATATTTAGATATAACCATTAGACTAAAGCTACGGTGGATTAGCGTATCTAGGGATATTGAGGAGAAAAAATTTGGAAGACGGATTTGATATATCCAGATATATCCTGAGGCAATGTTTTAGAGAAAAGATTTGATATATCCCCAGCTTGTAAAATTTTTATAAGGGATTTGATATATCCAAAACAAAAAGGCTTACTTAAATCTCGTTTCATAAATTCTTTCTTTTTCAGTTTGAAAGCACGGATAAAGACCAGGAGAAAATAGCAGCTCAATATGAAAACGATCAGCTCCTTCTTTACCAGCTTCTGAACGAGAATCTTCATATACCATTAGAACCACTTGTGTCATATAATTAAATTCTGTAACAGATGAAAGAAATTTCATTGCTCGTTGCCATTTTTGATCATCAGGCTGAAAGAAAAATGGTAGTGAGGAAATTTGCATAATTTGTTGATGGGAAAAGTACAGCGATAAAATTAGCATAAATACTTACCGAACAAAGACCACCATATCTGATTAAATTCATCAAAGTATGAATATGTGATTCACTTGTAAAATATAGTCTTGTTCGAACATGCCGCATTGGTGTTGCAATACCTTCTGATGCTCGAGGATCTAGTCGAGTTGTTTCATCAGATTCTTCAGGATCTTGTACACATCGATGTAAATCATTTCGTAGCTTTGCTAGTAGCGGTGTACAAACTCTTTGTGCAATTGATATTTTACTTTCTTCAGAGATTCCATATTCCTGTAATAAAAAGGGGTGTTGTAGTTGGGTATGATAAAGGAAAGGGTCATATATACCTGTGGAACAACAATATCTGCCATATTCTTTACACATACATACATTCTTTCAAATTCACATTCATTATTTATTCCAAGTTCAGGATTATGCTCCAAATCATATTTAATATTGTCATAGCTAAAAAAAGTAGTAATATTTTAGCAGTAATAATTTTTGTTAAAGAAGAGTTTAGAATTTAAACGAAACAAATGTTGGTCAAAAACTTAATTTTGCAATAAACTTTTTTTTCATCCACATTTTACCGGGCCCAAAACATAGACTTACATATCAGGAATTTTAGAAATATCAAAATCAATCATTGTATTGCCTTCTTCATCCTTTTTAGTTCGACGAAATTCTCTCAATTCTTTACTCCATCGACTTTCAGCAAGTTCCCATGATTCATTTAAATATAGTTGTTTTTCAGAAGCTGAAAATGAGAGAAATTATGCAAATTTTGTAAAACTTTTAAGATTGCCAACAAAGCTTTATGATCGAAATTTCGACTTTCTCTCAAGCTTTGATTCTCAAACTGTTTATAGCCAATACTTACTTGCTGCATTCATTTTATGCCAACGAATTATTTCAACCATTTTTTGTACATGTGCTGCAATTTCATGACACATTTTTCGCGGATTTTTTATAAAGTCCATTGCATTATTTATCGACCGTAAACTTGATGGATTAAGTGCAGCATAATCTTCAGTAGTAAAATCTCGATCAACTTGAAGGGCTGAATGTAGATAACCCTTAAGGTCTGTTTGAAATTGCCGTGCATTAAAGTCATCATTAAGCAGCGGGTCAGTATTCGACGATTTAACCATTTGCATTAAAATGGGGGTTAGCTCTCCCTCCAACGCTAGCAGTCCCCTTGCAAATGCTGCAGCAGTCATTTGCACACGTCCTTCATCAGATGAATAAATTTTCAAATCATGCCGGTAGGTAGAATGTAGTCGTAAGAATCCAAGTCCTTGTGTATCTTCTGGACATGCTTTACCATCTGTACGTCGAATTCCAGGATATAGGGTTCGAAAAAGTTTTCCAAGGGCTTCTGCTTGTAGCACGCCGGCAGTGGTAAGTTCACCACCCCATTTGATAATCAACATAAGAGCAGGCTTTTTTCGCATTTCATCATCAGATTCAGGTTTTGGTTTAAGATATTTAAGTTGAACTTTTCGATTAATACCTGAGAAATGGCCATACCTGAAATGAACGAAAGGGGATTTAATATAGCTTGTAAAGGAAGAGATTATGCAAATTTTTTGGTTTGAAAATATTGGAAATTGGCATTTATTAGCATTTATTCGATAGAAATTTTAATACCTTAAACTTAAAGTTACGCGTAAAATTTGCATAAATTAATTTGTACATATGTGAAAATTTCAAATTAACCAAAAAAAGAAATGGATATGAGGTGGATTTATTGTAATATATAGCTCATAAATGAAGAATTATGCAAATTATCTATCTTAAAAATGTCCAACTTTGGTGTTTCAAAACACTTTTTCATCAGGAATTACAGTACTCCAAACATATATATGCGTAAAATTTACCTACTGTAATTGCGCACATATATGCAAATTTTTATTTAGAATTTCGCATTCGGCGTGTTCATTATAAACTGCAAACGTTCCACTCGAAAATTCAAATATCAGAAATAAAATTTAGACTCCATTTTCGAAATATGCAAATTTCTGCCGAAATGAAAAAAAAAAGAAAACATGCAAATTTATCAAAATTAGAACAGAAACTTGTTTTTAAGAAATTTGCAATTTAAAAACTTTTTTAAATGGTGAGTCAACTAGAAATCAAATTTTTAGAAGAAAAGTTCTTTGAGTTCTTCAAATTTGCATGCAGTAATAGCCAATTCATTGCTTACTAGCTAAAAATCTAATTTTCTAAAGCATCAATTTTTGAGCCAAAAGATACTTTTTAAATTTATGCTTTTTTACGACAACTTACATCTCCAAAACAGTTCTCATTTGATCCCATTTTTTAATTTGTTCTTCAACTTTATCCAATTTTCTTTCAACATTTTTGCTTTCATCACTTCCTGGATCAAGTTCCCCCAGTTCTTTCATTAACTCATTCCTTTTATCTTGACCTTCATGAAGCATATTTCGACTTAGCTCTAATACTTCCATCAGTTGATTTGGACGTTTCATTTTTATTTCTTTTTTAATTTTTCCATCATATTTATTAAAAAGATTAAAAAATCTTTCATCATTAACTGTAATCTTCATCTTTTGTTTTGGTGTTCTGTCGCCGTGTCTGATTACAGCTATCACACATCGAAGTTCCATTATCTTGCCAGAGGGGGTGGAAACAAGGGGTGGGTCATCTGAAATGGAGGGGAAATTATGCAAATTTTTTTCGAAATTTAAAAGAACAGAGACTAGGCAAATTTTAAAAAAATGAAAAATTATGCAAATTTCTCATTCCTGAAATAATCAACTCAAATTTTCGAATTTTATGCAAATTTATAATAATTTTCAAAAAATCGCAAAATTTATGCAAATTTTTTATCACTCCAAAAAAACCTACCATCCTGATACGGTATATGCCATGGAATACTTAAGCAAGAAGCAAGACGACGAAGTACAGTATTTCCCAAAATTTTTGCAGTATCTTCATAATATTTTGTTGAAGTTTTAACAAAGCTGAAGCCATTGACATCACAAACATATGACATTCCATTAGCTCGAAGAAGATCAAAACCGCAGACAGTTTGCTGTAAATGGAAATGATTATCATATGTAATTTACATAATTTTTAGAGTTTTTCACAAGCCATGCTTTTTTATTACAGTTACTTACCCCAAATGCACAAACAACTCGTCGAGCAATCATTTTTTCTTTTGCCGAGAGAATAACTGGATATCGAACTTCTTTGCCTTCAGAATCACGATCAACTTTTCCATCTAAACCAGGAGCTTTACGAGCTTCTGCATGTGCATAGAAAGGTCCAACAGCGTATACCTTAACATCTGTGCCATCAGCAGGAATAAATTCTTCATAAATATATGAACCTTCTCGACGGATATGACTAACAGGAGAATACCATGATGATCGATCATTAATCTGAAAAAATTGTTGTTTGGTAATTAAGGGGTGTTGTAATGAGGATAACTGAAGTTTTTAAAACAAAAGGTTTTTGAAGCAAAGTTGAAGAAACGGAAGGAATGTTACGGTACTTTAGTTATAAAAGTATTTGCCAGAAAAATGTTTATATAAAAGAAGCACTACAGCCAGCACAGTATCTATGCAAAAAAAAAGGGTAAATGAATATTAGTGTTATTAGGATAAACAAAGGATTAAAATTTTGCAACAGCGAAGGTTTATGAATAAGTTGGAAATCGATGTTTTAATCGTTTTTATTTCCGTTGAAACGGAAATCAAAGTTTAAACGTTCATAAACGAAATATATGGAATCCGAAATTTGCAAAATGAGCAAAAATCAAAAGGTAGCATTGAGATAAAACAAAGGATTAAAGCTTTACAAAATTGAAATTTTAATATAGGGAATCTTCTTATCTTATAAATTTGCATAAATAAAACCTATAACAAAATTCGACAGTTGCCGTAGTGTAACCTTTAAAAATGTTAAAGGTTACACTACAGTAATTAAATCCACACAAGGGGTTAAAACATAAATCAGGTGATTAGCTTTTACTCTACAAATCAGGATCAAAGCTATGCGAATTATTGAACAACTAAAACTAATTTAAACAAGTGAATATCTCGCAAGCCAGATTCCTAACGGATAAGTTTTATTCAGCATCAAAAAAAAAGGAGCAAAGCTTTTGGGTTATTTCTTTGCACACAATTTTCAGCGTTTTTGTTAAATTTTCAAAAAAAGTAAAGCCAGAAATAGTCAAACAAAAGGGAGGTAAAAGCAGCAGTAAAACGCAAACATTAATTATTATTATTGTTTTTTTAGACAGACTAATGTAATATAATTAGGAAGAACCCTGTGGACGCGTAACTGAATCCGTGAGTTCACTCGCTCCCGATGATTTTTCGGCTATGATGTCGATAGAAGAAACCTTTCGAAATAAACGTTGTGAACCGCCTCCAACTGATGATGGATAATAAATATAAACATTATGATCTTCTGCAGAAATTGGTTTCTCAACAAATGGCTTATTAAATACCATTCCATTAACTTCTATTGAATCATTGAGTTCTCGGACTTCACCACCTTCTACTAAAAATGAATGAATTATGCAAATTTTCTTAAAAGCTAAAAAAATTTTGACCATACCATTCCCCTCTGAATCTCTAATCAGCACACAATGCCGTGGATGTGCAATTCCTGCTCTTGCTAGTGCACGAAAAACTTTTCGTCGATCAAGTAAATCATATTGTCGATGTAGATCATTGATTACATATGGTCGTCGAAGTCTTTCATATTCTATTGCTTTATATAACGGGAAATCTGTAGCATGAAAGGATATAAGACAATCACAAAGGGGCCACTTTTCAACTGGTTCATTCATTATGACATCTTCTGGAAAGATAACAAAGGAAAGCCAATCCTGGTAATATTCAAGAATTTTTTGCATTATTGCTTTCATTGGTTTACTATTAGCTTTTCGTTGCATTGCGCATACACCGATTATTATCTGAAAGGAAGGGTATACGGTAATTGAAGACATGGAGTGGTGGCAAGGAATAATTACTTTTTTCATTCCATTTGGAGCTGTTTCAACTTTTTCATCACCCGTTTTTGTTGATTGCTCTTCTGTGGATGTTTTAGCTGTCATGGTTGGGGATGGCTTTGGGGTTGTTGTTGAAGAGGATGATGAAGTGGTATCACTTGTCAAGGTTGTTGTTGAACTTGACATAGCTCTACTAAAAATATGAAGGGGTACTGTAATCAGATGAAAAAGTAAAGAATTAAAAGTGATAAACTTTAGATATCAGAAAGTACACTGTAATACAATATCCCATCAGTTGTAGTTAAAATATGGATACTGTATATATAAAACTTTAATGCAAAACAGTACAACTAAATTTCAATAGTTATATTCAACAAAAAATTTATAACACAAAAAGAAACAAAAGAAAACAACAAAATTTAAAAAAATAATTGCATTGGCTAAAAACCAATATTTCCACCCTCAAAAACATTAACCCTAATTAAAACTTTATTTGACACACACAAAAAAACAAACAACAACTTTTTTATATGTAACCGTTTTAAAAAACCTATGATCACTTTTCTACTACAACTACTACACCCATTTCACATAATCCTCTTCTTCCATCATTATGCAGCAGCAATCATTTTTCCTTTACCAGCAGCAGCAGTATTTGCATCAACAGGTAGCTGAGCATTCTGTGGACGATTCTTTGGATCAAATGGTGATGGAAGTACTTGATTTGATTTTGCTTCAAAGAATGTATAAGATAACAAAATTTGATCAAGATATTCTAAATTTGGATCATTTGCATAATCTGGATCAATATAAAAGAAGACTGGCACTGTAATTGAAAATTGATTAATAAATGCATTATTTTTTTATTAAAATATTTGTTATATAAAAAAATAAATTAAACTTACAATCAACTTCTTCACCAGGATTTAAAATTTGTTCTTCAAAACAAAAGCATTGAATTTTATTGAAATAATATGCTGCTTGAAAAGGCGTAAGATTATATGATGAAATACCGACGATGGGCTTATCTGTTGGATTTTTAGCTGAAAAATGGAAAAAAGATTAGTAAATGAAAGATTATTAAAACAGTATTATTACAGTAACTTTAACAAAGATGCTAATACAGCAACCGCAGGTACTGTAGCTGTATCTGTATTACCTTATTGTAAAGATTTTAAAGTAATGGTGGAGCTAAGAACTTATATTTTGTCCCATAAACTCGTCTTCTTAATGCATGTAATGATGTTACTACTACACCCTATCCTCCACTACCGTATCCTCCACTAAAGATAATAATAGGTGTATGTGCAATGCGCGAAAAGCAAATAGTAAACCAATGAAAGCAATAATGGCAAAAAATTCTTGAATATTATCAAGATTGGCTTTCCTTTGTTATCTTTCCAGAAGATGTTATAATGAATGAACCAGTTGAAAAATGGCCACTTTGTGATTGTCTTATTTCTTTTCATGCTACAGATTTCCCCCTATATAAAGCAATAGAATATGAAAGACTTCGACGACCATATGTTATCAATGATCTACATCGACAATATGATTTACTTGATCGACGGAAAGTTTTTCGTGCATTAGCTCGAGCTGGAATTGCACATCCAAGATATTGTGTGCTGATTAGAGATTCAGAGGGGAATAGTTTACCAAAAAATATAGTCATTGACTGCAACTTGACGTAATTGTTGCATAGAGAAATATAAGAAAGAGGAGGATAAGCTAACTATTTGCTTTCAATTATTTCCATATACTAGACGAGTATTAGACAAAATATGAGAATTCTACTCCAACAGAACTTGAAAATGTTTACGGTCAGCCTGCTGCTGCAAGCGTTGTTAAACATCTTAAAAAACATTTTCCCAAGCGATCAATAGCAAAACTCTCTCACATTAAAATTCAGTTTTTTTGCTTTGTCGCAAAGAAAGAAAGAAAATTTTAACAGCAAAAAAAGACAGCATTTAAAAACAGCAGCAGCAAAGATCTTCTTTTCTCAAGCATCTAATTACACCTTTTCTTTACATATATAATTTTCCTTCAATAAAAAAACTAACCCGTATAAAATGCCAAAGCAGTTTCACCAGGATGTACCCATATTTCATGTTGTAAAGGTTTAAAATGCCATTGCATCGATGATGGAACATCAGCATTAAATTGTACACGAATTAGGCGATCTTCAACCTTTGACATTGCTTCAATTTTATCAAAATCTTTTGCAACTTGTGTTAGTCCACCAAATGAAGTAGATTCACAAAATATACGATATGCAGGAATTGCAGCAAATGTTAGCCCAATTACTATTACCCCAATTGAAACAACATAAAACATTGTATCTCGAGTTTCAGCACGTCCACCACCTCGTGAAAATGGATTTTGTTTTGTTGCATATAGCCGAATTGTTGATGGATATTGTTGATGAGGTGATAATAATATAATTGAAGATGATTGCTTTGATGTTGATGGAAGAAGAAGCTTTGAGGTTGTTGCTGTTGTTGAAAGAATAGAATAAAATTTTGTGCTTCTTGTTGTTGCAACTCGAAATGATGAAGAAAGTAATAATCTGGATAACATTTTAATAATAATAAGAGTAATTATTAATTGACAGTTGTTGATATAAAGAGTAATATAAAAATAAATATATATCAATAAATTTTTAAATCCTCAAAGTCATTTGATAAAAAATAAGCTCATTTTTCAACACAAAAAAACATAAGCTTTTTCTTTTGTTTTTTGAGTGACACAATGCCAAAAGACACAAAAAGTTTAAAATTTTTAAAAACTGAAAATTTTAAAAGCTTGAATTTCTTTTATGTTTTTCTACATTATTTTCATCTACAAATGTAAATATATAAACTTGTTTTTTCTTGTATTACTAACACATGAAGTACCAGGGTGATGACTATGTTCCAAAGATATCTCATTTTATAAAGTACATTTTCTAAGCTCAAATTGTCGATGAAGATCATTGATAACATATCATATATGGTCGTCGAAGTCTTTCATATTCTATTGCTTTATATAAAAGAAAAATCTGTAGCATGAAAAGAAATAAAACAATCACAAAGTGGCCACTTTTCAACTGGTTCATTCATTATAACATCTTCTGGAAAGATAACAAAGGAAAGCCAATCCTGGTAATATTCAAGAATTTTTTGCATTATTGCTTTCATTGGTTTACTATTAGCTTTTCGTTGCATTGCACATACACCAATTATTATCTATAAAATGGGATATACGGTAATTTGATCGTAATTAGCACATGAATATTATTATGATTATATCCAATTTTTTATAATACAATATCCAGCGAATATTTGAAACATGTTTTTCTACAGTGCCCAGTTAATCTTTTAGTTGAAGTGTTAGATTTTCCTTTTTAAACAAAAATGACTCACAATGTATTTTTTCTTTGCTTTTTTTCCTTCTCATTTCGATTGTGTTTTTCTTTACTTTCAGTTCAATTGTTTACAAGTGAAACTTTTTTCTTTAATTCTTTTTTAAAAAAAAGGAATCTTTTACTGTTTCTACATTTCAGTTTAAGTTGTTTTTTTTCAAAATTCTTTCATTTATTTTCTCAGTTTTAGAAGAAAAATATTAACTATGTCCGATAAAAATCCAGTAGGTGCTGGTAACACTAATGTTGGAAATAGTAAGATAGTTTTTAATTAAATTTTGAAATAATTTTAGTATATTTATTTAGGAATTCTCCAAAAAGTATGCTTGGATATGTCAGCTCCTTCTGATGGATCACTTATGCCAAAATTATCTGAAGAAACAATAAAGAACAGCCTTGAGGAACTGGAAAAAGAAAGAGCGATGATGGAAAAATTAAATGCTCAACAAAATTTGGAAGAACAAAATGATGAAAAAATTAGCCCCCATTAAAAATGTGTCAACCCATTTAACCAAAGATCGAAAATTTTAAATTAAATAAGCTTTTATTGAACAAGGTAAAAAATAAAACAGTAATAAACAACACGTAAATACTGTAACGAGACCATAAAAATATATTAAAGAGATATATGCACGTAACAATCAATAACCACATAAAAAGTGCACGTAACAATTACACATATAAAATCAAAATAATTAAAGATCTTGAGTATCATTGCTTGATAAATTTGTATGCCGACGTAATTGTGATACACCATATTCATTCTTTGATAAACCATAAACATATTCAGGACGGCATGAAAGATGTAGCAAACGAACAAGTTGAAGATCATGTGTAATAACAATAAGCTGAAGATGATTTTCACGAGCTTCTAGTAACTTTGTAAGCATATGACCAATATTATCAATTTTATCATTATCTGAAAAAAATAGAGATGATTAAAAAAAGTGTTTTTTCATGGATTAGGTTAACATAATTCTTTTAATTCAAATTTGCCTTGCAAAAATTAAAGCTTTTCTTTTTTTACAACTATGGTTAGCGATACATGCTATCGTTCATCGAAAACCAAAGTTCAAAATCCATGGGAAAATTTTTTGCAAAATTTTTAAACTAAATACCATCAATCACAACCCCTCTTATATCAATACCTTCATTCATGAGAAAAAAATAACATACATAAAAGAATTTTATGTCTCCATTAAATTGATGTGTGTGGTCTATCTTTTTTCAAAAAAGCAATAAATAAAAGAAAGGTGAAAGAACAACCGCCATTAAACGAGTAAAAAACAGAAATTCTTTTAAAAAAGCAGTCTTTTTTCTTAAAAATGGGGCAGCTGATTTTTTAGTATTGATTCTAGAATTATTTTCTAGAGAACCGCTTAATACGAGTCTAAATTTCAAGTTTTTAGCATCATGGATGCTGTAATCATCCAAGCCAAAAATGATGAAACAAAGAAGAAAGAAGATGAATTATTGCTTGAAAAAGAGCTTGTTGAAACAAAAATGAAAGAAAAGAAAGGTAAGTTTTTGAAAATGTTTAAAAAAGGAAGAAAAAATATTTACAGATCCCATTGGTCCAATTCTCATCATCATTACACTGATACTTCTTCTGGCAGTTGGTGCTGCAGCATTTCAATATTTTTTTAACTCTGAAGCTCCAAAAGAAATTATTGTTGAAAATGGTGGAAGTAAGTTTGTGACTACAGTAACTCACAATAGCAATGATTAAAAAATTTAGTTGCAAAATCACGTGGAATTCGAGATAAACCAAATCCAGCAGAACAACAACAACATCCTGTTCTAACAGAGATGCAAACACCATACATTGGATTTTTTTTAGATTCTCACAGTGATCTAACACAGTTTTATGAAGAACGATATAGAGATCAAATCGCTAAATATCTCAATAACAAACCTAAAAATCACTATTTTGAGTTTAAAAAGGTAAAGTTTTACCCTAAAAAAGTTTATTAAGTCATTTTTCACAAAAAAAGTAAGAGAAAAAGCCATTGTAAAATTTTTTGGCGATGGGTTTAAAAAGAGAAAATGGAAAAGACAACTACTACTTAAGGGGAATACAAGACAGAACTTTGTAAACTATCGAATATTTTTCTTCACTGTCTCAGTTCACAAAACAGCCAAAAAAATCTGGGAATAATAAATCAAAAAGTTTCCTTTAAAAAAATAATGAAGAAAATTACAGGATGGTGAAATTCATGGAAATTATTCTATTTTTGTAATTGAAAAGAATCATAAAAAGTTTAGAAAATCATTATTACTTGAATATGGACAATTCAGCACTGAATGCTTCAATGATAATGGATACTGCATGTTAGGATTTGCGAAGTCGGAAAATGGGCAAAAGATTAAACATATCAAATACAATAGCTACGCAGAAAATAGGAATGGCAAATATGAATTTATTCTATCAAAAGATTTCATTATCCTTTTGGTCAAAAATGATGAAGATGAACACTATTCAATTTTTGATGCCGTTGATCGTATGAAATTATATTTAAATGATGCTCATATTGAATACTTAAAAAGACATTCAGTACAAGCAGTTTTTGTTGGAGATTTTGATGAAGAAGATGATGAATGGATTGTTGACATTAAAGAAAAATTTAATGCTACAGCAGTTCCCTTTAATACACAATACAAAAAAAGCACAAGCTTATGCGGAAATAAATGGATTCCCAAAACTCAACCAACTCCAAAAGCAAAAAATTCATGTCCTGATACAACTGCTCAATCATCAAATTCTTAAACCCATTTTATCTAATCCACTTATTGCCTATGATTCAATTTAAATAAAAATATATCTATCCTCTAACTAAAGCGAGAGCGTTGGTTTGTTTGTTCGTTAATCAACTCATTATTCTTCATTCACAAAAAAGAGAATAAAAAACATGAAATTTGCATAACAAACGATTTCAATTTTCTTTCAATTCCTTCGGTGAGCCACCCAGAAGGGGTGGGGCGACGCTAGTATTCTAATAAAACATTTTAATTAATAAAAATGATAAACTCACCCAAATTTGTTGTTGGTTCATCCAATGCAAGAATAGGACAATTTGTTGCAAATACTTCTGCGAGGGCAATTCGAATTAAAATTGATGCAAGAACTTTTTGACCAGCAGAACACCGATCACGCATTTCAAGTTCTTTTCCATCAACAATCATTACAACAGAATAATTATATGACTTTCTTTTATCTGAACCACTAACAGGATCAGATTTAATTCGAATTGCTTCAATATCATTCCCATCATATACTGTTGTCCAAAGTTCTTGTAAAATAATATTAATTCGTTCCATTTTAAGTGAATGAAATGCAATAATTGCACCATCTAAACATTTTGAATATGTTTCAAGATCCTAAAAAAGAAAAGATTACGGTAATTAAAAGTGCACATTTTTTTCAAAGATGGATATCGGTGAAAAACTACCGTAACCCAAACAGACAAAATGAACTGCGAAAACTTTTTTCTCACAATCGTGGGTTACGGTAATTGAACAGACTTTGATATCACAATATCCATAATTCTACCGCCCATACTAACCCACTCCAAAAAAACTCACTCTTGACATTTCTTCATTTAAACATTTTTCAGAATATTTATCACGATAATTTTCTACGGCTTTTTGAATATTTGGTTCTAAGAGTTGTTTCTTAGCTTTTTTGATTGATTCTTCTAATGGACCACGTTGACCCAAAATCGTTTGCTTTTGATTATTATAACCGTCATATTTGAATTTCAAATCACGAATCTAAAACACAAAGAATTTTTATAGCAATTTTAACAAAAATCATGCTCAGAATCAGCGGTAATCAAAAGTAATGGACAATCAACAGCAATCACATAAAAAACCCTCACCTGTTTTTCAATTCCAGCTAATTCTTCAATCTTTTCTTGCAATTCCATTAGTTCACCATTCAAAGTTGCAATATCATCTTGAAGAATTTTTTTATTCATTTGATCTTTTAAAATTCGAACTTTTTGTTGTTTATTTGAAACATTAGTTTTATCAGTTTCAAATTGAACTTTCTTCCTTTCTAGCTCAGATCTTCTTTCAGCAAATTCTTTCATCTTTTTTTGAAGTTCTTTTGAATCATTGTCATCCAAAACAATATCAGCAAGACGAGAATTTAATTGTTTAAAAGATTCAAAATTTCGTACAAATCGATTTAAGAAAGTATCAATTTCAGATTTCTTTGTTTCAAGTGCAGCATTTGCTTTATCCAAATCTGCTTTAAGCTTTTTTTGATTCTTTTTAAGCTCAGGAATTTGTGCTTCACAGCTTGCCATTTCATCTTTACATTCGTGAATTCGAGCTTCTTTTTCTTCTTTTGATTTTGTGAGAATTGCTGGTTGTAAAGCTTTTTCACCAATTTTAAGTTTTTCTTCTTTTAACTTTTGTAGTTCAGAAGATTTGCTACGAATTTCTTTAAGCTTTGATTCAGATTTCTTTGCTTCAGCATCCAAGGTTTCAAGTTTAACCTATAATATTAATAATTACTTCCGGCCAAAACCAGACGCAAGGAAGATCAACATCCCCAACAACTACAAACCTGTGCTTCATCCCTTGCTTCTTCAAATTGTTCCAACGTCCATGTAGACTTATCAAAATCAGTAAGCTCATCACGAGCATTTGATCGAACATCATCAGCAGCTTTTTGATCTTCAATAAGTTTATCCAAAAGTTTTGCATCACCAAGAAGATTTTTTGCAAGATCTAGCTTCTTTCTTGCTTCTTCCATCTTTTTTCGAGCTGCTTCTTTTTCCTTTTCTTTTGTTGCTTTTTGTTTTTCAATTTGATCAATTTCTGTTAAATCTTCTGCAGTTTGATTTAAAATTGTTTCCATTTTTTCAACAAGTGGTAGCACTTGTGTCAAATTACGTTCTTGAATTTCAAATTTTGCTACTGATTCTGTAAGCTCTTCAATTTCTGATGGAAGATCAGCATGTCGCTTTTTAACCTAAAAAAAGAAGCTGTATAAAAGTAGAAAATAAGTATAATGTTGGAAGTGAAATTACGGTAAGGTTTAAAGCTATCAAAGCTTGAAGGAATTCGACCACAATCCCACCACCCCAAAGCAAAGTACAACAAAAGCCCCACTTACCTTTGTAACCAATTTTTGAACATCTGTTGCAGAACCACATGCTTTTTCACATAGCGGACAATTCTTTTCTTTTGCAATTTGTTCTTCCCATTTCTTGTACAAGAATTGTGAGCCTTGCTTTTCACCAAGTTGATCACGATATTCTTTTAAATCTGCTCGAAGTTTTTCAAGCGTATCTTTAACTTCATCAGGTTCAACACCCATTTGTGAAATTTGTTCTTGGCTTTGCTTTACAATGGAATCATTGAATTCATTTTTAATCTTGAGCTGATTCAACTTTTCATTAATTTTGGACATTTCTTTTTCAACATTTGAAAAACTTTTATCTGCAATTGATAAATTCTTTTCCAAATCCATTTTAAGAGATGAAAGTTGACGATTAAAATTCTTCTCAACTGGTTTTTCAAAGAGTTCTGACATTTGTTTTTCTGATTTCTTCATTAATGAATTAAATTCATCAGATTTCTTAGCATAATCATTCTCAGCTGTAATAACTCTTGTAAATTCATCATTTTCTCGCTCAGTTTCAGAGATTGCAACATGTCGATCAAGATGTTCTTTTTCAAGTGTTGTTAAAGATTCTGCACCAGTAATTGAAGCTTCAAGCTCAACAATTTTTTTTTCAAGTTTACTGGATCGTTCTGCTGATGCACCAATTTGTTCAAGATCTTTTTCAATTTTTGCAATTTCTTTTTTGAGACGGCTAATATCATCAGTTTTTGATCGCTTTGTTGCTTCAACATTTGCAATTGAAATATTTGCAGCATTTAAATCTTGTTGAATTTGAGCGATTTCAGCTTTTGATGATTCTACAAGCTCTTTCCTTTCATCTTCTTTATCAGCTTTAATCTTTTTCATTGCTTCTTCAATATCATCATCATAAGCATCAGTGCCATATTTGCTTTGAAGAGTTTCAATCAACTTCTTTCTTTCATCTTCAATATCTTGCTTTCGTTGCTTTTGAACTTCTAAATCATTAATTTGTCGTTGAACTTGTGCTGATTCAGTGCTAATATTTTTAAGTTCAACTCCAATCCGAGCGATTTGTTTATCAAATTCTTCTTGCTTCTTTTTAACTTCTTGATAATCTTTTTTGGATTCAGCTTCTGAAAGTTCTTTTTGAAGTTCTTCCATATTTCCATTATAATCTACTACTTCTATCGTTGATAAAGTTTCTTCTTTTCCTTTGACAACTGTCTTTTTGATATCTGAAAGTGATAAAAGTGTTACAGTACATTACATGCAACTGTTGCATACCGATTGTTGATTTCATTTGATCAAGCTTCTTCTTCTTTGCACTACTTTCAGTAATTTGTTTTTCAAGCTTCTTTAAATTTGTATCCAATTTAACCAAATTTTCAGCACTCTTTTCAAGCTTTTTTGTGCCATCTTCAATTTCATTATGAAGCTAAAAAGAGTTGCATATGTTTAAAAGGTTACTGTAATACAGGTAACTAATGAGGCAACGGAAACCTACAGTATTAGATCGAACAACATATCCTTCAAGATGATTTTGAATTTCATTATCCAATGCAATAACTTTTTTATCCAAAGCTTTTCTTTCATTTTTTACATTTTCCATAACTTCTACATATTCTGATACTTCAAAAATTTCATCAAATCTTTCTTTCAACTTCTTTGATTCACTTAATGGCCTAAAAAAGTTTTTTACAATGATTAATATGAAGAAAAAACTGGCGATAAATACAGTACTCCACAAACGAACAGTGTTTCGGAAGTCAAAAAGTTGAGCTCCAAAAGCTTCAATTTTTAATTTCAATAGTACATCACTCTTTCATCAACAAACTTACCAATTAGCTTCTTCTTGATGACAAAAAATTACATAATCCAAGACAGCTTTATTAACTCCAAGTGCCGTCATAACATTAACATAAAAATCTCCAACTTTTGATGATATACTAGTCATTGGCTTTCCATCTTTCATTGTAAGAAGTGTTGATTCATCAGATTTTGTTGTAACTCCTGCAACTGTTTTTGAAATTGATGATGTCATTCGTTTTGTTGCAGTTACATCATTGCCTTTAACATCTTCAAATTTTAGTTGTACCATTCCATCAACTCGAATCTTATTTGCAACCTAAAAAATGGGAGATATGTTAAGGTAGCTTAGTTCGTGGAAAAACACGGTGTGACCATTATTTGAAAAAACAGATGAATTAATTTAAGTTACAGTAACCCGCTTAAGGTAATCAACACTTTTCAGCTACAAAATGAAACTGAAGATGGCACAAAAAAGCTTGAAAAAAGTGTTAAAAACTTGAAAAAGCTAAATACTAATCTAATGAATCTCGAAAACCTAATTACTAAACGCAGCAGATTATATTGGATATATGGAAGAACTTCAAAAAGAACTTTCAGAAGCTGAATCAAAAAAAGATTATCAAGAAGTTAAAAAGAAGCAAGAAGAATTTGATAAACAAATTGCTCGAATTGGAGTTGAACTTAAAAATATTAGCACTGAATCAGCACAAGTTCAACGACAGATTAATGATTTAGAAGTTCAAAAGCAACGAAAGCAAGATATTGAAGATGAAAGAAAGAAGCTGATTGAATCTCTTCAAAGCAAATATGGCACTGATGCTTATGATGATGATATTGAAGAAGCAATGAAAAAGATTAATGCTGATAAAGAAGATGAAAGATAAGAAAGAGTTTGTGGTAAGATTTAGGGATATAGACACAATGGTTCAAAATATAGAGGGTACAGTATTAAAGCGGAATACAGAATCTCGCTTTTTGTCATCTTATGTACGTTGTGTGCATATTTCACGTTCCTATATTTTTGTACCCCCAAAAATGGCCACACAAAAATGCACATATATGTTCAACAGCAAAAAGAGACATACTTTAGGATCATGTACGAAAGTTCTAAGCTGTCCAGAAGGTAAACTTCCACTTGTAACATAATTCAGTGCTTCAATAATCGTCTAAAAACCGTCATTATTATATATAAAGTCAAATATATAGAACTTACAGTTTTACCAGTACCATTAGGACCTTGAATAAGTGTTAAAGGTTGTAAGAATTCAATAGCATGTGGATCAGCACCAATTGAACGGATGCCTTGCATCTTTAGAGATAAAAGATGAACCATGGTGAAGCTCTTCTTATGAAGGAAGAGGATCTGAAAAGTATGGACGTGTTAAAATGAGTTAAATGAACAAAACAGAAAAAGAAGGAGGAGGACGAGAGGCTTTTAATGAGAGATACAACAAAGCAGCGGAAAGCATTTTTATCACACAAAGCTCTTTCCAGCAAATATTCGTTTGTTTTATAGTACCAATTCAAAAAAGCTCTTACCTGATATTAATTAATAAACACAATGTTAAAATATAATTAATAAGTGTACAACAGTTGTACTTCAACGTTGAGCAACTTTCAAAAAAGCTTGTTGAAAATTTATTTTTCAAAAACAGCTTTACCGCATTCGTGTCAAGAATTCTCTTTTTTTTAAACTCTACAAACACAACTTTTTTGAAGCAAAATTTTAACGTGAAAAAACTTCTAATTGTTTTATCTTCAATGTTAACAGTACCAGAAATAAAAGTAAGTTTTTTCCCAGCTACATTAGTAACTTTAGCAAAAATACTTTTTTCAGTTAACAACAGCAAAAACTGAATATGGTCGAAATAAAGTACTTCTTCGGCCTGGAAAAGGTCTTATGGATTGGATAAAAATTTCCACAAATAAATCTCTAGCATCTCAGAGACTTCCATTTGTAACTGCTGAAGAGCTTATAAAGCATAATGTAGAAGATGATTGTTGGATTTTGCTATTTGGTAATGTAAGTTTGTAAGCGAAACTTTTTTGTGAAATATTTTTTCGGTGTTGCTAGGATACACTGGTTGTTGCTGATCCAAGTGTAAAATATAACTTGTTCTTTATAGGTTTATGATGTAACGAAATATCTTGAATATCATCCTGGTGGTATCCCTGAACTAATGAGAGCTGCAGGTACTGATGCTTCGGATTTATTTAATCAATATCATGCATGGGTAAATTATCAAAATATGTTAAAAGCTTGTGTAGTTGGACCATTTCGTGGTAGTACATCTAAATGTAAGTTTTTATCGATTTAATTTTACATTCCAGGGGATTAATATCCAAAAGCTTTTTTTTACCGGCTATATGACCACTAAAAACTTTATCTTGTCTGTTAGTTTTGATAAAATACCTTTGGAGTACTGATAGAAAAAGATGCTTTCATAGTCGACATGTTCCAGTGTTTTGGTAATTTTAAATTTCCAACAGTTTTGTAGCAAAAATCTTGAAACATTTAAAACTCAAAGTTTGGTATACGGTAGTTGGTGCGATTTGCTGCCAATATTCAACTCGGCAATTCCCGATCGCTTTATATTTCTCAATATCTTATAGCTACAGTATCTTTGCTGCTTACATTATTTTTAAAGTCTTTATTATTACAATTTATTGAAATACAATGACATCATTCGAATCAATTCCAACAATTTCATTCAAAATAGTTACAACATTTTCATTGAATCCTATTGGACCACAAATAAATATCACCGATTTTTCAATAAGGAAATTTTCCAGTAGTTCTCTCTTTACTCTTCCTTTTTTTCCTTCCCAGTTTTCTTCAAAATTGCTTAAAATGTTTTCACATTCAAAGCTCCATGTTTGATCTTCTTTAGCTTCCTCAAAAAGGTCTTCAGCAATATCTTTTTGGCTTCGATTAAACCACAGTATTTTTAGTGGTCTGAAAAAAGCGGGTGTAAAAAGTTGCTAGTGGTAAAAATAGAGTCAAAGAACTTACTTACTGTACTTCCTTGCATGTTCCATAATATTTAGCATTGGTGTAATACCAGTTCCAGCAGCTAATAATAGAATATTTGAAGAAACGTCGATTATTCTTTTAATATTTTTACGGCCAATTGGTTCACTAAATTCAGTGGTATCTCCTAAAAAAACAACGTTAGTATAATCTATGAAATGACAGCTGCAGAATACCAGTCATGAACTCTTTATGCTAATCATTTGCCTACTGAATTAGCAGCACCAGAATATTTATTACTCTTTAATTCACAATTACAATATGCCGATCATCACGTTCTCGTCGTTAGTATACTTTAGTAACAGTAATCCTCGCCAAAACATGAAATGAGTAAATAAACAAAACTATTTTCTACCATTACCTCAAACTGTTTAAAATAAAATCCGAAAGTAACAAAAATATAACAAATTTTCTTGTGGTCTTATAGATTTTTGGATCACTGTGCTATACTTTTTGTGTTTTTATATATTCATTATTTCAGTACCTCGAGCAAAAGATGCTATCCTTGATAATCCAAGCTTAAAGCCATCAGTCCCAACTACCAATGTTCTTACAATGGATTCATTTGCTTTATGGTAAGCTCTTTAAAGCTCTTTTTCCTCTAATCACTTTTTCTTTCAGTGCATCAAAACCTGATTCAAAAACAATAAGAATACGATCAAATGTTGGAAAGCTGCTAGTTGAAAATCTGATTGTTGATGTTACTTCAAAGTTGCTACGATTTGTTATTCGTCGATATGATTCTGAAGCAATTTCTTTGGTATGGGATAACTTTGATTGGTCAAATCGAAATTTTTCTTTAAAACAATGCTCGCCATCAATTGCGGAAGTATTATTTGAATCTGAAAAGTCGTTGGAAAATGTAAATATCGCGTTGCCGCATGTTTCAAGGATTGAAAGTGAGTGACTTCGTTGTTGCAGAGGTGGTTCATTTTAAAAGTTTAAAATAGTATGAAGCTCTAAAGTCCTATAATCTTTTTCACATTTCACTTTCCTTATCAGCTTTAATCTTTTACATTGCTTCTTCAATATCTTTTTTTGGATTCAGCTTCTGAAAATCTGTTTGTATCGTAACTTCTCTGTAACAGCTCGTAGGGTTTCCTAGAATTCATTTGGAAGCACTAATCCTCTGCCATCTTTTTAAATGAACCACCCTGTATTTTGTTTATCAATCTTCTTTGATAATCCTCTTTTTTTTAGATCAAAAATATCATTCTTTTGAAATTGATTCTATTAAACAAGTGACGCATAATTCTTTTGTATATACTCTAAAAGCTCCAGAAGGTTTACATATGCCTATTCCAATTGGACATCATTGTTTAATGCGACTTCCAAGTGGATTAATATATCGACCATTTACACCAATAAGCTATGAAAATTCTGTATGTGAAGAACTATGTCCAGAAGAATATAAATTCTTTATTAAAATTTATTCTGAAGGTGAATTTACAAAAGATTTGGCGACAGCAGTTGAACGTAAGTTGATTGGGGTTACTGTAATTGTATTATAATGGTCATGAATATGCTATGCTTTTGAGTGATATTTTGTAATTGTGGATTTAAGAGCTATGTTTAATGTGTTACTACAGTAATAGTATACCATTCACTAGTATAATGTGTTCATGACTGCTATTCTGTAGCTGTCATTTCTTAGATTGATGTAACGCTATTTTTTTAGGAGATACCATTGAACTCAGTGAGCCAATTGGCCGTAAAAATATTAAAAGACAAATCGAAGTTGCTTCAAATATTTTATTATTAGCTGCTGGAACTGGTATTACACCAATGCTAAATGTTATGGAACATTCAAGAACACACAAAAAGTAAGTTCTTTCAAACTACTATCACCATCACTTTTACATCCAAGTATTTTCAGACCAACAAAATTGCTATGGTTTAATCGAAGCGAAAAAGATATTGCTGAAGAACTTTTTGCTGAAGTTAAAGAAGATCAAACATGGAATTTCGAATATGAAAATATTTTAAGCAATTTTGAAGAAAATTGGGAAGGAAAGAAAGGAAGAGTAAAGAAGGAGCTGCTGGAAAAATTTCTTGTTAAAAAGCCGGTGATATTTATTTGTGGTCCAATAGGATTTAATGAAAATGTTGTAACTATTTTGAATGAAATTGTTGGAATTGATTCGAATGATGTCATTGTATTTCAATAAATTGTAATAATAAAGATTTTTAGATTAAATTATGTGTTTTGTATTGATAAAGATACTGTAGTTTTGAAATTGAAACAAAAAAATTGCGTATTTTGTGTCGTTGTTTTTGATTCAGACTACTGTAGAAAGTTTACATTGTTTGTTTTAACCATATAAAAAAATGACGACATTCTGTTATCTATAAAAATGCATCACGTATCTTTGTAGTCTGATTTGTTTATTATATTTTTAATGATGAGTCATTTCTTTTTATCAAAAAATTGCAATAAAAATATTCAACAAGTTTTTTTTTCTGCAAAAATAGCATTATTCATGCACATAAAAAAACGTCACTTTTCTTTGTGCCAGCTTTCTCTGTCTTTTCTTTGACCGATCGCGATCGTAAAAAACGTGTTTTAATCAAAGCGAGTAACACTTTTTGATTTGAAAATTGAAAAATTAATAATTTTCTTTACACTTTTGTTGGAGATGACTTAGTTTTCATTAAATCTCGTAAACTTGTTTTAGTTTATTACATTTAAGCCAATACAGATTGTTCTGTTTTTGTTTTAATAAAAATTAATAAAAAATTTATCAAGCAGCGTTTTTAATTTGATTTTAATTTGCAGTTCCAAAGTAAGTGTTGAAAATCCGCAATACAAACTACAAAACACGTTTGTGTGCTAAAAATTTGCATAATTATTACATTGCCTTAACATATATCCGAAGCTCCTTTTCTCCCAAGTGTGAAAGGAACACTAAGCTTGACAACAACAAAAAGGTTGTCTTTATTAGGTTTTCCCATGCTTACGTGAGAGAGATAAAGCATTTTTTTCCCTCTTCTTCAGAAGCACACCTTCTTTTATTCCCCGCTTACTTACTTTTCAAGCACAACCCTGGCTAAACGTGAAGTAACACTTTGTTGTTTGTGTGTTTTTCTTCGTTTTTACCCCCTTGAGTTGACAGACGACCTTACATCGATCTCTCTATGTCTCTTATATTTTTTTATTTGTTCGTTCCAATAAAAAATTTTCTTTTTTTTGTTATCAGTTTTTAGTTAGTTTCTTTTCCCCTAGCTTTTAGTGTTAAACAATAAAAAAAAGTTTTTTCAACAATTCTTTTTTTGTGTGTTTCCGTGTCACTTTGAAGCTGCATTTTTATCCTTATTTTTAGTTAAACATTTTTGTATATCCATCATTTTCCAGGATAACCAATCACGGGGCAAAACATACACGGATATTACCATATATAACTACGAAGTACAATGAAACCTTTAACCCTTGATGTCTCCTCATCCCCTGGACCATCAGATGATAATGGATATTATACGAGACAACCTTCCCGTCAAACCTCACATGATAGCTATAATTCTTCAGATAATAATGAATCTTCATCAGCCACTACAACCCCACAAGCAAAATACTTGATTGTTGGTGAACAAGATATTGTTTTTCCAGCTTTTAATGCTACTACCCATCTTGGACATGGTACATATGGAACTGTAATACAAGTAACATATAAAAATAAAAAAGCTGCCCTTAAAATTCTAACTACTGAAATTACTTTTAAAGCTGTAAATATTGAAGCCGATTTGCTGCATAATGTTCAACATGAAAATATTATTAAACTTTTTGCTGTATATAAATCTGATCAACAAACGGGTTTATTACTTGAGCTAATGCCAGGTGGTTCACTTCATCAATGTAAGTTTGTTAATATGTTTCGGTAGCAAGACAGATGCAACAGTATTTAACCACTTTAGAAAGTACTAGTAACAAGACTTTTTTCGGAAAAAACAATTTTGCTTGCATAGCGCAGTGGTTAAAGCAGTTTGCTTTAGACCAAAGGGTCATGAGTTCGATTCCACTTCGCATCTTATGGTCAAATAACTTTAAAATTTTACCCCTACTCCTTTTTCAGTACTCCACAAGCATCAACAAGTTCGATATTATGCTGATCATGCACTTGGTTGGGCATATCAATGTGTTTCTGCACTTACATACCTTCATAAACAAGGTTTTCTTCATCGTGATCTCAAGCCATCTAAGTAAGCAAATACATTTTTTAAAATTTACAGAAATAACAGTTTTTCCATTTTCAGTATGCTTCTATCTGATAATTTCATTGATTTAAAGCTATGTGATTTTGGTACTGCTGCAAAGCTTCGAACAATTATGACAAATAATTGTGGATCTGCTGCATACATGGCACCAGAAGTATTTAAGCAATCAAAATATGATCAAAAATGTGATATGTATAGTTTTGGTAAGTACAGTAGTTTAACATTAGTTACTATTACTGTTGTAACTAATGTAACCAAAATGCTATACATCTCTATTACCGTATTCTAATATTCAAATTTTTAGGTATTAGTTTATGGGAAATTATTACTCGAAAATATCCTGTTGATGCAAATGAAACAAATAATTATCGAGTTCTATGGCAAACAACAATGGAAAATAAACGTCCTCCACAAGTAACAAAATGTCCAAAGCCACTTAAAGATATCATTGAACAATGTTGGCATCAAGAACCAAGCTCTCGGCCAGAAGCAGAAGAAATATTAAAATGTATAGAAATTTTAATGGAATTTTATGGAAATCGTTTTAAGCCTTTAATTGATTTAACAACTAATAAGCAAGCCTTTGCTTCAACGCTTCATGAAAAACCACATATAAGTTTTTCATCGGCTCCTGCAAATTTGGATGGACTTGCTGATGGAATGGCTGATAGGGATATTAATAATAGCGCAAGGGTTGTAACCCCTTCTGCGCCATTTGTTGAATCATTTGAAAATGAAAGTAATCGAAGACGACAAGCTCCACCTGTCCCTCCAAGACCTTCCGTGGATTCTGTAACTGGGCATCGAAGAAATCGATCACAAGATATTGGGAATTGTGCACCGATTCATACAGTAAGCTTAAAGTTAGTCATAACTTATGCAAATTTACAAGACATCCTAATTTTAGCGTAATCCCTCTGGTAATTCCTCACAGTCTTCAATAAATCTTCTTCCAACTCCACCACCATATCAATATAATTCACAAAATCAGCAACAGCATCAACCAACTACTCCACAACCATATAATCCATGTCTACAAAATAATGCTTCTTCACCCCTTATACCTCCACTACCCCAGCATGGTCATCCATTTGGATTTAATCCAACATATATTGTTCCATCAGCAAATAATTGTGGAAGCAGCAGTGCATCATGTGGTGGACAATATCATCCATCAGCAAATTCTTGCATCCCCCCACCACCTTATCAACAACAACCGACGCATTTAGTTGCTCCTCCAGGACCTGGTGATATTGGTTGGAGACGAGCATCTGAACCACAACCTTCTGATTATGGTTTAGGGGGAATGGGAAGTGGATATGTTTCAAATGATTCAAATACCTCTCCATCTGGTACAGAAGCACATCGGCCAAAAAAGAAGTAAGTTGAAAAAAAGGATGAAGGAAAAAGAATTTAGCCATTATTTTTATAATTCAACACCACTTTTGGATTACTGTAATTTATATCTATCCAAAAAAGCTAAAACTTTATTTAATCAAAATAAGGCATTGCAGGCATAGTGGTGGATTAACAAAAATTTGGAAAAATTTAACAAAACCTCAATAAAAATACTTCTTCAAACTACAACTACAACAAGCTGTACACAACTCCATCAACTCTCTCCTTCTTCATTTTCCATGTTTAAATTTACTTATCATTTAAAAATCTCTTTTTTTCTTCACAAGATAGATATAATATGTATCACTTTTTGATTATTATTGTTAGATGTTTATTTTTTTGTATTGTTAAAATGTTTTTTTTGCCAGTGGCAATAAATAGAATACATTATTTTTAAAGACATGGTAATGAAGGTCAAAAAGGAACTGTTTTAAAACCATAAAAATTGCTGAAAAATTTAAATGGAATTACTCAAGGTTACGATATTTATAGCAAATGAAATTTAAAAATCTAGCCATAGCAAAGTGAAACTAACACAAAAAACGAAAAAAATGTTGACCCCGACGTGACTTGAACACGCAACCTTCCGATTTCTCTTTGATTCAAAGCTGGAGTCGGACGCGCTACCAATTGCGCCACAGAGTCATCGAAAAGGCAGCGGTGAAAATGAGCCTTCTGTTTTAAAAAAGGGCAAACATATGTTGTTTTGTTTTTCATAATCAAATAATCAGCTTTTTTAGAAACTGTAAGTGCATCGATTTTTATCATTTTATTTGCCACAAAGACTTTAATAAAAATTATTCTTGCTTTTTAATTGTTTTGTTACCGGCATTGTATTTTTCAGCGCCATTTTTGGAGGTCGAAAAAAAGCAGCAGCAACAAAATATTTTTTAAAAGCACCTTTTCTCATCAGTCTATCTTTTTTGCTGTGATTTGAAAAAAGCATTAACAAATTTCTTCCTCTGTAATTTAATGTTCTTTTTTCAGACAGAAATTTCAACTATCAAAAAATGTCAACTGCAGCTGAAACATTTTCATTTTCAACATTACCATATCTCTGCCAGCAAAGATTTGTACAATTTTTGGATTTACAAACTGCTCGAACCTTTTCAAATAGTTCTCGCTCATCTAATTTACTCATTGAAAAAACTATTGGAAAAATTGGTAAATTTTTTATCTCTGATCTATTTCATCCTTCAAAAACCAATACAATTATTCATGTAAGCAATGCTGCTGATGCTATTGCTGATTTTCGATGTTATGGTATTACAGTAAGATTATTTAATCGAATTTTTACAATGGATATGTTTCAAATGTTGTTTCCTGTATGGCGAGATTTGAAGGAAGTAGAAGTATCATGTCGATGGATTATAGAAGAAGCATTTATTCGACTCATTTTTTCTAAGATTTGGAAGCTTAATTTTCGTGGTGTTGTTTTATTTGTAAATGGTATTACAATTTTGGATCAAATTTTATATCAACTAGAACAGATTGAATTTGTTGAGTGAGTCTTTTTTCTTTTGATTAAGTAGTTAGATGACGGTGACTAACAAAAAAGCTTGGTTAGTGACGTGTGCTTCTAACATTGAAGCACAAGAAATTATTAAGAGTAAGTGTCACTAGTCATGTAATCTGTTTCTCTAGTTGTTGCTGATCTTTCCATTTATTAATACCTACATCTGTATTTTAGTGTAACATTTGAATATTTCATGTATGCTCCAAATATGGATTATCGATCACGATTTCTTGAACATCTACGTAGAAAATTTGTAAATCTTCACTTTAGTGTTTATGGAATGAATTTAAATGTTCAAACAAAAGTACCACACGATTATTGAACAAATAGTTTTTTATTGTTTTGTTATTTTGTCAAAATTTTATTATTGTTGTTGTTTTACGTTTTTTTAAAAAATATTATTACATTTGTGTGTTCTATTACCGTAATCTTTTATTCAAAACATGTGATTTACAGCTACAAAGGTTACTGTATCTCCAATTATTATCATCATTACAGTAGTTTTTCAAAACTTTGAAGTTCACGATTTTTGTATATTGTATTACCGTAACCTCTTTTCGCACAAAACCGATTTCAATTAAGCACACACCACGAAAGTTAAGCTTGCAAATCCTTGAATAAATAACAGATTAAGTGCTTCTTTCATAATCCATCGACATGATACTTCGACTTCCTTCAAATCTCTCCATACAGGAAACAACTTTTCAAACATATCCGATGTTACAATTCGATTAAGTAATCTTATTGTAATACCATCACATTGAAAATCTTGAACAATATCATCAGCAGCATTGCTTACACGATTAAAAGAATTGGTTTTTGAAGGTTGAAATAAATCAGAGATAAAAAATTTACTATTACTACTACTAATTTTTCGTACAGATTTTTCAATGAGGCAATTTGATGAGCGAGAACATTTTGAAAAGGATCGAGCAGCTTGTAAATCCAAAAGTCGTGCAAATCGTAGCTGGCAGAGATATGATACTGTTGAAAATTAAAATATCTCAACAGCAATAGATATAATGGCAAATAAATTGCTATTCTTAGCTAGGGTTACTGTAGCTCCCATTATAATGAATACTTTTAAAGATTTACGAGCTTTGTATTCTCTATTACCGTATCCGTTTTATACAACTAAGATGACCAACATAGCTACAATGTATTGTAATGTTGAGTTACATTATACTGTAGTCCTACAAGAACTGTTAAACAAATATCGTCAAAAAACAATTAAATCCACTAATCTACAATTTATAAATTCTTCAAAACATCAACAAACTATTACTACTACTACAGTACAACTACAAAAAATAAGGCTTTTTATTTAAGTAACAAGAAGAAATATAAAATAATTTTGTGTAAAAAATCTATCATCCTCATCGTTGTCAAAGATGATGAAAAACATGGACCAGTAAATAAAAATGATACAACCGAATTATATAAAGAAAAAAATTAATCATATATAGTAATAATAGAGAGAAGCAGTAGAGTTTTTTTTTCTTTGATTGGCATACTTTCTTTTCTTAGACATAATTAACAGCAAAAATAGTACAAACAGCAACAACTTCTTTAGTATCCCATCGAATAGAAAATGATACATCAGTTTCTTTATCCCAAAAGCATGTTGATGCAACATTCATACCAACATTTGCATTTGTTTCCATAATAAAGCAGCTAACACAATATTTATATTGTAAATCTAATGATACAAGCTTTTTAGTAATTTCTTCAACAATTTTTCTATTCCATTTTTCTGCTTCAATATGATTATAGAGGGTTGTAGATCCAATAATATCATCAAAAGCTTTTTTACATATTGTTTCAACTTCACCATGAGTTGGAGCATTCTAAAAATGAGTGAGTAATTAAAGAGATGATAATAAGAGCTAATGTACACAAGAGATAAAGCTTAAAAAGCAACTAAAAGCTGAACTTTTTTTAGCTTAAAAGAAATAGCTGCTGTAGAGGAGATAGGAGAAACACCTTCGATCAAATCAATTATTCGTGTAAGCAATGCTGCTGATATTGTTTAAGATTTTCGATGTTATGGTATTACAATAAGACTATTTAACCCAATTTTTACATCTGCTAGGCTTGAAGTTTCCTGTATGGCGCGATTTTAAGGAAGTAGAAGTTTCATGTCGATGGATTACGGAAGAAGCATCTATTTGGCTGGTTTTTTCAAGGATATGCAAGCTCTATTACACAAATAGATCGTTGTACGGGTAGTAAAGTAAATTTAGCTACAAATGAGTCATTCATTGTTATCCCTTTATGTACAGGAATAGCATGCAAAGAAGATATAATAAGCTATTCCTATTTTTTTGTTATATCCAATATATATCATTTCTACAGCAGCTATAACTCTCTTTAAAGCTAACTGTCACCAAAGCTGATATATACATGTTAGTATAAGACGAGGATAGCATACTAAATATATCCACATGTATCAGTTATTGTTATAATTTTTTACAGGAATAGCATTAAACAAGGATAAATAAGTTATTCTTCTTCTCTTATTCCATCTACAACAGCTATAACCCTCCTCTCTAAAGCTAACAAAAGTTATCAATCAACAAAAAAAACTTACTGCAGATACTACACCATTATGATTATCACCAGTTCCATCAGCAGCCATCCTTTCAGCAGCAACTACTTACTACTATTATTACTAATATGAAGAAAAAAGGTAAGTAAGTTTCAAGTAGAAGCTTGTAAAAGCTGAAAAACAGAAAAAATTATTTACAAAACATATAACTTTTAAAGAAAGAAAAGAAAAATCGCGATCAAACACCCGACACACTTTTCTATTGTTATGATGTTATTGTTATTGATGATGGTGATTACTACCACATGATGGTGATAGTATTTTGGACATTAATTAAAAGTGATAAAAAAAAGAAAAAGAAACAATTTGTAAAAAAAGTGGGGGAAAAGTTTAATAAATCAAGTTTTATAATTTTTGCGGGAAATAAAAAAAAGTTGAAAGAGAAAGTAAGGGATTGACAACATTTTGCCAAAGCGTTGAATGCTTGCTTTCTTTTTTTCCCAGAGATTTTTTTTGTCGCTGCTGTTGCCGGGGATTGCTGCTGCTGCTCTTCCTTCCTGTTGCTGCTGTTTCTTCCTTCCTTTAAACATCAATGATAAGAATCTACTAGAACAATCTTCTTCTCTAAACTTAAAAGCTTTTTATATACTTTTATATATTTACAAAAAATGACATCTATTTTTGTATTAAAAAAACATTAAGAAACACGATAACAACAGCGATTTGAATTACAATAGACCAAACAAAAGAATCAAAAACCATTGTATACAAAAATATAACTTTTCTTGTGTCTTGGATCTTTTTTAGTTTTTTTATCGTATTATGGAATATGTTTATCATTCATCTTCTAGTTAAATAATCTTATTGTAATACCATAACATCGAAAATCAGCAATAGCATCAGCAGCATTGCTTACACGAATAATTGAATTGGTTTTTGAAGGTTGAAATAAATCAGAGATAAAAAATTTACCAATTTTTCCAACAGATTTTTCCACGAGTAAATTTGATGAAGGAGAACATTTTGTGAAAGATCGAGCAGTTTGAAAATTTGAAAGTTGTAGAAATCGTTGCTGGCAGAGATACGGTAATGTTGAAAATTTTTCAGCAGTTTACATAGCTTTTTTTCTATTTACATTGCTATGTATATTGTGTGTTGTAAAACTACCGTAATTCTTTAATTTTTTCCAACTTTGCTTTGTCATATCAACAAAATTACACATCCATTCACAGAAAAAAGTTGTTGGCTATTAAACCAAGCGATTGAAGGAAAAGAATTGAACGTAAGTCACTAAATGCTATTAAAAATGTGAGTTTATTTTTAAATTTGTGTTTGTAATTAAACAGTATTCATTCAAGGTAGCTACAGTAATTTTGCAAGATTTTTATTTATTTTAAAAAAGTAAAAAAAAAGAAGAAGTTCCACAAACAAAGTGAAAGAGATTTTTTGAAGTTGTTGTTTTAAATGTTGCTACAGCTGCGAAAAAGTTATTAAGTTTTAAAATTAAAATAAAAGTTCAACGGTAAGAGATATTTCTTACGTAACATCAGGGACCGCCTTCATGGTAGGTAAAAAACACATGCCCCAACATCTGCAGCTTGTGTTTTTGTCTTGGTTAATTCAGAGAGTGTTAATTGAAATTATTTAAAAAACTTTTAAAGATTTGTAACCTTTAAAAATATCAAAGATGCAGCTGAAAAAAAATTTTTCTTTGATGACTTTAAAAAAACACGAAATCAGAAAGCAGTTGCTTTTCTTTTTTTACTATTCGTGCATATGTTCACCAGTTGTAAACAAATATTTCCCTTTGCATAATATCAAAAGATGTCAAAAATAAATTTTCCATCAAACTTTATCATAGATTTATATATTGCTTATTCATATTTTACACTTGCAATTACATGGTTAATTACTCCTCTTGTAATATATACAATTTTAACACAATCAAAGAATTTAAAGGCTTTCAAATGGCTAATTTTAAATCATACGCTATGGTGTCTAGCTTTTGAGACATTAATTGCATCAATCAAGCCACTAGTTTTTACACCCTCATATGCTGGATATCCGCTCGGAATTATTAGAGAAAATGGTAGCTTTTTAAAAACTGCTATTGCAACACTTATGGGATTTCTCTTTGGTATTAATTCTGTAATATATTTATGTATATCAATGGGATTTCGATATTTACTAGTTTTTCCTACTGCTATTACAAAGTTTTGTAATCTTAAAGTTTTTCTTATTGCTGGTATTACAGCTACAACAATGCTATTTTTGGCAATTTGTGGAATTATTTCATTTTCTTTATCAGTTGATCAAGAAACTGTAAAACAATGGGCAATTGAATTTGATCCATTTTTTGCGGATATCAATGAACCAGCATTCGTTTTTTGGCCAACAAAATTTATGTATCCATTTGCAGTTTTCATTTTTGGAGGGATAATTTTAATTCATATTTCTGGAATTTTGTTATCTGCACATTTTATTTATAAAATTAAAAGTATGCCTTCAACTTCAACCTTAACAAAAATAAATCGATCTTTAATTATTTCCTCCATTCTACAAATGGCTATTACAAAATTATTTTTAACACTTCCAATGGCAATTATTTTTGGAAATATTGTTTTTAAAGTTGAAAAGTCTACAACTTCTACAACATTTGCATGGGCAGCCGTATGTACTCATGCATTTGCAGAGTTTTGTGTTATTCTGCTATATGTTTCACCGTATCGAAAATTTTTGAAATTGCTGTTATCAAAAATATTTTGGTGTTGTTACAAACTTAAAGTTGATAATTCCTCTTCTGTACCTGTATCCTTCAATTCATCGTCTGTTAGAGATCTTAGAACTATGAGGAATACTTGACCGTAGACATCCCCAACTTAGGGTGAGGTTTCGGTCCCATATTTTGCCCATAGACTCCCCTACTATAAGCTAGTATTCACACAAAAATGCTGCTGCGTAATCCTCATACTTTTCGTTTAATAGCGGTTCAAAGTTTATTATGACTTATATGCGGAACCATATAACCCATTTTTGACTATATATACACAGCCATATATGGCAAAAAACGCTTATATGGTAGGCCATATAAGATGGAAAAATGAAAAATATACCCTTCCATATAAACGTTTTTTCTCTTATAGGGATGCATATATATAGGAGAAAACCGCTTATATGGTTCCCCATATTAGTCATAATAAACTTTGAACCGCTATTAAACGAAGAGTATGAGGATTACGCAGCTGCATTTTTGCGTGAATACTAGCTTATAGTAGGGGAGTCTATGGGCAAAATATGGGACAGAAACCTCACCCTAAGTTGGGGCTGTCTACGGTGAGAATTTTTTATTATTATTTTTATGTTTGTTTTAGTTTTTTTTATTTTTCACGGCTTTTTCATGTAATTATTACTTTTTTTACTATAAATAAAACAAAGAAAAACTTTTAAAAAAGCAAACAATTACACACAGCTTCAACGGAGAGTTAATCTTGCAAATCCTTGAAAAAATTATAATAAATGCTTCTTCCATAATCTATCGACATGATACTTCTACTTCTTTCAAATATCTCCATACAGGAAACACTACTTCAAACATAGCAGACGTAAAAATTCGATTAAATAATCTTATTGTATTACCATAACATCGAAAATCAGCAATAGTATCTGCAGCATTGCTTACATGAATAATTGAATTGGTTTTTGAAGGTTGAAATATATCACAGATAAAAAATTTACCAATTTTTCCAATAGTTTTTTCAATGAGCAAATTTGATGAGCGGAACATTTTGAAAAGGTTCGACCAGTTTGTAAATCCAAAAATTGTACAAATCTTTGCTGGCAGAGATATGGTAACGTTGAAAATGGAAAGATTTTAGCAACAAAGTTTTAACCGCTGCTTTTTTATAACTTTAAATATTTTCTTCTGTAATTCTCATGAATTTGGATACCGTAATCTTTTAAATTGTCTTTATAGAAAACAATTTGTTGTTGCCATTACTGTAGCTGCAGCTGTAGCAGTGTGAGAGATACTTTTGATGCATTGTTTTGATACAAAGTATAAGTTAATAGAATTTATTTAAAGCAAAAAATAAAAATCATCAGACATTGAAAATTACGGATATTTTTCAATACACTGCCATTCAACTCCATTGCAAAGTATGTAATCATCATCTGAGTCTTTGTTAAAAACCAAAGGAAAATTTGCCTTTTCACCATGCTCAACAAGTATTTGCCAATCTTTTCCATTGTAATATCGTCTAATAATATTCAACGATTTCAACAATGGCTCATTTTTTGACCATAGAATTCCTTGAATCCAATTTCCTATTCTAATCATTTTTCCATGAAATTTTTCATTGTTAATTTCAAGCACATATCCAGAAACAGGGCAGCCAGGTTCTTCTCGATACTCTATTTTTGGAGAGGTTTTTGTAGGATCTAAAGAATGCCAAATTTCTTCATATCTTTCTATCTTTCCAGAAGCAGGATTTTCCATTTCACCACTTTCTAAGCGATCACCGCTTGGAAGTTGTTTAAAATGTCCGAGATCTGGTGCAGGATTCTTTTTCCCAGATAACAGCTGTGTACAATTAATTTCATGATGAAATAAAATTTTATCTTTTCCAACACACTCTTCTCGACCAGTACATGCAAATTCAAATGGAAATTTATGAGAGGGTAATGGTTTTAAATATGGACGTAAATCAACAAAATGTGCATTCTTTGGAGATGTTAGAACGTATGTTTTTGTCAACTCTGTAGCAGCACCATTTAACCATTTAATAGAAATACGAGTTGAAAATGTCATTGTAGAAATAAAAAAAACTATAGAACTATAGAATTATTTAGAATATAGACATAGATCTATGTGAACTTTTTTTGCATTTTGTTCCAGCATTTTGCTGCAAAAAAACAACAACAACAATTGTAGTTTGTCCTTTTATTGAAAAAAAAAGATCTGAGCAGACACGTCTGATAAATGTGTTGTATAAATATTTTTTGTTTGAATTTTTTACAAATTTTTAAAAACTTTGTTTAAAAAAGTAATAAAATTCTGACATAATAAGCAAAAAAAAAGAAATCTGACATTGTTCTAATACAAGCCCATGAGATATTTTCAACAATATTTCATATCTCCCTGCTGTCGAGCTGACACAAAAATCCTCAATTTTTGCCCAACCCACCCATTAGGTGACAAAATGTCAAAGCTTTTTGCCGATAAAGTCTAAGCGGCGTGATAATTAGCTACCCCCATCCACCCATCATCTGTGTCACGTGACATCTGGACGGCCCCAAAGTAGGTCTATGCAAGTATTTTCGTTTTTTTGCAAAATTTTTGCTTGTACGGTGTTACAAGAGGCAAACTTTGGCTCAAAATGTTGGATTTTCAATGCTCTAAATTATCATAAATAAAAAAAGCAAAAGAGAAAACAATTAAATTAAAGAGAATCAGAATACGGATTCAGAATGAAAATTGTAACTTAAACATCTTTTTTTCTTGATGGCGTTGTTATTCACTTTGCCAAACCGCCGCTAACTACAGTTTTTTCAAAGCATCGTGTGCTTCTTTTTCATAAACGTTTATATTTATATTTACAAAATGTAGTAAAAGATAATTTTTCTGCTATTTATGTTATTTTCACGATATTTGGCACCCCAGTAACCTCTACAAAAAGACAAGAATGAACAATAATGAAAAATCAATGTTAATACTACAGGAAGAGGAGGACTTTGATTTGCTGTCATATATGGTTTTGTTTGTTGTTTATATATTATATATTAACAGTTAATCACTTTTGCACATTTCAGACAAGCTTACAAGAGTTTTATGGATATGATTCAGCACTTGGGATATATGAATGCTCAACATTGTTCGTTTGCTAAATCATACTGTTATACTGTAATATTTACTTATTAATAGAAATAAACTATTCTTCCATTGATATTGTATCACTAAAGAATTGTATGGCATTTACAAAGATATAACCAACTAGGTTAGAAGATATTGAATGTTGTTTTAGTTATTAAATATGTTGTAGTACCAAGTTAATGAAGGATGAGGTAATATTCCACACATTTATGGCTATAACTTTAGGAGGCGTTGCCAGGGGTGATTGTAAATACCCTTAAAAGAATCGCATTTAAGTCTTGAGTAATATATGTAAGAATCTAAGCATCACTCAGCTTCCCTTTTTTGTTTTGTTAGATATAATGGCAAGTATACCCTATATTCTTCATATTTCTTATGGTTCTTCCCTAGAAAACTTTTTGGACAACTCTGGACAACTTGTGTCTAGTATTAAAATGTTTCTATTTATGTTAGAAATAATATATTAGAAGATCTAAGGAGCACTCGGAGGCCCTTTTTCACATTAGTAAAAATAGTGACAAGTATACCCTATGTTTCTCATATTCCTTATGTTTGTTGGTTATAATTTTGTTTGGAGAACTCTGGGAAACTTGTACCTAGTATGAAAATATCCATATTTATCTACTCAATAATATATTATAAGATCTAAGAAACCCTCGCAAACCCTTTTTTGTATGAGCAAAAATAGTGAACGGTTATATTAACGTTTCTAACAAAAATCATTGTTTTAGCGACATTGTGATGTGATTATAGATTTTTATGAGCTGCATATGCTTTAGCTAGCTGTTTTTTAAGTTTAGATAAAAAGATAATATTAATTTTAAAGTAGATTTTGATGTTTCCCTTAATGATTTGCAATGCTGTCAATATCTATAATACCATTTTCTGTAAAAAAAAGTTCTCAACGCGAAAAATTTTAACGAAAAAAAAGAAAAAAATGAATCTGTTGAAAATGGCTTTTTGCATAGCCCTACCCCAAAGGGTACATTGTGGTTCAAAAGTGATATAGATCTGGTCCAAAAAAAAGTTTTATGCAATTTGGTCTTCTAAAAATCGTTTTATCAACAAAAAAAAATGAAAAAAATGGACAAAAATACTATAATGGGTGAACATTTTATCACCCATTGTAGTAGAATCATATTTATGAATCCATGTTTCTTTAATTAAAAACGTAGTCAACAAAAACCTAATGTTTTTGGAATTTAGTTGTGTATTCCCACACCCCAAACGAACTTATAAGATTTTTTTAATGAAAAGAAAATACATATTTTATAAATGGAACTGAAATATTTACAATGCCATGTTTCAAATGCACTATTACTCAGGAAAAAAGAAACTCGTAAATTAAAAAAAGAAAGGGTGGTAACAAAATATTCCAAAATTTTTTTATGATTGCTTTTTTTGTACATTTTTTGTGTTGCTTTTTAAAAATTATTGTTGGTTATTTGAGTTGACGGCCATAAACACTGACAAATCATTTTTGTGCCCTTATACTACTTTTCCCTTAAAATGAATTCCCAAAATAATCAAACAGCTTTAACCATTGAAATGCTAGAAGCATACGGTAATCGATTGTATTATACTGCATTTTTGAATACTGTTATTAATGGTATTACAATATTTTTGATAATCAAATTTTCAACACCTGCTATGGGATGGTATAAATTTTATATTTTGCTGACAATTATATCTGCATTTTTTATGGATTTTCATTCATGCTTTATTTATGGCATATATCTTTTTCTTCCAACTTCAATTAGTTGCCCTGCGGGGTTAATGAGAAGAGCTGGATGGTTTTGGGGTAGTCATGTTAATTATGTAAGTGTTGTTAATCGAACACAAATTTTAAAATTTAAATTATTAAAGATTTTTGCTAGCAATATATGCAAATTTTTAAAATGTTAAAAGGTTATCACATTGAAATGCCGTTTATATTGGACACATATATTTTTATTATTCAAATTCATAAGTGAAAGAGCTATATATAGCCAAATTAAGGGATTTTTGTGGTATTTTAGAAAAAATTTGCATAAACCGGATCTGGCATTTTAAACATTGTCACAATGTTTTGGATATGCTTTCTGACATCCTGTTCTTCATTTCTAGGCTAAAATTTACATATTTAAAAAAATTTTTTGTTGACTTTTAGTGCAAAATATGCTCAAATCCGCGTTAATCCCGGTATATACCCCAAAAATCCGTCAGATTCAAAGATACATATAAATGCTTTTGTGGCATGATAACTTACCTCCATAGGCACCCTTTAAAGAAGAAATTATAAAATTTCATCAAAAACTAAAAAAATGGCGTAAGAAGAACCAGCGGCACGAATTTTCCGAATTACCTAATAGTTATCCTTGCTATTATACTTCTTTAAAATCATCGACATCAAAATTTTTAGAGCAAAAATAGATATCGTCTGCTGTTTGTTAGATATATCTATATATCTATTAAATACACAGATCACTTGACCACATGGCTGGCAATTTTAAAACAATATAAAAGCAACGAGGCAACAAATGAGGCGCTTGTTTTCTTTTTTTTCCTTTTTTTGAAAGATGCAAAAAGGGTTTCATATGGAGTCAAAGGGTATATAGGTGTCTAAAAGTGAAATAGACCTGTTCCGCAGGTCCATATGTATATTTTCTAAAAGTTTCATGTGATTAGGTCTTCTAGAAACCGTTTAATTAAAAAACTAATCAACATTTTGTCAGCCGTTGTATCCGTGCCGCCATCTAATTACACAATTTTAACCAAATACCAATCTGTTAAAATTGTATAATTATAATTTGGAATTGGATAAATGATCATACCAATTCCAAATATATGCAAATATTTTAGATTGTGATACATGTCAATGCTGGCATTTATGGTTTATCACTGTTGTACAGTTTTATCTATCAATATGTAACACTTACAAAAGATCCTGGAATTTTTCGAAAACCAAAAACAATAATTTCTATGTTTGTCATAATGATCATTTATCCAATACCTTCAGCATTGCTATACATAATAAATGTTGATGATGAAGCTGGAAAAGCATATATTTCAAAACACTTTTCATATCTCTCACAAATCTATGTTTCATGGTCATGTAGTATGTTAAAAGTTAATTCATTGCTATATGTATATTTATTTGTTTCAACATTTCAAATTATATTTTGGTATATATTAACTTTAATTTTGACAATAAAAATTCGATGGAAATTAGCTGAAACAGAAAATTTAATTTCGCTGAATACTATAAATGCAAGAAAACAATATTTGCTAGCTTTAATTATTCAAACTGCTATTCCTGCTATTTTTATTGTTATTCCTGTTTCTTTTATGCTAATATCTGTTGCACTTGGATTTTCAAGTTTAAAAGGTAACACTATTTTGGCATTTATTAGGGCAATAAATAAAAGATGGACATGGACATAGATTACTTTCGAATTAAACCAAAAATTTCAATGAGAATCGTCGCGTGACCCGTAATCCTTCCCCTAAAGCCACAAAACTTATTTTTTTATATCATACTTTCATTTTTAGATTCACAATGGATTTTTCAATTATGTGGTCTTCATTCATGTGGAAATTCTATGGCTGTAATTTTTATTATTAAACCATATCGGCAAGCGCTTATTCGATATTTTCAAAAGATTAGAGGAATATTCTGTAAATCTTCTTCAGTTAAACCAACAACAAATTTAATTAGTATAACGGATCAAAGTTTAAATTTAAAATCTTAAGTTTTGTTGAAATAAATAGTAGTGATGTTAACAAAAAATTAAAATGTTTACAACTCGATTTTGAAAAAATCAACTTGTACCGGGTGACTTCCACGGTGAATATACTAAAGTTTTTACTACAGTAAGTGAATTTAAAAAGAAATTTCTTCTTTTTCAAATTCTGGAAAACTGCTGCTACCTTCTAAGGCACAAAGAATATTATAAGGGATTGTCCAGAAATCACGTGACCGAAAAATCTCGATTTCTGAACCCCCTGCCCCCCTCTATGACCAAAGATCAAATCTTTTTGCCGATAACTTCAAAGCCGGGTGACCATTGGGCTAACCCCCTCCCCCCATCCTCTTGGTCACGTGATTTTTGGACAGTCCCTAAACATCAAGGTAATCTTGATTATAAGTAAATATACGTCGATCAATAATTGCTAAATCAGTTCCACAATGTAGCCCCAAAAAATATGATCCACCATTATCTGAATGTTTAAAATCCTTTAAATGAATAGTTTCACAATCAACTTCATATATGTATGTACCATCGAAAAATGTCATAGGCGAGTATAATGACGACAAAAAAAAAAGGATGCACTTGAAAACTTCAACGTTTAATAATTTGTTATGTTTCAATTTTTATAGGCGTAATAGCAAGATTATTAATATTTTGAGTTTCATAGGAAACAGCAGCAACTTTTGCATTGATGATTCGAACAATAAAATTTACAATAAAAATTTTATATGGTTTTACACAATAGAGTGTTGAAGTGGCATCTGCAATAAACAGCAAAGAAATAATAATCATCATTGAATTTGAAATATAGCTTCCGTATATCGTTTGAGTAAAAAATGAAAGAGTTGCAATAAAAAATGGAATAACACCAAAACTACAAATATTTAGTATTTGTACTAGTAATGCTCTGGAAAAAAATAAATTATCGTGTTTTTTGAAAGATAAAACTCAAAAAATTTACTTACTTGTGTAACATTTTATGAATTTCAAAAGTTGTTTTTGAAACAATTTTTTTAATTTTTCTAAGTTTATAAACAAAATATGAATAACATCCAGCAAGAATTATAATATAAATGGAAATCATCAGCACGAGGATTGTAGCTAATATTTTTAGAGTTATATCATTATCAAAGCTACCAGGAAAATAAAATGTATTTGGAACACGTTTCTTTATCTCTGCTATAAGTAACGGTGGAGTATCTGCATCAAGGAATTCCAAATACATTAAAAATGATGGCGCTAAAAAAAAGTAAGATTGTCTTCTAGCTGTATTGTCTATGATTTAAGAACATATTTGGATGGCACGTAGAATAAGTTTTCTTCCACAAGAAAGGGCGCATCTAGATATGACGTAATGCAGTGCGGGGGGGGGGGGGGGGGGGGGGTGGTCAGCCATGTATGACGCCACTTTGAAGTTGCGGCAAAAGATCAAAAGAGAAGTATGACAGATAAGGAGAGAGGGGTCCAGAAAAGTCAATTTTTGTATGACGTCATATCTGAATCATCCCGAAATTTGAACAGTGTGGTTCAAGAAAAGTGCCGAGTTAATTTTGAACGACAAATCGCTATATTTGGAGGTATGGGTCATCATTGACGGGAGGCAAAATTTTATGCTTAACATTTTGGCATATCACAACACTATGCCAAACGGCGCCAATTCAAATTTGACCTAGTCCCAAATGCCATAATTTTAGGTGCAAAAGATGCACCGGTCAATGATGATCTATACCTCCAAATACGAGCTCCCAGAAATTCATAGTAGTTATTTATCGTCAAAACTAACTCGGCACTTTTTTTGAACCACGCTAGGAATATGCCACCTTGAATTCGTGGCATATACATAGTCATCATGTCTGACATCTTTTGGCTTGTATGAAAGAGATATCATACACTCTTTAAGTTTTCTTTTTACTTTTTTTCAAGGGAAAAAATGATATTGCTCTGTGCCAAATTTGAAATTTCACTTACTTCCAACTAATATTAACACAAATAAATATGTTAATGCACAACACATTAAAAGCCACATAAATTGTTTATTTGAATCTTGTAATGACTGAATGCTTGTATTTGAAGCAACCAAAATTCTATGAATAATTGAAAATAATATTATAAATGCTGTTAATATTGCCACAAAAACGGCCAAAATAATAACTGGAACAGGGTTTGTAAAATTAAAAAATGTTTTATAACAGCTTAAAACTGGTAATGGAAAGAAGAATATTGGATTAAAGATAAATATAACAACTTTATACAAAAAATTTGAAGAAATTTGTAGAAATATTAAATATTTATATGTTCCAAGTGATTTTGGTGACTTTGTAAAAATGATGTAAGATGTAAAAACATACAGTATACAAGAAATTGCAAAGATACAAGTCATTATCCAATGAAGAAAATTTAGAAATTCTTCATGAAAAATGTCTTCAATTTTTAGATTTTCAAATTGTTTAAAATCAGAAACGTTCATTTTGATCAACTGAAGTAGTGAAAAATTTTGTTCTTCAAAAGTAAAAAAGATTTTTTAAACAGGTGTTTCGTATATTTATAAGAACTATAATTTGTTTTATCGCACATATATAGGGGGCGCATTTCTAAAAAGTTAGTGAAAAAAATGTGATAAATTTCACCTGTTTTTATTTGCATTTCCATGTAAATGATATCCAAATCTAAGTTTTTTTAAAATTAATTTTTTTAACCAACCCAAAATACAAGTTTGCTTTGAAAGACTATGCTTTTTTTTCAATTTGTTTCGTGAACAATTGACACAGATGCAATGTGAATTATAAAGTTAATAGCTTCAGAGTTTCAATATTGATTTAACTAAAACATCCACATCGACATTTTAAAACTCACTACGTCGTCAATATGATTCCTTTGAATTTTGCCGCTTTTACAGTTTTTTTTTGTAATGCCATGTTTAAGTTTGTCAGTAAAAATAATACTGTGATTCTTTTAATTCCACTTTAAGCAAATTTTTATAGCTAATGGCTCTCATTTATCAACTTTGCTCTTTCATGTTACACACATGTCAACAAAATTACACATTCATTCATAGAAGAGAAAAAAATGTTTTTTATTGAATCCAAATGTTCAGTGAATGGATGCATGTATCTACGTCAATGACGGCTAATGAAAAAATATGAGTTTATATTTTAAAAAATGTTTGTAATTTAACTGAATTCAATATAGCTATAAATAATTTTGCAACATTTCTTTTTTTCAAAAATGAGAAAGAAAAAAGTTGCACAAACAAGGTGCACTTCATGAAAGAAATAAGTTCTTGCTTTTACTGTAGCTGCAGTTGTGACAGAATTTTTATTTTGAAGAGATTAATATGTTTGTGATACATTATACTTTAGAAGAAAAAAAAAGATAATTGTTTGTATATTTTTATTTTCTCTATAATTGTTTGCTTTTTTACCTTTGCAAAGTTTTTGGTTAAAAATGTAAATTTACAGTAAATGTACGTGAAAAATCCATGAGAAAAATGATGCTAAAAATACTTCATTATTTTGATACACTAGTGCTTGTTTTTGAAAATCTCAAGATTTCTTTCTTAATTGTTTTTGACATTTACGATTTTTCCTCCATTCTATTTTTACCGTATACCAATGCAAAAATCTGTTCCCATTATGTTTGTAACAAAATAATTGAAGTTTTTATAGTTTTTTTTTATCAAATGTGACAAAAAAATTTGTCATGAATTCTATAAGTTTTCGCCTACTTTTTTTGTTCCCAATATAACAACATTTGATTTCTGTCAATTACCAATTACAAAAACTACAGCTAAAACTTTTTTATTTTGTTTTAAATTTAATTTTTTAAAACCGCTGCATTTACACCATTTTACCAACATCTGGTATAACCTTATAACATTTACATTTAATACGTTTTTTTTGTTTTTAACCAATTACGAATGCATGTGTTTTTTAAATAAAATTGTATTATTGCCTTTTTTTCACCTGCTTTCAATCTTTTGAAGCTTTCAAGTGCTTTAAAGAATATTATGAAAAAAAAATATTGTTAAAAATAACAGTTTCCCATAATCTTTTTTTCATTTTCAATTTTCAGTTTTACTAGTTGCTTTTTATTTTGCATGCAGCTGTATTTTAAAAAAATATATTTCAAAGATGACAAATTTATTAAATAATTTTTCTATTAATGTTGCTGACGAAAATAATGTTGAAGATGTGCCAACAGAAGAAATTGTTTCATTACATGGTGATATTGTTGCTGTAGCAATTATTTTTACGGTAATTTTTTTTGTAAACTTGTGAACATTTAAGATGGACTTTATAATCATCTGATTTTGAGTAGAAAACTTTAAAGCACACTGCATGAAAAGTTTGAAAAATTTGTGAAAAATCGTGGAAAGTCGTGGAAAACCGTAAAAAATCGTACAAAATTTTCCACGATTTTCTACAATTTTTTACGGTTTTTCACCATTTCCCACGATTTTCCACGTGTTTTTTAAGCTTTTTTCAATTATTTTTGTCATTTTTCGGGGTTTGGGGTATTGTTGGGGTTCCAGATGAGGTCAAAGGGTATATTGTGGTCCAAACCAAAAGTGATAAAGATAAATTCCCCAAGCCCACATGTACATTTTCAAAAAGTTTCATGTAATTTAATCTTTTAAAAATCGTTATAAGAATAGAAAAAATTTAAAAAAAATTAGTGGAAATTCGTGGAAACCCGTAGAAAATCGTGCTAAATATTCCACGAATTTCCACTAATTTTCTAAACTATTTTCCATGTCATTTTTATAGTACCCTAAAACTACAGTACTTTCTCTCTCTTTTTCAGGTTGGAATAATTGGTTTAATAGCAAATTTCTTTTCCCTAAAAATCATTTACAAAGTTCCTGCATTACATAATTGTTTTGGTTATTTATGTTTTATTCATGCTCTTGGTGAAGCTGGTGTCCTAGCTATCTTTGTTTTTTGGGCTACTTCTATGGCTATTATGTAAGTGTTATTGCATTCAGATGTTCTGTGTACTTAGAAAATCGTTTTTTAATGTGTTTGTTAGTAATCAAAAAGCATTAAAAAGCAATGGGTTCTTTTGAAAAGCATAAAAGTTGTTATTGCATTATTACTTATTTGTTTATTACTATTTGTAAGAGAGCGTTTGAACACTTGCTAATAAAAATGAGAATAAGGAGAATGAATAAGAAAGATAGTAACAAATATTGTTTAATAGAAATCAAATGTTCAAATTTTAACTTCAATAATCAAATTTTGTTACTCATTTTCTTTCATTCATTTAATACTAACTTTTGGAAGAATGCTTTTAAAATTGCTTTTTTAATGGAGCAAGCACTAACAATGCTCATTAGTAATTTATGACTAAAACCTGAAACTCGGGGGGGACAGACTTGTTTTATTGACGCTAAAAAAAGCGCAAAAACTTGCAAATTTCGTGTTTTCTGTTTATTTTTTGTGTTTGAAAACATTGCATCATATCACATGAACTTTGGTAAAAGTGTGAGAAAACCTCCTAGGAGATCCTATAAAACACGTATTTCTGGTGCAAAGTATCATCGCAAAAAAAAATTAGCAAAACTCGTGAGAAAAAAAAAACTACAATTTCGTTTGCTACAACAAAGCATATTTTGAGAAATATTACAGTAACCTATTTTCAATACTCATGTCATTGCTTTTAAATTTATATTTAATAATTTTCTAAAAATAATATAGCAAAAAAACAAAAAAAAATGTTGACCCCGACGTGACTTGAACACGCAACCTTCCGATTTCTCTTTTTTAACAAAGCTGGAGTCGGACGCGCTACCAATTGCGCCACAGAGTCATCGAATTTGGCTGCAAGCTTTGTTGCTTATCAATAACAACGCATTGGAGTTGTTGCATTGTATATTTTAACATTGTTATTTAGAACAAGATTTAAGGTTATAAACTAAAAATAATGTTTACAACATTTAAGTCATTTACTTCTGCCACCAAGAAAGCTTACTTTAAATATTTTTGACATAAATTTTAAGCATTACCTCCTTTCAGAACATCAAATCTCTCCAACAGTTATCTTGGAATAAAACTTGGACATCTTATATTAGTTTTTTATTTTATTACTCTTTATGCACAACTTTTAAAAGCTATTAATCGACTGCTAGCAATTGGTTCACCAATATTATATCGAAATTTATTTAAAGATTCAAATGCAAAATATTTTGTTGGTATTGTTATTACAGTAGCCTTGTTGCATGGGATAGTATATTTCTTTGGTAAGATTTTCACCGAACTTCACTCTTACATAAAAATTTCTTAACACTTTAAGATGGCTGCAATTTTTACTTTGATTCATCAACACTTGTTTGGACGTTTGAGGTATCATCTTGTGGAGAAGTAATCTCCTTTTACATTGATTTTATTTATGGTTGTTCATTTATGTTGCTTGTAATATTTATTGATTTTTGTACATTGCTTACTATACATCATAATCGACAGATATTAGGTATTATTGAAGATTAGAAGGATACTGTAATGATACAAATCTTTTTAAGGTTTAGGTCAAGCACAAAAATCAAAGCAAGCAAAAAAAGAAATTAGGTTTTTTGTACAGGTAAACAGAGACAGGAGTTTAAAAAACAGAATAACTGAAAAAGTCGAAATTTTGATTTCGAAATTTTAGAAAATCAAAATTTTGCTATTTCGCATTTCTATGATTTGAGCTCAAAAATCTCAAGTTTTGGATCATTAAAAATTTTAGGCTTGTCTTACCTCAATATTGTACACCCTAATGTTAGCATCATTTCATCTTGTCTGGAGATTTGATACCAATCCATGGCATGTATTTTTATCAACAAGTATTGCATGGGAGTTGTGTCATGCTCTTGATGCGTAAGTTTTGATTATAAAAATGGGCTTAACATTTTGCAAAATAAAACCTACAAGGATTCGAACCTTGGCTCAGTTGCTTGTGAGCCTTCGGCGCTAACCACTACGCCACAGCTGCAAAAAAAGAAAATCTTCAAAACCGAAAGACAAGCCTTCAAAAAGCCAAATCAAGATTTAAAAAATGAAAAAATAGATCAAATGCTTATAATCCGTTTTTGAAGTTTTCAAAGTTTTTGCAGCTATGGCTTAGTGGTTAACGCTTCAGGCTATCATGCAACTGAAGTCCAGGTTCGAATCTTCTAAAAATATTTTTCCATAATTTTCTAAACATGCTTTCTTTGGAACCATTTTTAAGACAAATTTAATGCCAAAAATTATTTTTACAGAATTTTAATGATAGCATTTAATGCAAAACTTCGAAAACATTCTCCTGGTGTCAGCAAAGTACAGTCTCTCAAATCTGTTGCAACACGAAGTGTAGGGGATTTTCCAACAACAGTTCGAATTGTTTCATAAAATTTTAATAATATACTGTAATAAAAATACATTTTTTATTGTCATAATGGTAACACAAAACAGAGATAGAAAAAAAATTCAAATAAAAATAACAAAAAGTTCAAATTTGGCTCGTTTTGGTAAAGTATTCTAAATGCCTCTTACCTGTAAAAAAAATAGACAGAAAAAATAAATAAAATTATTTTTAAATACAGTATAATTGTTGACAAAGATGTCAAGAAAGAACACTTGATGCGTTAAAAATTTTAAACATCGCGGGTATTTTATTCGTTGCAGGAACCATTATCGTTGATTTGCTGCTGAAATTTTTTCTCGTTGCTTTTTTTTCGTGTTCAACAACAAGCATCTTTTGTTTCCGTTGTTAATTGTTACTACTACTATTACTTTGTTAATATTTTTTTTCTGATTTTTTTACACACAATGGTTCATACAAGATCTCGAGGTAAGCTTTTTTTACTGCTTTTTCTCACCTTTTCTAACCATCACGTTTTTTTTAGCTCAACATAAGCCTGTCATCGATGCCTCTTCAAGTAACCATTCTCTTCAATCAACATCTATAACTTCTGAATTATCGTCTGAACAACAACATCCAAATGCTGAAGGAAAAAGCTGCCGTAAACGTGCTCATAAAGTTTGTACAGTTTGTAAAGATTGCTCACAAACAACAGCAGCAGCTGACGATGATGGATTACGAGGTACCAAAAAAGCAAGAAGGACAAGAAGTGTTTCAAGAGTTCGAGTAATTCAACAACATCATGAAGTTTGTGGAGATGGTAAGGATCTCTGAATATTATTTGTTAGTGATTCACATTGTTTTTAGATCTCAATGAAAATACTCTACATTCATCACCAAGTGCTAAAAAAGCAAGAAGGACAAGAAGTGTTTCAAGAGCTCGTACAATTCATTCAGCTGCAGTTTATGGTATGTATAGATCGAATAGTGTTCTATCAATTAATAACTTTGTTTTAGATCTTAATGACGATACTGATGATGACATTCCTTCAACAGCAGCAACATCTACAAAAAAATCTCGTCGGACAAGAAGTGTTTCAAGAGCTCGAGTAACTCAACATCATGAAGTTTGTGGAGATGGTAAGATTCCTTGTATATCTAAACAGATTATAAGCTAATATTTTAGATCTCATTGAAGACAGTGATAAGCCAATGCAGAGTATGCGTAATGTTTCGAGAGCTCGAAATGTTCAACATGAAATTTTTGAAGATGGTAAGGATTAGAAATATACGGTTGTTCAAGCAAACTGCATAGTTAATTATAAGCGTTAAACAGCTTCTTTTGACTTTTTTTTTATATTTGCAAGGAAAGGTCATCATTGATAGGAGCATCTTTTGCACCTAAAACTTTGGCATTTGAGAATACTTTGCCAAATGGCGCCATATTTGATTTTGATTGAGCTTAGAACTGACTAAGCTTAAGATAATACAGACTTTTTTGAAAAAAAAAATCAACCATCTAACTTCAAAGCTGTTTACTTGAACCACCAACTATTGATCTGATTTTTTTAGATCTCAATGATGATATTGATCAATCAACAAGTACTGAATCCCATCAATCTCAAGCCACTGCTGCTATTATCCTCCAAGGAAATACATCTAGAATGACAACACCTGAAAATGTTCATACAACAGATGAAATTTTAGAAGCTGTAATTCAGCATTCTTCAACTACTCTTCAACATCATCATCATTCCTCTTTTACATCAAGCTCTCGTCATCGTCTTACAACATGGAGTCATCAATATTATGATTGGGAAAGCTCAAATCATTCACCTGACTATCCACTTCAGCATATTGATAATCCAATGATTCTTCGTTCTGATCGGTTATATGAAGATGGTGAACTGAAACGAATATATGAAGATGAAGAAAGTAATGAATCAATTTTACCAAGAAGTCTTGAATCTTCTCAAGCTTCTGCAGGAAGTTATATGCATGAAAGTTCAGGTTCTGGTGAAGAAGAAAAGAAAGGAAAGAAAAGTTTTTTTGGAAGATATTGTTCTGTTATTTAAGAAGGATTTTTGAGTTTTATTGTTTAAAAATTTTAGGTTAGATTGTTAGATCTTTTAGTTTTGTTATTGTTTATCTATTAGTTTATTTTTGGGGCTGTTTTTTGTTAGCCGAATAAATATTTGTTGTTAAAAATTTGGCTTTATTAGGATCTTTTTCAATTGTTGCAACACATTTTACCAATTCTACAGCAATCTCATAGAAAATTAATAATTAAAATTCCTTTTTAAAAAATTTATTGTTCACGCTACAGTAACCAAAAACTTATTTTTAATTTATAATATGCATTTGATTACTGTAGTTTTTTTTAGTTTAGTGTCACAAAAAAAGTTTGTTGATAAAAAAATGGTGTCCTGCTAGCATCATTTCTATTTACAATTGGAACTTTAACATGGACTTTATTAGAATATTCGCTACATCGTGGAAACCAAATCCAAAAAGTTATAATCAAATTACCTTTCATTTTGCACTTTATGGTTTACATCATAAAACTCCAATGGATGGTGATCGATTGGTAAGCTATATCTACTACAGGAGGAGAAACGAGTTTTTTTGACCGCAAATTGTCATTTTACTAGAAACTACAGTAACCGAATTACCGTAATCCACTAGTTACATTCAATTATAAAAAAATCTACAGTAACCCAATTGAAAAAATTGCTGTGAATTAACACAATTTACCAAAGCTACAGTAACCCATAACAACAATTTTCGATATTTAATTATAATTTTGCTTTTCTTGTTTCAACATTTTGTTTCTCACAAAAGCAGTTTTGCTGGATAAAAAAAATTTCACCACTACAACAATTTCAAAATAAAATTAAACATTACAACATCGATGCTTGCTTATATGTCAAAAAACCTATTTTTCTCTTTTTTTGTTGCGGTTTTTTCATCACCATGGAACTGCATTTCATTAGAAAAAAAAAGACTTTTTTTTGTGTCTCCATGTCCTCGTTATGAAAATGTCCCTGTTAAATATGTGATGTCTAACAAAAATACGTGCATTTTTTTGTGTTATCGTTTTTTTTCTTCTTTTGCTTTCTCATTTTTTCTTGTTTGCATTTTTTTCAATTCAACAAAAAAAGAAAAGATCCTGACTTTTTGGAGTTCTCTGTTTTTTCTTCAAAAATACTTGATTGAGAAAATATGGTGCTATAAATTTTTTTCTTCACGACGACCGATTATTGCGGGAAGAAACTAACGAGTATATTTTTGCTGGTATTGGTTGCATCAACGAGGAAGGAGATGGACAAAAACATTTTTTTTCATCAAAGAAACGTTTCTTCTTTTTTGTGATTTTAGTTTACTCGTTTTTTTTCTTGGTTGTTGCTTTTGCTTCTTCCCAATTTTTGCAAGAGTTTGGTTGTTAAAAATTAACCATAGAAGTTTGTGAATAATGCTTGTTTGATTTTAATATATTTTGTGTCCAAAATAGAGATCCAGAATGTTGTATTTAACTTTGTAGCAGCAGATTTGTTGTTGAAGATAAACTTTAAAAATGTTAAACCCTTTCTCTGAAAAAAATAAACCCCTAGGAAACCAAATAGATATAATTTGCGGTCAAAAAAACTCGTTTTTTCTTCTCTAAATCTTATCAATCGATTACCATCCATTGGAGTTTTATGATGTAAACCATGTAGTGCAAAATGAAAGGTAATTTGATTATAACTTTTTGGATTTGGTTTCCAATGAAATACTCCACAATGTAGCGAATATTCTAGTAAAGTCCATGTTAAAGTTCCCATTGTAAATAGAAATGATGCTAGCAGGACACCTTTTGTTAAGCCTAAAAAGCTTAAGACTTTTATAGACAAACATTGCTCTAAATGGATACTGTAGCTAGAATTATTTTGCTTTATTAGTCTCCAAAAGGTGTTATTTTGTTGAATATGCATATTTTGGTTTATCTTTTTGTAAAATTTGCATATTTCTTGCAAAGATTTGAAAAAAAATTTCCTTATTCATTGCTTTTTTAAATTTTTTTCAATCTTCAACAACAACAAATCTGCTGCAAATTGGATACAACAACAACAACAATCTGGATCTTCGTCTGCAATGTGGATCTACTGTATGTTTTTATTGTAATTGTCTTATTCATTTTTATTGTTTACGTGAGCTATGCTTGAATTTTTGGGGAATGAATGAAAAAAGTTTCCTTCTTATTTTTCTTGAAGGCAAGTACAGATAGCGCCAGTTGGTTGCGCGTTTGACTGCAAGTCCAACAGTAGAGAGTAGAGAAATTTGAAGATAATACTTTTTTTTCTTTGTTATTACATTTCGTGGAGCCAAATCCCCTCTGGCGTTTGACCACATTATGGCTAAACTTGTTCAATTAATTGCATTTTTTTGTTGCGTTTTTTGCTCTTCTTTCGCTCGTTTTTTATATAACCATTTTCTATCATTTATCTTTGTTGTAGTTTAATCCACCTACTTTTATATTTTTCAGGGTTTAAACTGCAATATTTTTTATATTATTATTACTATTTTATATCAATATTATATATTATTTTTATTACAACTAAAACCATGACAATACGAAAAGAAATAATCACCAATAATAATCGTAATACCACCACCACTACTACTACCACCAATAACAACAACTACAATAATAACGCTGGAAAAGGAGATGCTGAAATGGAAAAAGAAAAACGTTCAAACAAGAAAAAAGTTGCTGAAGAAGAAGCTACTGAAGTTGTAGAAGAAGATGAACGTCCACTACTGGTTAACTATAACAATAAATTATATGATATTAAAAAATTTGCTTCTAAACATCCTGGTGGTAAAAAAGTTCTTGAAAAAGTTGCTGGTTCAAATATTGATAAATTTATGAAAGGTGAAGAAAGAATAATGGGTGTTAAGCATGAACATTCTGCAGCTGCTTTTGAAATGCTTGAAAGATATTCATTGGATCAAAGTTTTAAGGTATGTTTCTTGGGAGATTGTGATTGAATTGTTAGAAGGAATGGGGGAAATGGGGATATTAGTAGATTTGCATATTTTAGAGCTTTCTAGAAAGCTATTTATGCATCCCCGAACCTTCTATATCTTTCTAGAAGCTCATTTCTCCTTCCAGAAGCTTCTATGTTGTCCAAGAAGCTTTTATAGCTATATTTAAACATTCCAAACGCTTTCCCTTTAGTTTTTAAGGATAGTTTCCATTTAATGATATCATTTTTGTCCTAAAATTTGCTTTGATGACTCATCCAGTTCCATCAATACTTTCTTTCCTGTTTAGAACATACTATCCTTATCAGCAATAATTCCTTCTGCTTTGATAGCTCCTATCACAAAAAAGACCCAAGAAATAGCAGCAAGGTTTGTGTTTGTAGCCTCAACAAAATTATACTTATGCAGAATTACAATAACCGAATATCTTATATGCATTGAATGTTATATTTAAAACCAAAATCAACTGAATAATAGCAACAGCATTAGTTCCCAGCTATATCCAACTAGCTACTCTACCACCAAGCCTACTATAACCTTATCTAAACTAACTCTTATAATTTTTTTAGAAAGACAAACTTGTCGACTCCAATCTACCTGTAATGTTTGAAGTTGGAAATTTAAAGGAAAAATATTGGAGATGGATTCATGAACCATATGATGGAAAGCTAAGACTATTTGAATCAGATTTTCTTGAATCTTTAACAAATACAAAATGGTGGGTTATACCACTTGTATGGATGCCATTAGTAATATATTTTGCATTTAATGGTTTAAATTTAATGTATCAAGTGTTTGGTAAGTTGCGGGAGAAAGGGGATACTGTAGTTAAAGTGTTGCGGAGAGGGTTGTGGAAGAGCGATAGTGCAATGGGATATATAAAAGTGTTTGTAGCTACAGTATCCTTCTTGACCGCTCTTTTTATATGAAGGTTTATATTAATAAAGCTATTTTTAGGCCTAACAAAAGGTGTCCTGCTAGCATCATTTCTGTTTACAATGGGAACTTTAACATGGACTTTACTAGAATATTCGCTACATCGTGGAGTATTTCATTGGAAACCAAATCCTCAAAGTTATAATCAAATTACCTTTCATTTTGCACTACATGGTTTACATCATAAAACTCCAATGGATGGTGATCGATTGGTAAGCAACATCTACAGGAAGGGGAAATTCTAAAAAAAATGAAGGCGTTTTTGATCGAACCGTTTCTTCTATGACTTTTAGGAGCTCATTTTTCACTTTCTGCTATCGTAACCGTTGTTTATATACTTCCATTTTTAGGTATTCCCACCAACACCAGCTTTGCTAATTATTGGATTCTTTTATCTTTTTTATCGATCATTTCTACCATATTCAATATTTTGTTGTTTTTGCTCTGGAAAATTATTTGGTTATATTTGTTATGATCTAATACATTATTATCTACATCATGGAAGACCACGACCAACAACAAATTTACATTTTCGTAAAGTATATCATCATAATCATCATTTTAAAGATTTTGATGCTGGATATGGCATAAGTATGTTTTGAAGTTCAATTTTGAAGAGACTAGACTCTAAAAATTAAGAGGAATAATTTGCGGTTAAAAAACAATGCTCAAATTAGCTTTTTTTGCTGTAACTTTTGTATTACCTATACAATACTTTTTAGGTACATCATTATGGGATTATATCTTCGATACTGAGGGTTCCGGGCCCCTGTAATCTCTAATTCTGAAGGATCTGGTCTACTGTAATAAAAAAGTTTTTTTGCTGAAGTAAAAAAAGAAGTTCAACTGCGCACATGTTGCTCGCAACATGCAAGTACCTACTTTTTTTCTCCCTCTAAAAAAATTTTTTTTACTGCTGCTGCTGCTTGAATATTTATATTTTTTGTTGAACAATTTGTATTACATTTTTTTTATATAACTGCATTTGTATTTGTTGAGAAGATTGAAAATAAATTTTATCCACTGGAATACGTCTTTTGATACAAACTGTGTTTATCGTTACAATTTTATATCGCTTCTTTTTTGCCGCAATCGTAAACGTTGTATTTGGGATTGCTCTTTTTTACTGATACTGTTAGACGTTGAATTAATAGTACTGTTTTTTATAGGTATAAAAGTTCTTCTTTAAAAGTTCTCTCTCTATATATCTGCTGCTGAAGAAGAAGATTTGATTGAAGAATAATGTATTTGCGCTATTATATGGATGAAGAAGGAAAGCGAGTATATACTTTAAAGGTTTGTTTATTAGTTGATTATTAAATTTTGTCTAAAGATGATAAGCCTAACTTGAAAAACTGTTACTTTGTTAGAATATGGAGGTTGAGGATTGCTTACAAGAGGCCTAAAAAGTCTAATATTTATCAAATCTTCATTCCCTTTTTCACCTTAAAGTCTTAACGAACATCAACGGTGATTCCTATTAACTGCATTCTTGTTCCTGCTAATTTTTTAAACACATTAGTTTCGTATTCAACTGGTTGATAGCTACCAGGTAGCCTCTTTTAAGCGATCTCTACTCTCTTACTTTTAACCATTTTGCGATTTTGTCGTTGCTGACTCTTGGACACACACTTTTTTCTGTCTAATCTCAAAAACTGCAACAGCAGCTAACTTTCTAACTTTTCAGTTGAGTTAGCAACTTTAGTGCTCCAATTTCGATTGCTTTTTTACCACCATTTTTATCGGCGGCTAACTAATCTCGTGGATGTTAACCGAATCCTATTTTTATGCTGGCTTGGTTGCCATTAAATTGTTTTAAGAATCTATCTTCAGTGGTTGTGTAACTGTTGAATATTCCGAAAGATTAGCTTGCCTTCCATAAAATTAATTAGTTCACGTTAGGTGTTAATAAATTATTACTGTTTTATCTGAAATATTAATCTGTTACTTTTTTTTAGCAAAAAGATTCAAACGGCCTCAATACATTCTCTGCACATCCAGCTCGCTTTTCTCCAGCTGATACATATTCTCGTCATCGAATTACAATCAAAAAACGTTTTGGTCTTCTTCCAACTCAACGACCTCCTATTCTTTATTAAATAAAATCATCTACTCTCTATATACTTTGATTGTTATTACTGCTATTATTATTTTTTTCTTTAGTTTTTTGTTGTGTTTTTTCTTTACTTTTACCTCTTTCTTTTTTCTTTATCTCTCTCTATCTCTTTTCAAATTCAAACAAACAAAAACAATGCTTTATTGGGAATATAGAAGAATGTTTCGACAAAAATGGCGTCATCTTCGTCCTATTCCTGAAGGTGCATCATATCGACAGGTAAGCCATTCTTAGAGATGTCCTATTAGACCGTGGAGCACAGTCGTATAGGATACTGTATTAATCACTTTGTATAATCCACATCTTATTTTTTCAGCTTTCTCGTTCTCGTATTCTTGTTACATTTGTTTTATTCTTTGCTGCATGGAAGGGTATCGGAATGTATTTGAATGAAACGCTGCTATATGGTAAAGATGAAAAAACAGGAGAATATCGATATTTTCAACCACGAGAAATGAAAGCTATTATTAAAGAGAAGCGAATTGCATTAGATACTGGTTTACGTCCAAAAGAAAAGATGCTAACTGTAGAAGATGTAACAAAGTTTCCTCTTGATGATGAATAGGTTCTTTTCTTTTGTTTGTCATTGTTTTTGTTGAATTTGTTTTTTTATATCTCCCAATAATAAAAGTTTTTGTTTTATATTTTTAAAGGCTTGATGCAGAGTTACAGTTACCTCCGATGATACTTTTTAAATTCTGGAATAAAGAGAAATGCAAAGCTTACTGTAGTAATAGGCTGATGTCGTCAGCAGAAGCAGCTGCACAACAAAAGTGGCCAAAATTTGTTGATCTTTCATTTAAATTTGATAATAATAGCCAAAACATTCTGCTATCATTCAAAGAATTTAAAGACGTTTATCAAGTACATTTTACACAACTAGGAAAATTTGGACAAGTTATTGAAATAATTCATCCACCACATTCTCGTGAACAACTACCTGGTACTTATCAACCACTTGAATACGAAACTAAGCAACTGCTCGGTCCAGATTCGGTAAGTGACATAAATTTTTGGACGAGGATTTTCTCCTTGCTGTACCAGTGGCCTAAAAAAAGCTAAAACGAACATTTCCTGGTCAAAAATAAACTTGGCAGTTTGTTTTTGGGCCACTTCCATGAAACATAGACTTCTATCATTTCTAAAACTGTTATTATTTTTTTAGACAGAATCAGATCTCTTTATTCGTCGACTTGTTGGTATTTTAAAAGAAACAAATCGCTGCCGTAAACCTACAATCTGTTTTTTGGGCTTAGATGGATTTAACCAAGAATTATTTCAAACAGCACTTGATAAAATTGAAAAATGTTTGCGTCATTAGCAGAAGTGCATCTGAAGCAGCAGCATCGTCTCCAGTAGTAGCAGATAATAAAGATATTAAAAAAACAATTTTTCTTCCAAAAACATCTTTTCAACCACATTTAAAAAGTCATGAACGTTCAGCAGCTGATGCAGAAATATATCGAAAAGGAAAATTTGATGAATTTTATCATTGGCAGAAGGATGCAGCAGAACGACAACATCTTCCAAAGTAAGTTTAAGGGAATACTGTAGGAGGTGAATGGTTTTGGGAGCAAGGCATCTGGGAATAGGTTTTCGATTAGACAAAGCAGTTCGGCATTAACAATTTTGGAGATGATAAGTATGCCATTATGCTTTGACGACATTTATGGAATATTTAATGTCGCCTTCAATTTACGGCAAAGATTATGGTGTCGTTTAGAAGCTAATGGTCATGTGATTATTTAACACCTTTGAAAGTAAACAATTTTACGTACAAAACATAAGATATGAATGTGTATAATTATATGAATGAACAATATTATTTTTCAGTAGTTTCAGAACAGCTTTTGAACCTTGTTTAATAACATCTTTTCCTTCTAAATCATAACCCATTTTACGAGTATATTTTCCTTCTTCATCAACAAAATATTCAATTTTTTCATCAAGTGATATAGCAATAAAAAAAAAGAATTACTGTAATACATACATTCAAACGACGGAAAATATTTTTAAGTTTAGTATAGATACTTTATTCGTGTTCTTTCTACAAGCTTGTCTCAAAAACAAGCACTTTTTTAGACAAAAGAAAAGCACTATCCCCATCTTTAAAATATTCCCATTAACTAAAAACATTTACCTTATAGTCATCGAATCCATGTGCATATGAAGTATGAACAAGTCCAGTATCAATTGAAGAAGAAACATGTGAAGCTGGAACAAGTGGTGCTGCAGTAGTATTGTAAAAACAATGTCGATAATTAATATCTTTAAAAACTGATGGTTCTACAACAGCAATAACTTTTAAAGGACGTTGAAGAGTTTGAGAAATTGATGGAATGAGATTTTTAGCAACAGTATAATATTTTTTTATTGGTAAATTAAAAAAAGTGAGATAATAAGCAAGTGTTTGAAAAAATGTTAAAAGTAAAGGGCAGTGAAAGCGAAACAACGAAAGGGATACGACCGAAATGGCATTTTTCTGAAATCTTTATCCCACATCGCCGGTCTAAAAACTTGCGTTCTCACTTATCTGCTCCCAAAGATAGCCACGCCTACTGTAGACCCATTAACATGTTTTAAATTTTAATTATCTTCTATTTTTTTAGATACATTCTTCTTGATGGACCACCATATGCAAATGGATCAACACATGTTGGGCATGCAATTAATAAAGTTCTCAAAGACTTAATCATTAAAACTCGAATCCCATCACATCGTGTACAGTTTCAACCAGGATGGGATTGTCATGGTCTACCAATTGAATTGAAAATTGCTAAAGATGAATCAAATTCCACGTCATCTCTATCACCTTTGAAGATTCGTGAATTAGCTCGACAAGTTGCTTACAATGCAATATCAACTCAAAAACATTCTTTTAAACGTTGGGGTATTACAGCAGATTGGTCAAAACCATATTTAACAATGGATTCAGGATATGTTGCAAATCAGCTGGATATTTTTGCAAGCTTATATGAGAAGGGATATGTTTATCGGAGCTTTAAACCGATTTATTGGTAGGTTTCTGATGATTTATGGAGGGCATTATGAAAGTATACGGTATTTGAAATGGATTATTGGACGGCAAATCGTCCCTTTTTATTTCTGTGAGCTTATATTTTCAGGAATTGGTCATCATTAACTGGAGCATCTCTTGCACCTAAAATTTTGGCATTTTGAAACACTTCGCCAAATAGCGCCAAATTCAAATTTAACTTCGTTCCCTTCAAAAACGTCGAGCTTTTTTTCTAATGGCTGCCGTTTTGTTATTTTTGAACCTGGAGACGTGATTTTTCAACCACTCTGTGCAGAAAAGTCTGAATGTTCACTATCTCTGTCATTTTTAGCAACTGACAAGGTTATATTTGAATTTGGCGCCGTTTGGCGAAGTGTTCCAAAATGCCAAAATTTTAGGTGCAAAAGATGCTCCAGTCAATGATGACTCATTCCTGAAAATCTGAGCATATAGAAAGGAAAGGTAGCGAATTGCCGTCTAAAAATCGGTTTTGAACTTATTTGAACCGCGAAGAATACGGTAGCTTTGAAATTATTTGAAAATTTGTGACTATTAAAAAACCTTTTTTTCATACTTTTACTTTAACAAATCATCTTTTTTCAGGAGTCCTAGCAGTAAATCTGCTCTTGCTGAATCTGAACTCGAATATAATGATAAACATAAATCAATAGCAGCATATTTTCGTTTTCTTTTGATCAATTTGGATTTGGATAAGCTTGGTCTTGGTTCGCTGAAGAATGAAAAGAAACCAGCACATATTTTTGCTCTTATATGGACCACTACACCTTGGACATTGCCGTTGAATAATGCTGTAGCATATTCTGAACACCTTAGATATGTAATTGTTGAATTTGAAGATGCTAAACAGCAAAAGTAAGGGATTTTTTGAATGATAGTAAAGCATAACCGTAACAGGAACTTGCTTGTTCGAACAAATTTCGATTTTGTAGTACTGGTTTCGCATTTGCAGAACTTTGTTTCTAACATTTTCCAAACACTTGCTTATTATCTCACTTTTTTTAGTTTACCAATAAAAGAATATTATATTGTAGCAGAGAATCTTATTGCTTCAATTTCTCAAACTCTTCAACGTCCTTTGAAAGTTATTGCTGTAGTTGAATCATCAATTTTTAAAGATATCTATTATCGACATTGTTTCTACAATACTACTGCAGCACCGCTTGTTCCAGCTTCACATGTTTCTTCTTCACTTGGTACAGGACTTGTTCATACTTCATATGCACATGGATTTGATGATTATAAGGTATACTTTTGGTTATCGTGATAGCGCCCTTGGTTTGTTCATAAACATTTTTGTTTTGGAAACAATTTTATAGCCAGAATATGAATACTGTATCTAATCCAAAAGATCTTTGATCCGTAAATGTTTATATTACTGTAATACTTTAATTTTTAGATTGCTACATCACTTGATGAAAAAATTGAATGCTTTGTTGATGAAGAAGGGAAATATACTCGTCAAATGGGATATGATTTAGAAGGAAAAGATGTGATTACACAAGGTTCTAAAGCTGTCCTGCAGTTGCTCAAAAAGAACGTTGTTCACTCATATAATTATACACATTCATATCCATATGATTGGAGAACTAAAAAGGTTAGTTATAATGGTTTTTTGTGTGACAGAGAAAAGTACAGTATGCTAATGCATGATAAGGCGATTGAGTTTGTGCTTCGTTTTGGTTTTGAAGAAAGGAATTTGCTGTGTTTATTAATGAAATCTCTTTTTTAGCCTGTGATTATTCGATCTTCAAAGCAATGGTTTATTGATGTAAGTACCGTATCACAAAAAGCTGTTGAATTTGTTGATAAAAATCTTAAAATTGGTAATACTTTAAATTTATATCTTTTAATATCTATTGATTCTCAAATTTGCAGATGAAAATCAAAAAGCATCACTAATTACACAACTTTCTCATCGACCAGCATGGTGTATTTCTCGGCAACGAGCATGGGGTGTACCAATTCCAGCAATAATTAATTCACAAAATGGTGATGCATATATGAGTTCATCCTTTATTCAAAGAATTTCAAATAAAATTCGTGAAAAGAATGATACAGATTATTGGTGGAAAGTATCGATGGAAGAGCTACTGAATGAAGAAACTCGAAAAAGTTTAAACATTTCTTCTTCCAGTAATAATGAAGAACTTCAAAAAAGCTCTGATATAATGGATGTTTGGGTTGATTCTGGTGTTGCATGGCATACAATTGGAGATGGAAAAGTAGCAGATTGTGTAAGTGAAGGAATTGATCAATTTCGTGGATGGTTTCAATCTTTAATTCTTACGTCTCTTGCTGCACGGGATCTACCACCATATAAACAAATTGTTGTACATGGATTTTCTGTAGATGATAAGAATCGTAAAATGTCTAAATCAGTTGGGAATGTAATAGATCCGGATTGGGTAAGTATATTACGGTAGTAGACTGTAAGAGAAATGTCAAGTTGTTTTTTGACCATTCATTTTGACCGCTTTGCGTATATTTTCATGGAGGGGTCATCAATGACTAAAACAATTATTGGTATACTGTAATTGATCAATAATATCTAAATATTTTTAGGTTACAGATGGAACATTGAATCAAAAAGCACTAGGAGCTGATGGACTAAGACTATGGGTTGCTTTGTATGGCTCTGAAGGAACTACGGATGTTAAACTCGGTCCACAAGTTTTGAATGAACTGGAGCTAAAGCTTAAACAAATTCGAAATATTTATAAATTTTTACTTGGTTCACTTGATGGATATAACGGTGAAAAGCCAAAAGAACTGCGATTGCTTGATAAGGTGAGTTTTTTTGAAGGAAAAACTTGAAAGTTGGGATACGGTAGATTTTGTTGCAATAATCTATTGAGTAATTTTGATATTCTGGGACTGATTGTGTTTTACTTTTTTAGTTTATTCTTCATGAAACTCAACAATTTGCTGAAAAAGCTCGTAGAAATTATGACAATTTTCGATTTCGTGTTGTTGCAAATGAATTTATTCAATTTTTACATAATCCTTTAAGCTCAACATATGTGGTATGTTTTCTTTGCTTTATAGCTTTGAAACATTTTTACATTCATCTTTTTAGAATTGTGTCAGAGATCGTCTTTATTGTGATCCTATCAATTCTGAAAGCCGAATATCAGCAGTGTGTACAATTGATTCAATTGGTCGAATGCTAACAAATGTTTTATCACCTATTTTACCACATCTTTCAACAGAATATTGTATTCACCATCCACTTCTTAAAACTGAACCGCATAAAGCTATTCAACAACAACTTTCTTCTTCAAATGAATATCAAACATGGAAAGATAAAAGTGAAAAAGAAATTGTAAAGCTGATTTTAAATCTTCGAAATTTAATATTTGAAAAAGCTGGAAGTGGATTTGATGTTTCAAAAATGGTAAGGGGTTGCTTTTTTGTTGTTGGGGGTATGGTTGTGGATAGCTTAATTCAAAATTCTCTGAAAATTTTGACGAACTTTGATTCGCTTTAATTTGCTCATCTTTTTATGCTTCTACCGTAATCTTTCTTTTTTTTTCAGGGTATTGAAATCGAAGCTACTCCTGCCGATTTCGAAAAGCTTCTATCAATTCAAGAAATGAAAGAAGAATCATTTTCATCAGAATTAACAGAATTATTTGGTTGCTCGTATGTCAAAATATCACAGTCTGATAATGGTATTACGAATGCAACTGTAATAGAATCACCAAGAAAGCATTGTGTTCGATGTCGTCGATTAGCTCGATTAGAAGGCGAAAGATTATGTAATAGATGTTTAGATGCTGTTTCTAATTTTATTTAATGTTTAATTTGTTGTTAATAAAAATGTTTTTGTTTTTTAAAAATAGTTTTTATTGTTATTAAACTTTGCGAAAGTTACTATCTTTGAAAGACATGCAAAATGTTATCAACCCGTAAATGCATTGAAAAGGAAAGACTTTAATTTTTGAACCCGTTATAAGCGATTACCGTACCCGTAATGGAGAATGGAATACTACTTGAAAGATTTGAGATCTAGAAGAGCCCTCGAATATGCCTAATAGCTTAATCCTCAATAACAAACAATAAAATAGAGACACAACAAATAAACGATAATAATTTTTTTTTACAAAATCACAAAAAGATTACAACATGCAAAAAACCCGAAGGTCTTACAATAAATAAAAATTGCAGACGAAAAAATTAATATAAATAAACTAAGAGGTAAATATAATTTAAGAAAAGACAATGAGATAACGAATAAATTCCAAGCAGAATCATTCCAAAATGTTTGAAGCCATTGAATGGATCATCAAATAAACGCACGAGCATTTAAAAAGAAAAATTTGTTGAGAGATCTTTTGGGATTGCAAAGAAGATATGATGATGAGCAGGATACGTAAATGAAATTTTTATACTTCCATCAGTATGGGAATCAGGATTATTGTAGATTTTGTCAACCTAAAAAAACGTCGGATAAGATGCAAATAAAAAACAAAAAGAAGCACTTACTTGTAATACAATATTTTTGTTCTTATTGATATAACGAGGTTTTTCTGCTAGCAACGCTTCCCCACGTTCAACTTTGATTGTGGCTGCCCAATCAAGCATGGTATTGTTTTCTAGTTGAATTGATAAAACTTCTTGATTCAATGAGACTTGAACAATGTGTATGCGTCTACCTAAAAACAAAGACCATTAAAATGCATTCATAAAAACCATTTTAAAAAACGAACCGCTAATGAAATTGATTATTGAATGAATGAAATGGAACATTAGTCTAAAAAGAACAACAATTATGCTTTTATATATAAAAAGTTAACACAAAAAGAAACACGAATATTAACACGAAAAAGCAGATATAAAGCATAATATAACAAACATGCCGGTGGTAGAAAAAAAAAGGTTGAACTAAAGGAATAACAAGAGAGGTAATAAAATGCTTTACAAAAGCGGTATAACAAGCTCTTAGTTCAAAATGCATAAACTTTAAACAAAAGAAATGGGCGATTTTTTTAGAGTATATGAATAACCGATGTCGGCAACAAGGCTGAGAAAAGAAGAAAAAGTGATAGAAAGAATAATCCGTAAAAAATATTGTAAGATAAAAAAATAAAGACAAGAGAATAAAAAATATAAAGAGATATTACAAAATATAAAGAGATACTGGAATTGATTAAAGCATTTATCATGGTTTTTTTTCAAGCGGCAAAGAAATAGAAGAAAAATAAATCACGCAAAAAACGAAGGGGCTAAAAAAACAAAAAGTTTTGTTTCACTTAATATCCCAAGATAACACAATAGATGCTCTTACTAACAGAGATCGTGCCACGGCATTTTTTAAAGTTGACAACCGCAAGAAGATGATAATTATTTTTGTGCAAGGGGTTAAGAAAGACGAGTAGAAGACAAATATTTTTCATCATAAAAAAGCAGCAACAGCAACAACGATCTACGTTTGTTCAAATGAGGCGATGACAAAACGCGATTACAAAAATGGAAAAGAGAGAGAGAGCAATTGAAAAAAATATTGTTTGGCAAGATGCGCAGCGGTAATAAAAGCATTTAAAAAAGTAAAGAGAAAAAAAAACAAATATTCGTGAATAAAGATAAAAAAGGTAATGTTGAAATGGCAATTTAAAGATAATTTTTATTATTTTATTTAATAATTATTTTCAAGCTTTGAGAGGCAAAGAACGAGAGGAGGAAAAAGACAATATAAGCACCAGAATTGGATGGATTAAATTTCATGACATTTTTAGAATCTTTTAAAGCACTTTTTTGAATATATTTTATGGTTAACAAAGACGATTAGAAATTATAAGCGTATTTTTTGTAAAAAACGAACTTCACTACAGATTTCCAAAAAAAAAGCAAAAATGCTAATTCTTTCCCAATATACCAAATCGAGGTCGTAGATCACAAATTTAAAGTTCGTTTTGCTCTCCGGTGCAATGGCACCGAGATATGGCACCGCTTGCTCCAGAGGGTGTCAAAAATGACTGCTGCTATGAAATGCCACATATGGTATAGCAACGTGTTTGTCTCAACCTACTGAGTCATAATATAGAAGAAATTATCATTTAAACTTTTTTGACCTCAAGTTATTGGAGTTGGTGCCATGTCGTTTTTTGGCGTTTTGACCCCAATGCCAAAAAACGGGCATAATTTTTTATTGTTGCATTTTATTGGATTCCCCATATAATTTATACATACATCCCTAACAAAAAGTTAAAAAAATCCCTTGGCATATGACGATTTTTCAGCCCATTTTCTATAAAAACCTCTATCTCCAGCATCATGTAAAAGCAAAACTCACGTTATATGCAAGATATTGGCTTAATTTAAACTGTATTATGTAATACTATAATATTAGAGTTCGTAGGGTGATTTTGGGCAATATTGGATATTAGGGAGCGATACAGAAGCTATATGAAATCTCAAAAAATAGCAACATGGGTGCTTTAGATAAATTGGCTCAAAATGATGTTTTTTGTTAAAGAATTACGGTGGAATGATTTGAATGCATACAATATTACTATATTAAAGCATTTACTGTCATATGTGGATGATTATTAGGCCCTGGGGATATGCTCATTTTAAGCAATTTTTTGAGTATATTCATTTTATTACTAAATGATGAGAAATAGAAGATATTCGAATGCAACAAATAACTTGTTAATGGGCCAAATTATACAGTAAATCAAAAGTTTCAAAAAACATATTAAAAAGCTGAAGATAAACTGAGCGTTCAGCGATATGGAATTTGATAGTACCGCCATGTTCAACATTATTCTATAAAGTAATTGTTATTTTTAATAAGACAAAATAATAATAAACAAACTTTTATAAAGGTAATTAAAGCATTCAAATCAAAATTATTTGGAATAATATTCAAACAAAAAAAGTTAAGTTTTTTTGGTCTTATTTGTTTAGCAAGCGTGGGAGCAGTTTTAGATGTGTAAAAATTTTTGACAGGATTCTGATGTAAATTGCTAAAACAAAATTATGTTAATTAAAGGCGATTCAAGTGTTGTATCGAGCTAGCTTTTTAATGACAAATTTCTATAGACTCATATTTTCAGGAATAGGGTCATGACAGGAGAGCATCTTTTGCAGTTTAAATCTTGGCATTAGAAAACATTTTGCCAAAATGCGCCAAATTTGAATGTGGTCACGGGCTAGCTCCAAATTGACAAAGGTTATTAAAATCGAGTTTTCGTCCGTACATAATAGTCAAAAAATCAACTTTCTCGCTTTTTTTGGCCAACTCATGTGGTCGAGTGGTAAGCGCGTCAAATGTTCAACCTGGTGATCCCAGGTTCGAGTCCCAGATGGGGCAACCACTAAAAAACATGAGTGGTTGGGTGCTCGGTGGATTAGAGGTTAAAACAAATTCCATTTGTGGCATCCAGGTTAAAAGTGAGCACTTCCTTACGATTTGTCATCAAAAAACGAGTTGTTTAAATAAAAGAACACCATGTACTGAAATCACTTTGAAACTTACAAAGAAAATCCTCTCAAATTTATGCCAATTTCTAACAAAATTTCTATTGGCACAACATTATCAGAATTCGAATAAATAATTCGGACATCACTGAAACAAATTTTTTCAACAAATTCCATTAATACTTCATATTCTGCTACAGTAAGAATTTGTGCTGCTATAAAACAAATGGAAATTTTACAATTCCAAAATTTTTTAAGCATCGAAGAAAACATGTATGGATCATCGTTATTATTGGCAAGAAAAGTAAAATCTCCAGAAATTTGTATTTTAAAATTCCATTTTTTAAATGAATCTTTATCGAAAATCATTATATCATCATATCCATCCATAATTTTAAAAACATTAATGTTGAAATCAGCATAAAATAATTTGATAGGTAAAATTTTGCCATCTTTAAATAATTGCTTGCAGCATTTGTATAATTTAAAAAATAGTTGGGGATGCTTGAATTGCTTGATGATATAAAAAACAAAAGAATTTGGGATTGAAAATCGTTGATTAATAATTTGATTTTCATCAACTGGAAATAAGGAACTTGAAAATCTAAAATATAAATTTTACAGGGAGATATTTCTTGAATCTGGTCAACGTTTACAACTCTCAAATTTGTTCTCGAAGGCTCTAAAGGGTGGCTAGGAATGCCACAAACAAAGGGAAGCAATTTTTTTGCACCTAATCTTTTGGCTTTCGGAAAAAGTCTGCCAAACGGCGCGAAATTTAAAAAACGTACTTGTAATTATTATCAAAATTTTCTTTGATAAAATATTGTCGTTTTAAACAAAGTTTACAGAAATACCATTCATCTTCATTAATTATAGCAAACCAGTTTGTTGCACATCGACCAGGGCAACATTTCATTTCACAGGTAAAGCATATGTAAGAATTGTTAAATCGTATTCTTTTGTAACATAGTTCACATATTTGATCATCACCTTTAAGCTTTTTAAGAATTTTAGCATTATTTTTTCTTATTTCAATAGTTTTTTCAATTTCATCAAGGGTGTATCTGGAAAAGAAACTTTTTTTTATTACTATAGTAATCCATTATTATTATAACTCGTTTTTGTTGATGGCAATTAGGGAGGGCTCATACAGGGTAATTCACGTCAAATGCCCTCGTGGTTTTGTACGAGAAATCGTTTCCTTTAACTTTTAGAAGCTTAAATTTGGTGGGAAGGGTCTTTATTGACGGGAGCATCTTTTGCATATAAAATTTTGGCATTAGGAAATATTTCGCCAAATGGCGCCAAACTCAAAGTTGACCTCGCACCAGCTCAAAATTGACATAGATTGTGAAAATCTAGATGCTCCTACACCCAATGGTCAAAAAATTGGCAAAATGACACTTAGTTCTGCGACACTTAGTTCCATAACACTTAGTTACGGAACTAAGTGTCATAGCGACACTTAGTTCCCGACATATAACAACTAGTTCCACGACAATTAGTTCCTTAACAAAAATGTAGTATATTACAAATTTGCAGAATCAGTTGCTTGTTAGCAACTAATTTCTAAATCTCTCCGATTTTGCAATCTTTTACAAGTTTATTATCCCAACGGTCCTCCTTAGGACCACTTTTTCGAATTATGGCTCGACGAAAAAATCTTCATCCAAATGTTCGACTAATATAATTTTCTTGTTTTTAGGTTGTGCCTGCACTGGATGCCGTAGCATATATGCAAAAACGCCAAAAGAAGAAAAAATGCCATTGCCAATGATAAAAGTTGATGTAGTTACTGGTGATCTTCTTTCATTGATTTCAAATCACCCACATTACTGTAATCCTCTACGAAAGAATCAAGTTCGAGGTGAAGAGATGAAAAGACAAGAATTAAATGATGTTCCAAAAATCAGATGTAAACCTGCTGCAGCTCGTGTAAATGTTGCTGAAAAAGTTACTCGAAAATATGCACCATATGGACCAGCAACCATAGCTGACATCAGCAAGAAAGAGAACTAGTTAAATGTTTAAAATACAATTACAACAACAATTATTTAATAACATTTTTTATCTTACCATAATAAAAATATAATAACAGAAATTTTCTTAATTGAAGCAAATTTGTAATATACTACATTTTTGTTAAGGAACTAATTGTCGTGGAACTAGTTGTTATATGTCGGGAACTAAGTGTCGCTATGACACTTAGTTCCGTAACTAAGTGTTATGGAACTAAGTGTCGCAGAACTAAGTGTTATATATCCAAAAAATTAGGTCTCTAGCGACAAAATTGCAGCCAATTGAAAAAGTTAATTTTTATTAAAAGAAAAAAAATTTTTTTTAGTGTTTTGTTTTTTTCTCGTTTTTGCTTAAACTTTGGATGGCTGCCATTTTGTATACATCACTTATAGCGAAATTGCTAAAAGTGATGTATAGCATAAAAGTCTAAACTTTCCTACAAACAATGGTCAAAAAATCAAGTCTCTAGCTTCAAAACTGACAAAATGGCAACCATTAAAAGATATGAATGAAAATGAAGAAAGAAAGCCAAAAAATTGATTTTTTCAAACGGTTACCATTATGTTGTTTTTGAAGCTAGAGAATTGATTTTTTGACTACCGTGTGAAGGAATCCATATTGACCATAGTATGACCCCCCCCCCCCCCCCCCCCCCCCAGAAGTGATTGGCAATCATTCAACCGTAAAAAAAACGAGTTAAAGGACCACCATGTATAAACTCACGTATTTTTAAACATTAAATTGTTTATGAATACATTTATGCATTCTGAAGCATATGCTAAGATTTGGAATGTCATTGAAATTGCCGAACAAAGAAATGCAAATAATTATTACAGTAAATTTACTTTTATATAAAAAAAAGGATCAGCAGCAATAGACAATAATTTATTTTGACGACAAAAAATAAGAAAATGATGAAAACACAAAAAAATCAATCTCTTTTTTTTCCTTGCCATTTGCACATCTCACTACCACATATACAGATCATCTTCAACATGACCTCAAAAATTGAAGTATTACCTTGAAGGTAGTGCTTGAAATAACAGGTGTTAGAGTATTTAAATTACGATCAAATATGAGTGGTTTCAGAAAATCACAATAATAGTTAGATATAATTTTCAAGGAAAAGACAAATTTGAATTCTTAAACAAAATATCATTTTTATTAAAAAAAAATACATAAAAATGTCTAAGAATTACATTATTCATTCATGATAATCAAAACTTTTCAGTTGGCCAAAAAGTTATTGATGCTTCTGTTTTGTTAAAAAAATACCGTATCTTTGTAGAGTTTATTGATATAACAGACCCAATAGACATTAATTGTTCTGCTGCTTGCTTAAATTTTTATATTTTTTTAATAAATAATTACGACAGCATTACTACCAATGATATTGTTAAATATTATGAGAAATTTCTTAGTGATAATGAAGAGTTTATGGAAGTTGTTAAAAATATGTGTATATTAGATTGTGATATATTTCTTAATTTTATTGCTGATTATAGCTGATTTTTACATGGAAAGAACGAGAATACATTGAAAAACATTTGCTTGATTTTTTACTTTGATAGGAAAGAAGTTGGACTTCGATTTCCTTTTACCAATTGCAGCAAATTTATTACACTGAAGAATAAATTTTTATGCTATAGATGTTTAGACGCCGTTTTTAATTTTAGTTGATGTTTGTTTTATTTTATTAATACATTATTACAACAACAAAAAAATGAATTAAACGCAGTGGACTTCTTCTCTTGTTGTATATCGAATCCAATCACACCATAATGGAAGAAATGTTGCAACTGCTTGAAAAGTAGGCACAGTGGCATTACTTTCAGCAGGTCTTACGACCATTCCACTTAAATAATATGTTCCATCAATTTGGCTAATAATTGGACTCGCATCATTAGCTTGATATTTAACATTGTCATCTTCTTTGACATCACCACCAACACACATTAAATATTCATTGCCTTTTTCAACACAATCTCCAAAAGACAAAAATGATATTGATGAATGTCGGACTTCTTGAAATGGAGATGTAATATTAATATCACAATGCCCACTATATCCAACAATTGTAAAATTATCATATTCTTCTAGTACTTTTTTTGACAACACACATATATTACAAAACTAAAAAATTTCACGTAGACCACCGTGATACATGCTAATGTAAATTTGTTTTAATAACTTTTCTTTCAAGTACTTTCTTCGAGGTAGTACTTCGATTTCTGGGTTAATGTGATGTAGATTTAATGTCTATCAATGATGAGTATACCACAAGAAACAATTGACTATCCTTCCACACATGTAACTTTTTATTTTTTCAGTTTTTCATTTTGTCATTCTCAATAAATTCTTGTGTTTTTTGGCTCAATTATTTTTCAAGATTAAATAATTTTGCAGTGATAATTGACAAAAGCCTTTAATTAAAATTTTGGTATACGGTAGGTAGAAAGATTCTTAAAAATTCAGCACTTTTTAGAGGTGTTGTACATACATAGGTGGAGCAGTGGAGCTATTCTTGTTTATCGAAAATTATTAAAATGGCTTTACAAAGTTTAGTCTATATTTATGTAATAGATGTTTAGATGCTGTTTCTAATTTTATTTAATGTTTAATTTTTTGTTAATAAAAAGTCAAAATATATAAACTTTAAGCAAAAGAAATGGGTGACAATATTTTAGAGTATATGAATAAACGAAGTCGGCAAAAATAAAGGCAGGCTGAGAAAAGAAGAAAAAGTGATAGAAAGAATAATCCGTAAAAAATATAACATAAAAAAATAAAGACAAGAGAGCATTAGATATTACAAAATATAAAGAGATACTGGAATTGATTAAAGCATTTATCATGGTTTTTATTCAAGCGGCAAAGAAATAGAAGAAAAATATATCACGCACAAAACGATGGGACTAAAAAAACTAAAAGTTTTGTTTCACGTAATATCCCAAGATAACACAATAGATGCTTTTACTAACAGAGATCGTGCCATGGCATTTTTTGAACTTGACAACCGCAAGAAGATGATAATTATTTTTGTGCAAGGGGTTAAGAAAGACAAGTAGAAGACAAATATTTTTCATCATAAAAAAGCAGCAACAGCAACAACGATCTACGTTTGTTCAAATGAGGCGATGACAAAACGCGATTACAAAAATAGAAAAGAGAGAGAGCAATTGAAAAAAATATTGTTTAGCAAGATGCGCAGCGGTAATAAAAGCATTTGAAAAAGTAAAGAGAAAAAAAAAGAAATATTCGTGAATAAAGATAAAAAAGGAAATGTTGAAATGGCAATTTAAAGATAGTTTTTATTATTTTATTTGATAATTATTTTCAAGCTTTGCACGGAAAATATTGTCACCCATTTCTTTTGCTTAAAGTTTATATATTTTGACTTTTTATTAACAAAAAATTAAAGGAATAATATTAATTTGTACCCAAAATTTACTTAAATTCTACCCAAAAATTTTTAAGTGCCCAAAATTTACTTAAATTATACCCATAATTTTAATTTCTGAAAACAAGTGCAATATGTCGTTTCAGTGATAAGAGGTCGATCGTTAGCCTCAGTCTTAGGCTTAAGCGTACTTCAAAAGCGGGAATCTCACCACCCTAAGTGTAATTGTCACTGCACTCAGCCTTGTATCATTTTTTCACCCCAAGCTAAGCATGGGCTCGCGAGGCCGAAGGCCGAGCGTTAGGCTTAGTCTTAGGTCTTCGGCCTTAGGTCTTAGGGCGAGGTCGAAGGCCGAGCCTCTCAGGCGTACCACATTTAGTATAGCCGTCTCCCCATTTAGTATAGGCGTCACTCCATTTAGTGTTGGTGTCAGTGCACTCAGCATTAGATTTTCCCGTTTATTAATTTAAAATTATGGGTATAATTTAAGTAAATTTTGGGCACTTAAAATTTTTTGGGCCAATTTAAGTAAATTTTGGGCACTGAAAAATTTTTGGGTAGAATTTAAGTAATTTTTGGGTACAAATTAATACTATGCCAAAAATTAAACATTAATATGCATATGCAAATGGATCAACACATGTTGGGCATGCAATTAATAAAGTTTTCAAAGACTTAATAATAAAAACTCGAATCCCATCACATCGTGTACAATTTCAACCAGGATGGGATTGTCATGGACTTCCAATTGAACTTAAGATTGCAAAAGATGAATCAAATTCAACTTCTTCATTATCACCTTTGAAGATTCGTGAATTAGCTCGACAAGTTGCTTACAATGCAATATCAACTCAAAAACATTCTTTTAAACGTTGGGGTATTACAGCAGATTGGTCAAAACCATATTTATTTGTTATTTTTGAAGCTAGAGACTTGATTTTTCAACCATTATGTGCAGAAAAATCTGAAGTTGAGCAATACATTTGTTTATTTAAGAAAATCAGCATAAAATCAATATTATACGAGCTTATGCAACAATAACTTGTTGACGAACAAAGTTATACAATGAATCAAAAGTTTCATAAAACATATTAAAAAGCTGACGATAAACTGAGCGTTCAGCGATATAAAATTTCACAGTACCGCCATGTTCAACATTATTCTAAAAAGTTATTGTTATTTTTAATAGGACAAAATAATAGCAAACAAACTTTTATAAAGGTAATTAAAGCATTCAAATCAAAATTATTTGGAATAATATTCAAACAAAAAAAGTTAAGTTTTTTTGGTCTTATTTGTTTAGCAAGCGTGGGAGCAGTTTTAGATGTGTAAAAATTTTTGACAGGATTCTGATGTAAATTGCTAAAACAAAATTATGTTAATTAAAGGCGATTCAAGTGTTGTATCGAGCTAGCTTTTTAATGACAAATTTCTATAGACTCATATTTTCAGGAATAGGGTCATGACAGGAGAGCATCTTTTGCAGTTTAAATCTTGGCATTAGAAAACATTTTGCCAAAATGCGCCAAATTTGAATGTGGTCACGGGCTAGCTCCAAATTGACAAAGGTTATTAAAATCGAGTTTTCGTCCGTACATAATAGTCAAAAAATCAACTTTCTCGCTTTTTTTGGCCAACTCATGTGGTCGAGTGGTAAGCGCGTCAAATGTTCAACCTGGTGATCCCAGGTTCGAGTCCCAGATGGGGCAACCACTAAAAAACATGAGTGGTTGGGTGCTCGGTGGATTAGAGGTTAAAACAAATTCCATTTGTGGCATCCAGGTTAAAAGTGAGCACTTCCTTACGATTTGTCATCAAAAAACGAGTTGTTTAAATAAAAGAACACCATGTACTGAAATCACTTTGAAACTTACAAAGAAAATCCTCTCAAATTTATGCCAATTTCTAACAAAATTTCTATTGGCACAACATTATCAGAATTCGAATAAATAATTCGGACATCACTGAAACAAATTTTTTCAACAAATTCCATTAATACTTCATATTCTGCTACAGTAAGAATTTGTGCTGCTATAAAACAAATGGAAATTTTACAATTCCAAAATTTTTTAAGCATCGAAGAAAACATGTATGGATCATCGTTATTATTGGCAAGAAAAGTAAAATCTCCAGAAATTTGTATTTTAAAATTCCATTTTTTAAATGAATCTTTATCAAAAATCATTATATCATCATATCCATCCATAATTTTAAAAACATTAATGTTGAAATCAGCATAAAATAATTTGATAGGTAAAATTTTGCCATCTTTAAATAATTGCTTGCAGCATTTGTATAATTTAAAAAATAGTTGGGGATGCTTGAATTGCTTGATGATATAAAAAACAAAAGAATTTGGGATTGAAAATCGTTGATTAATAATTTGATTTTCATCAACTGGAAATAAGGAACTTGAAAATCTAAAATATAAATTTTACAGGGAGATATTTCTTGAATCTGGTCAACGTTTACAACTCTCAAATTAGTTCTCGAAGGTTTTGAGGGATGACTAGAAATCCCACAAACAAAGGGAAGCATATTTTTTTGCACCTAATCTTTTGGCTTTCGGAAAAAGTTTGCCAAACGGCGCGAAATTTAAAAAACATACTTGTAATTATTATCAAAATTTTCTTTGATAAAAAAGTGTCGTTTAAAACAAAGGTTACAGTAATTCCAAACATATTCATCATCTAAACCAAACCAATTTTTTGCACACTCAATGCAACATTTCATTTCACAATTAAAGCACATGTAATTTTTAAATTGTTTTCTTATATAACATATTTCACATATTTGATCATCACCGTTAAGCTTTTTAAGAATTTTAGCATTATTTTTTCTTATTTCAATAGTTTTTTCAATTTCATCAAGGGTGTATCTGGAAAATAAACTTTTTTTGTTGACCCACAGTGGTCCATTATTATTATGACTCGTTTTTTGGCAAGGCATTGCTTTTTACTTCTGATGGCTCACACTTTCCGAGTAAGGTCATCATTGATAGGATCAGCTTTTGCATATACATGTCGCGACGGTTGTTACGAAAGTCGCGCATTCTCTCTTTTTCAACCATCTGCACCTTTCTAAAGGGCAGACAACAAAGGAGGAAAAGGCGCCATCACTGCCCTTTTCTCTCCGTTTTCGATCTCTCTTTTCTTATTTTTTCTATCTTTGCATATTTCCAAGCTTGCGGTCGGCCGACCAAGTCGTTTAAGGAAATAAATAAATATGTTAAAAGTAAACACTGACGCCGTGACATTTTTTTTGCATTCGCAGAGTCAATGCCAAATTTGGCGTTTTTGGGCGAAATTGCTGGAAGTTAATTACACCACGAAGATCTAGACCCTTCTTCACACAATGGTCGAAAAATCAAATTTGTAGCTTTAAAAATGACAAGATGGCAGCTATTTAAAGATATAGCTAAAATGTAAAAAAAAGTCAAAAAACTGATTCTTTCTAACGGTTGCCATTTTGTTGTTTTTGAAGCTAGAAATTGGATTTTTTGACCATTGTTTGTAGAAAAGTCTAGATTTCTCATAATACACATCACTTTTAGCGAGTTCGCCACATAAAACGCCAAATTTGACGCTATGTCTGCGAATGCCAATAGTTTATAAATAAAAGGTGTTCCTGTAGGCATGGACCTGGCGTTGTGTCTCCGAACGCTGACAAGTCATATCTTTTTTTATCAGTGATAGAAACATTTTTTGATCAATATGACCCCCCAGGGCCTTGGGCTCAGCTATCTGTTCCAAAAGAGAGCATAAAAAATTTGACCTGGGAGCCGAGATATGAGAGTGGGCCCGTGGCCGGGCCGAGTTTTTTAGCCGTTTTTTCGGCCCGTGAGGCTGATATCATATCAATAAAAAATAGATAGCTACTTTTTTTTTCTTCGAAATGGTAGCCCTGGATGTAAAATACTTTCTTGTCAAAAAAAGTAGCGAAAAATATGAATTTTTGATTCTGTTTTTGCCGGGCCCGTGACCGGCCCGCTATGATCTTTCTCGGCCCGAACATAGGCAAATTGAAAAACATTTGCCTATGTTCCTGTCAGTATTGACCATATTTTAATAGTATGAGCCCCCAGAAGTGACTAACAATCATTTGCCGTCCACAAAACGAGTTGCAAAATAGAGGATCACCCTGTAAGTTGTTTTTAAATAAACTCACATATTTTTAAACATTAAATTGTTTATGAATACATTTATGCATTCTGAAGCATATGCTAAGATTTGGAATGTCATTGAAATTGCCGAACAAAGAAATGCAAATAATTATTACAGTAAATTTACTTTTATATAAAAAAAAGGATCAGCAGCAATAGACAATAATTTATTTTGACGACAAAAAATAAGAAAATGATGAAAACACAAAAAAATCAATCTCTTTTTTTCCCTAGCCATTTGCACATCTCACTACCAGATATACAGATCATCTTCAACTTGACCTCAAAAACTGAAGTATTACCTTGAAGGTAGTGCTTGAAATAACAGGTGTTAGAGTATTTAAATTATGATCAAATATGAGTGGTTTCAGAAAATCACAATAACAGTTAGATATAATTTTCAAGGAAAAGACAAATTTGAATTCTTAAACAAAATATCATTTTTATTAAAAAAAAATACATAAAAATGTCTAAGAATTACATTATTCATTCAATTCATGATAATCAAAACTTTACAGTTGGCCAAAAAGTTATTGATGCTTCTGTTTTGTTTAAAAAAATACCTTATCTTTGTAGAGTTTATTGATATAACAGACCCAATAGACATTAATTGTTCTGCTGCTTGCTTAAATTTTTATATTTTTTTAATAAATAATTACGACAGCATTACTACCAATGATATTGTTAAATATTATGAGAAATGTCTTAGTGATAATGAAGAGTTTATGGAAGTTGTTAAAAATATGTGTATATTAGATAGTGATGTATTTCTTAACTTTATTGCTGATTACATTCTTTGGAAGCTTAAAGGATAAAAATGGGATGAAATAAAAGATTTTCTTGAGCTTGAAGATGTTTTTACATGGAAAGAACGAGAATACATTGAAAACCATTTTCTTGATTTCTTACTTTCATTTGATATGAAAGATGCTGGACTTCAATTTCTTTTTATCAATTGCAGCAAATTTATAACATTGAAGAATAAATTTTACACACCTATGAATGTGCTGCTTGGAAGGATTGTTGAAAGATCAGACAATAAAATTTCATTTGAATTAGCGCTGATTAATAAAACTTTAAAAAATGAATATGATCGATATCCTCTGAAAGTAGCAGAATTTTATCCTAGCGAAAATTGGGTTCTAAAAATTTCATGTCCAAAAACAAGATTTCATTTAAAAGTTTCTGATTATGATGTAAAATATTTTGATGCAATTAAAAAACGAAATATTAAAGTATATTCTTATTCTGTTACTCGAACACTTCATTATCAATATTATTGTGTAAATGCTATAGCTGGATGGTCACGTGCTATATCCCTTGATTTTATTATTCCACGAGATGATAAACAAAAGCTAGAAATAGGATTTTGGGAGAATATTAAAATGTTGGAGTATTTTGATATTGAAAAATGTTTATTTTCTTCAGTTTGGTTACGATTTTATTATATGAATGTTATTTTGGATTTTAAAAGTATTTATCAAAAATATGTTCAAGTTGATTTATCTAGAGAAATATGGTATGTAATCCTGATATTAAGGTAATACATATTACAGTATTTTTATAGCATCGATGCATATAGATGTCTTGAATTTCATGAAAAAGAAGATTTAATACGTATGCAGAAAAAAGGAGGAGCAGAAAAATTCCATGAAATTCACCTGTTATGTCAAAATGAAAAAATCAGAATTTTAAAAAGCTTTAAAGATTTTGTCATGGTATGTACAATTGTTCATTGTTATTTTTATTACTTATTAAAACATTTATTTAGAATTTTATGGAAGGTGATGGAGTTGTGATTTCTCGCAAAATTATTGCAGATATTCCAGAAAAGTTTATTAAAGAAAAGGCTTATTACAAATATTCTGTAGAATTTTTAAAAGAAAATTTTTAATCAAAACTATTATACCAAAGATTACGCTTTTGTTTGGTTTTATTCTTTTTTCTTTCTTCTGCTTCTTTTTCTTTTTCGGTGGCACATTCGAACGTTTCAAGAAATACATCACGCCATTCTTCCCTTTCTTGACAAAGTATACCCCCTTGTCTTCTTTCTTGAGTTTTCTGCAAATTTAAATTATTGTGTTTAAAAATGTATCAAAGGTTATCTTACTGCTAAAGTCGAATCTGAAACACATACAATTGGTTTACTATCCATTAATGGACAACAATTTTTCTTAGTAGTTGTAGCACAGCTTTAGAACCTTGTGTAATCACATCTTTTCCTTCTAAATCATATCCCCTTTGACGAGTATATTTTCTTTCTTCATCAACAAAGCATTCAGTTTTTTCATCAACTGATAGTGCAATCTAAAAAATATTAAGAACTATAAGGTTATAGATCCAAGATAAAAGAGGAGATACAGTAACCACATTGTGGTTATAAAAGCAAAATTCGTAAAAGATAATTTTGTTCACCAAAATGATACTGCTTTTTGTTTCAACTCAATAATAGGCAAATGATAAACCAATATATGATTTGATTAAGATCTGAATTAATATTTATTAGTTGTTTAATAGTTTTTTGACATTAATATAATAAAATACTTTTATTTTAAATAGGCCAACTGGAGTTAATAGAAGTGCTCATACAACATCAAGTTTTTGTTAATAAATTATTAGAACAAAAAAATGAATTAAACGCAGTGAACTTCTTCTCTTGTTGTATATCGAATCCAATCACACCATAAAGGAAGAAATGTTGCAACTGCTTGAAAGCCAGGCACAGTGGCGTTACTTTCAGCAGGTCTTACGACCATTCCACTTAAATAATATGTTCCATCAATTTGGCTAATGATTGGACTTGCATCATTAGCTTGATATTTCACACTATCATCTTCTTTGATATCTCCACCAACACACATTAAATATTCATTGCCTTTTTTAATGCAATCACCAAACGATAAAAATGATATTGATGAATGTCGGACTTCTTGAAAAGGTGAAGTATCATTAATATCACGATGCCAACTATAACCAGCAATTGTTAAATTATCATTTTCTTTGAAGTTCATTTTAGATGAAATCTTAATAGATCTTGTAACATTGTCAGTAAAAAAATAATCATCCATTTGAAGCAAAGCGATGTCAACACCAATCGGTAAATATGGATTTAAATTGACTGGTGGACGATAATGTTTTAAAGCATGTTTTTCACCAGATAATGATTTTGTAGATCTTGACTGAAATTTAGAAATTGTAAAAAATTTGGTTAAAGGTTAAATATCCCCGTACGGGCTCTTTTTTAATACTAATTTGTCCGGTTAGCTTGCGCTTTACGTGTAGACATCGTAAATAGGTGATTTTGGTACCAAATGATAGCTAAATACTTTCTGATTAATATGAACCAGGTGCGTCATGTTTTTATAACAGATCAAGAATTCTGGAGCCGGATTCAGAATCAATAAAGTAGGTGTATAAGTTCCCTAACTTTTAGTTGACCGCAAATGGGTTATATGAGTCCAAATTATCCCAAATTTTAAATTTAGGCTCATAAATAATCCCTTTAGCGATTCTAAATACAATTTTAGAGGTATTTAAGATTTTTGATTTTTCGGTATATATGCTTTTTATCATGATGGTGAAAATTTGTGTAAATCTTAAAAGTTTATACAAATTTTCTATTTACCTCGAAAACGTTATCTGTAAATTGTTTTCGACTCCAAACAACATGCTCGAAAAACTGACAGGAGGAAATTTTTATTGGTTTTTCGGTACACTTCTGGCATCAAGGTAAAGTTAATGTTACAGTAATCCTGAGTAAGATGTGTTGTACAAAAAGTTTATACAAATTTTCACATCATGAGATAAAAACACAATTACACATTTGTTTTAACCATATGTATACTAGCTAAGATTTGGCAGGAGGATTTTTCATTTACATGCTTCCTTCCCAAAATACAGAATCGCAAAATTTTACTTATGGTATAACATCAAAAAATCCTTAATTTTCGATCCGTTGAAACACGATTTTTTTGACATGCAATGGGGATGGAGATAATTTGGGGTTGTAGACTAGACCCAAATCTTTGTTTTTGTGCAGGGGATTTTTAATCTAGGCTTTATTACGGACAGGACGTGAGAAATAGTCAAAAAAATTGATTTTTTTACCGTTTTTTCACATTTTTAGAGCGTTTAAACGCATGCAAATGTTGACACTAGCACTGATCTTTTATTATCAAAAGTTTCCACATAATTAGGGCTAAAAAATGGTGCAGGGATTTTTCGATATCTAATCTCCATCTACCACTTTTGGGTCAAAACATGCTAAAAATCAGCTATTTCTCCTGATTTTTAAAAAGTTATGGCACCTTCGTAAAATGACTTAAAAGCACCTAATATATGATTTTTAATCATTTTTAAGCTATTTGGAATCATTTTGGGTCATTTGTATGTTAACCGGACACAAAAAGAGCCCGTGCCGTGTTAGAGCATTCAGTCACAAGCGCCTTTTTTCTAACGCTGCTGGCTTTTAGTGTAGCTCCTGCCAAAAATAAATCCTGTACACGTGCATCAAAATTTTTGTCAAAAGTTTTAACAATTGAGAAAATATAATTGAATGTACCATTTTAGAGCTCCAGAAGGCTAGTTTATTTTATAGTAAAACTTCGGTATTGTCATATTCTGTTACAGAGTTATAGTGAAACAAGTTTTGTCTGTCCACATACCTTTGACCCCCTCCCCATTGCATATGTACAATGGCCATTGTACATATGTTATAAACTTACAAAAACTGTTGTATAATTATCCATAAAAAATAAAGGAAAAATGCATTGATATGAAGTTAATACCCATCTATGACCAAGAATAGCACCGGTACAAGCATAATGCTCATCATCCGGGATATAAGTCTGAAATAAATTTAAGAAAAAAAAGGGATTTTTTTATTTAATCTTTACCTGATTTGTTAAAAACATTCTTTCTGGAATTGAAATGAATGAAACAAGAAACGGCCATTGTCCTTCAACAGATGAAATACTTTCAATTTTCTGTAATAAAGTTTAAAAGTTTTTATTTAAATCAAAAAAATAAAATTTACGGCAATTGTCGTTGTTTTATTATCTTTAAGAAAGCATCCACATTGTGCGCAAGTAATAATAGCAAGTAACAAAAATGCAACCGCAACTTTCTTTAACATCTTAAAAAACCATAATTTATGTTAGGGTGCAAGAAAATAATTAAAGAAGATGCGAATTTATCAAAGGTAAAAAGGGAATTTGCAACCCTAATATTGGATAAAAGTATCCCTAATATTTTACCCAACCCTAATATTGGATAAAAGTGTCCCTAATATTTTCACCAACCCTAATATTGGATAAAAGTGTCCCTAATATTTTCACCAACCCTAATATTGGATAAAAGTGTCCCTAATATTTTACCCAACCCTAATATTGGATAAAAGTATCCCTAATATTTTACCCAACCCTAATATTGGATAAAAGTGTCCCTAATATTTTCACCAACCCTAATATTGGATAAAAGTGTCCCTAATATTTTCACCAACCCTAATATTGGATAAAAGTGTCCCTAATATTTTCACCACCTTAATATTGGATAAAAAGTATCCTTAATATAAAATTGAATCAATGAACAATATTTATACAAAAAAATAAAATAAATAATAAAAACAATAAAAATTTAATCAACAACTAATGCTCGAGTATGTCCTCGTTTTCTTCCAGGTCCATTTCTTTCAGCTTGTTGGATTGTTTGACGCATTATTGCAACATTTGGCCATTCTCTACCACAGATGCATTCAACAAGGAGAACATGTTTGCAATGTTGACGAAGAGTACCAATTGGACAATTGCAAGTATATTCATCATCAAATAAAGTTGAACGAGTAACAACAGCGACATTTTTTTGAAACTCTTTAACATCTATTGCATCAATATAGAGTATTTCATCATCTGGATACATAGTTTGAAGGATAGCTTCGAATTGATCTTGAGATGCATTTGATCTTCTAACATGCCAGCTACCATCGACAAAAATAACGCCACAATTAAGTCTTCTAAGATCATCAGCAGCAATCCATTCTTCATTTGAAACTTTGATAGCAGGATTTCCATAATTTTTTTCAACACATTTAAAAAGCCAATCCTTCAAATTTCTAACAGCTTCCATTAAATCCATGCGACGAGTAATAAAATCGACTTTAACCCATAATTCTTTGAGCAATCATTTGTTGAGCCATACTTTTGAATTGAATTCGTAATATGATAGAATGACTGAATGATATATTGGACAAGATCCGAATGATGATAATAATTAAAATTCATATTGCTATATCACACCTTTTGTTGCAGTTGTAAACAGAAAAAACCAATATTTTAGTAATAAAAATATTTTTCACACTTATTTAATAATTTAATAAAAATAATATTAAGGACACTTTTATCCAATATTAAGGTGGTGAAAATATTAGGGATACTTTTATCCAATATTAGGGATGGTGAAAATATTAGGGATACTTTTATCCAATATTAGGGATGGTGAAAATATTAGGGATACTTTTATCCAATATTAGGGATGGTGAAAATATTAGGGATACTTTTATCCAATATTAGGGATGGTGAAAATATTAGGGATACTTTTATCCAATATTAGGGTGGTCAATTCTCCCCATGCCATTTATCAAAAAAATAAAAGTGATATCGATTATCAATTTCTCTTTTAAAACCCTTTGAGCATTTGCTTTCTATAACCACAAAACAAAAAAAAACAAGCTTGCCACTAAAGTATTTTTTTGCCACGGCTAGCAAAACCGACAAACATTTGAGTTTTAAATGTTTTTCAGTCATTTTAAAAAGCTATCACATAGCAGCAAAAATAAAATTTATAAACTATCGATATTAAATTTCTGATGATTGTTTATGAAAGAATGAACCAATAGAAAATTTTGTATATATAAATAATTTTAGCAAGTTCAAAAAGAAAAAAATGTAATTGATTTAACATGTTATGCAAATTTTGTGACAAAGGATGCAATTAATAATCTTGCCCAACTTTTTGTTCTGTTAAGACAAAATAACTTTTTCTGTAGCAAGCAAAAAGTTTCACTTGATGTTTTTTACTCCAATATTTGCACTTTAAAATTATTGATCCAGTGGTTTTTTTTCTTCAAAGGCGCGACACATCACTGACTTGTTTGCAAGAGGTATTTCATTTACTCTTTTTTTATGACAGATGTTTTCTTCTACACGTAAAATATCGGACGCGGGGCTGGTGAACGCAACATTTTAACATTTTTTCTTTAGAAGGGTTGTAGTCGTCAATTTTTTAAACAAATGTTTTCTCTCCGTTCACATTGCCTCATTTTTTTCCTTATTCATCCTTGACAAAACAAAATGATTAATAGAATTGATTCTTTTTCTTTAAAACAACATTTGTTTCGCTTTTAAAGGTTGTTAAAATAATTACATTTTTTCTCATTTCGTAAAATTAAAAAGTTTGTTTTTTCAAGCGTGTTTGTATTTTACATCTTATCACTATTTTACCTTTTTTGGGATTCATGCCAGAACTTTCAGAGTCATTCAAGTATATGTTTCTTAGTAAATTCTCTTTATGTCTCCCTCGCTTGATTTATTTTGTATTTTAGATTTTTGTTCAACATTTTTGTCAAACTTTCTAAAAGCTTCTTTTTTTAAATGGAGAACGTAAACTAAAAAAGATAGAAGCCACCTTTGATGTCAACAAAACAACTTTACTTCTCCGTTTTCCTTAAATTTTTAATGCGCCTACCCTTTATATCACGGTTAAAACGTTATTTGTGCAATTTTTCTAATAAACTTTTAATTTTTGGAAAAAAGATTGAAAACATTCATCCATTTAATTTATTTATTTCATTTTTATATGTACAGTATTTCTGAATAATTTGTTTAAAAAAATTGATGTTTTTAGCAAAATGCTTAAGCTTTTCGTTTTTTGTTTGATATTTATTACAACAAATGCAAGTTCAAATATTAAGCATTTAAAGCGCTTTGTACCAGATCATGAATACGTTTACAGTATTACAATTTCAACAATTTCTGGAATGGTATCAATGGACCATAAATCTGAATTCTATCTTACAGCTGATGCAAAGATTATTTTTGAAAATGACATAAGAGCTTCATTAAGGCTAACAAATATTTCTATTAATAATAATATTCCAATTGATGAACAAAAAAAAGAAAAACTGGAATTACCAATTAAATTTTATTATATAAATGGAATTGTTACAAAATTCTATGCTAAAGAAGATGATAGCACTTACAGTAAAAATATAAAACGAGGTGTGCTAAATCTTCTTCAAATTAATATTAATGATGTTATAAATGAAGAAAATACTTTATTTATTACTAGAACCCCTGAAGTAAGATATTTTTGTTTTTTTTTTCAAATTTAAATTTTTTCTTTTTAGCTTACTGTAGAAGGAGATTGTAGCTTAAATTATATGGTTAATTTTCTTGAAGGGCCTTATTTTAATGTCACAAAAACTGTTGATTTTTCAACCTGTGATAAAATGGAATATTCTTCAATAACAACAACCGGAAAGCTTGAAAATCCACCAGAAATTAATCGATCAAGCATCTATCGATATATGTTAACTGGCACAGTTGAGAATTATCGAATTAGCTATGCTGAAGTAAAATCGAAATATTCTGTAATTGATGAAGTTGATTTTCATCAACCTCTTATAACTGAGACATTTGCTGCTTTAACTTTTATTTCATTAAAGCGGAAAAATTACAAAAGCATTGGTGATATGGCATATCATAGAGAGCATCTTAGATTTTCTTATGAAGATCTAAAAGATGAAAATGAATTTTATACATTAGGAGATTACAAATTCTTCCAAAGCAATAGCCCCTTTTCACATGTATTAAATAAAGCAAAAATGGCAGTGGATGCAATAGAAAATATGAATACTTGGAATTCCACATCAAATTTTTCACCAACTTCTTCAATTTATGAGTTAGTAAACTTGTTACGACAGTGTGATAGAAATGATTATGAAGATATATGGAGACAAACAAATGATAATGAAACTTTTATTGATCTTCTTAGCATTGCTGGGACCAAAAATGCTGTTACGTTTATGTTTGATAAAGCTAAAGCCGGCTTCTTATCAGTTTCAAAAACGAATCAAATTTTGTTACAACTCAGCCATAATTCATTGTCTTCATGGAAATATTTGGAAGAAACACGCCTATTCTGTAATTCAAAAGTTGCTCGAGAAAATACCTTTATTTTTCAACAATGCTGGCTTACTCTTGGAACACTTACTAACAAATATTGGCAAAAGAATGATATTAGATCATACAATATTCGAAAAGTATACAACAATATTTTTATCAATCAGTATAAAAATTCGATAACCGTTGAAGATAAAATTTTATCATTAAAGGCAATGAAAAATGCTGCAATTGACTTTTCACTTTTAACATTTAAACAAGTTATGACAAATGATAGTGAAAATTTAATCGTTCGACTACAAGCAATTGAATGTTTTGAAAGATATTCACCATCTTTATTTTTCAAAATAAATAGCATTCTGCTGCCAGTATTCTCTAATGAAAGCTTGCCTGAAGAATTGCGATTATCAGCGTTTTCTATATTATTGTGGAAATTCCCACAACCAGAATTATTTGAACAAATTAAGAAAACCTTTCTTTATCAAAATAATGATAATATTTGCACTTATGTTTATACATCTCTCATCAGCTTTTCAAAAAGTCAAAAGAATCCTGAATTTGAGAAAGAAATTAATACCATTTTTGATATGCTTGATGTTCGAACAGAAGATCTTCAACTTTCACGCTTCCATCATAGCCCATTATTCAGTGATGAACTTTATATGAAATTTGAATCCATTTATCAAAAAAAGGGCGTTTTTCCTTCAAAATTACTTTTATCTTCAAGAGCAGGAAAACAAGAAATTGATGTAACTTTCAAACAAATGGGTTTTGACAAAATTCTGGGTAATCTTTATCCCAGTTACAAACATCTTCTTCCACCTGATGAAACAAATGATTTTATTGCACTTTTATCATTCCGTTTGAATGGTATGGAAACAATGGCATTTGTAGGCAATCCCTTTGATCTTCAAAAACTAATGACACTTCCATTAAAAAATATTTCTTACAAATTTATGTTTTCATTCTCCCAAAATGTTGTATATATTCCCACAAGTGCTGGTTTTTCTATTCAGTTCTCAAATTATATTTTTATTACGGCAGATTTACATGGGGAATTGAATCAAACAGAATTCAATCATAAAAATTCAAAATTATATGTTCAATTAAAGCCAACCATTCAAATCTCAAAGATAACTGCAATTGAGACAATGACATCATTTTCAAATCCCGGAGTCATCTCTAATCAACAACTAAATTTCGATAGTACTTATAAAGCAGAAATTTTTTTACCTTCGAATGCAGAACGGGCTACAAAAATTTTAATTAGTTTACCTGAAGAACAGAATACAAAACTTGTAGAATATTCATATTTTCCTGCAACATTTATTCATTCTTACAACAATACAAAAAATATTTATGATAATCCAATGCACAAATGTGATGGCAAAAATGTCATTCATATTGCTGTTTCAAAGAAAGTAAATGAATATGTTTTTATTGGTCATAATAATACTACAGCAATTCCTATTGAAATGATAAGAAATATATTTGATTCATTAAAGGACCAAAATCCACATCATATTGAAATTTCTATAAATGCTGAGTTTTTCAAAGATGAATATGAATACCCCAAAATTGTTATTGGGCCACTAAGAAAGTATTATCACAAATTGACAACACAATTTAAATTAATCTCAAACAGTATGGATAAGCGAAGCAAAGAATATTCATTAAAATATGTTTGCGATGCAGAACTTGAAACTTGTAAATATATTACCATGATCCGAATTGTAAATGGACGCTTTGCAAAAAAGGGCGAACTGCCATTTGTTGCACATTTACTGTCAAAAGAACTATGTTTAGTTTCTGGATGTGGCTCTTCAATTGTGGGAGACAGATGGTTGATCAGTGCAAGGCATTGTGCAATGCAGTGTTTAAAACAAAATGCTACAATTCAATTATATGTTTTGGTAAGTTATAAACAATAGTGCGTATCAGTGGCGTGGCTTTTCCAGAATTTAAAATGAACAATAGTTTTGGTGCTTTATCATTTATTTTATTTTTTAAGTTTTTTGTATTGCTACTTCACTGCATGAGAAAATGATAACAAACTCATCAAAGCCGCGTTTTTAAACATGAATTTTAATTTTTGCACTATTTCAGACAGGAGATATCGGACCCTTTGATGGAGCAACATATAATATTTCAAAATATTTTTATCCTCAAACTGAACAAATTTATGAGATTTTTGGAGCAGATGGATGGGATATTGTGTTAATGCAAACGCAAAAAAGAATGATATTTGATAACTTTACTAAGCCTATTAAATTAGCGAGTAATAAAACATTAGAAAGATATCCGGTGTTTGTTAATGTATCTGGTTTCGGCTGGACTAATGTAGGTAAAAGAATGCGACAGTTTCCAGCTAAACTTCAAATTGTTAATACTCCATTACGATATTCAAATGCTTGTATTTCTATTGAAAAAAAATATCAAGATCAAGAAATATGTTTGGGAAGTGATGATTCGGGTGTTGGAAAAGGAGATAGTGGTGGACCTGTATTTGTTGAATATCCAAATAATAATTTTTATCAAATTGGAGTTATTGATCGGGTAAATAATATTGACCAAATCAATACTGTTTTGAAAGATTCGAAATTCGTCGCTGCATTTACACCATATTACTGTGAATGGATTGCAAAAACTACAAACAATGAAGTCAAATGTGTAGAAACTCCGTTTTAATTCATTCATCCAACTTGCTGGTATTTTTAAAAATATTTATAAAAACAAAAGAAATGGTATTTTCAAAATTTATGTAAAGTTTTAGCAAATACTTATCCCCCCTATAATGGTGGATAAGCTTTAGCAAATACTTATCCACCATTATAGGGTTGGATAATTTACCGGTAATTAACCGTTTCGGTTAATTAACCGAAAATGCCAAAAGTGGTAAAATAAGATAAATTTTAATAAAATGTCAAGAAAACGGCTATTAACTCGCCATTAAAGCTGTTTTCAACTAGGCTATTAGCTGTTCTAAGTTTTAACCAACGTTTTTTAGTGTTTTACAGTAAACTGTTAAGTGGTATAGCTATTTAAAAGACAGAAAATGAGAGAGAACATGTATTTCCAGCATTTTTGAGGAGAATACTGCTTTTCACGACTTTTGGACATTGAAAAAATTATCAAAAAATTTAGAAAAATGTGAAAAAATTTTGATTTTTTGTTGAACTTTTCAAAAAATTTTTCATTTGTGCTACACACAAATTTTTATAATTTACCGGTAAATTATGCCTCGGTTAATTAACCGCAGTTAATTAACCGGCCAACCCTACACCATTATCGCCTTTTCCAACAGCACCGTGTTTACTTTCCAGATAGATTTCTTGATCTTTTTATTTTTGATTGACAGAAATGTAATAATTTGAATATTACAATGGAGCATTCTTGTATTCCGCTGATTTTGTTTTCATTTTAAAGCAGAAAAAAAAGATTTTTGGCTCAAATTTGCGTCTTTTTGTATGCTTCCCATATCCGATCAATTTAAAAAAATTCCTATTTCTTAAACTATGTTACAATTTATTTTTTTGTTTACCGGTTTTTTTTTTCAAAGATAATTCTCCAATAACTTTCGTGAATGGTAGTGAAGGTTTTTTAAATTACAATGCTAATTTTCCATTTATAACATATTAAAAATAAGTTTATTACAATTTTTGGGACATTTTTTTAACATCTTCAATAACTCAAAAATTTTCAAGAAATATTTAAAAAAAAGTACTTTCAAAAGTACATCCTAATATTTCACGTACATTCACCAAAACATTGATGAGCATAATCGCGAAGAATTATTTTTGAAATTAATTGGGGTCTTCTGTTGTTACTTGTTTAATCTCCAACTTGCAACATAAAAAATCTCTATGTATGGTTTTTTATAACGAAATTCATTTGAATTTGCTACTGTGATAATGTTTGTTTGTTATGTTTGTGATAAATGTAATGTTATTATTTTTTGATTTTTTATAATTAAATTATCATTCCATGCTTTTTACTTTTATTTCCAATTCTTACTTTTTCTGCTTTCTTTATTCTTATTACTTCTAATAAACATATTTTGTTGTAACGTAAATTGTTTATAGTGCTTGATTATTATTTGTATGGGTGCATATATGTAGTGTTTAGTTTAATTTCCTATGTCTGGGGTACAATAAAAAAGACCTTTTTACATCGCTTGTCTCGAAATTGCAAATAAAAATTATTTCGACTGAGATGTTTTATAATCATATTTTGCATAAATTTTTAAAGCAATTTTGTTTTCCATTTTTCTTAAAAAATAAAACAAAACGTATATGTTAAAAATAAACTGACAATAACAACACATTTGTGAAAAACAATTGCTGCATCAAAATTTGATTGATGTTCTTTTTTTTTCCTTGACCGATGAAAGAAAAGAAAGAAATGATTCATTGGCTATGAAATAAGTAAAAAAAAAACTTTTAAAGAAATATCAAACATTGAAATAACTTTCTTTAAATATTTTCAAGCATTTAAAAAGTGTAAAAAAATTATGTTACTTAATCACCTTGATTTTAAAGCAATTTCTAAAAAAATATGTCCTTGACATTTGTTGCATTTTTCAGACGGTCAAAAAAGAAGAAGATGAGTCATTTTTTAAACAGAGAATTGCAGGTTTCTCTAATTTCAATCGTAAAAAAAGTTGAACATGTTTTTTTCAGCTCCTTTATAAATCAGACAAAAAATGATATAAAAAATGACTTTGAAACTTCGTCTCTTTTTTTTATTTGACGAACATCTTCTTTTTTGTTTTCTTTCAATGATTAATTAGTCATCTCTCCGACTACAATTTTTTTTGGGTGGATTTTTTTTTGGCTTGAAGGAAAGAAGATATCTTTATATATCAGCAGCAGATCTTTTTTTATTCATCAAAATTTTTTTAATCACTTTTTTGGATACATCAGCATCAAAGGGTACTGTACATTCCACAAAAAAATCTCAAAAATTTCAATGAATTGTAAATGGCTTCTTTTGTACTATTCTGTTTTATTGTTGAATATTCTTTCATTTTCTTCGGCAGAACATCATTGTGGAGTTGGAACTATTTCAAAGTTTTTAAGTGAATTTCTTAGTAGTCCTTGTAATTCTTCTGTTTGTAAGTTTCATTTATTGTATATGAATGAGTAAGCTAATTTTATTGTTCTTACATAAACTGTAGCAAAAATGAACACATATATAATCCTTTTTAGGATTTTAGTTATTTTAGGATTATATATTTTAGGATATATAATCCTAAAATAACTCCTACAAAACATGGAATCCTTTTTCATTAGAACAAAAAAAGCGTGCCAAACACGCTTTTTTTTTGTCCATATATCTATCAAATCCCTGGGATTTGATAGATATATGGATATAGCTAATAAAAAGCAGACGATATCTATTTTTTTATAAAAATTTTAATGCCGACGATTTTAAAGAGGTTTAATACACTGAGAAAAAAGCAGTGACGAAAAAAACCTCACCGGTGATGAAGCTGTGACGAATTCATCACTATCAGTGATGAATTCGTCACCAGTGAGGGTTTTTTCGTCACTGTCAGTGATGCAACAGTGATGAATGCATCACGGCTTTTTCTCAGTGTAGCTAGGATAACTTAAATAATCCATTAATAATACATTTATAATATTTGAAAAGTATTCATTATACAGAGTTTTGGATGATTTATAACAAAAATAGTTATCGTCTGCTATTTATTAGCTATATTCATTTTAATGTTCTAGCAGAAAAGTACCTTTTTTTGTTACTGTATCCTAATTTTTTAATTTTTTTCTTTTTTCAGTAAGTGAACGATGTTGCAAGCCTCATGATCTCTGCTATGATGAATCACAAAAATTTTATCGTATTGAAAAGAATGAAAAAATTGAAAAATGTGATGAAGATTTTAAAGATTGCATTTTAACAAAATGTTACTCCTCTGATCAAACATATTGTCGATCATGGATATATGTGAGTCATGGAAAGCTTGTTGAATATGTAACAAAATTTTGTACATGGACAGGAAATATTTTATGTGATGGATATTGAAATAAAGTGATTTTTAGTAAAAATATATTGATGATAACTGTATTTGCAATAGCAAGTGTATTTTATTAAATTTTCTGCTTACCAGTGATCAGAGAAATGCAGAAAATTTATGAGAGATAATCAAGAGTTGTTTTTGTTTGAATTTTTTTTTGCGACAAATGCAGTTTAAAAAATAATTTTTTTTAAAACGCTATAGTTTTATTCCATTTCAAAGTTATATTAAAGACTGTGCATTAACGCCAATACTTCAATATTTCTTGTTACACCATTTTCTTCTTCCATTTTTTTTGTAAGCATGCAAATGTTTTTCTTTCGATCACACTTATGTTATAGCATTATTGTAATAAAAGTTATTCTTTGTCTTTTTTTGCCGCCAATTTTTTTCTTGCTTATTTTTACAACAGTTTAAAAAACGCCTTTTTCTTGCTGACTTTAAAAAAAACATACACTTTATTGTGTTGCAAAAAACATACATTTTATTGTGCTTTGAACAGCTCACGGCAGATTCAAAGCGTAGTTGAAAAAAGCAACAACAACTTTTTTATTTTCGTGTCAAAAGCATTTTCGCGCACCATTTTTAATGCTGAAGGTAAAGTATAACATTTGATTTTCTAAAATCTGAGCATATCTGGTTTTTAACATTGTAGTTTTTATTATTATCACATCTAAAACAACTATGACTAGCATAATATGTTTTTACTGCATTTAAATCTAACAACTATAACAGTTTTAAGGATAGCTGAAAAGTGTCTAATATTCTTCTGGCAGGATTTTCGTCCACAGTGAAGATACAGCTTTATAACTTATATATTCGGATTCCCCGTTAATTTTTCTACGAAACGTATAGAAAAAATGTTAATATTAAAATCCCAAATAAATTTGCCAGCTTAAATACTAAAAAATCGCGTTAAAAATGCTTGTTTTTAGCTCAAATTGAAAAAACTCTTGTGGCAGGATTTTTGTTCCCAGATAAGATATCAAAAATCTGTTTTTACAGATCGATAGCTGAGATATTTTTCTACAAAACGTATAGAAAACATTTGGAAAAAATATAATATGCGCCGATATCCTGGTAAAATAGTAATTTTTTACGCAAAAAAGTGCAAAAAAAAAGAAAAAAGTTTCTCTCTTTCGTTGTCTGTCACTTTTTTCTCGTGCAAATGCTCTTTCTCCATTGCGTCTTTTTTTAACTCCGTTCAAAAACAAAAAAGAATCTGCCGTGAGCTTGTATTTGTTTTTTGTGCTAAAGCTACCGTAATTTTCTGCTTTGTTTTTTTACATTCTCAAAGCTGCAAAGTTCTAATTGAAGCAGCCGTAGTATTACAGTAACGTTTAATAACAAAATGTTACGTAATTTATTGCTATTGTTCATTGTTATAAATTTTGCTATTTTATCATCGCATGGTCATCACTGTGGAATTGGTACAATTACAACTTTATTAAGTAAAGCATTTAGTAGTGGATGTAATAGAGAAGTTTGTAAGTATTGAATTAATAGTTACAGTATGCTAGAACATTTTACTTCTAAAAAACACATTTTTCTTATGATTCAAACAGAAAATCAGGGGTCAATATGGAACGACGAAAATCGTCTCAAACAATGCTCCAGATTTTCAAAAACCTAAAAACAAAATTTATGCTTTTCGTTTTTTTTCAGTAAGTAACCAATGTTGTAAGCCCCATGGTGAATGTTATGATCAAACAGAATGGATTTTTTCACGAAAATATAGAAATGCAGCAATACATGAATGTGATCAAAAATTTAAGCAATGCATCTTAGATAAATGTTATACTCCTGATCAAACATGGTGCCGAAATTGGATTTATTTTAGTCATGGAAAAATTACAGAATATTTTAATACATTTTGTTCATGGACTTTAAATATTTTTTGTAATCGTTAAAACTTCATTTTCTTGCACACGGTATTGTAATGGTAATAAAGTTTGCATTAAAAACAGAGAATTAGCCTTTCGATACACTCAAGAAAATTGCTAGTTTAAGTTAAAGCGTTGGAAGTAACCTTATTCATAGTTTCATGGCACTTAAGTGGATTGTAAATTATGTGTAGGTCAAAATGAAGAACACAATAAACATGCAAATGTTAACAGTCTTTTGTTTTATACAAGCAAGTTCATCATTTTGGCGCCATATTTTTTTACTTTCAACTTTTTCTATTTTTTTATTTCTGTCTTATTTTTGAGCTCGCTTTTTATTAACAAAATTAAAAATAAATAAGTTCGTGATTCATCGAAAAAATGTTATTAAAAATTATTTTTCTATTTTTTGTTACTGTTAATTTGATTGCCGGTGATAACATTCATCATTGTGGAATTGGTTCTTTTACAACAAAATTAAGTGAAACATTAAGTCATAAATGTGATAAAGAAAAGTGTGAGTTTAGTAGAGTTTTTTTTATAGCACGTCCACGCATGTCAAACATGTAACTTTCAAACACATTTTTTCCTTTAACACTTACAAATTTATGCAAATTTTCAGTAAGCGCAATTTGTTGTAAACCACATGATGACTGCTATGATAGCCATAATTGGTTAAAAAATCATTTACGTGCATGGAATTCAGCCATTAATAAATGTGATCAAGAACTAAACGAATGTATTTTGAGTAAATGTTACAACACTGATCAAGCATGGTGTCGAAATTGGATTTATTATACCCATGGAAAAAGTACAGAATTATTTAATATATTTTGTGCTTGGACTGGAAATATCTTTTGTAATCGATTATAAGCGTTGTAAAATGTATTAAAGAAAAACTTGTCTAATTTTTCTTTTTGTGAGATATTGCAACTTTTTTGTTAATAAAAAAATTCCAACTATAAATAAAATTTTTCTAAAGATTTTTTTTACAAATTATTCTTGTTGATGACAGTGTCAAAGCGTAGAATTGTAAACTTATATCTGCTTTGATGAACATCATTTACTAGTTACAGTAACCCTTCAATACAGCTGTATCACATACTTATCCCTTTCCCCCCACAATTACGAAAAACAAAAGAAAAATAAATTTTTAAAACAAAAGATTGAGAAAAGCAAGTTTTCTTTAAATTTTAAAATAACTACATCATTTTTGGCATTTTGTTGTTGAATGATAAATGATTTTTTAGACAAACAACAACGCGTTTATCTGTGATTTTTATGTTTTACATAATTCTTTAATTGTTTTGTTAATCAAATCTTATTTGTATTTTAGCAATGTTTCCGTTAACATATTACGAAAAATTAGATCCATATTATCGCGAAGCATTAAAGAAGCTTGAAAATGAATTAAAATATGAGAAAAAACCACATTCTCATATGGAGACATTAACAGATTTAAGCTCTAAAATTATTCTAGAATTTGCGTCAAATTATTTAACACCAAAAGAATTTTGGCAAAAGTTATGGGAACTTAATGAGTTTGTTTTAATTTACTAAAATTTAACCAATTAATCAACTTTTTTTTAGTTCTTATACAGCTAATCGTTTAAGCATTCTTCCAGCTGTAATATATCATTCTGCTTACGATGATCTGATGAAATATGATTTTCACAATGATATTATACCAAAAATTAAACTCTTGGATAAATATACCCAGCAGCAAATGTACGGTCATTACACTAAAAGATATGAAGTTGAAGATTTGTGCTTCCCACATAACATGTTAGAATTCTATTTACATGAATATGAAAATATCTATAGGAGCAAGTTCTCTATATATTACATGTAACAAATTAATGAATAAAGTTATATAGATTCACATTTGCCAACAAAAGTTATTAAACGTCATTACGAAATGAGAAAATTGTATGAAAAGATTAAATCCGTTGAAGGCAATGAAGAAGAATGGATAAATGCGATGGCAGAATCGGATGACATTGAATTTGTTAAACATAATATTGAGTATAAATTGGGACAAAATTTAACTAACAAAAAGTTATGGATTTTATATATTAAATATTTAAAAGAACAAGATATTAAAGTTTGTTACTTCTTCATTATCGTGTAAAATAATTAATCAAAACTGTGTTTCAGGAGCTTTTACAAGCCTATTCAAAATATTGTCGATTTTTTGTTGATGATATTTCATTGAAAGAAGAATACAAAAATGTTGCCGAAAAATTTGGTAAACCTACAGTACCTTGGAAGAATGCCTTTGATTTTGAAATCTTTGATGATAACTTTTTGAAAGTGGAGAACAAAGAGATTCCAGAACAATCACCACCAAAAAGACCAACAAAGCATATCCCTTGTGCTATTGTTTTTAAAAATGAAGAAGTTGCCAACCAAAAATTTCCTTTTCGTGCTAATTTGATGATCTACATTGTCAAAAGTGCAAAATCAAATGAACTACAAAAATTAAATTTTTCTTGCAAATATTTTTATCTCAAATACCGTATACCCGTTTGCTATTATTTTTTTGTTTCGTCGTCTGGTCCAGCATGGGCGCCATTCGAGGTTAAAGAAGAATCTCTTTTCTTTCATTCTGATACGTTGGAAGAAGTGAATTACAGTAATTTATATATTTCAACAAAATTTTCTTACATTCATTCTCACATTCCGTTACGGAGCATAATTCCAAAAATGTATAAATGTGATGCAAAATATATTGATTTACGTTTCCAGGAATTAACTATGAATGAATTTAAATTTTTTGTCGGACACGGAAATGTTATTGATTTACGTTTTTTTCGTCTTAAAATTATTTGTGCAAATGGTGGTGAACGATTATTTTTGGAGGATATTCTTGCATTAATGCCAAAGTTACAGTATTTATGGTAAAAATGGAAAATTGCGAGTCCAGGCCAAAAACCCTGTCTCTCGAGTTTGAAATTTTTTCCTCGCATGTCTTTTTTTTGCCCGCCCCCGCATTTTACAATCGGTCCTTAATTTCACGTTTTAATTTTTGCTTTGTTTTTAAGCGCATTTGAAGCATATTGCTCTCCAATCACTGCTCAACAATTATGTACATTACCATTTGAGAACAAGTTTCTTAGATTTGAGCTTCGAAATGGCACAAATATTCCACTTGACCACATTGCATTCGGCAATTTTATCATTGTAAGTTAGAGTTTTTTTTCAAACTCACTAAATAATTTATATTTGTTTTCAGAAAAATGCATCACCTGATTCCAGAATAACCGTCGATAAAGTTGGAAACGCTTTTGAAGCGAGTATCAAAGAAGCTATTGAAAGTCATTGGAAGACATCTCCAAAGCCTACTTTTAGTCTTTACGGTTACTTTTAAACTTTTTATACATGTTTCAATAAAATATTTTCTTATTTCCCTATGATATTATTAGTAGCAATTTGATTTTAAAAAAATATCAAAGTTTTCAACTCCAAAAACCATGCTTTTTGGTTTAGCCATTTTAACATGTATTATCGTTTATTTGGCAGTGCCAGAGCCGTGCACAATTCGAGCATATTTTTGATGGTTATGATTGCTTTTTGCATTGACCAGTACAAAAAATTCTTTGTTAAATTTAGAGACGGGCAGGGAACACTTTTTTCTTTCTTTTCTTTGACATTTTTTGTGGTTACAGTAATCCCAAATGCAACTTTGCGACACTTTTTTTACAGCTTAACTATAAAACCCTCTAGATGTAATTTTTTACGCTGATTTTGAAAATCGCATTTTTGGAAAGGTTTTCTTTGGCACAAAATGCCGAAAACGGCATTTTTGTGCGTTTTTTAAGGAAAACACCTACTGTTAATTGTCGTTTGATAACGAGTTTAGTATCATTAGATAGCCCATCAAAAATTACATCTACTGTAAAAAAATCGTATGAGCGAAAATGAGCGAAGGCACTTTTTTAGGCCAAAAACGGCATTTTTCAGCTTAAAAAAGTTTAAAAAACGTGTGCAAAAAAAGACAAAGAAAAGTCTGCTGCGTGTGTGTCTCTTCTTTCTTTTTGAACCGGCTGCGAGGAAAAAAAAGAAGGATGCACACAAACAAAAAAAGAGTGTTCCCTTTGACTTTTTTGTCGACCATTTTTTTTGGTTTTGCCGTTTTTTCAATGGCATTTTTCGGCATTTTAAGTTAATTTTTTAATTTGTTTGCTTTTATTTTCGGTTTATTCGGGGTCGAAAATACCTTATTCAAACGAAAAAATACTTATTTTCTAAATTTTGTTTTTCACTTGCCCGTCTCTAGTTAAATTTAAATTTTATACTTTGAGTTTTTACAGCAAAATGAATGGATTAAAACTTGAATGTTTCCGTTACTTTGCTAAATGTTATTCTCCTGATCAAACATATTGTCGATCGTGGATATATGTGAGTCATGGAAAGCTTGTTGAATATGTAACAAAATTTTGTACATGGACAGGAAATATTTTATGTGATGGATATTGAGTTTATGTTTCCCAAAAAAATGTTTTAATTAAGATACAACAACTACAGCATTTTTTTCAGCAGATTTTGGTTTTTTTGTTGCTTTTTTTTGAATATTATAAACAATAACATAGATTAAATCGTAGCAACGAAAAAGCCCTTGCAGAGCCGATCAAGATCATCACGATTTTATTTGATCTCAAATTTCAATTTTTTTTTCAGATAATAATCTTTTCTTCTTTTTTTTCTTTTGTAAGCTTTTAATAAAATAAAAAGAAAAAGGAGTGTACAGATCTTTCGAGATACGAAAAACAGAAAGCGAAGAAGAAGTAAGCAATTTTTATCTCGCTTCACATTAAAATGGTCAAAGGAAAATAAATCTCGCAAGGAGAGAGAAGAATACAAATCTAAAATTGTGTTCTTTAAGAAAGCAATTGGGGAAGCCCAGCCCCCACAGCAGAGAATCAAAAAAAATGCAAATGGCATTTTATTTGATACTTTTATTTTGAATAAAAAATAAAACGGTACTTTACGTTGAACATGTCCTTTCTAACTTTTGTCAAGAATTAAAAACTTGGTTATTTTTTTGGTGTTTAAAAGATAGATCGATCAAAAGAAAAAGTCAACGTCGGCGTTGGTGTCGATGCCTTTTTCCAGCGTTGATCTTTTTTAAAAATTGTTAACACTTGTTTTTTTTTAATTTTTCATGTGATCAGTTCCGATGTCAGAATCACAAAAATATTCTGACATCAGAGTTTTTCTCTCTGCCGCATTTTATCCATCCTCCATTTTTTAAAATAAATTTTCCTTTACCATGTCTTACATATATATTTGTGACTTTATATAATTCCCAAAAAATATATATTTTTTGTAAACAATATTTTTCAATTTTTTAGTCAATTTACCATAATGCAAAAGCTTATAGTCATTACTGGTGGAAATGCTGATAATGTTGATAAAGGAATTACTACAGGTACTTATTTACTTACTTTAAATCTCTCCCCATTCCTTTTTTATATAACTATTTTTTTACATGAATATTAGTTCAATAAAATTAAGCATATCCAAAAGTCTCCCTCATCTTTATCATAATTTTTTACTTTTACAAATCAAGGGTAAAAAAATTAGCACAAAAAAGAAATAAGAAAGAATAAAATAGTAAATAATTGTTTTATTATAGGAGGTATTGGAGTTCTTCTTCAAGCTAATGATTATGGTGTAACTGCAGCAAAAATGGATCCATTTTACAGTAAAGATTTAAAAACAATTGATTGTGAAACATGTGGTATGCATTTTAATTTCTTAAAACATGATTTAATTATGCTAAAATTAAAAATTTGGAGATTGCAAAATATCGCACATAGGGATCAGAAGGTGTTAGGGCCTACACAATACTAAGTTTTAAGTTAAGACAAAAACAATTGACACATTTTTGGCCCAATATTAACAATTTTATTATATTTACAGGTGAAAAATGTATTCTTGTTGATCGTGATATTGCTTCACTAAATCATGCACGATATGAAAGAAGTCTTGGCCAAATTTTAACAAAACAAAATAATATAACAATTGGCAAAATTCTTGATTTTATTGAAAAAAAGTATTCAAATAATAAAATTCGTGAAAATTCTATAATTGCTGGAACGTGTGAATGGATAAAAGATATTTTTAAACTTCCAATTAATGAAAAGGGTATTAAACCAGATATTTGTATTATTGAACTCTGTATCCCAAATTATGATAAAATTGCTGATGATCAATTTTTTAAAGCTTTATCAGAATTAAAAGATGAAATGAGCTCATTTTTGCATATACATATTGGTGATATTATTATTGACGAACAATTAGATTTTATTAAAAAATCTTCACAAATTCTTCGACAAAATGGATTTAAACCAGATATTATTATTTGTAAAACACAAATTTATCCTATTAATGATGAAAGTTTTAAAGGAAATCTTGAATCATTATTAAAGACAGAAGCTGAAAAAGTTTGTTTACACACCGTTTTTTTGAAAGTGAAAAATAATGTATTATGTTTTAGATAATATATCTTCCAAAAACTTGTAATACAAAAATGATTCCAATTTTACTTCAAGAACATTACGATTTTATTGCAAATAAATTACAACTTAAAAATGGTCCAAATTTTGAACAAAAAATGAAAGAATGGAAATTAAAATTTCAAACGTAAGTATCTTTTTATCATACACCACATATTAGATATATTAGAGAATCTCAGCCCCTCAGGGGCTGTTGCTTCACAATTCTTGCTCATTCATCATTGTCTTTGTTTTCCTTTTTATTTTGCCATCCTGCAACGCTTTGTCCCAAATGCACCGACCTACACCGCATTGTCTCGCTTGCACCGATTTGCGCCGGTTTGCGCCATCTTGCACCGGCCTGCACCACCTTGTTCCACCTGCACCGTCTTGTCCCACTTACACCGATCTACACCACCTTGTCCATTTGCATCTGCACCATCGTGCCCCACTTGCATCATCTTACCCCCTTGCACCGGCCTGCACCATCTTGCACCGGTCGCACCAAAAAAAAGAGACAATTAGTGAATGTTACACTTTCCCAAATGGCCTCCTTTTTTGAAAGTGTAACATTCACTTTATTTGCTTTCTCAAAAAAAACTATTATTAATTTTTAAAATCTTTTTAATTTTTTTTTAGAGCTGAAAGCTATACTAATATTGTTAAAATCGCAATTATTGGAAAATTTATTCATGCATCAACTAATGAACTTTATCTTGAATGTTTTGAATCAATAGCAGAACAGCTAAATACAGCAGCACCAGAAAAATGTTGCAAAGTTGAAATAATTGTATGTTTTTTTAAAATTTTATTATTAAAAAGAAATAGTAAGAGTTATGCAAATTTATTTTACAGTATATTCTTGCACAAGATCTTGAAGATGGTATTCCAGTTGAAAAGAGAGAGGCTGCTTGGAATGCATTATATGTAGTTCAGTAAGTTTTTTAGATAAAAAGTAGAAAAGAAAATGTTTTGATTGATACATTTTTGTCCATTTTTTTCAGTCTTTTGTTTCTTATTGAATTCTTAAAGTCTTTTTTTTATTTTAGTGGAATCTGTATTCCAACAGCTTGTGATGATCCTGGTACTGATGGAATTATAAAAGTATGTACATATGCTCGTGAAAAACAAAAGCCATTATTCTGTTTTGGTTATGCTTTTCAAGTAGCACTTTTTGAATTTGCACAAAATGTTCTTGGTATGCATGATGGTATACCATTCACGGATTGTATGGATAGTATATTTGTTAAAATGCCTGAAAATGGTATTAAAAGAATTGGACAACGTACAATTCAATTTTTAACAACCAATTCAAAACTTTTTCATTTATATGGTGGAAAAAATTTTTTCTTTAAAGATCGATTTTCAAATATTTTTGAAATTGATCCTTCCCTTATTCCATTATACAATGCTGCCGGCTTTAAATTTGTTGGAATTACTTTTGAAGAAGATGGAAATGGTACATTTTTAGAATCTGCATTAGAAATGAAAAATATTGCTGCTGAAATTGAAGATAATTCAGAGGTACATTTATTTTGCAACAGAATTTTCTATACACATACAATAAAAAAAACTTATTGCTTTAGAATGATTACAAGCTAATTGAAAAATTACGTCAATGTTACAGTAATACTCATATACCATTACGAATGGCAATGTTTGAATTAAAGGATCATCCATATTATATTGGAGTTTCATATCATCCTAAATGTGGTCATAAAAATCCTTCCTCTTCATCACCACCATTTGTTGGATTAATTGAGGCTGCCTTAGGCTATAAAGAATTGCATGAACAAAAGCCTGTAACATAAGAAATTTGATAAAGAATTTAATTTATTTTTGTTAATCACTTTTTTTGATTGTGTTAATCAATGTGTTGCTATTGCTGTAAGTTAATAAATAAATAATAATCAACCATTACTTTAATGTGAAATAAATAATAACAGGAGATCTCTTTACAACACTTTGAACTTTTCCAACTTTAACTCTTTTTTTTGCTCGCTCAACTTTTTTCTTTCTTCGCTTTTCTAAAAGAACATTTTGCCAACACCTATTTTAGGCGCGTTTAATTTTTAAAAAAATTTTTTCAAATCACAACTTTTTTTTTCAACAACTTTTCTCTCTTCGATTATTACTCTACTTTTTATCTCTTATATCTTCTTTATTTTAACATTTTTTTCTTTTATAGAAAGCTTATACTGGTAATAAATAGTAAAATGGATACTCGTGTAACAAAAGCTCGTGATATTGAAATGGATCCGGCACAATTGGATGATAAAATTGGTAATATTCGTACACAACTTGATAAAGGTATGTATTCTTTGCTAAAGATGGACAAGAGGCTATTTAGAGGCTTGGCTAATGATAGATGGAGGCTATCTTGGAGTTATTGAAAGCCTTGTTGGAGACTTGCAAGTTCCCTCGTTGAATAAAAATCTTTGATATGATCTGATGGCAAATCGACGGCTAATGAGTCTTGGACTGTGATTTTCACCTTTTGATTTATATAATGACTTTATATGGTACCTTATTTTTGCAACATAAAACCCCTGGACCGCCGACCGATGATTGGTTTGAGTAACAGACTCTCGTTCACACAAAGAACTTGAAAGAAAAGGAGGGTTCGAATCCTGATGCCTGCTCTACCTAGACTTCATCACTTGGAAGCCATTTGATACACTTTTAAACCCTAAAAGGCGACTGAGAGGTTAGTGGTCCACCACCAGGTTGCTGCTGTAAGAGACATGAACCTGGGTTAAAAAGGACCGAGTATAAATACCATTCTCGGATTGCTTCATCTGTGATTGCTGAACACATGCTATATCAAATCCTCCAAAATACAAAGATAATCCCTTCCATACAGTTGCAGTTTGTCGAATACAACCAGCACGACGACATTCTTTTTGATCAGATGGATTACCAAGATCTAGCAAATCTGAAAGAAATGGATAAGAAGATGTAATGGAGCATATCGTCAACACCAATAACAGCAGAAATTTGTCGACGAGCTTGTAATTAATGTTGTTTTAAGGCATCAGCAGCTTAAGCTGTTGACGAAGCTCAGCAAAATGTGGTGTAAAATTATATTCTTTTGCAAGAACCTCTAATCGAAGGAAAGTTATGTAATTACTTCATTTAGCGTATCTCACCCTCAATGACATTCTATTCGATCTGCTGGATTACGAGGATATCCCATGTTCATTTTGTATTTTACGGGAAAAAAGTTATGTCCATTGGTCTTTACAGAGCTTGAGCCCCCAACCATATCCTTACAACACCTAGATCCCCAAGCATATCAAAATAAGCTCTTGTCCATCCATTACTTTTATCATTTTACCATTTCTTTTAACATCCAGATATATTTTTCAGAAATTCATGATATTATCTATATGATTCAGCAGAAATATGTTGAATTTTTACCACAAACTATGTTTCTGCCAGTTAAATTCAGTGTTGAACAAGCTATCACAAAAGCTAAGTCATCACTGAATGAATTACAAGGTGTTGCGGATGATGTTAAACAACAACTTGGAGATATTGTAAGTGACTTTTCTTTAGTATTATAGAGATGTAATGATGTATGATTTTTTTACAGAAGGAATCACCTCGGGTTAAGCTTGATTCTATCAATGCTATTCTTTCAAAGCTTCAACTTATAAAAGAACTTGAAACACTATATGAAGAAGTTAATAGTGATAATATGCAACGACCAATTGAACTTGCAAATGCTATAAAGAAATGTGAAGAATATTTGAATTCACTTGTAAGTTTGTTTGCTGATGCATCAGCTGTTGGGAAGGGAGATATGGCTTCTATCGCGTCGACAAATCAAGGACAAGAAGTACTCCTACTGCTTTCTTTTATTTATGGACTACAAAGTTAGGTAATAGCTTTAACCAATGGCTCGATGTATGGACAGAAGAAGGCCAGATCTTACCTGCTCATTAGCTTGCCCGAAACATCGTTAAATTAGGGTAAAGTATAAAGCTTATTGTTTGCTTATGTCTCACATATGGATGAAATTGTACAACAATTCTGCTGCATCACATGCTTCATGGTCTTCCTTTATTGTCTATGCTTTTCCATATCCTTAATTAGCTTACGGCCGTCCTTATTTGAAATAGCTTTACGATGCAGATTCATTGAGTCTGAAGCTTTCTACCGTACTTATCAACAACAAGTTCGTCCAGTTATCATTAACCTCAGCTCCATCGATCCCTTGATATCAAGTATTTATCCTTTCGTCAACGATCAGTTAGATGTTATTCAGGTAATAAAGATTGGAAATAAATTTAAACAAAAAATGCACTTTCTACGTCGGTATTAAAATCATCAATCATCTTCAACAATTATATCCACCACTGCTCCTTTTTAAACCACCTCACCTCCATAAAAATATGGATTGCAAAAATATGTTTCTTCAATTTCGATTGGAAATGTGTGCCGCGAAGAAGCAATGCAGCTTAAAGCTATCTATGATTGCCTATTACTTTCAGCTACACCCACCTCTTTAACCCATTTCAGTCCCCTTTCAAAGTCCCTGCCTCACTATTAAAAATTTATCTTTTCTCAAACAATCTATTAAATGCCTTTCAAGAGATAAACCTGGAAAAAAGATTTTAACAAATAGCGCACCTTCCTCATGAGAATTAAAATCATCAAAAAAGCAATATTTTTCAGCAACTTCTTGTTGAAGTATTGGCTTATCTTGCATCCACATTGTATAATGTAACCTTTTAATTCTTGCGTGAGGGTTTTATGGTGCAACGAGAAGGATATGAAAGATGGAAATTTTGCAGGTGAACTTTTTTTCATCGTATTTGTTTAGTATACGAGTATATAGCTATAATATGACACTTTAATGCCGCCCATGTTTGATAATGCTTGCGATTTGGATTGACTCTCAAAAGCCTTTTAGCCTGTGTGTGTTTTTGAACTCTGATTTTAAAAATGCTGTGATAGTCGACAAGTACATTGCCAAACTGTGATTCTGCTATAGACCTGACAGCTCTCAGGAGCTCGTAGACCCTTGTTCATTTTCGCTTTCTTATTTTTAATTGCTGTAGGAGCATTTTCTTGTCTTTTCTGATCTTGTTAATCCTTGTTTGTCGACCCATGTTTCTCCTGCTTTTTTTTATCTTATTTAAGATTTTTTGATGCATCCATTCACTAACCTTGCTTCTATTTTTTAGGCTGATAAAAATGTTTATGAACCACTTCAAAAAGTTCTTCCTGGTTTAACACATGCATTTTCAATTCGAAAAGGTGATATTGTTCGTCGATTCAATAAGCAGTTTCTTCAAATGATTCACTTTCCATCAACATCCGGTAAATCATATCTTCAACTTTCTATTTCTCGAAATGATATTGAAAAGTTTAATACGGTAATATTCTTCTTTACTTTTCTACAAAAATCTAAAAAAATGTTTGTTTTTTGTAGGAACTTGAAGCTATGAGAATTTTGGGAATTCTTGATCAACAACTTGGTCATCTCTCTGATGAAATGTTGAATACATTTGTAACAAGAATTTTGGAATCGAAGTCTCCCCATGAAAATCTTGTTAAATTTGAAGTATTTCCTGATAGCTATTCAATTGTTATTAAAAAGAATGTAACAAAAGCTGAAAAAATTGATGCATTGAAGGTTATTGAGTAAGTTTTTGTTTGTTGTTGTTCGATTACATTATTACAGTATCTCTTCTTTTTTAGAATGCTTGGAATATTTTTTGATGGTCTTTATAATTCTTTGAAGCAATTTAAAGTTGGAAAAATTTTATTGGTTCAACATATGGGTGTAAAATTTTCAACAAAACTTATTGAAATGATTATCAAAGATTGTTTAACGGCTGCAGTACCATATGATGAAAGTGAAAAGGAAGCATATCAAGGAATTATAAATGCTGCAAATGAATTTCATGCTAAAATGCAGGTATGTTGCTTTAGTGATCTGGAGGATTATTACTACTGTTCCCCATATTTTATAGGAATATGGCTTCTTTCAATCTACAACACTATCATTCGAAGCATTTGCAGAGAAATTTGATCAAATATTTGTTAATCGTCGTTGTACAAAGATTATTGTAGTTGCACGTGGGCATATCTTTGAACATTCTGTTGATACTGTTGAAGTTGGAACATCAGAAAATGATCAAGATGATTCACCAGAAAAATTGCTAAAAGAACTCTCACTTACAAGTCAAATTCGTGAAGATGCTTTTCCAAAGAATACACATCTACCAAAGCTATTTCAGTTTAGTAAATGTAAAATTTCAAAATCAATTTATGAACTTGGTGAATTGCTAATTTATACTATGGAAGCAGCCGCTTCATCAGAACAAGATTTTGCTGCAGGTCGACTTCTTACAACTGCACATAATATTGTCAAGCTATATTTATTGGGCGCTGAAAAACAACATCATGAAACAATTACATCTGTTCCAATGTTTGGTGCTCTATTCTACAATGAATGTTATTATCTATGCCATTTAATTATGATGGAATCACTTCGACTACAACCTAAAATTGCTAAAAAATGGCCTGTAAGTTTTAAAGTGGAGGATACGGCAGTATGCAAAGGTAGATAATTATAGATGAGATTCTTTTCGGTAAATTTTTCACCGAAAAAGAAACGTCCACACTTGCATATTGCTGTACTTTTTGAACTTGACTACAATATACTAAAAGCTTTTCTTCGATTATAGGTTCTTGTTAAAGAATGTAATTTTACACCATATTTTGCTGAGCTTCGTCAACAAGCTGCTGATGCATTGGAACAACATTTATTACAAGCTCGTCGACAAATTTCTGCTGTTATTGGTGTTGATGATAGTAAGCTTTTCATTTCCTCATTATCAACTGTTCTAATTATTGCTATTTTTAGTTTTCCTTAATCTTGGCAATCCATCTGATCGAAAAGAATGTCGTCGTGCTGTTGATGGTTGTATTCGACAAATTCAACAAATTGCAACCATTTGGAAGGATGTCTTAACTGATGCTGTATATGTTCGTGCACTTGGTTCATTGGTTTCTTATACGCTATCAGTCTTTACAAAAATGATTTTATCCAAAGAAGATATCACAGAAATAGATGCAAAAGAAATTGAAAAAGAACTTGGAATTTTGCTTAAAGAATTTGAAGATTTAATGAAAATTAAAGGACAACAAACAATTCAAGCATTTTGTGAAGCGGATTATCATAAGACTAAAGAAATTATCTTCTGTTTACGTGAATCACTTTTGGTAAGGGCTTTTTTTGGACTTTGGGGGGGGGGGGGGGGGTATCTTTCTACTTACAGTATACATAATCTTGTTTGTTTTTTAGAATATCTCTGATCGATGGTGTGAAGGTAAAGGTCCACTGGCCCATTGGTTGAAAGCTGATCAAGTTAAACAACTCATTCGTGCTCTCTTTCAAAATACTGATCGTCGTGCTCATGTTCTGGAAAATATTAATTAAATTTGTTCTTGTTTGAGATCTCTGTATTATTTTTATATATATTTGACTTGTGCCTTTTATTTATATATACTTTTTTGTGTTCGGGTTTCTTTCTCTATTGTATTCTCGGTTTTAGTATATACTGTATTGTATTTATTGTAATAAAATTATTATAATTTACAATTGTGTTGTTTTTTGAATGGGATATTTTTGGGTACACATTGGGGAAAATTTTTTTCTTGAAATTTTTCACGATCCATTTGAAGCTTTTCTTCCATTTGTAAAAGTTTTGCAGCTGCTTTATGTATTTTAGCTTTTGATACAGCTGTCTTATCCGAAACTTCCATTGGCTCAGGTTGTGGATTCTTTTTTTGAACGATTAAAACGACAATAGTGTTAAATATGTACAGTAATCCTTCAATACAAAAAGCTGCAGCTGTATCACATATCCCTCTTCTTCCCTCAAGCCACTTACTTCTTTGATAAAGCATAAAGATGTTGACGATGTTTTGAATTAACAGTTGGCTGAGCACCAATTTCAAAAAGTCGATCACCAAGCATATTAAAATCTAATGGAAGCGGATTATCAATATGTAAAATTAGAAAGTATTATCTGCATCTTCACCTTCTTCTTCTCCATGCTCTTCGGGTAATTAACTTTAAGCTGTATATTTGTTAGTGATTTTGATTTATGGGAAAAAAACAGAAGCACAATTATCTCTAACAAGATTTGTTTAACAAAAAAAGTTCACTTTTTTTAAAAATTTTTGTCTCCCGGCTTTGTTTGGCATTATGTCCTCTGTTGTATTTTCTTTTATGAAAAAGTTTTTCCAACTTTTGTTTTGTTCAAAAGATTTTCTAAATTCTTTTTACTGCTAAAAATGTATCCAGATTTAGATCAACATGAAGTTGTATTTGTTCATAAACTTGCATCTGGTGAACCAACAGCTCGTTCACGAGCATTGAAAAAGCTACATGCTTTTATTAAACAACGATCAGATGATAAAAGTAAGGACTTTTTTGTTATACTTTTTTAAACAATAATTATGTACTTTTGAGGATTTTTATATATATCTATATCTTTTAGGTTTGAAGGCTGAAACGTTTAAGCGACTATCAAAAGGTTTACATTATGCTATGTGGATGCAAGATAAGCCAATACTTCAACAAGAACTTGCTGAAAATATTGCTTCACTGATTGATGATTTTAATTCTTCTGAAGAAGGAGCACTATTTGTTAAAATCTTTTTTCAAGCTTTATCTCTTGAATGGCATTTAATTGATCGTTGGAGAATGGATAAATTTTTAATGGTAAGCAAGAGAGGGAATGGGATTGAGGTGGAGTGTATAGGAGGAAGTGAAAGTTGCTGGATGTGATCATAACCGAAAGACGGCCATGAGTATTTCGACCGCAGCCCGATCGTGGTCGAAGTTTCTGGCCGGTTTTAACTTGTACAACAGAAATAAGCTGAAAAAGTCATAGCCGGTCGGAAAAAAACCCGGTCAGGTTGACATACGGCAGACGTTTCTTTGGCCGGTTGTTTATTATTTTAAGAATTAATCTGGTCCCTTATGAGCATTTGTTTCTTTAAAATTCAATCCTAATATCCTCTTTTTTTCAGATGGCACGTGTAATGATTCGTAAAACTTTTACTGAAATGTCAAAAGCTAAATGGTCAAAAGATATTATCTCTGCATATCTTACTGCCTTCAAAGAAACAATGATTAGCTCACAATCCGATATTGTGCAATCACTTAAAACTCATTTTGCATCAGTATATTTGGATGAACTATCAAAAGCTGAAAGAACTGTTACTGTTGGAATTGCTCAACTCTTCATTGAACCATATCTTGCTATATTACAAGAAAATCGTGCAACAGATTTTTTCTTTAAATCAATTTGTGATGAAATTTTTCAAACACTTGTTTATACAGCATCTGAAGAAATTCGAAAAGGTGATCTTGAAAAAGAAGAAGGCAGTGCTGATGATGAAGAGGAAGAAGAAGATGCAGATGATATTGTTCGAATTTTACGTATTGATAATCCACTTCCAGTAGATTTTAATATGCTTGGTGATCGACTTTTTGAAATTGGTGCTCAACCAACTGTTAATTCAAAGCGGCGTCAACGTCTTTATGCTTTATCAAAGAAGTAAGTGCTTGAGGGAAGAAGGGGATGTGATACATATGTGTGTTTCGAAGGGTTACTGTATTAATTTTTGCTGTTTTTCAGATTCAAAGCAATCGTTCAAGGAAAGAATCCACAACCTGAGCCAATGGAAGTTTCGGATAAACCTGCTGTATCAAAAGCTAAAATGCATAAAGCTGCTGCAAGACTTGTACAAATGCAAGAAAAGCTTCAAATGGATCGTGAAAAATTTAAGAAAGAGATGAAAGAAATGAAGAAAAAACAAAATGCTGAAAAGTGAGTTTTTGTTTGAATTTTTCATTGGGATTATTTTTTCGATTTTGCAATTGTAACACTAGCGTTACAGTATACATTAGGGGAACAGCGGACAACTTTTTCGTTTCATTTCTTTAACCTTTCCCTCCATATTTCAGGATTGCTGATCTTCTTACAAGTATTGTATCAACATCTACTGGAAAAGGAACAACAAAGAAAATCAAATCATCAAATAAATTTAAGCCAAATGCTATCAAAAAGAAAGGTCATCATAAATCTACTTCTGCAACAGCATCACGTCGACATAAGCATCTTACAAGTTCAAAAGGAAAACTTTCAAAGAAACGTTGATTGATATGAATTTTTTGTGTTGTTGTGTTGGATATGTTTTTGTTGAGTTTTTTTTCTTCTGTTTGTTTAAATAAATAGTGTTGAACTATAGCCAAAGGTTAAAAAAGAAATTGTAATTTGAACGCTTTTTAGCTTTTTTTATTGACGCAAATTTGTTTTTTGAAGGGATGCTTTTTTGAACGGGAAGTAGAAGGAGAAGAATAAAAGGGGGATGGAGTCATCATCAAAAAAAGAAGTGAAACAAAATGAATGATGTTTTTTGTTGAAGTTGAATTCAATCATCGCCTCCGTTCTTCATTTATTTGTCGGAATTCTGTTTTTCCGCTTTTTGGTTGCAATTAATTTATTTTTTTGGTCATGCGAAGTGTAAAAGTACTTGATGGAAAATTTATTTTTCTATTTTGCTTCTAATTACAGTATCCATTTTCTTTCCTTTGTTTGTTTGAAAGGTTTTTTTTGCTAGATAAATGAAAATACAAATAAGAAAACATATTCATTCATACCGTATGAAACAAAGGAAACAAAACATTTACAAGAAGAGAAAAGATTTTTTACCACTGAAAAAAATTGTTTTTTTGTTTTTTTTTTTTTTTTTCGTGCAGTAAAAATTGAAATTAGACATTCGTAAAAGGAAACAAAAAGTTTTTCAACGCAGTTGCAGATAAAAGCCAATGTCTTGGACAATTCATTCAGTATACGACAGGAACTAAAAGAAAACAATCGCCATATTTTTTCTGATCTTAGAAATGTTTAAGAAAGAAATGAAAATGGTTATATTTTTTGCGCAGCTCTTTGAGCAATGTTTCTTTTTCTGCAAAGAATGGAAGTGCTGCTGCCATTTTAACTTGCAAATGTCAAATTTAATCTACTGTAGAGTGATTCTTTTTTCTTTTTTTTTCTTTCACAACAGTTTGAAGTTCAAAATATTCGAAAAATTTAGTTCTCTCAATCCTAGTGGTACTCGAACCCACGACCTCCTGATTACCGGTCAAGTACTCTACCAACTTATGATAATCATAAAGAGTGAAAATTTGTAAGATTTTTTTTGCATCTTTCCAATCTGTTCTAAAATTAAAATTATTTACGGTAAAGTGTTTCTTTTTTTCCTAAAAAAGCGTTTTTCATTTTAGAAAACTTTTAGGGAAAACAAATGTCTGCTTTTTTTGTAAGCATCCTACATCTTACGCGTGATAATGCTGCTAAAAAACACAAGCATGAAACTTTTATCTAGATTAAATCCTAATAATTTCAAAAAATAAAAAAATAACAAAAAAAATATAAGTGGGATCGAACCGACTCGGAGCACTCTATTCATAATATGGAAGCCGGCCGAATAGCCCACTGCGCTATCCGAGCGCAGAAAAGTTGTGCAGCAAAAATTGAAATTAGACATTCGTAAAAGGAAACAAAAAGTTTTTCAACGCAGTTGCAGATAAAAGCCAATGTCTTGGACAATTCATTCAGTGTACGACAGGAGCTAAAAGAAAATAATCGCCATATTTTTTGTGATCTTAGAAGATTTTATGACAGAAGCAAAATTGGTTCTTTTTTTCCGCAGCTCTTTAAGCAATGTTTCTTTTTCTGCAATGCCATTTTAACTTGCAAATGTCAAATCTAATCTACTGTAGAGTGATTCTTTTTTCTTTTTTTTTCTTTCACAACAGTTTGAAAGTACATCTTTCCAGTCTTTTGTAAAATTAAAATTATTTACGGCAAAGTTTTTCTTGCTTTCTTCCGAAAAAAGCGTTTTTCATTTTAGAAAACTTTTAGGGAAAACAAATGTCTGCTTTTTTTGTAAGCATCATACACGAACGTAAATCATTCTTTTTGTTTGTATCATAGTGAAAAAAATTTGACTGAAAATGTACATTTTCATAGGAGGAGAAAAAAATAAACTAAAAATAGACAAATGTTCATTTGTTGTCTAATTGTTATCTATTTATTTTATGACGTTCTTGGTTGTTATGTCTGGTGTTCAAAATTTAGTCATTTTTTTGGCTCACAAATCATTCCTTTTTTACTACTTCAAGCACCTCGTTGTTAAGAGACACTCTACGACATTTCTTCAATTTTTGAGAATCAAGCGGCACATTGAAATTTTTTTTGACGATTTTTATTATCCATTCGATAGAAATAGGTGAGAAAACACTATTTTGAAGGTTTTGGGTCGATCTGACTCATATATCCGATTTGGCGTCAATTCTAAGTTAAAATTTCAAAAATTCGTAAAACTTTTTTGGTGTAAGCTAACAAAATGATATTGCCCATAATTGTGCACATACATAAGGGCTATCAAATGGCTATTACAGAAAATTTTTAGATGACCGGTAATGTCAATTTTTTGTCAAATGTAACTTTTGACCATAGGAAAAAATCCTTATTTTTAGTTGGGGAAAGCTAGGTTATGTCCCATTTAATAGCCCATTCAATGAGGATTCCGAAAATATACAATTTGTGCGAAAAAAATTAAAGGGTAGGGATTTTGAGCTATAATAGTGCGCGCAACCAATATCTCCAACATCATCTCGGAGGCATAACTCGGATAATATGCAAGATATTGACCTATGGTGAAAAGCATTATGTAATACTATGATATTAGAGCATCCTGGGTGATATTGGGCATTTTTGGATATCATTTGGCAATATGGCATCCATGTGAAATATTAAAAATTAGCAACATGGATGTTTTTGGCAAATCGTCTGTAAATGACATTTTTTGTTACAAAATGACTGTGAAATGACTCTAATAATATAAAATACATACAATACTATTATATTAAAGCATTTAAGATCATATATAGAGGATTATAGGGTCCTGGGGTTACGCTAATTTTTTGCAATTTTTAGGGTATTTTCAGAGTATTACTAAATGATGAAAACTGAAAGATATCAAAATTTTGTGACATTTGGGATACAATTCTGCATGTTTTTGATGATTAGGAGCAGTTTCAAGTCATTTCGAAAAGCCACATTAATTGGGTAACCACTTGAACATTAGCATATTTAACCAATATAAAACTAGTGAAATGTTGATGCTGTTGCATCATAATGAAGCTAAAACGCGTTGTTTATTGATAAAAAGTAATATTATGTCATTTTTGATCTAAAAACTAATGTTTTTGGCCGGTATATCAGTAATAACGTTATACAACAAAGTAAAATCAAATAGAGTTTTTGTGAGAATTTCTAATCCTTCAAAATTATATGCAAATGCTTTCACATGATAAAAGTAAATGAAAAAACATAAAATAAAACGTTTTAGCTTTAATTTGTAACAGAAGCATCAAGATTATATGTGCGTTACATTGCTAAAATAAGCTCATATTCAAGTGGTTACCATATTAATGTGGCTATTTCAAATGACTTAAAATTGCTTGTAATCATCAAAAACATGCAGAATTGTATCCCAAATGTCACAAAATTTTGATATCTTTCAGTTTTCATCATTTAGTAATACTCTGAAAATACCCTAAAAATTGCAAAAAATTAGCGTAACCCCAGGACCCTATAATCCTCTATATATGATCTTAAATGCTTTAATATAATAGTATTGTATGTATTTTATATTATTAGAGTCATTTCACAGTCATTTTGTAACAAAAAATGTCATTTACAGACGATTTGCCAAAAACATCCATGTTGCTAATTTTTAATATTTCACATGGATGCCATATTGCCAAATGATATCCAAAAATGCCCAATATCACCCAGGATGCTCTAATATCATAGTATTACATAATGCTTTTCACCATAGGTCAATATCTTGCATATTATCCGAGTTATGCCTCCGAGATGATGTTGGAGATATTGGTTGCGCGCACTATTATAGCTCAAAATCCCTACCCTTTAATTTTTTTCGCACAAATTGTATATTTTCGGAATCCTCATTGAATGGGCTATTAAATGGGACATAACCTAGCTTTCCCCAACTAAAAATAAGGATTTTTTCCTATGGTCAAAAGTTACATTTGACAAAAAATTGACATTACCGGTCATCTAAAAATTTTCTGTAATAGCCATTTGATAGCCCTTATGTATGTGCACAATTATGGGCAATATCATTTTGTTAGCTTACACCAAAAAAGTTTTACGAATTTTTGAAATTTTAACTTAGAATTGACGCCAAATCGGATATATGAGTCAGATCGACCCAAAACCTTCAAAATAGTGTTTTCTCACCTATTTCTATCGAATGGATAATAAAAATCGTCAAAAAAAATTTCAATGTGCCGCTTGATTTTAATATAGTCGTAGAGCGTCTCTTAACTATCACAGAGTTATAACGTTTTCCTCTCTCTTTATGCCATTTTAATTTATTCTTTCGTGGTACAAAAACATTTAAACTGTTTATCTTGTTGTATTTTTCGCATATGCGCATTTAATACATTTTTGGCGCTGCTTTAATCTTTCACCTTTGCAGACTTGAACAATGATTCTTTCAAAAGAATTTTATGATCGATGTTCACCATCTTATGAAAAAGTTATTGATGAACTTGAACAAAAGCTTGCTAACATTAAGAATGATCAAAATGATGATCAAGTATCTAAAGCAACTCAAACATTTTTTATTATTATAGAATTTTCATCTAACTATCTTACACCAAAGGAATACTGGGATGAATGCTATAGGTAAAACATTTTTAACCTTTTCAATTTCCTAATATCCTAACTTTAAGTGTATTTTTTGAACTTGATTATTACGAAGTATGGGAGAAGCAGGGATTTAAAGCTGCTGTTCGTGCATATTTTCATTTTCAAGATCGTTGGAGTGAACAAGATGTACTAAAATATTCATGTGTACATGTAAGAAACATATATCATGTTCATTTATGAAACATATATATTATATTATTTTAGTTCAAAAGTAATGCCGAATATGAAGCATCGTTTGCTTACAAACATTTTCGGCAAACAGATTTTCAAAAACAATATTATGATGGATATGTTATTGAAGAAATAGATGTCAGCTATCCACATTCTTGGCTCAAGCAATGCTTTCGTGAATTTGAAAAAAATACTTGTAAGTTTTTTTTGATAGAAGTGTTTTTCTTGCATTATTTGAATTACACTTTTTACAGCACGTCTTCCACCGAAGAAACTTATTGAACGTTATGAACAAGCAAAACAGTTATATCCTAAAATCAAAGCTGTTGAAAATGATTTGGATCAATGGATCAAAGCTATGGATGAAGCAAATGATTTTCTTTTTGTTAAAGATAATATTGAATCTCGTCTTGGAAGAGATTGCTTTAATATTGTACTTTGGAAGCTTTATCTTGCATATTTGAAGCAAGTTGGTGAATACAAACTTCTTCTTGAAACATATTCAAAGTATTGCCGCTTCTTTTTGGATGATCGTGAAATGTTGGAAGAATATAAAAAAGCTATGATTGAATATGGACCTATAAATGTTCAATGGGATAATCTTTTTGATTTTGAAGAACAAAAAGTTGTTGAAGGAGGTGGAGATAAAAAGATTGTTAGAAAGAAAGAAATCGTACCTTTTGATAAGAAGCTTTGTTCTACTTTTTATGACACCTATCAAATTCAAGATTTTTCTTTACCTGCTCCAATTATCCGTTATCTTCTCAAAAATTCGCCTCATCAAGTTCTTCGGAAATTGTTTGATTCTTGCAAATATTTCTACGATAAACAATCAACACCAATTTGTTATCGCCTTCATATTAATCATGATTCTGCTGTTGAAACTAAATTTCTCGAGGAAAGCATTACTTTAAAAGGTTCAACAAATTCTATGATGTTCTTTAAAAATACTTATATTACTGGAAGCATTATATTCGAATATGACTATCAAAAAATTGTTCCAACTGGTTTAATGTCAGAAATTATTCCTCGCCTTTTTCAATGTGTTGCCAAATATATTATTCTTGGTAACCAACATTTAACATTTAATGAATTCAAATTTCTTATTCAACATGGTGGAGTTATTCAGTTAGATGCATCTGATTCTCAGATTCTAAAACAAAATGGTGATCTTGTTGAATTAGAAGAAGTTATGGAATATTTACCAAATATTCATGGCATTTGGTTAGTTTTTATTTATTCTTTTTTTATTTTTCTCTAATATGTGCAACCTTACAGCTTTGGTAACATTAAAGTTAATGCAAATACTGCACATTTACTTGCCAGTAAAAAATTTTATGGAAAAATTCATCAATTTAGTATTGGCAAAATTTATGGTGAAGCATTTGATCCTAATGAATTTTTAAAGTTTTGTGATGTTAGTTTGTTTTTATTTTTAAAATTAATACATATGTATATTTTAAAAATATTTTAGTCAAACCGAGATGCTGATTTTTTCTTGCGTATGCATTTTAATGAAACATTTGATGGCGCTTTTGTTGAAAGAGTTAAACAAATGATGTCTTATAATGCTGGATTTCATACAAATCCTGTTTGTATGATTTTTCAGAGATAACTAAGATTCTTTTACATTATTATTTTGTTGTACGATTACTGTTATTGTTGAATATTATTGATTTTCTATTTTTTTGTGAAAAAATGTTAATAATTTGTCGTTTTTCTTTTCTCCAGAATTGCTATTACGTTTCTTTTATTTTGTTTTGAATCCCCTTTATATTAATACACAGTTTCTAAGGTCTATTAGATTTCCATCAAAAATAACATATGGTAACTCACGTAAAATCAATGAAATATCATTCGAACGTTTTTTATTAGTCTTCTTTTATTTTTGTTAAAAAGTTGTTCATGTAAAGTGTACCTACGTTTTTTTTGTTTGTTCATCTACGTTTTCATTAAACTTTTTTTTTTTTAAATTTTTTTCCAATTTTGGAACTGCTCATCTTCTTACAAGTATTGTATCATCATCTGCTGGAAAAGGAACAACAAAGAAAATCAAATCATCAAATAAATTTAAGCCAAATGCTATCAAAAAGAAAGGTCATCATAAATCTACATCTGCAACAGCATCACGTCGACATAAGCATCTTACAAGTTCAAAAGGAAAACTTTCAAAGAAACATTGATTGATATGAATTTTTTGTGTTGTTGTGTTGGATATGTTTTTGTTGAGTTTTTTTTCTATTTGTTTAAATAAAATAAAATTTGTTGAATTTTAGCCAAAGGTTAAAATAGAAATTGTAATTTGAACGCTTTTTTGCTTTTTTTATTGACGCAAATTTGTTTTTTGAAGGGATGCCTTTTTGAACGGGAAGAAGGAGGGGAAGAATAAAAGGGAGTCATCGTCAAAAGAAGAAGTGAAACAAAATGAATGATGTTTTCTTTTTTTGAAGTTGAAGTTGAATTCAATCATCGACGCCTCCGTTTTTCATTTTTTTTGCTTTGTTTTTTCTTTGTCGGGATTCTGTTTTTCTCTTTCTTTTTTTGATTGCAATTAATTTTCTCTCATGTGTAAAAGTACTTGATGGAAAACTTTGATGCCCTGGGGCAATGTTAAAATCTTCTTCAATGTTTTAAACTTGACAATACATCATTTAATGCCTTTAAGGGAATGTTAAAATTAATTGTTAAAAAAGTTTAACGATGACAACAATATGTCAATCATTCATCAGCTGATTTTCTCTTTTTGTTGTTTGCTGTTTTAATTATAACAAAAAATAAACTATTCCATTATTTAATTAATGACCCTTGACGTCTTTTTGTAGTTTAATTTCTTTTTTGTTTATTATAAATAGTGTTCACTTTTTTTGGTGTGTTTTCTATTGCTGCCTTTATTTGTTAGATATTTTTTTGCAATGAGAAACGGCTTCGATTACATCTCTTAAATTGAAATTTCAGTTTTCTATTTTTATCATCTTATAATATATTTTGATTTCTATAATTTTGATTTGCATGTGTGCCGAAATTTAGGGCAGATTTTGATATTTAAAATTCAGAATACCGTAAACTCTCTAATAGAAGTGTTGCGTTTCTATTTTTCAAACCAATTTAATGCATTTTTAAATTTGAAAAATGCCTTTTTTTGTTAAAAATTTAGTTATTTAACTTTTTTCTTCAATTAATACATCTAGATGATATATGACACTATCCCGTTATCAATATCTAACAAGCTCTGCATCAGCGATTTCATTTCTGCACTTTTATTAGAGAGTTTACGGTAAGTCAAAATTTACTGATCGAAATACAAATTTCGTAATTTTTTATTGAAATTAAAAAAAATTAATTTGTTTTAGCTCATTGCTATCATCCAAAAAAAACTAAAAACGTCAAAAACGCTTCGCTAAAGCCAATAAAAAGCTGGTTTAACGTTTATAGTTTTTTTTCTTCTAATTTTAGCTCAACTTTATCATCCACATTTTTTTTCTCGTTTCTTCTTTCATTTCTCTGACCTTGCTGGAACATATGTACATGCATTACCAATAAAAGCGTCATCAAATTTGAACACGAACAAACCGCTTTTTTATAAATTAATTTTTTCTAAATACCCTCATCGAAACGATCTCTACCATTAAAAATGAGTCATTAAAAAGCATGCTCATCAAAGAACAAAAATTCGAAATAAAAAATGATTACAAAAATTTGGGTCAAAAAAATTACACATACAAAAAAAAGTGCAGTTTTTAATGGTTTAATGGGATTTTAAAGCAGCATAAATAGCAGTCCGATAAAACAGTTACGACAAAAAAACCATTATTTTTTCCTTCTTCTTTTTTTGACTCCCAGCTTTTTTTGTGTTTCACTTTTCTTCTTCTTTGACTATCTGGTTAGAAGAGCAGCGAAAGAGAAGAGACAGATGATTTGCTTTCAATTTTTTTCCAAAATTTCGATAAATTTATTTTGCGGCATTTTTAGATGAAGAAAAAAAAACATATCCATTAAAATGCGCGCACCTGTTTTTGTGCTTTCTCTTCCATTTCCTTCCATCTTTTGGCAGGGATCAGATCGGCTGCTGCTGCTGCTGCTGTTGACGACAATAATTTTGAGCTGTTATTTTCTTTCATTGGGTTTAAAAAAAGCTGAGAAGAGGAAGTTTATTGAATGAATGAATTGTTTTTGGTCTTTTTAGTGTTATTTGTTTTTTTTTCTAATCTCTTTTCTTCCTTTCTTTCACCACATTTTTCAGTGGACCGAGAGCTCTCGTTTTTTTGGTTGATCTTTTTGTGTTATTTGTAGTTGAGCTTTTTTTGAGCTTCCTTTGTTTTTTCTTTGTTTGGTCATTTTTTAGTAAACAGTTAATACTGGCAAAAAGCAGACTGAATCTCAATTTAAAGGCCTCAAATTGCATTTAGTCAACATTTTATCTTTCAGATCAGCAGAAAAATTTTGCTGATCACATTTCCCACGTAACTATCCAGATATCCATTTATGCAAATTTTTAGCGGTCTCAGTCCAGAAATGCTATTTTCAGCATATTTTTCCTAAATACTCGTAAGGGAAAGTTAGGGACGAAATATCAGCTGACAAATCCTAAGTCTGTAGATTTAATAGATATATGGATATAGCTAATAATTAGCAGACGATAACTACTTTTGTAATAAAATATCCAAAATTCTGCAAAATAAATACTTTTCAAATATTATAAATGTATTATTAATGGATTATTTAAGTTATCCGTGCTACTATACCTCTTTAAAATCATCGACAACAAAGATTTTATAACATATTGATGTCAAAGAAGTATAATTAATTATTTGCAGTTTTTGTGATCATTGATTCAGGTTTAAGCAGCTGAAGATTTGCATAAATTCTGTTGGAGATAAAGTAAAATATTTTTTAGTGAAAGAAATATCTTTTATTCGAAACTTTTCAAGGCAAACATTGATGATAATTTTTGCGCTAAAATTTTGCTATTAAAACTATACAGTACTCTCTCTAAAATTTTAAGCTGTAATTTAAAACCTTTTTGTCCTCTTTTTTATACCTCCTTCCACTTTCCCACCCATGATTTTGAACCATTCTTTTATAAGGTCGTCGGCATATATATTTCATTTCATGGCAGCTGAGCTAATCTGTTCATTTGCTTTTTTTTCACAACAGTTCATGAACCATTGTCCGTTTTTTCCTCTTTATAAAAATAAAATGCATTCCACTTCTTTCATATTTTTATGAGCTCATTTTCGCTCAAATGAGTTTTCTCTTTTTTCTTTCTTTTTCCAAGGTTGTTTTGGCTTGGATCAAAAATGACCCTGGAAAAATTGAAATAAATAATAAAAATTATAGTTTATAAAAATTTATTTGCATAAGCAAAATTGTGAGTTTCTTTGGATGTTGTGGAAAACGTTGGATGTCAGTTTCGTTATTTTTTTATCACTGTAAATAATATTAGCTGATTTCTAAAGGTCATCTTGATTATTGCTCAAAACATGTTTTATAAAACTCTCCCCTAGTATTAAAATATATTCCTGCAAATTATTAGTTGTCTTTTTGGAATTTTATATATTTAAGCTTATCAAAGTAGCACACGATATCGCCTGTTACTTATTCTCTTAAAATTTAATATATTTAGTTTTCGGGTTTCTTAAATAATTTTTTCAAAACTCTTTTAAAACTTGCTATTTAGGGACAAAATATCAGTTGTTGAATTCTCGATACGTTGATTTAATAGATACATAAATATAACTAATAAATAGCAAACGATATCTTTTTTGTTACAAAATTTTGATGTCGATAATTTTAAAGAGGTGTAATAGCAAGGATAACTTAAATAATCCTTTAATAACACATTTATAATATTTGAAAAGTATTCATTATGCAGAATTTTGGATATTTTATAACAAAAAATAGATACTGTCTGCTATTTATTAGCTATCTCCATTTATCTATTAAATCCACAAATCGAGGATTGGACCGCTATTGTCTTTTACTATCCCTTGTTAAGACGAGTATATAGACAAAATAAGAGGCGTCAACTTTGAAATCACTTGAGCACCTCTACGGTCTGTCATAATGAAAAAAGTAAGTAATGAAAGCTTTTTTTTCTAAGATTACCGTATTCTACTACTTTTTTTTTAAAAGTAATTTTTTAAAGTTCTTTTTCTCATTCTCAAATTGTGTTAAAATAGTAATTTTATTACTTCAAAGATTTTATTGTTGCTTTTCACGCATACAAAATTTAACCACAACAACCTTGAACTTTAAAAATTTAATTTTTTAAAATAAACTTGCTCAAATGATGTTATATATTTTTTATTCATTGTTCATTGATGATGTTCATAGTGTTGCATGGCCATTGACCGACTTTTTTCTTTTACACTTTATTTTTCTCAAATTATTTTATTTTGTTCATTTTTTACAAAATATAATTTCGATTTCAACCATACATTTGTTTTATTGGCCTTGAAAGAAAAACTTTTTATTTGCTAATGTAGCATTAAAAAAAACAGAGTTCATTTTGTTTTTTTTCTTTCTTTGTTGGTTGATGTTGAACGGCCACATGCATGCTTGCTGGAGTTGACTGACTGCTGTTGCTGCAGCAAAAAGAGAGACATTTTTTTCAATTGAACCAACAAAAAGGATCCTTTTTATTTTTTCTGGCAACATTTGAGGACCCCGAAGAACAGTGGCCTTGTGGCGCAATGGATAACGCGTCTGCCTACGGAGCAGAAGATTGTAGGTTCGAATCCTGCCAAGGTCGAAATTTTTTTTCTACTGAATCCTCTTTTTTGGGTGCTAATCTTTCAAATGTGGACATGCCTTTGCATGCATAATCTTCTAACTTAACTCCCTTCCTTTTGATCAAAGGTTACATGACAGAAAAGAAAGAGAAAAAAAGATGCGCGACCTCATTTATTTTATTGTCCCTATAAATATGTGTTCATCTTTTCCCTTATTATTTCCACATTTACAATAATCATGATGAACTCATTTTGTTATTTTTCACGCCTTTTTTCTACTTTCTTTACATAAGAATTTCATTGAATTTTTTTCCATGATGATGGTGATGATGATGATGATGGCCATCGGGCTCCTCGTGTTCTTCTCCTTCTCTCTCTCTTGACAAGTTCTTAAGTATCATCTTTGATTGTTAAATTTCAATAAAAATTGAAGGTTTTTCTCGTGTTTAAAAAAAGGTCTTCAAAAAAAACTTATTATTAAAAAAAATACCACAAAAAACAAGTTCTCGCTTCTTTTTTGTCAGCGTGATTTTTTCTTAAATTTTTTGATGTTTTTCAATTTCTTTAAAATTTTTTAAAAAATAATGATTTTCACAATTTTTGGTCCAAACTTATTTCATTTCCATTTCCGCGCGGTAGAGGTCCCCCACTGACTCTGGAGTTAAAGCCCCATGTTTTGCCCAAATATTCGTGTTAGTAAGAGATAGTTTGGCACAAAATATCAGCTGCTAAATCCTCGATATGTGGATTTAATGGATATATGAATATAACTAATAAAAAGCAGACGATAACTATTTTTGTTATAAAAATTTTTATGTCGATGTTTTTAAGTAGTGTAATAGCAAGGATAACTGAAATAATCCATTAATAATACATTTATAATATTTGAAAAGTATTCATTATGCAGAATTTTGGATATTTTATAACAAAAAATAGATATCGTCAGCTATTTATTAGCTATATCCATATATCTATGAAACCCACAGATCGGGGATTCAGCAGCTGATATTTTGTCCCTAATTATCCCTTAAATAGACGAGTATTCAAGCAAAATATGGGCCTCAATTACACCTCTACGATGAGAGTCTTTCAAACCCCTCAGCCATCCGTGTTCTGTACATGTTTTTTTTTGTAAATTTTTTTCATCTTAAATTTAAATAAATCTTTTTTCAGAAAACAATCATGATTTCTCTTACATCATTCACAATTGCAAATATTTTTTTGTTCACTATTGTTTCTGCAAGATATGTTGATAAAGATGGCTCAAATGGATATCCTGCAAAACTCTTTGATTATTATGATGTTGCTAAAGGAAATATTCCAACATATTTAACTGAAGTGGATAAACCTCTTGAACCTTTTCAAGAAGATTCAGAACCTGTTAAACTTAATGGAATGGTTGATAATAACGTAAGTTATTGAATTTTGATATTTTGGAGATTACAAAATGGAAGTGGATACAGTAGTTTAAGCAAATTCTTAAGGATTGCAAAAACAAGCGAAGTTTAAAAAAGCGGTTTAAGAATTTTTTTTCTGGTTATCCAATATCCGTTCTATTTTTTCAAAAGTATTGAATTACAAATGTGTGACAAAAAGAAAGGATAAATTTTCAAGGATTAAGTTTGTTTAAAGCTTCTTTATAATATAGCCCGAGATTTAGCTATTTTTCTTCATTTTTTTCTTGATTTGGCCTGTTCCACGACGGATATTTTTTTTGCTTGACTGAGACACTCCCTTTAATTGACCAGTATTTTAATGGTCGTTAAAAACAAGTTAAAAAATTTTGGACTTTAAGTTTCACCAAAATAACAGCTTCAACGTTTTTTCACATAATCAATTCCGTCATTTTTAGATTGCACAAATGATGCGACAAGAACATGCCATTGAAGTACAACCATCTGAAAATCGTCCAGAAACGTTAGAAAGTTATGATGAATATGCTGAAGAATCTGTCAATAAACCACTTGAAACTCATGGTGTTGGTGCTAGTGCAACTGGAGCTGTTGACGGTGAAACAATTTCAACAGATACTGACTCAAAAACTGCTGAAGAAACACCTTTATCACAAACAAAAGCAGATTCAAAAAGTACTGGAATTGTTCCTGTCTTTGTTCCCGTAACTCCAACCCCAGCTGCAAGCAATGAAACAGAACCAATCTCAAATGTTGAAGATGTAATGATTTTAAGAACTATTAAACCACTTTGTAGCATTCATGAACCATGTGATTAAATACTTTTTTCTCTTAAAAAAAGTGTATAAATTGTTTTTCTACTTCCTTCAAAAATGATCGTCGCTGTATAGCTGTTTCTTGTCATCTCTTTTTTTCTTCTTAAAAAATATTTATGTAAATTTTTCTTTTTTGTCTCCGGTAAAATTGTATTAAAAAATAGAAAAGAAACAGTATTAAAAATGTTTTACGCGTATTTTGTTTTATTGGCGAAATAAATAAAAATCTTAAATTTTGTAACATATTCTATAAAACGAACCTTTTATTATTTTTTTTGAAGTCAATTGTTGATATCTTGTTGAAGTAAAGACTCATAAACAGTATGCAACTGATTAGAAATTTTTATTTATTGCAATCATTGGATTTATGTAAATTGTGCATCTTCTTTATTCAATCATGCTTTTCTTGTTCCATAGATTCATCATGATACAAATATTCATATTCATTATTATATTCAAGTGGAGGTGAATATGGTTCATTTAGTTGTGCTGATGAAAGCTGGTATAGCTTTATATCTTTTTTTGCAAATTGCAAACCAAAATTATCACAAAATTCGGAATTGGTATTTTCTAGTTTAATTTGTGGCATTGGTGGTGGTATTTCATAATATTCATTTATGCTTGTTTGATAATTTCCATACGTAAATATATGTATCCTTTTTCTTTTTGTATGTATATATTTTTCTTTGTTTTCATTTGATTTATCAAATGTATAAAAATTATTATTATTATTATATGGATCAGAAAACATGCTATGTTTTGAATCATGTAGCTCATAAGATATTAGATATCCGGATTGATTTGAATGATTAGAACGAGATGGAATACAACTACTTTGTGGAATATTGTAATCAGATGAAAGTTGCTAAACGATAGATTTTTTAAAACAGCAATGTCAGTTTAAAAATTTTCTTTTTTTCTTTAATGAACGTTTTTCTTTAATTTTTTTTCAAATTCTGTAAATAAAATCTTTTTAAAATTAAAATTTTTAACTTCATATTTATCTAAAAAATTATTAAGAACAGTAATGAGCCAAAATAGATACTATTTCTGTACAGTTTTAATGCCGTGACAATAAACATAAATTTTAATTTTTAAGATTATCTGTCAAAATTTTAAACATTGAACTTCCACAAATTTCATCCACATCATCATCATCAATTGAATCCAAAGCAATTCCACCAAATCCATGTTTTGCCGCAATTTTTATCTTATATTCTACCGTTTCTTTTGTTTCATAGCGGATATAAAAAAGATCTGTAGTAATTTGTTGTCCCATAAAAAAGTAATCCATTATAAACCATGTTTCATTCAAATACGGTTGCAAGCTCTTTTTTCTTTCTTCCAAATCTTCATGAATTGTAAAAATCATTGGTAAATTATGCATGCTCCTATTTGATGAAGGTACAGCATTTAATTTAATTGTTTCATTTAAGCATAAATATTTTCGATTTAAAATTAAATCTTCTTGCTCGGGATTTTCTTCTTCTAAATAATGCCATTGTCCTCGAAATGATGGAAATGGACATGCAGCATTTTGTTGCCAAATTCCAGGTGAAAATTTTATAATAACTTTTTGCAAGTTTAAATCATGATCTTCATGTAGCTTGTTCTAAAAAGGTTTTATTTATTTAAAGGGACAATGGCATTTGTCGTATTTTCAAATAGAAAGAATTTAAGTTTTGTGGCAAAATAGTTGACAGTTTAAATCAATATGCACTTATTTTGTTAAAAAACTCCTACAGTTTTCATGCTACATTATCGCTGCAGATCTTGTGGATGACTCTAATCATGTTTTATTGGACACGGCAGCTCTGGAAGGAAAGTGAAAAAAAAGAGAGGTGTGAAAAAAAATTTCTTCGCACCTTGTTTCCTTTGTTCTTTTGGACTTCTTCACATAGGTCTCAGCTTGTATGTGATCTTTTTTTGTGATAATTTGATAGATCGATTTCTTAGGATCTTATCTTGACTTAAGCACGGCAAATTTTTAATTTATAAATTTAAAAAAAAGATATTAGCTTTTTAAGATTAAGCTCAAAAAGACAACAGGAGAAACATAGAAAAACAAAAAAAGAGCAAAGGAATGAAAAAATGAGTCTCAGTAAAAAAAGAACAAAAGAAAAAAAGTAAGAATAAAAATTTTTTTTCACACCTCTCTTTTTTCTTCCACTTTCCTTTTTTTTATTTGACGGGTCTGCCGTGTGAATGCCTTTCAAAAAACTGATGTGAAACTGATATAAAACTTTTGTACCGAAATGAATTTGAGAAAAACAGCAAAAACAAGGAATATGCAAATATTTTGTTAAGAAAACTCTAACAGATTTCATGCTAAAATGTTGCTGCAGTCGAAACAAGTGACATTCCCCAAAAGCTGATTTATCAATTTACATAAATGTAAACCACCTACCCATTGATAATAAATTGCTAGTGATGCATCACTCAATGAATTAATTCGATGTGTTACCCAAGTAATATTATTTATAGCTGGAATAAATGCTTCTGGAATTTTAAAAATATTAATTTGAAGACCAATTGTAGTATTTATTTTAGAATTTATTTGTAATATAAGTTCTTCAATTATTTCAAAATTTATTGATTCATCGAAATTCAATTCAATTCCATCTAAATTGTGTATGTTGATAAAATCGATAATATTGGATGCTAATTTATTCATATTGTCTAGAAATTTTCGACATATTTTGAACACCTTTTGATGAATAACTTACCACTTTTCATTACATTTTGTGAAGAATCAATACTAACAGAAACAATTAAAGCTGTATAATTTCTATCAAAACTTTGAAAATGTTCCATAATTTTCTTAAAACTTTCTTCTGCAACTACAAAATTGTAATTCGAATCAATATATGCTTGTTGTAAAATAATTCTATCACATTTTTGAAATTTTTCTGTTAATTTTGTCAAAGCAGCATCTTTTTTCAGCGAAATATAACATGTCAAATTTAGCTTTGTCGTTGTATTTCTGTCTTCCTCAGAATCACATACTTGAACCTTTCCAAACTTTTTTGGATTATCAATCATTTCATTGTATTTCGTCTGAGGATCTTTAAGAGTGTGAATTCCATTAATTAATATTCCAGCAAAATTATTTAATGAACTCCAAATTGTCTATAAATTTTACAAAATTTAAATAAGTTGCCTAATTGATTTGGCAACACATCTATTAATTTTATGAGCTTATATTCGTCATCTACTTATGCATGGCTGACATTTTTTATTATTGTCTGGTAAGAAAACTTAGTGTAAGTAAAAGTGTGTCTCTTCATTTAAGACAATTTTAGATATGTTTTTCGTGCCTCAGTGTCCTTATCAAACTCTTATCTTTTTTTCTAACAACGTACAGGTATAAAAGAAACAACTAAAAGCTTACAATCAGGAGAGTTTTTTTTTATTAGTTGTTCTGTGTTGAAATAAAATAAATCATCTTTTTTGTGAAAAAACCGAGGATCATGGATTTGTTAGCGGCAGTTTTTGTATTATTTGCTGTTATTATTCTTATAATTGCAATACTTGCTCTCGTCATCATTTTCAATATTGTTGTTCGATTTTTCAACCGGGAAATCTCCGCCTGGAAAGAAAAAATTAGCATATTTAGCTGCAACAACTTTTCCTTTAAAGACAAACAACAAAACCGACGTGGAGCGGAGTATGACAACACTTATTTAGAAACATTTGGTAATAATATAGTTAATGCAGATAATTGCACAGCAGAGGTTGGTAAAATTTCCACTAGTTTTATAAAACGTTCTCTCTTACTTAAGTAAAATCAAAGCAAGTACTTGCTTTGATTTTTTTGAAGTAAAAATAAAAAAAAATTGAGAAAATTTTTTAATATGTTTTGCTTTTTCTGATTAAAAAAAGGAACCAGTTAACTACTCCCACGAAGTTAAAAAAATTTTTTTATCTTTCTTGTACACATATACTTCAAAAAGTATAGTATAGAATGTTTATGACAACTATAATTTCAGGAAATTAAAAATCAACTTCGATTGTTTTTAAAAGATAAAGCTAGAAAAAAAGATGATATATTGTATTTCTTTTTCAATAGTCATGGAAGCGAAGGCTCTATTACTGGAGTAGATGATAAAAAAGTAAAACTTCAAACACTTATAAATATCATTTGTGACAAGGGTTATCAATTTTGTAAAAATCAACAAATTTTTATTTACGTTCAAGCATGTAGAATAGGTATATTAAGTTTTTAGTTTAATGAAATTGATTTAAATATAAAACAATCACCTTAAGCGACAGGAAACATGTTGGAACAACGTTATACTGTTTCAAAGCAAAACGTCACTCTTGGACTTTCAACTCAATTTAATAACAAGGCTTATCGAAATCACGCTCAAGGTTCACATTATATTCGAAATCTAGCAATTACATTTTCTGAAGAATGCTCACGGTCAGATATAAAATTCATCCTTGAGAAGGTATAAGTCGTTATACATTTTTTGAAAACTGGGTATATCCGTTCGTAAAATTTTCTTTTTTTTAATATTTTAGGTCAAAGAACGAACAAAATATTCATCGATTTCAATAGCAAAAAAACGCAATATTCCACAAGAAAATTTTGTTCTTCAAGAACCTGCTTATCAACAAAGCAAATTAGGCGATTCAAATCGTTTTTTCCATCCATACAATTTAATGAAAACGATTAAAGAAAATGTTGACGACTTAGTTAAAACAATTACGAACAACGTTACTGACGAAGAAATAATGCTTTACATCACAAAATGCAAAAACTTCTTTATTGAGGGATGTCATTTAGCTTGCTCATTTGCTGTTTGGAATACTGATAAAAATGGCACATTAAACGATGAAAAATGTTTACAAGAACTAATTAACAAATTAACAATAGCGGATATATTTTAAACTAGAAAAGGTAAGCTTTTATTTAACTACATCAAGTGTTTCAGATTTTTCGTGACATAAAGAAAATATACATCATATTTCAACACACAAAACATGCAACAACAAAGTCATAGCTGTTTTTATTGCTTTCATCAGCAAAAGTGTACCAACATGTTTCAAAAATATCCTCAACTATTTTTATATGGCCGAATAAGAAAAACATTGTTTTTCTTTTCTTTTTCATTCTCTTTTGAGAATGTTTTTTCTTTTCTTTTAAAATCCCGGACAGCTTCCATTATGGTAAAAGTTATACCCATATAAAAGAAAAATTTATTTTTATTTCAGATTTCCAATTGTTCCAGTTCATTTATAATTGTATCAGCACAATTACTGCATCTTCAATATGTTGCATAAAGAATCCCATAAATTGAACAATGAGATATTTTGTCATTTTTTTTATTTTCTGTTTAAACATAGCTGTTTTCTATATAACACAATGAGAACATGCATGTAAATAAAATTTATACATATCTTCTACAGTTCTGACCAGCAGGAAAAAACAGTGTGCTCAAGCAAAAGAAAAAAAACGTGAAAGAATGTTCCTTCATTTTTTTATGACTCTCATGACTATCTGTGGAAATAGCAGACGATATCTATTTTTGTTATAAAATTTTGATGTCGACGATTTTAAAGAGGTGCAATAGCAAGGATAACTTAAATAATCCATTAATAATACATTTCTAATATTTGAAAAGTTGTCATTATGCAGAATTTCGGTTGTTTTATAACAAAAATAGATATCGTCTGCTATTTACCAGCTATCTATTAAATCCCATAGATCAAAGATTTTGCAGCTGATGTTTTGTCCCTAACTATCCCTTACTAAGTTGAGTATACTGGCAAAATATGAGGTCCCAACTTCGAATTGAGTTTAAGACCTTTACTGTTTGGTTTAAAGGTGCTCCCATCAGTTACCACCCTGTCAAGTTTAAATTATTCTTACCTTCATACGAGCTTCTTGCATAAAACTTGTCACAATATCTGTAAAAATCAACAACTTATTCTTAGGAAACCCATTTTGAATCCATGTATTTGCCAAATTTTCCTATAATTGTATTAAATCCAACAAAGCATTACTACCAAAAAGAGCTCTTACCAATTTTCTCCCTCTCATTTCACTTTGCCTTGAAAGCATATAATTTTGTGAATGTATGCCCATTAATAGCTGCGTCGATTCAAGTGCAATAAAATCAACATTTTCATTAAAAAGTGTATAATTTATGTTTCCACTATTAGTATTTCGTTCACCAATAGCTACAACAATAATTTTATCATTCGAAACAGCATTACGCAAATTTGCTATATATGAATTTATGCCTTCTGTTTCATCAATTGAATAAACATTGTCCTGCCAATCAATATAACAACCATCAAATCTTTTAATAACTTTTAAAAATTGTTGGTCATATGTGTAATTGGTATTTGCATAATATTTATGACTGTCTTTAAGAGAAAATAAAATTTTGGTTTTTGCGGGAATGCTATGCTCTTTTAAATTTGCATACGCTTTTTCGAGAATTGCATAATCTAACTAAAAATTGTTTTTTATTTGCTTAAATAGTGAATCGGTATTGCTCCTTAGGTATCGTTGAGATAAGATAAGCTTTGCCGCCTTTGATGTGCGGCAAAAGTACCTTTGATGTATAGGAGATTAGCTACAGGTCTGTGTACACTTACATTTGAAACATCTCTCCAATAAGCATTTATAATTAAATGTGTGCAAAATTGTGGATTAACAAGTATTATATTTTCTTCATTTATTATTTTATAATATCCATCTCTTAAAGTAACTGTACAAAATCGTAGACAACTTTGTGAGATGGTTAATTGAAAAAGTAATACAAAAAAGATGAAGAATAAAAAATAAGACATCTTTTGGGATAATAAAAAATACAAATGGAACGTTTTTTTTGATTATATTGCTGGTTAGTCAGAGTTACCTTGAATTTTATCTGATGACATTGAACAGAAAGGAAAAAATGTTTTTACTCATATCTTTTTATTTTTGCATTCAACAGACAAAGAATAAAAAAAAGTTAATATAAAAATCAAAAGAAGCCACAGAATAAGAAGTCGCCGATTATTTAACAAAAGTTTTTCATCCATGAAACTTCATAAACCATCTTTCTTAGAAATACAACTTAGAAAAAATGTTGGTAAGCATTTTTTTCCATTTGACGGCTTTTGATGAAAATCCTGTACTTCTTGTTTTATCAAATCTGAAAATTCTTTTGAACTTCTGAATTTATTTATTTCAGCCTTACTCAACCAATATCCAGGTTCATCACGATCAGACTGTTCTTTTGCAACATATTCTTTTGTTGTCTTTTTTTCACGATTTGCTAATAATTTCTTGACGTCACAAACATTTTTCCATTCATCCATTTCAAAGCACTGTGATGGGGTCAGTCGATTTTCTGGATTAAGCACTAACAATTTTTTAGTCAAATTAACTAATAACGTAAGATAGCTGCTTTCCCATTTTGGTAATTTACTTTCTTCAAAAATATCATTAATGTTGCCATCATAATCTTTTCGATTTTTTTCAATATGCTTCCAGATAACTTTGTCATTGATTGTTGATTGGTCTTCATCCTTGATACCAAGATTTTCAAAAATCTTGTAGAGTTGCTTAGTGATATTATCCTATGCAATCAATGCTATGCTTTTTTATTTTTGCACACCTGCAGACTTTTAAAATTGCCATCCTTAGCAAAAGCATAGCATTGTATGCAGCAATTTTTGCGTTTTTATTTTTTAGTAAGTGTTTGATTGGCTTATTTTAACAACCAAATTATCCACTTTATCTTAAGTTTCTCGTTGACTGGTAAGAATTTTGACACTCCATTTAAAAAATTTTCTTCTTCCACAATACACAAAAAAGTACCCTTCTTAATCTGATACTTAAAATTTATTTTTAGCCTCCCCTGGACCCGTGTTTAACCAGTGACATTTTAAATTAAAGACAAAACTACATAGCAATCGTGTTGTTTTCAACGTTAACATGATATCCACGATGTACATCTACATTTTTGAAATAAAAAAAACAAAGAACAAGCCAGAAAACGTTTTTGTTTGATTTGTTTGTCAACATTGAGGGGCACACATTTTTATGATCATGGAAGTTTTGTTCCATCAAATTTTATCATATTCCCGCAAAAAAAATAAAAACGCAACAGCTGATTTTTGTTATTTTCTTACACTGAAATTTTTTAATATTAAATTATATTTTATTCTTTGATTATTTGTGTAACAAAAGCACTTACTCAGTATCTGCCTGAAATAGTATTTTTCCAGATATCAATTCACCCAAAACACATCCAAGAGACCACATATCCACTTTAGTAGTATAATCTGGTTTTTGCAAAAGCATTTCTGGAGCTGCGTAAAAAAGAGTACCCACGTCTACTGTTAACAAAGTTTTCTTTTTAGGATATTGGCGGCAAAGTCCTAAATCAGCTAACTTTATATTGTCATGATCATCGATTAAAATATTTCCAGGTTTAATATCACGATGCATAAATCGAAGGTTGTCTTGATGTAAATATTCTACAGCAGAAAGGAGTTGATATGCAATAAATGCCACATTTTTGCCGCGTTCTTGATTTCGATAATATTGGTTATTTTCTCTTTTCATAGCGATACATAAGTCGTAATTCATATATGGTTGTATTAAGCACACAAATCCTGTATCAAGTCGTGGTGGCATGTAGATATCAAGTAGATTGATAAGCTAAAAAAGTGTTCGTCGAGATTTTACATTTATTATTAACAAGTAATTTAAAGAAATGCTTACACATTCATGATCAAGAAACTTTGTAATTGCAATTTCACGATAAACATCTTTTAGTTTACGCCAATAATCATCATCATCTTCGAAATCTTGCTTTTCCGTTTCAATATATTTTATTGCAACATCTTTTTTAGTGAGCTTATCATAAGCTTTTCTTAAATATTATTTTTAAATAATTTAAAAGTACATACAACTAACACAACATGTCCTTGAACTCCTCCACCACAATAAGATTTTATTTCATAGCAATCAGGATGAGGTACTTCAACCACATCGTCACTTTCAGGAATATTAACAGTGGTTTTGATAAAAGCATTTTCGTCCATAATAACTAAAAAAAGTAATTCATGTTGGAAAAATACGCGCCTTGAACGTTTTAATAAAAAAAACTAAAAGATTTCGTCAAAAAATTAAAAATTTCCAGTACAACTATTTTTTGATTATTTAAAAAGCCATATAAGGGCAGCACATCTACGGAGCTTTAACTCCAAAATAAGTTGGGGACTTCTACGGCTAGAATTTTCAAAAAATTAAACAAATTTTAAAATCTTTTGTGCTAGGGGCACTGCTTTTTCGCTTTTTGTCTATTGAAAAAGCAATTTTTCTGTTTAACGGGAGTGACTCTGATAAGACAATGTTTTCTTAGCACGAGCGACGTCTGTCATTTATGATAAAGAGCTCTCGGACAAACATTTTCATTCTTTGGTGACAGACGTCACTTTTGTTAAGAAAAATTTGTCTCATTTGGTCCCTCTTTTCGAAGGCTTTTAAAAAAAGGGAGCACAATATTATGACTTTAGTGCTGAAAAACGTTTATTACACAATATTGTATTGGATAGAATTTAGATACGTTAGTAACAAGAAAAACAGGGTGTGAATTTTTTGCATAAGTAGAATAGAAAGTTTTTAAGAAAAAGAAAATTTTTTTTACTACTACAGTATAAGTATTTTGTAATATATTACGGTAAATGATTAGAGTTAATGATGACGATATAAGAGGACTTATAAAGGAGTATATAATAGCGTAGTTTGTGAAATCCCTCCTCATCAAACGATTTTCGGGTACTTATTGCAATTCCCCCCCCCCCCCCCCCCCCCTCTCTGTTTTGTACAAGAAAAATTTACTTAATGTATAAGTAGAAAATGAAGTTCATTAGGGCGGGTAGGGCGATGTGTGTTTGTCTTCAGCAGCTTTGAAAATGTAAAAAAATGTAAATTTTTCTTGCACAAACAAAGGTGTAGGGGGAGGAAATCGCAATAAGTGTCGGTTTTCCTCGGCGTCCAACGTTCTTAAAAATTAGTAAAAATTCACAGGAAGCAGCAAAAACAATTATTAAACTATATTATGCTCTATCATATGTTAAAGATTTTGTTGGATTTTTAAATATTATATATTTCAGAGTTTATAAAATTAAATTCTCCTTTAATTTTATAAACTCTCACTCTTGATACGTGGTTAAAAATGTCTGGTGATTTCACTCTTAATTCTTCAGCAATTATAGATGGCATAACTGAACTACTTACAGGTGTGGAGTTTTAGTACTTATTAACAGTAAAAAACTCTGTTTAACTTTATAGGAAAATATGGTGGTAAAGCATACAAAATAGTCACTTTTTTGATTACGAAATTGGTTCGTTTATTGTAATATTAATGAATTGCGTTTTCCATAAAAATGAGTTTAAAAAAATTGGCAAAGTTAATTCCACCATTTTATTCCTGTTATTTAAAGATTATAATCTGTAGAAAATTTAGAAAACAGCTTATGTGTTGCCTAAAGAGCTGCTTATTGGAAGAGGTGGATATGGAAAAGCATATTTACAAAAATTATCGGATGAAACTTTAGAAGTAAAAAAAGTTTTGCATGTAAAGAGTAATACGGAAACTTTGAGAGAAGTTTGTCGTATATTGTAGTTTTTTGGAGAACACACGTTTAATAACTCTTTTTAGATTGTTAAAGAGGCATTTACATTAACGATGCTCTCACATAAAAATATTATTGAATTGATCCATTGTGAAGTCAAAAAAGAAGGGGTATGCTATAAGCTTTTTGAATATGCAAAGTCGCCTTGTCAATTTTTGCATTTTACTATTCTATATGATAGCTTGTTTTTTAGAAAATTACCAAGATAGAGCTTTATATGCCATATTGTGAATTAATATTAGAGTATTTAATATATCCCTGCCAAGTTCCATCTGCTCTAAAATATGTTAAGGATTTTATTGGATTCACTGATCGAAAAGCTTACACATGGGTAATGATTGAAGACATGTTGCAAGCTTTAAAGTATTTAACAGCGATCAACATTATTCATCGTGATATTAAACCATCAAATATTTTTATAAGAATTGAAAAGAATGGCGAAGTTATTACAAAATTAGGAGATTTTGGAATAGCTCGAAATGCCATAAACACTGAAGAAACGGATGAAGCTTTAACTGTTGGAAAAGGGACAGCTTTATATAGTGCTCCTGAACTTCGCGGTGATGAATACTCTTTTGCAGTAGATATATTTTCACTTGGAATAGTTTTTTATGAGTATTTATACAATCTTTGTAAGACTGAGAAACCTAAAAATAGAAATTACATTCCGGAACTTGTTCGAGATGCTAATTTTTCTCCTGATTCAAATGTTCAAAAAGCTTATCCAGAACTGGTAAGAAATTATAATTTTAAAGCACATTAATATTTTATAGAGTGAAATGATTCTGCAAATGGTAAAAGAGGAACCAGATGAACGCCCAACCCTAGAATCTTTATTAAATACATTTGAGCATATCTTGGATAAGCAAAGTATTCAAAGTGGGAAAAATTATTTTTTTATCCTGTACAGATATTAATTTCAGAACCTGTTCATATTAAGAAAAATGAAAAATTTTCTAATACGTTACAAGCACGCACGAATTCTCTTTTTCCACCCATAAATGAAAAACAAAAACAGAAAAGCACCAAAAAAAAGAAGCGTGTAAGTTTATCGGTTTTAAACAATAAAAAATGACGAAATCTAGAGCTCCACAAATGAACAAGAAGAACTGGACAACTCCAGAAGTAAGAAGTTTGTAAGTTTATCGATTTTAAACAATAAAAAATGATGAAGTTTAGGGCGAAACAACGTATGCCATGATGGAAATTTTAAATTACAGATATGCTTTAAATGAAAGAAACAGTGGTATTTTCGAAAATAAAAATGAAGAAGAAGTAAGTGAGCGATTTTTGGATGCACTTATCATAAAAGTTTTCAGATTAGATCTGCATTATTAAATGAAATAGCAAAACAACATGAAAATTTGGATAAATTTTATCAAGAAACTTTTAAAAAGCTCATGTATTTGTTCTGTACGCAAATTCATGTGTATATGCCTCTTTTAATATCAAATTTTTAGTGTATGGTAACTATGAAACATATATTGAAAATGACATTAAACTTCTGAACATTATTATCAGCTTTCTTTATTGCATGTATGCTGATGGTGAAGTTACTGGCTACAGATTGTTATATCGAGTAAGATAATAATCTTTATGCTGTAAACTATGGGAATTAATTGTAGGGGTTGTGCCCGCATCATCTTGCTGAACGAAAGAAAAAAAACTGTTGTTTAGAACCATCTGAGATTCCTGTAACAAATTATTACGATGGTTCGGATGATAGAAATAATGACATGGATCGTGAAATCCTTGCAAAAATGGATGCATTACATGTTCTAGTAGAAAAAACAATTTCTGAATATGACCAGAATGAAATAAAGTATGAACAAGCTTCGTATTTGAAGAATAACGGTAAAATTTAGTATTTTACTTGACAAAACGTTGTGAAAAGAACAAGCATTTTAAGAAAATCTTTTGCAGAAGATAAGTTATATTTGGATAAATCCGGTATTGTACAAGGTGATTTTTTTAAGTCTGACCCATGTTTGCTGCTGTCAAATTCGTCTCAGAAGGTCCCAAAGTGTGGCATAAACTAGGAATGTTACATGCCATTTGAAAAAAATGCATTTTTTGTTAAAAAACGGAAAAATTTTTCCTGTTTTAGAAGAAATTTTTAAATGGCTGCCGTTTTGTCATTTTTAGAGACCTGATTTTTTGACCATTGTGTGTAGGAGAGTCTAGATTTTCATAATATATGCTAATTTTAAGCTGGTTCGAGGTAAAATTTGAATTTGGCGCCATTTGGCGTTGTGTTCCCAAATGCCAAAATTTTATGTACAAAAGATGCTCCCCTTTTTATGTAACATTCCTAGTTTATGCCACACTTTGGGACCTTCTGAGACGAATTTGACAGCAGCAAACATGGATCAGACACAAAAAAATCACCCTGTATAACGTGGTAACAAGCCACACAGAATAGGTTTTAATTTTTTGTTTAATGCCTTCGAATAACAAATTAGCACTGATTTAACCGTTTCTTGATCTAATAACAACTGATTGCAACTTTTTCAGCACTTTCTACAAGCGCGCAGCACTAAATAAGAGAAGCCCCGTTTTGGGGAGGATGGTTAAAAAAGTTCTTTAGATAGATTTATTCATTTTAAACTTGTTTCTAATTAAGATTTTTTCAAAATTCTTGTTTTCTTGACAGTGTTTTATTAGATGATAAACTCAATTGTTCTTTTCTTTCAGTACCTAATTTTAAATCAAAGCCAAGTGATTCTGGTTCAAATGGATGCAGTAGCAAAACACCAGCAATCCAAAGTCAATTAGCTGAAGATGACAAAAATGATGAACCAATTGATTATTCTGAAATTAAATTCGATATTACTCTACCTGAGCAAGTCCATTCTTGTCAAAAAACAAATCAACCACTGCAAATGCATGATCATAGTGATAGCGAAGTTACCGACGATGATGTTACAAAAGCTCTTGATTAATCAAAATTGTATAACAGTTAACGTAACCAATTTCGATTAAATTTTTCAAGTTATTATTTTTATTTTATAATTTTTAAATTTGTTATTAATTAATCTTTGGTTTTAAACAATAAATAAAAAATGCTGTTCTTTTCTTTGTCTGCGTACTGTACGCATACGTACAATTGCCAATAAAATATTATAAATTATTACCAAATTAAATTTTTTAACATTTATTGGATTTAAAAGTATTATTATAAATTACAGTAATAAATCAAAGCAGATACCAACAAAGTAGTGTATGAAATTACTTGATGGAATGCACCATTATTGCCATTGATGTTAATCAACTGAAAAAATATGCTTACAGTAAAACTTGCAACAATTTTTCGTATATTGCAAAAGAACGAAAAGTAAAATTACAAGGGTCATAAATAGATGGTATTTTACAACAATGGTAATTTTAAATGCTTTAACTCACTTTTGGATCATTGCAAGCAACATTATTAGCAGCAGAATCTTTACAGCAATTATAACTGTATGAAACAGCTTTATCTCCTGTTGCAACGTTGGGTCGATTTGCACAATCAATGCTAATTCGATTTCGAACAGTGCTATTTAAATGTAGAAGAAAACTTTTTGCAACAGCTTCATAATCTTGTGTATGATATTCAGAGAATTGATCTGAAAAAAATTTGCATAAAGTTAAAAAGCTTCGAAAAGTTTTTTTATTCTTGAAAATAAACAAACTTTCTTGGGGGAAGTAAAAAATTTGCATAAATATCCTTAGTAAAGTCAAAACTAACCATTATCAGTTTGAATTCGAATAGCTAAATTAATGCAATATGTATCATCAACAGGATAATTTTGATGTTGTTGAATTAAACTGGCAGCAGCATTAGATTGATATGATTTGCAGACAGCATCTGATAAAGTTATGGCAGCAAAAAAGCAGAAAGCAAGAAGAACTGAATAATTCATTTTTGGGTTACTGTATTTTTAGAGAACTTAAAATTCTTTGACAAATATGAGCTTTTTTGACTGTTCTTGAAATGCTTAAGTACTGTGTGAAAAATTTCTAAGCTCCGCAGATTTCTGCCATTTCAAAGAGGTGTGTCAAAGGGGTAAGGCTATCTATCATTAGTCAGCTTGTAGAAAAACGAATTTGCTCCAAAAAAAGTACAAAAAAGAATGCGCAAAAAAATTTCCTTCAAAAGAGGAGTGTAAGCAAACACCTCTCTTTTTTCTTAATCATAACAGTCATTCATGAATGACTAGGACTTTTTTTTTGTTTATTTTTATCTAAGCAAATTTTTACTTTCATGATTTTACAAAAATACATGACTTTTATCAACCTTTTTTTTAAACACTCTTCCATTTTCACCTTTAAAAGCTTTGAAGTTAAAAAAAAACACCCTCACTTTCTCCGAAGAAACTTCCTGCCACACCTTATTAAAAGAAAATTTTTTAACCCAAAAAAGTTCAAGCTGAAATTTAATGTTTTGTTGATTTGGTGACACACACACACACAATTTTACTTTTTAATACAAAAGCTAAACACTAACACTAAAAAAACAAATAAACCTTTAAAGAAAAATGTCTTTGCCGCAGCAAGAATTAGTCATTGACGGAAAGTAAAAAGAAGGTGGTGGCCATTGATGTGTCATTTGATGGTTAAATATAAATAATTATATCAAAAAAACATTCCCTTACAAAAAATTGTAATACCATACTGAAATTGAGAAAAGGAAACTTTTAGTATCAAAATGAAAGGCTATCAAATGCAGCAATTTCTTCTTTCTATGCTAACAAGATTCAAAATAATTATGCAAATTTTTTTTATCAAAACATTTTTTAAAATGTTAAAACATTAACAATAAAAAGGGTAAAACTGTCTCATGATAATCACAATATACAAATTCAAGGATAACAAGAAACTCCATCAATAGCTACTGGATCATTTGTCAAAACTTCATCATAAGTATAAACATTTCCAGCAGCTTCATTACAAGTAAATGTAGTTGGATTATTTAATAATGTTGGTGGAAAAGGTATTACTTTCTTCATAACCTGTAAGTAAATATATTAAACTGCAAGAAAAACAAAAAGAAAGTACTTGTAGATTTGTTGCTCCTACAGTTGTGCATGTAATTGTGTAAGTATAGAAGCAATCAGGTGTAACAGTTTCAAAGATATTTAAATTTGGCGCAGATGAAATAGCACTTATAGCAGCACAGGTACATGCAGGGCATGCAGCTAAAATACTATTTTGTTTAAAAAACGTTTTTTAAATTTGCATATTATTTTTGAAGAATCAAACATACCCGGTATCTCAGTGGTTTCTGTTGGTGGAATAATTGATGGAAAAATATTTTCTTCTTCTTCACTTGATGAGCTTGAAGATGATGATGAGCTGCTGCTACCACTGCTTCTTGAATAATGACTATCATAACCATTCTCATATCTATGATTACTGCCATAACCGTTATTATTAAGATATTGATGATAACCACTACTACTACTGTGATCATAACAATTTGCCAGAATAACTGATAAAGAAGTGAAAAACATAAAAATTGCAAACCGCATTTTTTTACAGAAAGTAAATTTTTTGCAAAGAAAATAAATAGCAATTTGTTGAAAGAATTTGGAAATTTTTATAAGAAAATGATTCAAAAAATTTGATGTTTAAAGTTGGAAAGTTAGTGCAAGAAAAAATGATTCGTTTGATGTTTGATTTGTATTACAAATACATGCTTCTGTTAAATGTTAAAAAAAAGTTATGATTAATTTGATGTGTAAGCTAATACGACATGTTTTAAAGCATAGTTTAATTCCTAACCATCAAGGATACTGGGAAGGTGGAACATCAGGAGCCTCTACCTCCTATGAAAAAATTACTCAAAGGTATGCTTCAGTTTGGAATCGATTATACTTTTTTTATTAGCTGTAAACTAAAAACTGAAAATTTGCATATTCGAAATTGTGGATTACGTGTTTTCATTTATCACTTACATCAAACTTATTTATTGAAATTTTAAACATTAACAAAATTTTCAAATAACATTCTACTTCGATGTCATTTTTCTTGAAGCTAACCATTTATCAACAATTTCAACACTTTCTCGTACAACATCTTCTAGCTCTTTTTTACCAGCTAATTTTCCCCATAAAAGTTTGTCACTACAATAAGCTTTGATTGGATCATCAGATTTAAGGAATCCTTTTACAATTTTTTCATCCATGCTTGAATCAGCAAATGAAAATTCATCTTTTCCTTGTAACCAATTTTCCAAAAAACGGAAAAACAATGCAGTCAAGACAGCCGTTGCCGTAGGGGATGATCCACGTGCAAAGGTATCAACAATAGTAGGAACAATAAAACCAGAAATTTTTGAATATGAATCTAAATTTACTCGCTTATTGGTATCTTTAAGATTTGCATTGAGAAATCGATCGAGCACGACATCTCGATATTCTTCCAAATTGATTGGTGACGGTGTAAGCGCTGGAATGACATCTTCAGTAATATATCGATATGCAAATTTTTTAATCTCTTCATCAGCAGTATCTTCATGGATATATAGAAGCCCAATGAGAGTGCCAGCCCATGCTACACAAGAATGTGAAGCATTTAAAATTCGAATTTTTGCTTCTTCATATGGTGCAACACTTTCAACAAGTTGTACATCAACTTTTTCCCATGTTGGTCGTCCATTGGCAAAATGATCTTCTATCACCCATTGAATAAAAGCTTCACCCATTACTGGACATTTGTCAGCAAAACCTGTAGCCTTAAACATATAGTTTTTTAATAATGAAAAAATTTTATTTAAATTTTCTCTGAGGACAAATCTCAATAGAGCAGTTTAGTTGGTCTGAATTATAAATTTTGCGCTCTTTGGCAAAGTGTCCCAGAATACCAAAATCGAAAACTAACTTAAAAATTTTTTTAAACTCCCTGTGGTATTTAAATTTTGTGACAATGCTTTTTAAGTTTCGAGAGGGCCTCGAACCTCGCTGGCTCGCTTTCCCAAAAACAGTTAGAAATGGGGTTTTTTAGCGTTCAGTATCTTGACGTCCCCTGCTCTAATTCAAGCTCCAGAAACACACTTTTGTTGAGTTGCCTCTAGGGTCAAAAAGCGGCACTTTCCTTTTTAATGTCTGGAGATGAAAGGCGGATTTTTCTTTTGATCTTTCAAGATGAAAGAAAAAATGCCGATTTTGATTTCAGAGCCATTTCAATGATTTTTTATTCCCTTAAAACCCTTACTTTAAGCACTCGATTTGCAACATCTGGAGTCGGTCGAGGTGTTATCCGATCGACCATTGAATATGGAAATGTTGCATTTGCTTTAATCCATTTCTTCAATTCACTATCGCCATTATGTTCCAAAAATGCCATTAGCCCAGCTTCAAATCTAGCACCATTATTTCGAAGATTATCACAACTTTGTAGTGTGATTTTCCCAGCATTTTTACTTTTCCGCTCTTCCAAAATAGCTGCAACTGTACCATAAATCGTTTTCATCCCTCCAGCAAGATCCGCAGCAATATCTGGATTATCAATTAGAAGTTTATCATGTTCATCAAGATAATATCCCCCCTCGGTTACAGTAAAAGAAATAATTTTACATTCACTTCGAGACCCAATGGAAATTAGCTCTGTCAAATCTGGTGTCCATTTACAAACTTTTTTTATTGATTGAATTTTAATGTATTCATGTTCACCATGAGGTGAAATAGTTTCAAGAGTGTATTCACCATTTTGAGAGCGTAGCGCATCCATAATATGCTCGACGTCGTTACGGATATTGCCGGCAACGAGACTCCATGTTGGATCACTTGGGGTATGGGGTAGTTGATTGAGTTGATGGAGGTAAAAAGCTTGATGAGCTCGATGGAAGGCTCCAGCGCCGATGTGGAGGATGAGATTGTCAGTGGAGGGCATGGTTGGAAATGATCGAGACTGAAAGTGTTAGAAACGTCTTATTAAAAGCTTAATAAAAAAGTGAACAAAAAGTGTATCCGGACAGAAAATAGTCTTATAGAAAATAGACATTATCCCGTGCAAATACCTCAGAAAAAAAGCAAACAAAAACAAACAAAAAAATATAATCAAAAATAAAAAACTGTTACAAATTATTGATTAATCTAATAAAAAGTTGAATCTAATAATAAATTTTTTTTCTTCAAAACCTTTTTGTTTACTTCATTAAAATAGAAAAAAATAAAAACAAATCAAGACATTCAATAAAAAATATATTTTTTTTCTTGCATTTTTATTTTCTTCTGTGATTTTTTTTGGACTACAAAATGAGCAAACACCTTTTCATCTTTGCTGCTTCCATTTTTTTTTCTTCTTATCATCCATGTTTCTGTGTTTAAAGTTGTGGCCGTTCATTTCTTTTTTTATTGATAATGAAAAGAAAAAAGAAGAGATCATGATACTTGTGAACTTTGTTTTAGTTTTCAACAAATTTTTTTAACAAATTTAAAAAATGTTTAAAAATTTTAAGATTTTTCTAAGTTGTACATATTAAAAGGTTTTTTTAAAATAAACGCCGATACATTTTCTTTATTGAATAGTTTCGGTGCTTCATACAATTTTCGTGAAAATATCAAAAGAATTATTGTTCTTTTTTTTTGAAAATGGTGAATACAACGGTCAATGGATGAACGCTTTGTGTGTTTTCTTTTTTCAGTAAACTTAAAGCCATAATTGCATCTTGAAACAATAACAAGGGAATCGTCGCAGGTGTGACACATAATTTGAGCATTTGAGCCCAGACATATTTCATGTGATTCTGTTCAATAACATTTTTAACGTTTTTTACTTGCACTCGTTCCCAAATGTCATTTTCATACAGATTGAGTAGCACACGATATCGTCTGCTACTTTGAACAAAATTTGCTTATTTTGAGTATTATAGATTTATAATAACAGGAAACACATTTCCAAGGCTAACAGTAAATCATTTTTTATCATTTACATGTTTAAAAATTCAAAAACAAGCAACTTTAATATATAGTAGCTGACGATATCATGTGCTACTCAATCTGTATGAAACAGACAATTGGGATCGTGGACGCGTAAAAAACGTTAGGAATCCTATTCAATAGTAAGAAAATCGCATGAATGAAATATGCCCGGCCACGGGATGATTCCCTTTTAAAATATGTTCTTTTTTGTCCTCTTTCGTTTCAAGGTACAATTACAAGTTCAGGTTTATTGAACAAAAAAAACACAAAACGTCCATTGTCTTTAAACAGATATTGTGATGTTTTCTTAAAAATTCAAAAACATAACTTAAACAAAAATGTTTCGAGCAATCGTGTTTTAACGACAACATTTTTCTGTCAATCAAGAAATTTTTTTCTTATCATCTGACATCAAAAATATAAATCTTGTATGTTACTTTTTAGAGCTTGTCAAAACTACTGCTTCACTGATCCTGATGTAAAAAAAAATTAAAAAACAAATTTTTATTAAAAACATTTTTTTGTACATCAAAACAACTTCTTTAAAAAATATGTAAAACATGTCACTTCACTTTAGTAACCAGGCAGCGTAAAAACACTTATAATTTCTTCTTTTTCTGTAGCTATACTTGAAGCATCAGTTTTTGGTTGTCTTTTTGGTTTTGGCATATCATAATCATCAGGAAGTTCACTAACAAAATTTCCAATAAAAATTTTATATAGTCCACCACCAAGTAATGCACCAATACATGGACCAATAATTGGAATAAAAAACCATCCATAATCTCGATAACTGAAGACATCCCAACCATATCCAGCTACAAGGGTAAAGAGGCGAGGTCCTGAAAACAGACAAATTTCAGTAAATTCGATTTTGACATTTTTGTTTTTTAACAGATTTTGATTTCGAAAATTTCGAATTTCGATTTTAGCTCTAAATTTTTTCAAGCAATCGTTTTTTTAAGACAGCATACCCAAATCTCTTGCTGGATTCATTGCACACATGCAATTTTGTGAATATGCTAAACTTAGCAGTGATACAGTAAATCCAATAAGATATGGTTGAAAATGTTTTGGTACACCATGTCGTCGTCGAGTAATAGCTTGTAAAATGATGCAAAGGGTCATTGTGCTCATTGTCTAAAAAATTTGCATATTTATTACGAGCTTTTTTAAAGCTGAAATTTCGAAAAGTGACTAGATGATTAAAAGAAGAAATCTCAATTATGCAGATTTTCAGTTTTAAATTTAAAGATGTCAATATGAAAATTTGCATATTTCCAATTTCGATTAAAAATCATTATCTTACCTGATCAACTAATCCGCCTCTCAGCGTCAAAAATGGCTTTGGATAAGTTGAAAAAATATTTGCTGTAGCTTTCTCTCCATATACCTGCCTTACTCCACCATCAAATTCATTTATCATATCTAAAAGATCACATTTTTAACAAAGCATTAGCCAGGAAAAAATTTTCAGTGGGCATCGCCTTTGATCTTTTACCGCTTTACTTTATCACGGCAAAAGATCAAAGGCAATTCTTAAGCGCGGATGTGAGGCATCTGTTTCTAATGCTCTTTGATTTACAAATGCCACTCAAAAATATGCAAATTTCCCTACCATAATAAATTACAAATGTCATTGCTGCACCAATAAATGCACCAGCAGTTTGTACAATTGAATATAGAATAAATCGGCTAAAGCTTAGCTGCTGTGAAACAAATCCAAGTAAGCTTATAGCTGGATTAATATGTGCACCACTTGTTCGATAACCAAGTTGTACGACAACAATAACCGTTAAGCCCCATCCAAAATTTGTGAAGGCATTTAGTTTATCGGCTGGAGCTGCAAGGTCATTAACAGCGCAGAGGCTTGTTCCCATAAACTGAAAGAAAAAATTTGCATAACTTTTTTACAGGGTATACGGTAGACTGAATTACGCTATACGGTATTTTCAAAAAATCAAAATTACAGTAACCACCTGCCCACTTACCACTAGCAAAGCTGTACAAAAAAATTCTGTCATTAAGCATGAAAACATTGAAGGCGCGGAAGGATCTTCTTTTCGCCATGGTTCACCAAGAAATTTTAACATATTTTTTTAAAAAAGTTGTTTTTCCTCGAATAATGAGTGTCAAAAGAAGCACCCTACTTCTTGTTTGACTACAAGAAAATCAAAGAAAAGTTGGAACACGGATACCCATAAAAAGAGAGAAAAACCCATGTGCTTTTCTTTTCTTCTTATCACATTTTAAGCATGTATCTTTGGTACCGAAGTTCTTTCGATTTTTTTGGTAGGAAAAACCGATTAAAAAAGGTTATGGTGTGTATGTATGCATGTATGGTATTTCTTCAACACATTTTTTATGACAGAGAACAATAATCACAAAATTGTGTGTAAAAGTCAGTAAAAAGTTGTCCGTAACTTTGAGTTTTTTTATTGCATATTACTTTATGGAGAAAAAAATATCGTAAACAAAACAGTTTGACACTGATTTATATTCACTGTGGAAAAAGTATGTAACGCTTAAAATAGAATTGTGAAAGAAAAATCTTTCATTAACAAAAATAACGCCAGAAAATTTTTTTAATACAATGAAATAACGACAAAATAAATTTACTGAGAAAAGTGAAATGAATGGAAACTTTGCTGAATGGTAAATAATTTTCATAGATGTGTTGAAAAATCAAATTTTTCTGCCGCTTTTAATTATAATCACGACCATCTTGATTGTGAATAGAAAGAGGATTTTCTGATAATACCTAAAAACATCTTTTTAACATGATTGCTAAAAGCTATTTTTAACTACTCTTAAATAACACCCGCAACCATTGCCAATCGTAAAGTTTTGGTTATCACAATACACTCTTGCAATGACATCATATTCCGCGGGATTATTTCGATTATTATTTATTCGATTTATGACTTGCCAGTTACTGGTATGCAAAGGAACTTGAGGAAGTGAAAAATCTTTTACAGCTAATCGTCCTTGAGAATTTCGAATAAGATATATTTTACATGCATTTAAATCAAATAATGCATTAGTTTCTGTAGTTGGCTTTGATATATTTATTGCCCAATCACATTCTTTAGAACTGGGATCATAGCAGTAGCTGTTGGTGGTACTATAAGTACGATTATTTATGCTAATTCTAAATATTTTATCATTATTTTTTTGAAACCAGAGTTTAAAAAGCTTACGTTTCAATGAAGTTTTTATCAGGGATATAAGCATGTGCAACATTCCTTTGACTGTCTGTTAACTCTATATTGAAGCCTTAAATGGATAAAAGTCAATATTTTGAATTTTAAATTTTAAAAAATGCTTACTTTTTCGTAGTCTACATGGATATTTGCTTATAGGTCGAGTCAAAGCTTTTTTCTGAAAAGCATTAGCATCACAGAGTATTTGACTCAATTCACCAAATGATGAAAACAGATACCCAAGGGGAACTGAAAATCATAAAATTTAAAGGAGTCGTTTTTTCTAAAGTTTTAAACTCACCAACAGTACTATGTAAAAACTCTACATCCATTACAGGAAAACGAATGTGTGGCAATATAGGTGACAAATGTGCCTTAATTAAAAACGGAGTCTCATCGTTTTTTGGCAGAATTTGTGTTTCAGCCCATTTGTATACCTATTAAAATTTAATTTGATACAAAATTAAATTCAAAATTCTAACTTACAGCCACAAATAATTCTTCCTCCTTAATCACCAAACGTTCCATCTTAACAATATCCATCACAACATCTTTTGTAGTATTAAAAAACACTTGATTTTTTAGCAATGCTGCTGCATTAATAGATATAAATTCATACAAGTTATCCAAAGCATTTTGAAGTGAATAAATTTTTAAAGTTTCACAAATCTTAAAAACAGTTTCAGCTGTTGGAGTGACATTCGTTAAGTACTGATCACACTTTTCTTTTAGAAGTTGTACATTATATGATTCAGCAAGATCCACTAGCGACATAACATTATCCATTGTAATGCTGCATTTACCAAGATAGAAAAATGTTAAAAAGTCTTTGAAATCGTCATAAGAGTGACTAGTAATTGGAATTGGTTCTTTTTTGGCCCATGATCCAAAAAGCATTGTTTCAAAAACATCAGATGCTGACCAAAGAACAAATGAATGGGCGTGAAGTTGCTAAAAAAGGAGCATAAAAGAAATTATTAGACTATCCTTAACTATTCATATACAATTTATGCAAATTTTAATCTGCAATTACAAAAATATTTTATTTTGAATATCATACAATATCAGCAATTGCTTTAAAAATCATACCTTTTCTTTAAATAAAAAAGTAACATCAAAATGTCCAGTTTTAATGTCTTGATGACAAAAAATTGAATATCGCTGAATAGCCAAATCAATAGCATTATGACCTTTCCCAAAATTTAAAGCATCAAATTTGGATTTATGGCTCTCAAGATTTGGCGAAACTTCGAGATTTGTGTTTCTTTTTTGCTGTCGCAATTGTTCTTTTCTATTCTCCATATTCAAGTAAGCCGCCAAATCCATTTCTTAAAGATTAACGCCGTTGGATAAAAAACTATTATAAAAACAAAGTGGCTAACCGCTCCCAAATGAATCCGGAGTAAATTTTATATCTTTTGCCCAAACACTTGTCTGACTATGTAATATTTAGGGACGAAATATCAACGACCGAATCCCCAGTTTTGAGTCTTAATAGATAAACGGATGTAGCTAATCAAAAGCAGACGATATCTATTTTTGTAGTACAAATCTTGATGTCGACGATTTTACAGAGGTACAATAACAAAGATAACTTAAATAATTCATTAATAATACATTTATAATATTTGAAAAGTATTCATTATGCAGAATTTTGGATATTTTATAACAGAAAATAGTTATCGTCTACTTTTTCTTAGCTACATCTATATATCTATTAAATCTACAGATCGTGGATTTAGCCCTTGATACTTCATCCCTAAGTCTCCCATGTTTGCACGAGAATATAGACAAAATATCGGGATTAAATTCGGATTCACTTGGGGACTTGTTAGGTAAAACGTCTTTTAAAGTTACTGTTTAATATTAAAAAAAACGAAAAAATATAAAAATTTAGAGTGTTTTTTTTCTTTTTCTCAAAGAGCATTATTGATTAAAATATTGATAATGATAAAAGCATTGACTGTAAAAAGAGAAAACCTTTGTTTACACATTGCAAAAACAGAGAAAGATTGCTTTTAAAACCTCAAAAACAAGAAATTTTTAAAAAATCTATTTTTTTTAAACATGTCAAAAATAAACAATATTTGTTTTCAACGATAATGACATTATCATAATGTATTAAAGCATTTTGCGAAAATTCAGTAAAATGCAAATTTTCGTTAATAGAATATTTTTTTCGTAACTGTTTCATTCTTTATTTTCTTTTTACAACAAAATCTCAACAATAATAACTTTATTAAAAACATTTTTTAACAACTACAGCATTTGTTTTTGTATTCTCAATAATCATTCCATCAACAGCCGATTCAAAAATTGTACATTTTCCATGATTTTTTGGTTCATACATAAATATAATACATTTAAGCACCGTGCTTTTTTGTTGACTGCAAAAAAATCAAAGAAAAGCTGAAACGCGGATCCTGGTGTTAAGTGAGGAGCCATGTATTTTTCTCTTCTTCTTATCACTTTTAAACTTTTTTTTGGCAGTGTTGAAGTTTTTTTTGAAATAAAAACCGATTAAAAAATGTTATGGTGTATGTATGGTATTTCTTTAGCAAAATTTTTATGACTAAGAACGGGGACACAAAGATTATATTTATACAAGCAAGTTTAAAGTTAGTTTTAAGCATAAATTTTTTGTTACACAAATGCCCGCTTATAGATGTAATTAACACAATTTATGAAGGTTGTTATAAAAATAAAGGAACAAAAAAAATTATAACATTTCAGCAACAATTTCTAGAGTGCATCCTTGCCCAACTGTAAAATTATTATTTTCTGGATATACTCGTGCAATTATATTAAATCCATTTAAAGCAGCTTGATTACTTAAAAGTAAATAAAAATTTCTCGTAACTGGGTCAATGGCTGGTGGCACACTATCGAATTCTGCGCTCCGATGCAGTGCAACAACAGGGAGTGAAAAATCTTTCAATGCAAACATTCCTTGTTGATTTCGAATAATATATAGTTTACAAGAATTTAAATCAAATAAATTTTTATTTGTTGTTTGTGGTTTTGAAATATTAATATCCCAAAAACATTCTTTAACATTTTCAGCATAATCATAGTAATTGCTTTTGGAGCATAGCGGCGATTGTTTTGTACAAGTTTAACAAGGCTGTAAAGATTAACAAATTTTATGTTTTCTAAATGAACTAACTTTTCGATAAAGCTTGCATCATGAATATAAGTACGAGCAACGTTTCCTCGATTGTCTGTTATTATAATATTAAAACCTAAATTAAAGTTTTGTCTTATGCATACATATATGGTTCAACAACAATCTTACTTTTTCGAACTGTGTATGGATATTTACTAGCTGGTCGGGTCAACAACTTTTTTTGAAAATTTGCAGCATCTCGAAGAATTTGGCTTAATTCATCAAATGATGAAAACAGAAATCCTCTTGGAACTAAAATTTGCAACTTTTGAAATGTTGCATATAAATTGATTCTTGGTTTTAGTCAAATTACACCAAAAAAGAAAGTTGATGCCATTTAATTATTTACTCACCAACACTGCTATGCAAAAAATCAATATTCATTATGGGGAATCGTATATGCGGCAAAAGATCTGCTACTACTTCTTTAACTGATTTTGGATTATCTTGTGGGTGTTTTTGATGCTGATGTTCAGCCCATTTGTAAACCTTAAAACTTTAAACTATCACCAAAACTATAAGTATAATATAATTTACAGCATCAAAAAGTTCTTCCTCTTTTATAATTAAACGTTCCATTTTAACAATATCCAATACGACATCTTTTGTTGTCTCCAAAAATGCTTTCTTTTTCAACAATGTCGCTGCATTAGTCGATACATATTCATACATATTATTTAATGCATTTTGCAATGAGTAAATTTTTAAAGTTTTACAAATTTTAAAAACATTTTCTGCGGTGGGTTTTGCATTTGTCAAATATTGATCACATTTGTCTTTTAATAATTGTACATTATATAATTCAGCAAGATCAACTAGAGGCATTACATTATCCATAGCTATATTGCACTTACCAAGGTAAAAGAAAGTGAGAAACTCTTTGTAATCTTCGAATGAATGAGCAGTAATAGGAATTGGTTCTTTCTTTGCCATTGGTCCTAAAAGCATTGCTTCAAAGACTTCTGATGCTGACCATAATACGAATGAATGAGCATGAAGAGGCTAAAAAAGAAGTTTCATAAGACGACCAAATATCGTAAAATGTTTTCCATTGAAGTCCACATACTTTTTCATTAAACAAAAATGTGACATCAAAATTTCCACTTTCAATATCTTGATGACAAAAAATTGAATATCGTTGCAATGCCAGCTCAACAGCATTATGACCTTCTTCCATATTTGGTGCATCAAATTTAGCTTTAATGTTTTCAGCATTATTCGTATTCCTCTTTTGTTGTTGCATTTGTGCTTTTCTCTTCTCCATATTATTCTGTTTGAACCAGGAAAAAGCTTTAACAAAAAATGTTGCTAAAAAGTTATGTAATATTTAAAACACAAGAACTAAAAAAATATAAAACTTTAGCATATTTTTTCTTTTTTCTCAAAAACCATTATTGATTAAAATGGTGATAATGATAAAAGCATTAACTGTAAAAGTGAAAACCCTTGTTTATAACCACACATTGAAAAATGTAGTGATTTAAATCCTCAAAAAAGGGAAAATTGATAGAGACATGAATTTTTTTAAAAATCTATTTTTGTATGAAAATAAGTGAAGCAGGTCAAAAGTAACCAACAATTTTTTTATTTTCTTTTACAACAGAATCTAAGCTATAATAACTCAATTTTTAAAAACATTTTTTAACAACAACAGCATTAGATTTTGTATTCTCAATAATCATTCCATCAACGGCTGATTCAAAAATTGTACATTTTCCATGATTTTTTGGGTCATACATAAATGCAACACATTTAAACATGCCATAACTTTGAGTGCAAAGATTTTTACAGATTGAACGAATTTTGTAAAATCCACCAAATTTTCCTTTTGTTGAAAAGTTTGAATCAACTTTGGAGGAAAGAATTTTATATTTTTTGTTATTGCCGCATGATCCAAGTGATGATGTTGTTGTAGGAGTTGTAGTAGTAGATGTCGTAGTAAAAACTTCGTTTGGCAATCTTGTTGTAGTAGTAGTAGTTAATCCTGGAGTTGAAGATCTGCTTCGGGTTACTGAAAATAAAGAGAATATTTTATATAATTAATCACCCAAAAATTATTCATACCTCCACATAATATTGTATCTAGCACATGCGTTGAAGGATTATTGATGGTATGATGTTCATAATACCATAATGCATCTTTTCCACATATTAAACGAACTCCAACTCGTTCAGAACCATTTCGTTCTGACATATGTGTTAACTTGCGCAAATCAGATGTGACTGTTAATAGTGTATAGTTTACAGTGGATGGATCAGCTCCACTACACCATATGTAAATAACTTGGCAACCAGAGACAATATTTTCTTGAAAAGTTACTATCCCATTTTCCATGCCACTTGTTAAATTTCGTTTTAGTATATTTTGATTACAGCCAGTACACCGATTTATCTAAAAATTAATTTTTTAAGAAAAAATGTTATGATAAAATATTCCGGTATTAGGCCATTAACAAAGTCGCAAACACCAGTTGTATTCAGCGTAGTGGTCTCCAAGTTACTTCGGAGCTGAGCCTCTATATATTGTACTTGCCTTAGTTAGGGATAATTAGGGATAAAACAGCACACGCCAAATCCTCGATCTGTGGATTTAAATGGATATAACTAAGCAGATGATATCTATTTTTGTTATAAAAATTTCGATGTCGATTTTTTTTAAGTGTTATAATAGCAAGGATAACTTAAATAATCCATTGATAATACATTTATAATATTTGAAAAGTATTCATTATGCAGAATTTTGGATATTTTATAGCAAAGATAGATATCGTCTGCTATTTATTGGCTATATTCATTTAGCTATAAAATCCCAGAAAGGATGATTAGGTCGCCGATATTTTGTAAAATATTTCGGTATTTCGCCATTAAATCGCGGACACCTATTGTTCTCACTCCAAAAATGAAATTTCAATTATTGATGGTTCTGCAGTGAAAACGTTAAAAGGTACGGGATGTTGTTAAAAGGATAATGGTCAAATATCCTTGTATAAGATCATTAAATCCCAACAATTTTCATTTAAAAAAAGATCCAATAACTTACATTTGTTGGTGTAGTTGTTGATATAGTAGTTAAACCTCGAGTTGTTGTTGTTGTTGTTTTATCACTTTTTGATACTAAAAAAGAAAGAAAATTCCGATTATATTTTAAATTTTATCACCTAACCTTCACAAAAAATTTTTCCTGTTAAAGGATAACTTTTGGGTTCAGAAGAATACCACCATCCATCATTTCCGCATTCATAAGCAATCACTATTGCTGCATGACCAGTTCTTACTATTAGTTCAGAAATTGTTCCATCTTTTTGCATTGCACTTATTGATAGCATTATTGTATCATTCCATGGTATTGAATTTGGTACTGAACATCTTACTGTTGTTTTATTTTTCCAAATGTCCTTGTTAAAGGTATAATTAGAAGTTTCAAGGACACCTTTTTCCATGCCTTCTGTAAAAGGTTCTCCGTTTATGATTTTTTCACATTTAGGGGTTTGAGGAGTAGCCTGTAATAGAGGGTATTATACCGTAACAAAGGAAAGAATTCAATAGCTTACATTTGTTGTTGTTGTTGATGTAGTACTTGGCCCTGGAGTTGTTGTTTTTCTTCGAATTTCAGTTTTTGGTACTAAAAAGAATTAAATCAAATTCTATTCAAAATTCCTATCAACAAACCTTCACAAAAAATTTGTCCTGTTAAAGGATAATCTACAACATTCGGAAAATACCACCATCCATCACTTCCACATTCTAGTGTAGTTGATATTGAAGGAACACCCACTTTATTCTCTGCTTCAGCAGTTATTCCATCCTTTTTCATTACACTTATTCTTATTACTGTATCATCTTTTAATTGTACAGAACTGGGTATTGAACAATTGATGATAGTTTGTTGTCTTTCTGTATTAATATTAAATTTGCCAGCCATTGTTGTCATGACACCTTTTTCCATGGTGATATCCATAGCTTCTTGATTTGTTAAATCTTCACATTTTTGTGAAGCCTGTAATGGAGAATTTTAATTTCTCATAAAAAGTATTTGGCTCATAAAGAAATGATTAAAGACTTAATTTTGGTAATTGGGGACACTTTACCAAACGACGCTAAATTAAAATTTTTTTTTTGTTTTGCAATAAAGTGGCACAGACAATCAAAATCTAAGCTTTTGTGCCAAAACAGTTGAGAAATCTGCTTTGAAAATTTTTTAAATATTAAAAAAGACAAAATCTCTGCTGCCAAATCCTCGATTAGTGGAATAAATGGATATAGCTAATAAGTAGCAGACGATATCTATTCTTGTTATAAAATATCTAATATTCTGCATAATGAATACTTTTTAAATTTTATAAATGTATTATTGATGGATTATTTAAGTTATCCTTGCTATTATATCTCTTTAAAATCATCGACACCAAAATTTTATAACAAAAATAGTTATCGGTTGCTATTAGCTATATCCATATATCCATTAAATCCACAGATCGAGGATTTGGCAGCAGATATCTTGCTGTCCCTTAAAAAAGCAATTATATGGGCAAAATAAGAAGCTTCAACTCAGCCATGAACTGGGGACTTGAACATGCTATTAATATGAAGAAGCAAAAAAAACACTTACTGTAGATGAAATAGTATCAGCAAATGCAATGCAAAAGAATAAAGATGACAATAAACATAACAGGTAAGTAAAACCCGGAAATGCACCTTTCATTGTTTGTAAAAAAACGTTTTGGAAAATAATGAAAACTATAATAACAATTTTTATGCTTATATACCCCCCAAAATTGGTGTTGAAAGTAAAAAAGATTACTCATTTGATCTTTTTTTTCAACCCTCGTTTTTTTATTAACCTATCAGAAAAATACATTTATATTGTTAATCCTTCCAAAAGTGCTGCGGCTACGAAATCGCAAAATGAAACTAAACTCAATACAATTCTGTGCTTTCAACATGACACATTCTTTTTACACCTAAAAAATGTTACGTGCTACTGGTAGATATTAAATGATAAATGACAACAATTTTCAGCAAAAAGAGATTATCCTTTTTCTATCTCTAATAATTTCCGTGTTTTAAATGTTGTAATAATTCTTTTTCAAGCTACAGGAAAGATGCATAAAAAATGATCATTTGAACTTTGCTTTTTGTTTCATAAATGTTGTGTAATAAATGCATTTAACTTTTTGTTTATAGAGGATGATTCGATACATAGTAGACCACATAAAACAATAAACAAGATATTGTAACATATTAATCATTCAAGACAAAAAATATATCCTTTTATAACCATCTCAACAGTTACATTTTATTGATTTGCATACATGTTCATCTGGAGATAATTCAAGATATTTTTCATTAATTTCATTTTCCATTAATTTTGCAGTCACTCGTTTTTTCATTTTCTTACAAAATCGGCATAAAAATAATTTGTTATTTTCCAAAGTATATTCATAACCATAACCCTTTTTCTCAGTATCAAAAACAATTAACTTTGATTCTGGTTTTCCATTTTGATTCGAAAAAATTTTAAATCTTGAATTACAAATAATTTTTGGTTGAAATATTTCTAAAATAAATTTTTTAGGTGCACAAATATGTTCATTTTTTAAAATTTGAATATATTCTTCACCATTTTCATCATCATTATCCTTCATCAATTTTGCGCAAACTTTTTTCTTTAAAGTATCACAAGCACCACATTGAAAAGATTGTCGCTGCTTGTTAAAAGTATATTCATAACATTTTTCTTTTGTTGGCGAAGTAAAGATAATCAATTTTGTAAGCTTTTTTTCATTATCACGATTAAAAATCATAAAATTTGGTGCAGTAATAATTTTATTTTCTGCTGCTTCATATTTAATAGGTTCACATTCATGTTCTCTTTTACCCAAAATAATATATTTTTCAGTATCATTTTCTGTAAAAAAAGTAGTATATTATAAAAAATCATAAGATAAGTTCGATTTTTTTCATTTTATTTTAAGAATTTGTGTTTACAGCAAAGACATTCGAGCGCATGACGTAGTAGGGGGCTGTCGAGAAATTACGTGATTTTTTTCTTGTTTTTTGAGCCCCTCTCACCCTTTTGGTGATCGTTTTTTTAGGTTGCATTTTTAATGCGTATTTGTTTTGGCCTACCCTTCTCCGTAACTTTAAATCACGTAATTTCAACCCCACAGACTTTTATTAAACTTTCAATATGCTTACCGTATAATTTTGCTGGTGCCCGACATTTTTTACATATATAATTGGTTTTAACATATCGATACTCATAACACAAGTTTTGATCATCACTTGTAAAAATAAATAAATTTTTTTCAGGATTTCCATCTTTTCCTTTCTCAAATTTATATCTTGGAAATCGAATAATTCTTTTTTCGTCAATTTTTTCTTTCTTCTTTTTTGGTTGTTTATCACTAGAAGGTAAATCACATTTTTCTAGAATTGCAGCATCAGCTTTAATTGAAGATACTTTAAGAGGTGTACAAATATGTTCTTTCTTATTAATAGTAATATATTCATTTCCTTCAGAATCTTGCTGAATTTTTGCCGTAATATAACATTTTTGTTTATGACATCCCCAACATACAAATGATTTCTCCTGCTTATTATAAAAATATTTATAGCAAAGATTTTTTTGATTATTTAAAAAATAAATTGCAAGGTATGTAGCATCTGTACCATTTTGACGAAATAAAAAATAATCACAATTTGGCTTTAAAATTGCTAGTACATATTTCTCCGGTTCATATTTTTTAGGTTTACAAATATGTTTATGATTACTATTAATTTTAACATAATATTCTTCATTATTTGAATTATCTTTTTCTTTAAATAAATATGCAATAAAATTTGTATTTTTAATTGCAGTTTTTTTCGTCGATCTATCTTTTAATTCTTTTGCACATCCAAGGCAATAATAAAAATTTTGTTTTTCAGAAAATGTATAGCATAATGCAGGATTATTTGAATCAAAAATTAGCAATTTCGATGAATTTTTTATAGTTCTTTCAATAAATTTAACATTTGGGGGACGAAGAATAATTTCATTATTTTGTGGAATATATGTTTTTAGAGAACAAATATGTTGAGCATTTGATAAAATCACATATTCTATACCATCAGAATTTTGGCATAATTTTGCAGAAACATTTTTTTCTTTAAATTTACAACCATTACAATAAAAAGTATCGACAGGAGTGCTGTAGTAATAAATATAACATAAATTTCTATTATTTTTATCAAAAATAATTAAAACTTTTATTTTTTTTTCATTTTTTGTTTTCATTTGTATTTCAAAATTCGGTGTAAGAATAAATTGCTTGGTTTCATTCAATTTTTCAGGATTGACTTTTTTCATTTTACAAACATGTTTGTCATTGAGTAATCGAATATATTCTCCATCAGTACCTTCATTACAAATTTCTGCGTTTATTCTCTTTCGAACTTTTTTACATTCACAACAAACAAATTTGCTAATATCTGAACTCCAAAAATATTCATAGCATTGATTGTTATCATTTTTATCAAAAATAATTAGTGTTCGTTTTGTACCATTTTCAAAGAGCTTATAATCTGGTTTTCTAATAATCTTTAATTCCATATAAATCTTAGGATCATATTTTAATGGTGTACATTGATGTGGAGCATTCTTCATTTTAATATATTCATTTCCATTTTCATCTTTTTCAAGGATTGCTTTATATGGTGTTAAGCCATTTCTGCATTTATGATAGAGAAGTTGTTTATTTGGATAATAATGATATTCATAGCAGAACGTTTTATCAGGTGTCGTAAAAATTAATACTTTACGATAACAAACTTTTTGATTTTGAGTTTTAACAATTTTAAAATATGATTCATCAATGATTTTTGTTATTACTTTCGTTGAATTATTTCTTTTTGTCTTTTTACGAAGAACCCTAAAAATGTTTTTTTAAAATATCACAGTGATCTCATGCACTAAGGAGAACGAAATGCCAACGGCCGTTTGGGGGCGGAGCCTAATGCTATAACTCCACTTCTACTTGATATTTTTTCATGATTGAACACAGTATAATAAAGACAGCATCGAGAAACATATTCCACGTTACAGAATGTGTTTAAACACCTTTTAAAAAAAAGTTGCTAGTTATTGAAAATTAGTTGAAATTTTGATCACTCAACTTTGATAGCTCATAACTTTGACCTACTTTTATAAAATTGTATGACTAAACACAAATTTTTAGCTAAGATACTAATAAATAATATATGCTTTATAATTTATAATTAGTAATGCAAAAAAGTTGCTAGTTAATTAAGTAAGCTCCGCCCTTGGGGACGCGTCGGCAAAAATCAAAGAGTTTGTTTTTTAATTTCAGGGGGGGGGGGGGGGACACAGAATGCCCCCTTTAAATACGGGCTTGATCAGAACTAACTTTTCAAAATCTGATGTTTCTTTAACATAACATTGTCCATCTTCTAGTTTCTCTTGTTCACAAAAACTATTATTATCCCTTTCAAGAAGCTTTCTTTTTCGATTACTAAAAACTTCTTATATATCTGAACTCAAGCTTATAAAGCCGCGAACTTTTGAAAGCTCGCGGAAATGGATAAAAAGCTCGCGGAATTGATATGAAAATGAGGTCAAATCATATCAGACCTCGTGGCTGGGATATTTTGGGACCCATTGGGAGTCATTAAAGTCATTCCCAATGCATCTAACTCATTTGTAATCACATTATGCCTAATTTTTTAAAGCTCGCGGAATTTTGGGATAATGTGAACACAAAGGAGTTAGACATATTGCGGATAACTTTAATGACTCCCAATCGGTCCCAAAATATTTCAGCCACGAGGTCTGATATGATTTGACCTCATTTTCATATCAATTCCGCGAGTTTTTTATCCATTTCCGCGAGCTTTCAAAAGTTCGCGGCTTTATAAGCTTGAGTTCTGCAAAAAAAAAGATTCAAGAATCCACTTACTTTTCACGTTTACATTGATTCGAATTTTCTATTTCCTGAAGAATATCATTATTTCCATGCTCACTTAGAAGTTGTAGCAATTCTTTTCTATCATGTTTATCATGCTTTTGTATCCATTCTTTCATCATTGCTTTCATTCTTGCACAATTAGTATTGTTTATACTTTTAAAAATGGGAATCAAAAATCGTTTATGAAGTAGACGTCGAGTAACAAAATCTTTTTTCTGTAAATTAAAAATAAATATTTACATGTTCTGTTAAAAATAAAAAAAAAATTACTAACTCTATTTTTAAAAATTCCATTGTATGCTTTTAAGCATTTTTTGCAATCATTAAAAATTAAAGCAAAATCTTGATAATTAAATTCACCAAAAACAAATATAATTTTCTGAAAGAAATGTTTATTGTTATTAGTTAATAAAAATATAGAGTGGCAGGAAGAAATTGCTGAATTGCTGTGTAACCAAAAATTGTCATATTTAATTCTGCAAGCTCATTTATTTTAAATAAGGGTTATTACTGACAGAAGCATCGTCAATGGTTTAAATTTTGGTATTTGAGATTAACTCAGCAATTTACTTAAGACATCTTGTAATAATTGATTACCTTTTGCCGAATAAATTTCCATTTAAATGGAGCTTTATGATCAACACTATTATTAAAATCTAAAACTTAACCCAAATCAAGAATTTTTTAATTTAATAGCATACACTTACTTTTATTTGTTGCATTAACACATAAAACTTTAGATAGTAAGTTAATTTGTATTTTACAGTATCCAAAATAATAAAATTTTTGATTTTCACCAAATTTTATTAATTCTATTGAACTTTGATTTGTCTAAAAATAACTGATGTTTAATAATAACAACATTCTCAAATCTTAAATTAAAAAACTTCACCTCTTTCAATGTACTTGGTTCAGTTTTTGCTACTGTTTTTATCATGACGTTCAACTTGAATAACTGCGATTAACGAAAAAAATGCAAATTTTCACAACAGAGCAGAACTGGGCAGGCAGCAACCTCAAATAGACTCAAAACACTAAGGTCAAACTAGTTTTCGTTGAATAAAGTTTTGGTGGGAAAAAAATGTTTTTAGCCTATTTTAGTTCACTAAAAAAATCTTTTCAAAAAAATTGATTAAATCAGTATATGACTGACTACATTCTCTCATCAATTTTGCATTGAGGAAAGAGGGTTGTCATAGTCTTTTTTTTCTCATTGCACATGCACGCTTGTGTTATCCCTCTTTATGTAGCAAAAAAATACATGCTTCTGTTTACAGATATATTATCATAAAAACATTTATCGGAAATATAAAACATCAAGAAACAAAAATCTTATCCAACAATAAATAATTAACATCCACACATTATTTTATATGGTTTTAATGCGGGAGTAGTTTCTTTCAGCTTACAAAGTAAACCACACATACTTCGTCGAAAACGAGATGGAGCAATTCTTTCGTTGGATTCGCTATCTATTGGTCCAATAGACTCCAGAACAGTTGTTTCTGTTGCATTCACTGTTTGATCATCTTCATGGGCTTTAATTAAACAGACGAATACAGCAATCAAACCAATTCCAAAAAATACTAATTTTGTCATTTTTCTTTTTGCGCTTTTGTAGTAAGAATTAAAGAACACACAAAAATAATTATTTGTTGATTTTCCATTAAAACTTTTTCGCATTTATATACTAAATTCTTAATCAAATATGAGAAAGATGTTCAAATACAGACGACTAAATAATTCAATATTTAAAAAAAACATTTGATTCACAAAAACGACGTTTTTAAATTTTACGTGTTTGAAAAAACAAAAACATCCAAATTTACGTTGGCGTAGATATTTCATCGGACAATCAAAAACAACCAAAATGTGTTAAACAGTCATTGATGTTTTTTTAAATGAAAATCTAATAAAAAAGTGCTAAATATTTTTAAAAAACATTGACTTATTAAGGCGTATTTATTTGAGCACCTTTTTAATATTTGCTTGAAAAATTTAGTATATAAATGTGGATAATTTTAATGAAAAATTAACAAATAATTATTTCGTACTGTTTTTTAATTCTTTTTACAGAACATTTTAAAAATGACGAAATCAATCTTATTTGGAATTGTATTATTCACTGTATTTTTCTGTTTAATTCACGCTCAAGAAGGTCAACAAGAAGTGACTACCGAAGAAACAATTATTTTCGAGCCGATTGCTACACCATCATTTGAAGAAATCAAAAATTTTGGTGGGCTTTGTTTTAAACGTGATTGGTGTGATTATGTTTGCCAGAAGGTGGGAAGCTCTGTATCAGTACCAGATAAAAAACCATGTGGATGTGATGAATAAAAATGAATGAGATTTTTGGTATTTGATAAAAAAATTATTTGTTTGTTTGTTTGTTTTTGAATGTGTGTCTAATAAATTTATATTGCTGCATTTGTGTATTACCCAATAGTTAAGAAAAATTAAACGTTTTGAAAGAAATTATTTTTATTTAAATATAAAACAAAATAGTCAATTAAGAAGAACAGAAAACAGAAAAAATCCATGATAGAACTTTTTATTTGGTAGTAAAATTAATAAGAAAAGTTATGAAATAAAACTGAAAATTCGATAAAAAATGTGATAAATAATTTTCAAATTCATATGGATTTCGGAAATTAAAATTTGAGAAATTACTAACTTAGAAAAGATTTTCCATTTTCTGATACCATCTATAAAAATAGCCATTTTGTAATGCAAGACAATGCATTAATAAATAAAAACAACCTTTAAAACACATCCCTGAGCAATCATAAAATTGCTGGTTTCAGGATATACACGAGCAATTACATCACATTCATTTGTATTATTTTGTGCATTTCTATGCAAATTTTGATTTCGGTGAAGTTGTTGAAGCATTTCATGCAATGCTGGAGGGACACCCGGATAATCCATCTGAGGTAAAACATTTTCAGCCGGCAGAGAAAAATCTTTCAATCCAAACATTCCTTGATCATTTCGAATAATATAAAGTTTACAAGAGGTTAAATCAAATAAATGGTTATTTGTTGTAGTAGGTTTTGGAATTTCAATATTCCAATAACATTCTTTTACATTTCCATCATAGTAATTGATGTTGTTATGATCGACATAGCTTTGAAGAAGTTGATTTCGATGTGTTTTAAGAAGTCTGTAAGCAAATTCATTACTGCGTATTTTTTGAAAATTCTTAACCTTTCAATAATACTTTTATCATGAATATAAACACGAGCAATATTTCCACTATTGTCTATTATTTCAATATTATAGCCTAGAGTGATATATTTACATAAACCTATACAAAGACGTCAACATGGTGAAGGAGGCGACAAGTGAGAAGCCTTTGATCTTTTGCAGCAGTCGTGTTAATGCTCTAAAGAAAAAATTACCCTTTCGTAAAGTATGTGGATATTTGCTAGCAGGTTGTGTCAAAGTTTTTTTCTGGAAGTTCCCAGCATCTTTTAATATTTGACTTAATTCATTAAATGATGAAAAAAGATCACCACCATGTGGTACTATAAATGACAAGTAGTTTCAAGGGACACTTACATTTTCAGTACGAAAAAAATTTCTTCTGTTCAATTGCGAAAATGTAGCAGTAGAAAATCATTGCATTTTGAATATTGCAAATATAATTTTTCGATGTAAAATTCTCAAATTAATCGTTTGAAATTATCTGAAATATCCAGATTGCAGTAGTTTTCTGTTGCAACATTCTCGCAACTGAAGTGAATAAATCTTTCGTACTGGAAATATTAATATCTTACTACTTTACTTACCAACATGACTATGCAAAAATTCAATATCCATTACAGGAAAACGAATATGTGGTAAAATATCTGACAGCAAATGTTTGATTGGGATTTCAGCATCTTGTTTTTGATGTTGAAATTCAGCCCATTTATAAACCTTGAAGGTGATTTTGATTTAATAGAACTATTAAAACTCAAATATCAACACAACTTACAGCATCAAAAAGTTCTTCCTCTTTAATAACCAACCGTTCCATTTTAACAATATCCAATACAACATCTTTTGTTGTCTCCAAAAATGCTTTACTTTTCAACAGTGTTGTAGCATTAGTAGCAACAAATTCATACATATTATCCAAAGCATTTTGTAATAAATAAATTTTTAAAGTTTCACAAAGTTTAAAGACATTTTCAGGAGTTGGTGTTAAATTGGTTAAATATTTATCACACTTTTGCTTTAATAATTGAACATTGTATGATTCTGCTAAATCAACCAGTGCCATAACATTATCCATACTCATTGTGCATTTCCCGAGATAGAAAAATGTTAAAAATTCTTTGAAATCTTCGAAAGAGTGAGCGGTTATAGGAATTGGTTCATTTTTGGCCATCGGTCCTAATAGCATTGCTTCAAAGACATCAGAGGCTGTCCAAAGAACAAATGAGTGTGCATGGAGTTCCTAAAGTAATGGATAAATGATTAAATTTCTTGTCATTTCAAAATGTATGTTATGTCCATTGCCAAATTTAAACCTATAGAGGAAGAATTAGGAAGCTAAAGACTATCAGGGATCAGAAATACCCTTTGAGCTTATGCAGCATAAAGAAAATGGCAAAAAATGCCAGCCACCCATTCTTCCCCTACCTCACAAAAAAACTGGTTGGTGAAACTCAACATCACAAAATTCAACAATACCTTTTCTTTAAATTGAAAAGTTGCTTGAAATTGAAAAGTTACATCAAAATGACCAGTTTCAAGATTTTGTTGACTAAAGATTGAATATCGCTGAACTGAAAGCTCAACAGCATTATGATCATCTTCTTGTGTAGAATTTTTGGTAGCTTTCTTATCATTGATTTTGGTCATTTTCTAAAAAATACATTTCGAATAAAATTTATTTAGCAAATGCATAAAAAAAGATGAAAAAATTAATGTGAAAAAAATAGCACTGGCTGCAAAAAATAAAAGAAGTATTGCAAAGTATTTTCTTTTGTTCAACTGGGAGGTGATTGATGAGGACATCGATTGAAAAAAAGTTTTTTCGATTGATAAAAAAGAGAGGTGATTTATGTTTCTCACTGAGGAACAAAAAAAACTTTCAAAAACAAAAAAGTGAATTAGTCCCTTTTTGCAACTATAGCTTAAAAAAAGTGAAAATTCTTAAGCTTGTAAAAAACCTTAAAAACATTAACTTGATAAATAATTTTTCAAGCTTTTCTCCTTTTTTTTATCATACACCAAAACATTGTTTCACAACAGTTTTTATTTTATTTGAAATTAACATATTTTTAATTAATGAATTTAATAATACCATTCCCACAATGATCAAATAAACTATTTTCGTTGGCGTAATATTTACTCAAATAATCAACAAAAATGTGCTAAACAATCATGGATGTTTTTCATTACTAAAAATAAATCTGTATATATTTTGATGAAAAAAATCCAGCATTGATAAAAAATATTGACTTATTTAGGCGTATTTATTTGTGCACCTTTTTAATATTTATTTAAAATTTTACTATAAAAATTCAGGACAATTTTAATGAAAAATCAACAAATAATTATTTTTGTCTGTTGTTTAATTCTTATTACAAAAAAGTCAAAATAAAAATGACAAAATTAGTTTTTCTTGGGATTGTATTGATGGTCGTATTCTTCTGCTTAATCCAGGCCCAGGAAGATCAACAAGAAATGTATACGGAAAAAACCAGTGTTTTCGAGCCCAGTGCTACACCTGCATTTGAAGATGTTAAAAGCTTTGGTGGATTCCGTTTTAAACGTGATTGGTGTGATTATGTTTGTCAAAAGAAAGGTGATTCTGTATCAGTACCAGATAAAAAACCATGTGGATGTGATGAATAACAATGAATGAGATTTTTGATGTTTGATAAAAATGTATTTGTTTATTTGTTTTTTATTATCGTTTTAATAAATATTTATTGCAAAGAAAATATTCGAGAAAACAAACAAAAAAAACTAACTTTTTATGTAAATTTTGTCATGTGTATAGAATATTTGTCGACAAAACATCAAAGGGCTTCTTTAAATTTTAGATTGGCACAGACATTGACGACCACCCCCTCCAAATTTTTTTAACTCATAAAAAATGAAAAAAATGTTAAAAATTTGAATTGTATTTTGCTGCAAAAAACCACCTGTCATCTTACTGTACTGTAGTGTAGTAGTAAAAACATATTTTTTTTTCTATTGATGCATTATTTTGAAAGTTTTATTTTTGATTCTGAAAACCCAAAATACAGCAGGTGGTTTTGTGATGGTAGAAAAAAAAATATGTTTTCTGTTTTTGGTAATTTCACAAACTTTGACAGTGGCATTACAAAAAGTGTCTGGTTCTATGTTTTGAACAAATTTTCTAAGAGTACCTCATTTGTTGTAATAAGTTAGCCCTCAAAATGTATACTTCCTTTAAATACCAAGTTACTGATATTATAAACTTCAATCATATTACCATCTTTCAATATTACACCACCATCATATGTTTCATAAGCATCGCTATGACACTGCTCTACGCTCTTCTAATAATAAAATGTACAACCAAACAAATGAAATTCTTTCGAACCATTATGCTAATTTACATATTCTTCTGTTTTTTAGCAGAAATTTTATTTATCTGCTGGAAGCCAATGCGACTTCTACCTTTTAATGTTTTTTATCCAATAGGATTGTTAAGCCCAATGTCATCAATGGCTTCTGGAATGTTTTTTGTTGGTTTTGCAATATGTGTGCTGATGCTTATTGATTGCTTGATTTTGGTGATGGTTGAACGACATTTTGAAATTACATCTATTACTCCACCAAAATTTACTATTCCAAAATGGGTTATCTATGTTACGATGGGAGGAATAAATTTTTGTGGAATAGTTAGTTTTATTGTTGCATTTGCGTTGAATAATAATGATGAAGCTGTTTATGAAGAGTTGATGCAAAATGTTGAAAATGTTACAGGTAAATTTTTTTTCATTCATTTAAAAAAATATTTCCCAAAAACTAAAAATGTAGGATGTATAGGCGCTATCGCCCGCTTATCCATGATGCGATAACCGTGAGTGCACAGCAAAGCTTCGTAAGGAAGAGCTATCTTTTTAACTTGATGTGCCACCCATGAAATTCGTGTTAACCCACGACAGCCCTAAAAGGAAAGTGAAAGAAAAAAGAGAACTGTGAATAGAAATTTCTTCACACCTTGTTTTTTTTGTTCTTTTGGGCTTTTTCAAAGCCCTAGATCTCAACTTATATGTTATCTTTTTTTGTGATTTTTTGATAGATCGATTTATTAAGATCTTATCTTGATTTTAGCACAGCAGTTTTTTAATTTATGAATTTAAAAAAAGATATTAGCTTTTTAAGATTAAGCTTTAAAAAAAAGACAATAGAAAAAAAATTGCGAATGAAAATTTTTCACACCTTTTTTTCTTTCACTTTCTTTTTTTTAATAGACAGATCATTGGATCTAGCTTTAAATTTACGTTCGAATTTGGCGCCATTAAGACATTTTCTGCTACTGATGATCATAGATTGAAAGTATGAGCACATAGTAACCCAAGGCAGCGATTACTCATTTCCATTTCAGATCTTCTCAACCACCAACCATCACTGCTCTCTATTTCCCTTGGCTTTAACCTCAACTCTTTAGTCATCCTCATTATGATTATCTTCGAATGGCACAGGCTAGCACTTGTATTCTGGTTATTCTATGAAAACTACTACTACAACAAAAACACAACCATTGCTTTCTCAGAAAAAACTAAAAAACAATTAAACTTAATGTTAAAAACAGCACTTACACAATTTGGAGTTTTTATGACTTTTGCAATACCATTTGGAATTTGGTTTTTAACATTTTTGTTGCCGTTAACAGATGAACTTTTACATCTTTCATATTTATATTTAATGGGTTTTGTAATTTTATATCCAATTGTGGATGTCATTGTGATTATTGTTGTTATTAAGCCATATCGAAATGCACTAAAAAGCATTTTCAAAAAAACACATGTAAAAGTTTCGACAAGTCAAAGATCATCACTTTCGGTTTTCTAGAAGCTGTTAGAAAAAAAGTGTATCATTATGTTTTTTTGTTGTTTGTGTATTAATAAATTGCTTTACTAGTATTCTTTCTTTGTTTATTCATAAATTATCAAAAACATGAAGCACCTTACCTCTAACCGTTTAGGTATGTTTTTTTCATAACAAAATCATATAATGAAACATTGAAGCATTTTTTAAACTCCTTACAGTTAAAAAAGTGAATTCATCTGATTGTTATATTTGCTGGTAAAAAGGAATTGTTTACAGTTGACGAAAATGAAAGGCTAGTAAAAAAAGGAACTGTGCTAACTGAATGTGGAAAGATTTTTTAAATTTTTGTTTTCCTTGATATCAGTATTTGAACGGCCACAAAAAAAATTGCATAGAGGTGTACATGTTCAATCTCTTCTCATAAGCAATGAAATAACAGTTAACATAATTAATGACACTCCCTTTTAAAAAAAAAAAAATTTTATACAGATACACCTGACATAAAACGAAAGGCTTCCTTTTCGATTGCCAATTGTTATCTCTTAAATGATGAAATATATTTGCGTTAACTAGCAGTCAGCACGAACTACCTCTTTTTCTGTTCTTACAATTGATATATAATTGTTTGCTTTTTCTCAATTGCTTCTTCTCTTTCTCTCTCTAACTTTTATTCCGTGTTACACACTGTCGCTGTTTCAAATTGTTTACTGTATTTTTAATAAACATTGTTGCTGTAATATCATCGCTCGAATACTATTATAGTTGAAAACATTATTCATTTTAGCCACATCTCTTAATGGACCCGACTTACAAAGACTGTTATGATAAGCTGCGTCAAAGCTTGGAGGGTTGTAATAATGAACAGAAGCTTTATAAATTACAAGATTTTGCTAAAAAATTCTATGTACCTCCTGATGACTGGAAATGGCTAAAAATGTATGTTAAATGAGGGAAAAAGTAAAATGCGTTAGTGACACGAGAAAAAAATTATCTAAAATTTTTATGCAGTTTTTATTAGTATAACAGAAACGTTTAAAAAAATGGCGCTTTAAAAACGATTAGTTCAAAGAATTTTAAAAAAAGAATTAAGCATGACTGACAATCATCTACAATTAGTTGCAGCGAGAATAAATGGTGAAATAATATAAAAATTTTTAGAGTAGAAAATAAGTTTCGGGGGCATCCAGATTGGGAGAGATACGGAATAACAGATGAAATGCAACTTAATACAGTTCATCGAAATCGTTGTGAAGAACATTTTGAGATGAAGTATCCAAAAGAACTACATAATGATATTGTATTTAAGACACAGTTCTACGAATACAATATTGCCGAATTAGAAAATATGTTGCTGTACCCTCACAATCATCTCAAAGAAGTATATAATCTTCTAAAGCGTTTTGGTGGTAAGTTAATAGTAGCATAAAATAAGTATATTTTACATTTTTTTTCCAGCTCGACCAATATCAGCGGCACTTGATGAAAAATTTAATGCAGTTTTGAATATTGTTCGTGAACTTCCAATAGATGAAAAGAAGCATAATGATGAAAGCGAACAAAAAGTAACAAATAGAATACTTCCTGATGATCATGAAGAATGGATAGAGTTTTTGGAAAAAATTGCATACGAAAAAGCGGTAATTGCAAACATTGAACTGCGTCTTCAAAAAAAACAAAACTATTTAAATAAGAATATTTGGAACTATTATATCGAATTTATGAAAACTCAAGACCCCCTTGGCTTGCTTGATGTATATCGTCGATACTGTCGATTGTTTATAGACGATGACGAAACTCGAGAAGAATTTCGTGAAGAAATTGAAAGAATTGGAGAAATGGGTATGAATGTTACAGAATACTGGAAAGAATGTATTAAATTTGAATTAGATTTCTCAACTTATGAGTCAGCTGTTCTCTTAGCACTGCGCATCCTTAATTTAGTACCTGCTATACCTCAAAAATTTGGAGCACGTCCTCTTTATCTTTTGGATGATTTTACAGTTATGATGAACAGTATTTATATATCAAATTTACAAACACAGCAATTATCTGCACCAGAACCCCCTCCAAAGCGTCGCCGTGTTGAAATGGAAAAAATAGTAATAGACACCAGAAACAGTAATCCACAAAATAATCTTTTAATGAGAGATTCATTGTTAGCTTACATTCTTATGAATGCAAGCTCTTCAACTCTTCACATACTTCATTCAAAATGCAAAAGATATTTTAAGCTTCATAAACATCCTGTGTGTCATCTATTATTTATTCAACCATATGCCAAACCTCGATATTTTCAACAATCATTAATTCTTCCAAATACCTCAATAGATTCGTCCACTTTAAACGGTCTAATAGTTTCCAACAATCTGACATGTAAATCAAAATCAAAAAAGGGAAGGAATGGAGAAATTTTAGCAGCCCTGAAATCAAAACTTTACAAATGTGAAGCAAGTTATATCCATTTTGTAAACCAAAGGGTATCATATTGTGATTTTATTTTTTACATCAAAGAAGGAAAAGTCAAATATATGAATTTAAAGAATGTTGATATTTCTATTGAAGATAATGTCTTACTTACACCAGATGAAACAAGAGAACTTGTCCAACAATACAATTTACATTTTACTCTATGGATCAATGATAAGAAAATTTGCTAAACAAAGACAAAAAAAGCTTGATCGTTGTCGTTTAATTTACTGTTCTTAAATTATAACGTTCTTTTGTAATAAACTTTTTATATTATCATATTTGTTGCAAAGTGAAATAATAAACTAAAATAAATGCCATAAAAATTGGACCATGTAAAATTCTTTTAGCAATAAATTTAAAATCAAAAGTAAGCAGTCTTACAAGCATGACAACTTAAAAGAACGTCTGAATCATAGGTTTTGCCAGTATGCTGTTATTCATATATTATTTTGACACTTTACTGTCATTCATACTTTGGCTTTTACTGTTTGGTAAATTGTAATACAGTTATTTGAATTCCACGCTGGCAGCATTCTCTTACTGTATTTCCACATGAGAATTCTTTTTCTTTTCAATATATTATTAATAAATTTTATTTATTTTAAAAAAATAGTTTAAACAACCTTTTTTCAAATACTAAAAAATTTTATTTATCAAGACTTTTTTAGTTTTTAATTAGTCGGATCAAAATGTCTAATACTGTTGCCGATATCCATTATAACCATATTGCGACGATGGTTGTTGTTGTTGTTGACCATATTGGCCATAGCTACTTTGATAACCATTCATACCATATTGAGAATTAAGACCATTTTGTTGTTGTTGTTGGTTCTGTTGATATCCAGTTGTTTCATACCCAGTAAATGAACCAAATGGTGATTGACTTTTTTGATTGCCATAACTGTTGCTGCTGCCCATTTGACCATTATTTCTGTTACTGTTCATACCATATTGGTAGCTGCTGCTGCTTTGTCCATATGGATATTGTTGTTGTTGTTGGGGATTCGCATTTAAACCATATTGCTGCGATTGCTGTTGTTGATTGCCATAACCATATTGTGCATTAGTAGCAATAAAACAAAAAACAAAAAATAAAAGGATTTTAAAAACAAACATTTTTTTAAAAAAAACTGACAGTTGCTTTATTTTATGCATTTTCTTTTATATTGTATTGTATTTGTTTCTTTTTTTGTTGTTGAACTTTCAAAAAACTCTTTCAATTTTTTTTACTTTAGCAAATAAAAAGTTCAGGGATAAAATAGAGATTGTTATTTGTTGATTTAGTATTTGATGGATTTTCACAAATGTAACCGGTAAGTGATCAAAACTGTTGAAAATAACAAAAAGTTGTCGCAAACAAACAACAAAATGTCTAAGTAAATATGATCTCGTAATATTGAAAATCATAAGGTAAGAAACAAATAAAAGTTTTCATTATCCAACAGAAAAGAAAACTGTGAACATTTATTGACAGTTTTCTTTTTTGTGTCCCCTTTTTTTGATGAAACAATGTAGAGGCAAAACCATTGTATCCTTTTTTCTCTTATCTTTTATGAGTAATCAACAAGAGAAAAGAACCCCAAAAAACGTAGCAGAAAATGTTTCCATAAGCGAAAAAAATAAAGCAATGAACATGTTATTTGAGGTAAAACAATATATTTGATAATAACTATGGTAATGATCCCTTTCCAAAAAAGCTTATGCAAAACTGAGCATTTTTAGAATGTCTTGTTAATGAAAAAGAAATATCTACAGAAAATGTTGACTGTATTTTTTTTAAAAAAATTAATCATTCCAAAATAAAAGAATTTTTAAAACATGATTTTTTTTTCACTTATTGCTTTTTGATTGAAAAAGTAAAGTCATTTTTTTCTTTGACGCCAAGCAAATGGTTATCAGCTGTGTTCTGCTAGCATAGGTAATAAGCTTTGATGAAAAAAGATAACAATGCTGTCTTTCGCTTAACGATTCATGTTTTTGTTGTACCAAATTTAAGTAATGATCAAAAAATATTTATTAATTTTAGTTTTCTTGTTATACAAATCATTGTTTATACGTAAGATTTAATAATAAAATGATGATTTAAAAAATACTCGATTTTTAGAAAGTATTTGCTATGAAAGTGATCTAAAATTTGGGAGAGAAGAGTGTGTAAAAAATGTGAATGAAGACATTCAATCAGAAGATATAATAAAAAGAAGGAATTGTAAGAACCTAACATGCACAGATGACATTGATCATCTAAACGTTTGTTTTAAAGAAAACTTTATTTTTTCAATAATCATTAAAAATTTAAGATTCGTGTATGTATTCAACAAAAAATTGGTAAAATAAAATTTATAATTATCACCAACACGATTAATGAATCATATATTAAAGGCCGATTTGATGTTCCCGTTTTTGAAGATAATGCTATTTATGTGGTATGCAAAACAAAACATATCTATTTTTAAAGTTAAACTTTTTTAAGGTGAAAAAGATTGCAATAATTGGAAAAGATGAAAAAAATTTAGAAATTTTTTTAAAAATTCATTCTGTTGATGCTGTCTATCAATATCAATTCAATATTAGTGATCATGAGAAAGCTGTTAAAAATCTGTCTGATGAATATTTAGGCTATGAAGATGAAGTAATATGGCAACCATTGTATATAAATAAAGTCAAAAAAGATGTTTGTAATAAAATGTAAATAATTTTTGAACAGTTGCCCTCACAATGTTGTAATATTTAATATCTCTTTTAAGCAGTCAGCCGGAAATGCCATCAAATAACATGATCGACATTAACATGAGCATTCTTATTGCTTTAATATCTGTTAGCATTGCTTTGATAATTGCAATTATTATTTTAATTATTATATGCTGCCAGAAAAACAACAAAAGCTCAATGACAATTGCAATGGAAACCAAAAATTTCTTATTACCTAATAAATCAAACAAACATGCAAATCTTCGAGATGATGATGATGATCAAACTGCAAGATTGCTAGTAAAAGAAGATATGGAAATTATAACGACACTTCCAAATGAAAGCAAAAATTTTAATGAAGAAACATTAAACTGGGAAAAGAAACGTTTGATAAATTCTGGTGGATATGGAAAAGTTTACAAGGTAAAGCTTATTTAAAATCTTTGATTTACTCTGTTTGTTTAATCATAATTTATATTTTAGTGCCTTTACACGAATAATAATAAATGGTGCTACGTTGCCGTAAAAGAGCCAATAAGCTCGTCTTATGTAAGTAGTTTTTTTGTCTTACCATATAGTTCATAGTTATAATAATTTATTCATCAATAATAACAAGTGCATTACAGCAAATGCAAATCTTACTTTTTAAGGAAGCATTTAATGAAGAAGATATCATGAAACGTATTACTGATCATCCAAATATTGTAAGACTTATTACAACACGAATAGGAAACAATATGTTGCTGGTGATGCCGTTACTAATGTGTAGCTTATCTGATTTTTTGCAAAATGATGCAACAAGACCAACAATATCAAAAAAGATTCGATATTGTCAACAAATCACTCAAGGAATGGCATATCTAATGTTTAAACGAATTGTTCATTGTGACTTAAAAGCAAGCAATATTCTTGTTGTTGATGAAAATTTAGTCCAAATTGGTGATTTTGGTGTTTCACATAAAATGGGTAGCAGAAAAGAAACTGTGGTCGGCATAACAAAAATAAAATTGCAAAGCTATATACAAATTTGTTTCAGGGTACACTCACTCATGCAGCTGTAGAAATGCTAGATTCGCTTACCCGAAAACCAAATAATGAAGCAACAGATGTATGGAGTTTTGGAGTAACTCTCTGGGAAATTTTTAATGAAACCAAACAAAAACCTTATGCAGATGTTTTAAATCCTGTCAACCAAGTTACTTTGTTGCAATATCTTTATGATAAAAATCACTTAAAAACTAATTTTTGGCCATCACGCAGCACTTCGGAAGTTTTGGCAACGATCGAATCATTGATGCACAAATGTGTGTATTCTAATCTTCTTTTTTTTACTAATTTGAAACTTTTTAGGTTTATGCCATCGACAAGAGTCAAGACCTTCGTTTGATAAATTATTTCAATCTTTTACAACAATGATACCTGAAGGTTTAAAACTCAAATTTTTTGATGAAGTGACTGAACGCAGTAATTGCACTGAAACGAGTGAACGCAGCATTTGCATTAATCCCACATCATGTAGTTTTCACACTGCACGCGTGTAAAAATTACCGTCTGATAATCATTTATATTAATTTTTGTGTCATTATACCCCGTAATTTATGTCAGTAAAATGATTCTTGATTTTCTTTTTTGGCAAAACTTTGGTTTGTAATTTTTTTGTAATTTCTTCTGTTTAATTCGGATTTATTATTAAGAGATCAAATTTCATTGCAAAAAAATAGTAAAATATATTATAATATAAAATGTATTATTTAAGAGCCAGTGATTCATAGGAATGTTTTGACTTTCTGCTTTTTGTTTTTTCTGTTTTTCGAGAATCCATTTCTTTATTGCTTTCGTTCATATCGCCACAATTAGCTTGAACAGTATGAGATGTTAAGCATCGTCTTTCATCGGGAACCGATTCTCTTACAGCTGCAGTGTTATTGTTGAGAGGCCCTATAAAAATTTGTCATATTAACTCGTAAACGTTTTTGTCAAAAATTAACATACTTGGGTTTGGGTCAGCATTCTGTGCTTCTCCTCGGTTGTTCATCATATTCGTCAAGTTACGCACTTCAGCTCTAATTGCACCCAAAGTCATTTCAATATCAGCATTGGTATGATATGATGGTGGGAATGGAGGAAAAACTGATTGTAAAGAGCTTTGACTTGAACTTTCTCTTGACGACTTCCTCTTCCGTACTGTGTAAATAATACATGCAATGCATCCGCATATCAAAATAAATAATATACATATTAATGCAAAAAAGCTAATTACAATTCCATTTGAAATAACAAATTTTTGGGAAGTAACAATAGTCGGGTTTACCATAGAAGGAGTGCTGCTTTCAGCAACTAGAAACTCTTTAAATCTAACACAGCGATGATAATGTTGTGTAATATTCTATAATATAATCAATATAATTATTAAAAAGCTTATAAAATGTAATACCGTTGTACTATTATCATGTAAAATTTGTGTTGTTTTAATGATTGATGGACCGTCGATTTCCATATAGACATCAGAATCAATCAAAGGTTGCCAAACTAATTTATCTTGCAGACCAAGATACTGTAGCTGAACATCATTTGATATTCTTAAATCTTTTATAAAAAATGACATTCGATAAGCAGCTTCATAAGAAATTAATAGAAGGGAAACATGAGAGCCGGATATTGCAATCTGCTTTATCTGTAAAAATATGTATGCTTAACAACAGAAGGCTAAATATTACGGTGTAGTTATCATTGTCTGAAAAAGCTGGAACGTTAAATGATAGTTGTGCCTCATCACCAAGAATTATCAATTTAAATTCATTCGGTTTTTGGTGAATACAGATATGAGCCTAAATAATAGCGTTATTACTAACAGAATTACTAATTAAAAAAGTAACTTTTAGATCTTCTGCATATCCAGCGCATGCCATATCTCGACACGATTTTCGCATTATAAATTCCAAATAATCTTTTGCTGGACATGGTTCGTTGTTGAAATTTAAAAATCCTTCGTAACATTGTTTTGCTGAAAAGCTTAAGAGAAATTACTTGTGAAAAAAATAAATTTTAAGCCTACTTGTACTAGAAATACAATTAATCAAAGTTAGCATAATTATGAGGACAGGCTCTTTCATTCTTTGCTTGTTAGCATAATGATAAAAAACATCACTTGCTGAGAAAATGGAGCTCTTTTACAATCGATTTTTTGATGAGCTGTTATCAGCTTTCGCTCGTAGTTTTTTCCAAAGATGTAAAAACTTTTAATTTTATACTGTTTTTTTAACATAAAAACATGTCAAATAAGGTTATTATTTGCTTATTTTTATTTCAACTTTTCTGGATACAAGTTTCAAATACCAAAAGTGAGTTTAGCACTTTTTGTTAAAGCAGATAATCAACCTCCATAATTGCATCATTAACTAAGAGTGTATATGTTACGTAAAGATCGCGTAACCGATATATAAATCATATACTCTGCTCAAAAACCTTATTTTTTCTAATAAATACCGTAGTAACTGTGTGTAACTTACTAAGGCTATTACTACTATTGGTTCTTCGACATATGAAACTATACAATGTATTTATATGAACTCTTAGCGAATTGCTCTAAATTCCACTATCAATGTGAAACTTAATTATGATTCTTTCAATGTATGAAAAAAGAGTTAACTTAATGTTAGTATCAGAGCTAATGTTAAATTTTGTTTGCTAATATATGACTGATATATAGGTTACGCGAGCTGAGCGGGGCATACATTGAATTATTGTTGAATTATTAGTTTTAGATTGTGGTTACAAAAAATACTACGATGAAGGTACAAATGGCTGTTTAAGCTGTCATACTGAATGTCAGCAATGTATTGGACGAGAAAATTATCAATGCCTTCATTGTACTCATCCGTTAAAAAAATGTAATACCTCTGGTGGAACTTATTGTAAAATGGAAAATGACTGCAGTCCACAAATTGTAATTGAGGCAGGAGCCATCACATGGATAATTGGACTTTTTGTGACTTTTGTTGTCATCTTAATAGTTATTCTTGCCTTTGCCATATTTTTATGGAAAATTTACAAAAAACCACGTCCAAATCAAAGAGCTCCAAAGCAACCCATTTTTCAAGGAGAAGTTATTGAAATGAAACCTCAACAGCTCCCAAATGACAACACAAATGAAACTGAACAAATTGTTTCTGAAACACATTCTCAAGTAGATGAGATCGAGCCATTGACAGTTTCAGAAGCTCCCCTTGAAAGTTTCGATGTTCAAAGACTAAACTGGGATAAAAGAATCCAAATCAATTCTGGAGCTTTTGGAAATGTCTATAAAGTAAAATAATGGTAAAAATGATAATATAATTTATCACAGAAACTTTTCAGTGTCCTTACAAAGATAATGATGCATTATATTACGTTGCTGTAAAAGAAGCCATCAGGGGTTCAGATGTTAGCTTTTTAAAATGTTTTTTATTATCTAAGTACAAAAAGCATGGCTAAACCAAACCATGTTTATATATTTTATATTAATATTTTAAAGATAGGGTTTATTATTACCGAATCCGATTTTAGGAAGCTTTCAATGAAATGGAAATGATGTGGCGACTTAAAGGTCATCCAAACATAATTCCACTTATCACAACAAGGCTTGGTGATAGCATGTTGTTGGTGATGCCCTTAAGGAAATGTAACTTGTTAGACTTTTTGGCTGTAACGCATGAAAAAACAATTACTCAAAAAATTCGTTATTGCCAACAAATAGCCAATGGAATGAGCTTTTTAATCTTTCGAAGAATTGTACATTGTGATTTAAAAGCCAGAAATATCTTAGTTGTAGACGAAAATTCTGTTCAAATTAGTGATTTTGGCAAATCACAGAGAATGGATTACAGGAAACGAACAATTGTTAGTTAAATGTTTCTTTAAAAAAACTAAATAATTTTTGTAGGGAACTATCACGCACACAGCATTAGAATTATTGGACCCAGTAAGTCGAGCCGTAAACAACGAAGCAACAGATATTTGGGCTTTTGGTGTAACAATTTGGGAAATTTTTAATAGAATTGTACATATACCATATTCTGACGTCTTAAAACCTATCTCTGTAGTCAAATTATGCTGTTATTTAAACGACGGAAATCACTTAATGACTACTAATTGGCTATCAACTAGTGATTGTCCGGCATTAAGCACAATTTCAACCTATATGTTTAAATGTATGCTTAAGCTTTCTAATTTAATTATTATAAGATAATTATAGGTTGGACTCGAAAACAAGAAAATCGACCAACATTTCAATCTCTCGGTGTTATGTTTTTCGGGCTACTACCAGAAGGATTGTTTTTATCAGAAAGAATGCATCGACGCGGAAGTACTTCCTCGATTAATAGCTGGGAATCGCGGATGTTTTAAAATAGAGAAACATTTATTGCTGTGTCGTTGAAATTCTTATTCGCATGCTTATGTTTCTCATGTATATGCTATTATAAATGTAACATTTTATATTGTTTGTTTTTTTTTAAATTGAGTGAAGTTTATATATGTTTATTAAATGTATTCCGGAAAGCAGGTGTTAATAAAAAATTAAGTTAGTTCAAGTATATTTTTGCCAATAAATTTAATGAATTTTCTCGTAACAAGATATGTAAAAAAGACATCATTCAACAATGATTCACTCTTTTATAGTCTTTGCTATTACGTTTAGGAATATGGTCACAACTACTACGCGAAACCGAAATTACAGTGTTTCTATTAGTTTCCTTTTTTTCAATTTCAGTTTTAATTTTTCTAAACGCAAAGCAAGGTTTTCCAAGACATGAAAATAGAAAACTAATTCCTTTAAAAACCCTTGAATAATATCCTCCTAAAACCGTTAAAACAATAAAAGAATCAACAAAAACTCGTACGACATTGAATGATGCAATCGTGCTGTAGTATTGTAGAAAAAATAGCCACCCAGGGAGAGATTTGTAATCATAAACAGATAAATTTATAACTTCTGCATTAGGATTTGCTGTAGCTTTAATGATGAAATATGCTTGAATAAAAGTCATCACAAAAATTATTGACATTGTTATTGATTGAAATGTCACGACACCAACAATTTTGAGAGTCGAAATAAACATAGATCGATTATGTTTGAGTTGGAATTTAAGTTGTATGCAAATTTTGAGCAATAGCAAAAGAGCCATGGCATTTGAGAGTAGAAATAACGTTGGAGCGATATAATTGGCGATGTTCTTTGAAACAGCTACTGCAGAATCAAAGAGAATACCCGCTTGATTATAACATCGAAAATATTCACCATTAGTTTTATAGCAATCAGTATGATTTTGGAAAGGTGAACAAAATCTTTGAAAACATAATTCTTGATTTGGAAATCTCATCACTTCTGCAACGGTTAAAATTGTTCGTCGAAAACATATTATTATCAGAAAGATTAGATTAAAAACTACAATAAATGCCACATTTTTTGAGGAACTTGAAAAATGATTTTTATAAAAAAATGGAAAATAAATGCAAATAAATCTCGAAAATGCTAGTAAGAAGATTGGGATGACTGGGGCATAATGTATAGCATCACGAATACCTCCACCGATTCCATTGAATATGCCATAGAAATTTAAATTGTTGATGAAATAGAAGCATGTATTTTGTTTTCTAAAAAATAGGGTTGTTAATTTTTTTAGAAAGAGGATTAAAAACTCACCTAAAACTATTACTAAACCATCCAATCATTGTTGGGCTTTCACATATAAAATCATAACATATCAATAAATCCCATATTGCTTGATTAATAATATACCATCGATAACTTTCAGCAATTCCACCAAAAAAAGAAATTGCCAAAATCGGAAGAATTAGCAACATACAAATATAACCAAATTGAATTTTTTCAAGAAAAAATGGTAGCTGAAAAAAAAAGCATGAAAGAGCTGACTCAACATAGGCTTCTTTTCCAGGTGCAGAACATGAAAAATTTGAATATTTATTTCCATATTGAAGTGTTGGAGAATTATCAACAATATGAAAGCCATCAATAAGTCCATAGCCAAATATTGTGTTTGGTCGAGATATAGAGAAGTTTTTTGCAGCTTCCGCATATAAGTTGTTCATGTATTGATACATTGAGTCGTTGTAATTTGTATTTAGCTTGTAGTAAGTTAAATTTGACCATAGCTCTTCTAATGATGCCATAATTTGTTGTTACAGAATACCTATAAACTATTTTTTAATGATCAATTACAGCAAATACAATTTCTGCCGAATTTAGCACATACAGTAAACTTTGAAAAGCTAATTAACTTTTTAACTTTTAAAAGAAGGAGAAAAAACGTGTTTTGTTTCAAAAAAAGAAGCTTTTTCACCTTTTCGTGAAAGGTCAAAGTTATTATTCCACCTGTTTTTGATAAATTACAAAAATACCTCCTACCAAATAAGCATGAATTAAATTACTCAATTTCAATAATAAAAAATGCTTTTTCGGTTGACGCATATGATTTAATAAAAAACAACATCCATGGCAACATATAATCATTTATTCAATTGCCGTAATTACATTAGAAACTTTTTTGACCCTTTTGGCAACGTTATTTCCTTTATAACAAAACTTAATGCATTGAAGATAGAGATTTCCGAAATCGAAACCTAAAAATATCATATTTAATCTTAAAATAGAATTAGTGTTGATTTTTGTTTTTTTTTAAATAATAGCCTAAAATTGATCGTAAATATAAAAATAGCTTTCGGAATGTAAATTTGCGTAATCTATTATTTTTGCATCAAAACTCCGCAAAATTCAAAAACAGTAATGTTAAAACTAAAGTATTGTGATTGACATATGAAGGTTATCTCGATTTTATTGATCAGTAAATTTTAATTTTTTGGAAATCAAATGTGAAATTTTTGGTTTAAAAGTAATCGAGAATAGAATGTTTAAGAGAAAGTAAAATTTTGCCGAATAAAATCGGAAAACAAAAATTACAATTTCCTTTTAAATTTAAATTAACGAATGCTTGCAATTGTTTTTTAATCAATCCATTATTTTTTTTCTATCAGAGATGATTCATATATCAAATTGGATAATTTTTTTGTGATATTAAAATGCTTAATTTTTGGCAATGATACTTTAACAAAACAAGTTGAAGCCGAAGTTTCTCATCTTGTTGTTTTACTATTTTTTTTGTTAAATTATATGTTTATTTAGATCATTCATCTTTCACGTATAATTTTTTGAAATTAACGGTTTCTTGCAATTTCTGTGACATTATTAAACTTCTAAAGACGAAAACAAAAACACATGTATGTTATTATTTTTGATGCGTTTTTCTCAGAATCTTTTAAACGCCACTTTTTCATAGTTTGTTATCTGTTTTTTATTTGATAAAAATACAAGTTTTCCCCATGGGTTTAAAGCCTTATGGGAGTTAGTTGTTGCGATATATTTGTTGCCATTTTGAGAATTTTAATGAGGAAGAAAATTCTAGTCGTTTTCCAAGATAAGTAAAGACGAAGTTTTCTACAGATATTACAAAAACACAAAACTTCTGCTGATCAAATTTCAAAAGTCACAAGTATTTTGAAAACATTAAAGATTACATAGCTGATATAAAACAAACATTTGTGAATAATAAATTTGAAGCATTTCAAGCATAAGTAAAGATGAATAAAAAAACTGAAAGATCCAGCTTGAACAACAAGGAAGTAAATGATTCATTTCCTGACAAGAATGAGGAAGAATGTAAAAACACAAATCCCATTTCATTACAAACCGTTTGAGATGCGCATGCCTTCATGGTACTTTTAGCCATAAAAGTATACGGAATACGAAGTGTTACGTTTTAACCACAAGATAATTCGCCATTATTGTAATCAACAAAAATAGATGAAAGTGACGCTTTTATTATTTGGACGTCAACATTTGTTTTTTAAAAAAGTACTATTGCAAACAAATTCCCATAAACTAAAAATAGTAACAGCAAAAATAAATTTTTAAATTTTACAAAACATCACTCAACTTGAAGACTATAAGAAATCGAAATTTCTGTTTTTTGAAACATCAAAGTTACACTTTCTTGGTTTCAGGCCCTGGCAGAAATGAAAGACGTGATTTTATTTCAGATATAATATTTCAATTTTGAATTTCTAGCTTTCGATTTCATCCATAATCATCTGTATTTTTTTTAATTAAGCAATACTTCCCTCTGCATTAGCAGACATGAATATCTTTGAAATTTTGATGCGGACAATAAAAAGCTTAATTTTTTTTGTATTTAAAAAGCAAAAAGTAGTTTTACTTACTTTGCTTCCTTTTTCTTAGAATATATCAAATGCTCAAAATATTTTATAAAGAACAATGAAAACAATTCTTTGAAAAAAAACAGCTGTTACCAAACAATACATTTTTGTCTGCTTCATTTTCCCATTTTTGTTAACAAAAAATTTGTCTGTTTTTTTCATTGTTATAAAAGATGTATTTTCCCATGCATTGTTTTGTATATTTCAAGAGAAGTTAAAGATTTGCAAAAGTATATAGTTTGTTTTAAATTGATTTTAAGTGAGTTTTAAACAGTTATATTATGCAAAAAAAGAATTCAAATAAAAATTCTTCAACAGGGTTAGATAAAAATGTTCCTTACTTTGCAAAACGTATGTTGATATGAGTTTTAACAAATTGTTTTCGATGCTTTCGACACTGCAGCCATGAAAGGTGAGTGAATGAAAAAAGAGAAATGTGAAAAAAAATTTCATTGCACATCTCTTTTTTTGTTGTTTTGGGCTTTTTCACAGCCCTAGATCTCAGCTTATATGTTATCTTTTTTTGTGATAATCTGATATATCGATTTATCTGGATCTTATCTTGACTTTAGCATGGCAGGTTTTTAATTTACAAATTTTAAAAATAAGACATTAGCTTTTTAAGATTAAACTCAAAAAGACAATAGAAGAACAAAAAAAGAACAAAGGAAAAAAGTGATGATAAAAAATTTTTTAACACCAATTTTTTTTCTTTCATTTCAGCTTAATATGAGTTTTAACAAATCAATAATAACATAAAAATTTATTGGATCACCCTTTACATTTTACTATTTACACAATATTTACAACAATTACAAAATTATTCCTATTAAGCTTTATCAAAAAACATATTATGTGACTCGAGTTTGTCGCTTGGTAAACAGCGGAGTTGGTGATGGTGATGGTGACGTTTTTTGAGCAGAAGTTGTCATAGGCGTTACACGCCTTGTTGGTATTATTGACGTTTTAGCCATTGATGTTGAAATAAGTTTGATCTTTTTTTGTCGCATAAAATTGAAATAATCTTTTCGAACAGTTTTTGAAATAATCAACAGCGCAAAAGGATTGATTAAAGATCCAATATCAATTACATAATCAAAATATTTTAAAGCAAATGGTGTGAGTGCTGGTGCAAGTAGCCGCATAAGATAGTATGCAGCTAGAGCAAATTGAAAAAATAAGATTACAACTGCTTGTGCGAATAGAAGCATGTCTCGTTTCATGGAGGATGAAAGGGAGTTGTATTTCTTGTATAAATATCGATATCGTAAAATTGTTGCCATTGCAAAGACAAAGCTGATTGCAGAGGATGTAAGGACAACAGATGGACCAGCAGTTGAATGGTACTGAAAAAAAGAGGATATTATAGAAATCGTTTTAATATTTTTTAAGAATTAACTGTTTATCTGTGAATATAACTAATAAATAGCAGACGATAACTATTTTTGCTATAAAAACTTTTATGTCGATGATTTTAAAGATGTGTAATAGCAAAGATAACTTTAATAATCCATTTATAATACGTTCATAATATTTGAAATGTATTCATTGCACAGAATTTTGGATATTTTATAACAAAAATAGATATCGTCTGCTACTTATTAGCTGCATCCATATGTCTATTAAATCCACAGATCAAGGATTTCGCCGCTGATGTTATTTCCCTAACGAAAAAACAAGCATACAGGTAAAATGTGTGGCCTCAGCTCTACGTGAAGACCTTTACGGTCAGGATAAAACGTATCTTAAATATTTCCACAAGAAAATTATTAAGATATGTTTTTTTCATAATTTTGGAGCATGCATATATGACATCATGTGTCCTTCTCCTTGTCACTTTTTGTTGTTTATTTTCGTTTTTTTATAAAGCGGCTACAGTATCTTTGGTTTTTATAAATATTTATAATTTTTGACGTTTGATCCTTTGAAATCTGTTTTTTTCTTTTTTTGATTCCCCGAAAAACTAAACTTTTACTCTTATAATCTCGAAAATCACATGACTTCTAGTCTTATTTCCTCATCAAAAGTTAAAAAATGGCAACACAAATATCGCAACAAATAATTCCCTTAAGGGCTTTTAACCTCTGGAGGAAAGTTGTATTTTTATAAAAACTAAATAACAAAGTATGGAATTAACTTTTTTTCAATTCCCTAATCAGCATCATAAAAAAAAGTGTTAAATAGCTAAAGATACTGTAGGCTTGCTTTGCCTTAAAAACCCTATAGTTGTAAAAGACTGTAAACTAAAACTTACTGAAGCAACATATGGCTCAACATATACCCCAAAAATTTCACCATCTGCATCAGTTTTATATACAGTAGTACCAGCAAATCTCACAGATAAAATTGCAAATGGCAATAATGGTAGCACAAACATTCCATATTTTGCAATCTTTTCAAAAGCATCAATATTCTTTTTATGCATATCAAAAGCAATCCATGACCGATTCAAAGCAATGACAGCATGCATGATAGATTGAAAATAAATTAAATATCCAGACATAAGGAATCCGATAGCACCATACATTGGATTTGCGATAAACCATGGCTTCCATGCATCAATGAGGACAACCTTAGAAGTGTAGAAATTTGTAAAAATTGTTGCAATATCTGATAGAGAGAGCAGGAAATAGAGTAGGTAATATTTTGATTGATACATTTGTGATTTTTTTAGTTGTCGTAGGTAGAAGATAAGGAAGGTTACAGAGCAGTGGAAGAGGGTAACAGCAATGGTGATAGTCCATCGACAAATGTTGTATGTGCCGACAGTCATTGTTTGTGAGAAAGTAGGTCAAAGTTGTTATACCACAAAAATATTGAGAGAAGTTTCAAAAGTAGGTCAAAGTTACAGTATACAACAATAAACCTTTTTTCAAAGTTACAGTAATCTGTAATATTTACCACTTTACAAAAAGTAGGTCAACCAAGTCACACCAGGAACTAGTATTTCTTCTCAAGTTCTTTTCTCAGAGAAAATAAATAAAAATTTTTACCAACAATTTTTTCCTATTTATATTACTGTAAAAAATTTTTTCCAATGATGAAGAACAAAAAAGAAGGCGGAATAAAAAATGTATCAAAAAAGGTATTGTTACCACTCTGTTAAAAGTCCATTGGGAAAAACCTTTTTTTTCAAAGAATTATGTAAAAAAAAAGTGAAAGAAGAATAGAGATTTTTCTTTGTATTTATCATGGGAATATTAATATCCTTCGTCAATTGTTGTATTTTTAAAAGTTAAAAAGAAAGGAGCTGTATTAGTATAAGCACCGCAGCACCAGCTGTATGGTATCTAATAATAAAGCTTTAGCTTCTCACAGCCTTTTTTTGACGACAATGAAAAAAAGAGAGAATAGAATTTTAAATATCATGTAAATTCGTGGAAATTTTTAAAAAACATGAGTATATTGCTTTAGAGGGGTTTTTACAATTGTGTGAAAAATTGCTTTAGAGGGGTTTTTACAATTGTGTGAAAAACTGGCTGCTCTTTTTTTTCAATTGTTTTAAAAGAAAATGGTGTGAAAATTTTAAATAAAAAATGACTGTTCTTTCTTATTTGCTAAAGATAAAGTGCAAAAATGCAAAAAATAAAAAGTTAAAAATGTACATGAAAAAAACTTTAAACAATCTGTCTGTCAAAACAATCGATAAAACAAATTACTGTTAGGTGGTAGAAAATTCACCTACTTTGTTGTCCAATGAACAACTTTGACTTATTTTTTAATGCAGTGATAATTATGACATACTTCACAAAATGCCGTCACTCTCATCCATTGCTCTGTAACTTTCCTAATCTTCTATCTGCGACAACTAAAAAAATCACAAATGTATCAATCAAAATATTATCTACTTTATTTTCTGCTATCCCTATCAGATATAGCAACAATTTTTACAAATTTCTACACTTCTAAAGTTGTCCTCATTGATGCATGGAAGCCATGGTTTATCGCAAATCCAACATATGGTGCTATTGGATTCCTTATGTCTGATTATGTAATCTGTTTTCAATATTTGATACATGCTGCGATATTCTCGAATGTTAAACCAGTCAAGGATTAACATTCGTGAAAAACTAACTATATAGTATGATTGATGATAATTTTTGTACATGTTTGTCCTCTAAATTTCTATGAATGGTAAAACTGTAATGGAAATTACAGTATCCTTAAGTTCAACTATATCTAAAAAAATAATAAGAAAATTAAATTATGATTAAAGTATAATAAAATTGTTGCTGACATGAAAAATTTAATTTTACACGTGCTTGCTTAAATTCATGAAACAAAATGCATTTATTAAAAAGGCTGATTTAATCAAAAGAATACATTAAAAATTGCTATTTAAAACACATTTTACATAAGGTACTTAAATTTATATTGAAAGTAAAACTGTATTTGTAAGCAAAAATTTTTTTTTCTTTTCAAATACTTCAGAGATATAATGTCAAAATGTAAAGGCCAAGGTTGGACAGCTTATACTATTAAAGCAGACACATTTGATTGTTTTGTCTTTCAATTACCTTTTACTTTATATGACATAAAATTTGGATATATTGCTGCTGCATTAACCCTACCCATAATAGCTATTTCAATTTTTGGTAGAATAAAGTTAAGTTATCGATGGTTTATTTTAAATATGGCTGTAATAGATTTAATTAATTCTTATGATTTTGTTTGTGAAGCCCCACGACTTTTAGCACCTGTTATAGAAAGCCCGTAAGTAAGGGGGAATCAAATGAATCGTATTAAATTTTTTTTCTTCAAATTACAGGTTTCATACATGCGGAATTTATTCATTTCTTTTACATGATAGCTTTTTTGTTGCTGATATTATTGCACATTTACCTGCAATTGGAGTATTTCAATTAGCTCTTTCTCGTTTTCTTAGCATTTATTTTACAAATTTTTATAAAAAATTAACATCAAAAACATGGAAGGTTCTTGTGTGTGAGGGTTTTTTTTATTATATAGAGATTTAAATCGGTTACTTGGTTTTTGACAAGAAATCGCTTCGTTTAACTTCTAAAAGCTGATATTTGGTGGGAAGGGTCATCATTGACGGGAGCATCTTTTGCCTCTAAAATTTTGGTATTGGGAACACTACGCCAAATGGCGCCAAATTCAAATTTGAATTTGACCTAACTCAAAATTGCACAGTTTATGAAAATCTAGACTCTCCTACATAAAATAATCGAAAACTCAACCCTCTAGCTTCAAAAATGACCAAATGGCAGCCATTTGAAAAAATGCATTTTTGAAAAAAAATAATAAAAACACAGAAAAATCTTTTTTGCCTTTTTTTCTCATTTACTCAAACGTTTCAAATGGATGCCATTTGATCAGTTTTGAAGCTAGAGGGTTGATTTTTTGACTATTGTGTGTAGGAGAATCTAGATTTTCATAATCCATGTCAATTTTGAGCTAGGTCAAATTCAAATTTGAATTTGGCGCTATTTGGCGTTGTGTTCCTAAATGCCAAAATTTCACAAGCAAAAGATGCTCCCGTCAAAGATGACCCATCCCACCAAATATCAGCTTCTAGAAGTTAAACGAAGCGATTTCTTGTCAAAAACCAAGTGACCGATTTAAATGGACTACCCTGTATTTTTTTACAACAACCAATTTTTTTTTCAATAATAATTATAAAACGAACAATGTTTTTTAGTTATTGCTGTCATAAATTTGCTTTATATTACTGCAATATTCAATCTGTACAGGTACCGCTATGTTACAAATATGCAAATTTATATCGAAACACAACTTGTCACTGGTATTATACATTAAACACATTTTTTGTAGTTAAAACAATGAGCTAGCTTTTTTCAGCAAACGAAAATTATACAAAAATGGATATTGATAATTATTTAAGACAAACTGCAAATTTCAAATTCATTTTGCTTATTTTATATTCTTTGATTCATGCAATAGTATTATTGTCATCAATTACTTTTTTAATTTTATTAATTGCAAAAATGTTTTGGCATCTTAAATTTCAGGTATTTTCTGCTAATAATTTCATAGCGTAGAGGCCCCCAAATGGATCCGGAGTAAATCCCCCCCCCCCCCCCCCCCTATTTTGGCCAAATATTCGTGTTATTAAGAGATAGTTGGGGACGAAATACAGGGTGTCCCAAAAAAAGTGGCGGAGGTGCTGCCATTTGAGAACAAGAGGGGCAGTAAACTTAATGATATGTGGGATAGTATGACCCTATGGTAGGCTGTTAATTACCGTAATCTCACCTCTCGCAAACTTTCGTGTCGGGAGTTACAGCGTCGCCAAGTTAAAAAAGTGCCATTTTTCGACCCTTTCGTAGGTTCCACATCAGAATTTTTCCAGAAGAGATTTTAAAAAGCTGTTGGGCGGATTTTTTAGGCCCTTTAATGAACTCGTCATTAGGGTATAATTGGAACCCGGAAGGGTTTTCCTTCGAGTACACCAGCGATTTTAAAAAACCTCTGCGCAAAAATTTGCATTTTATAGCAACTTTGAGTAGCTGCTGTAGTCCAGCCAGAGGGTTTTAGGGGGTAATATTTGTTCACAATAAACTTCAGACATATTGTGACAGTCCTGCAAAGTTTGAGCCAAATCTGAGATTTTTGATTTTTAAGCAGCCATAATTGCTATATGTAAGTAGCAGGCGATGAAAATCATATCTACGTTAAACGCTTTTAATATAGTCAGGAACGTTAAAAATGCATTTCATGTGTGTTTTTATAGCATAATTTACTATTCAAAAGCAAAAAACCGCATTTTAAAATTTGTAGTTTAACGTCATCGTCTGCTACTTAATCAGTAATAGCTATTTTGTGCTATCGAAAAATATTCGATATTTCAGATTTCAAAGTTTGGTGGTGGAAGTTGTCACAATATGTCTGAAGTTTATTGTGAACAAATATTACCCCCTAAAACCCTCTGGCTGGACTACACCAGCTGCTCAAAGTTGCTATAAAATGCAAATTTTTGCGCAGAGGTTTTTTAAAATCGCTGGTGTACTCGAAGGAAAACCCTTCCGGGTTCCAATTATACCCTAATGACGAGTTCATTCAAGGGGCTAAAAAATCCGCCTAAAAGCTTTTTATAATCTCTTCTGGAAAAATTCTGATGTGGAACCTACGAAAGGGTCGAAAAATGGCACTTTTTTAACTTGGCGACGCTGTAACTCCCGACACGAAAGTTTGCGAGAGGTGAGATTACGGTAATAAACAGCCTACCATAGGGTCACACTATCCCACATATCATTAAGTTTACTGCCTTTCTTGTTCTCTAATGGCAGCACCTCCGCCACTTTTTTTGGGACACCCTGTATCAGCGGCCCAATCCTCCTCCCTGGGATTTAATAGCTTTTTGAAAATAGCAGGCGATAACTAGTTTTGCTATAAAATTTTGAAGTCGATGATTTTAAAGAGGGGTGATAGCAAGGAAAACTTAAATATTTCATTAAATACATTTATAATATTTGAAAAGTATTTATTATGCAGAATGTAAAATATTTTATAACAAAAACAGTTATCGTCTGCTATTTATTAGAAATATTCATATATCTATTAAATCCACAGACAGAGGATTTGGCAGCTGATATTTCGTCCCCAACTATCCCTTACTAATACGAGCATTTGGACACAATATGGTGGATTTACTCCGGATCCACTTGGGGATTTTTACGGTTAGTGCAAAAGTTATTCACGACAGATATTTCCATGAAATGATGGCTTCTCATTTCATGGAAATTTTAAAAGAATGACAAGATGCTCCCAAATGCCAAAATGAGTGTCTAACATGTGTTTTTTTTAAAGGGATCATTCAATATGTCAAATTTAGGCAAAATCAAATCTTGAAAATTTTAAAACAAATATTCGTATTATCACTGTTCTCATATTCCAAACTTTTATGTTATGCATTTTATTACCACAAGAAATTATGTTTTTATTTAATCAACCTATTTCACCAGAATATCAACCGTATTTTCCGTTTTTTGTATATCCAGAATGGGTTAATATTTTGATAACAGAAAATGGAGTTCGAATATTTCGAGAATTTCGTATTTTTTTTGATTCTTTAATTATTCTAATTTTTATGAAAGGTTATCGAGAAGATTTATTTGCTGCAGTTTCATGGATATTTAAGGGTGTTGCGCAAATTTGGAAAAATTATAGAAGCAAAAATATGATATCAAAAGTACAACGATTTTAAATGTTATAGTTAAATTTTATAAACAATATTTTTTTACAAAAATTAAAAAATAAACAATGACAGCAGTACTTAATCAATCCCTTTTACAACCCATTTTCCACATATCTTAAAATATTCAGTATCACAGTACACTGGTGCAATAAAATCAAATTTACTGAAGTCATTTCTTACAAATTTTCTTTCTTGTTCACGTTTTCAGGTAAAAGGGAAGATAATATACCAAAAATTGGCTGTATTAAAGCTAAAAAATTTTTTAATGTCTTCCTTCCAATGTGATTGAACTCGCACGTCTTGTACGCAGAATGTGAGCTTTTCTTGTCTCTTTTCTCTTTTTACTCTGCCGATTTTTTTGCGAAAAAAAGAAGAAAAAAGAATGCGACTCCAGTACCTAAACAACACCATTGTTTTATTGAATAGAAAAAAAAGCTGTTAAAGGAAAGAGAACAATGTGTTCTGATAAATGTAAGCTAATGTTTTGCTTTTTTTGGTAAAAGATTAAGTGGCGGCATTCGATGAAATTTTTTCTTCATCTGCAAAAAAGAAGATTATTTATTGTTTATTCCCACAAAAAGCATGTGTGTTATAATACTCATGAAAAAAGCAGATTATAACGCGAGCTGAGAAGATAACAGTAAAAATTGACATAATTCCAGGATTCAAAGCTCTTAAAGATTATTTTTCGCTAAAAATTGTAAAAACCTTTTTTAAACTTTTACCAATATAATACGGAAAATTTGTTTTTTTGTTCCATAAAAATACATCTTTTTAATTTCAATTAAATTTACTTTTAACATTTTGAGAGCTGGTGAAATGAAATGTTTTATATTTGTTTTCATTAGTTTACTTTTAATTTGCTACGGTAAGCTTTCATGTAGTGATATGGATCTGTATGCTTTCAATGCAAAAGCGAAGCTAAAAGAAACTCAATTATATATAAAATTTAGCCTTCTCATATGGAAAATGCAACTGCTATGAAGAAGCAGAAAATGACCAACATGACACATTAGTCATTTTCGATTTATCCATAAATGTCACGCCAAAAAACTTTTTTGACGTCAGTATCAAAAGGTTTATACAGCTAATAATGGAGTACTGTACTCACTTCAAATATACCACAATCGGAGACAATTTAAGCAGTAGCTATGATCGCCCAAATGATGATGGTAATGTTACGATAAAAGAGTGTGATGGTTCATTTAATTGTGAATTGGATATTCTTAATTTGGATTACAATGCTATGACTTCCGTTTATCCTGGTACACTAAATGATGAGAATCCACTAGATTCCAAATTATTTTTTCAATTTTTGAATAAAACTTTCACAGAAATTGTTCACTGTAAAAAAAATGCAGTGTTGTTATTAACAAACAGAATTATTTCTGTAGAACCTTATTCTGCAAGTTTTTCATTTAAAAATTACTTTAACTCCCTTGGATTCGGTTTTAGCAAGAATTGTCAAATGTACTTGCAAATTTAAACATAAATTTTCAAACAATACTCTTGGGAAGAAATGAAGCCAATGCAACAAAACTTTTGCATGATGCATACAGAAATGTTTCAAACGTAAAAACTCAAAATTTTCCAAATTATGATTGTTTGAGTTATTTATTTTATTGTTTATTACCCTGCTCAAGTGATACCCCAGAATGTTTAAAACCTGATGTTGATGATTGTCAAATATCTGCAAAAACACCAAATTTATTTCCGGTAAATAATGACAAAGGAGATTTCAGTTCTGGAAAAAAAGTGTTTTTATATACCCATTCATTTCGTACATAAAAATACCTCTCTGCAAAGGGAGTGTCTTTTTCCAAAAAACATAGTTAGCCTCCGGTAGTATCATATATATTTATTCTGTACAAAAACTGTTTTTAATTTCAGAAAGAAACCTTGCATATTTGGTATGTTTTTGATTTAGCCCATATTTCGGGCAATCTTGGACCTACTATTCCATCATTTAATATAAGAAAAAATCTTAAAAAATATATGGATACAAATAAAATTAAACGGGTGAGAATAAGAATCCTTGCATTGAATGCAAATGGTGGTATTTCCATTTCTAATTTCGAAGACGTTGATAAACTATATTTCATTGATCTGTATACATATACTTTTACAGGTAAATTTTTTAATACCAAAAAGTCATTAAATACATTCATACTTTAAAGAATTTTATTGAATTAAAACAAAATTTGTTAGATGAAACATTTTTAGATCCCGTAGTTGCATATGATCAAAATCAAGCAAACAATATGCTAAGCTTTCTTCCCTGGAGCAACACATTAACTTCAACCAGAATTGGAATGTTGTCAATAAACATTTTTACAAACTATGCAACAAGAAGCCTTAAAACAACACTAAATGGCCAAAGTTTGGAAGCTTCAATGTTCGTTTTTGATCCCACAGCATATAACTATTATCTTGGAATTTTAAAAAATGACACAAATTTTCATATTTTTAATGTGGGTTATGATGATCTGGTGCCTGTTCTTGTTATTCAAAATTATTCACCAATCTCATCTTCTCCTTCACCATCAATTACATCGTCCACTTTTATACCATCTACATGTCCTAGTTCATGCGAAAACAAGCTTTCCAAAATTCTAATTTCAGAAAACAGCAAATTTGAATCAAAAAGTGGCTATTGTGAAACATTAATTATTTTTGACCTTTCAGCAACAATCCTAACAAAAGATATTTTTGAATACAGTGTTAAGCATTTCCTTAACCTTACGCTGCTACATTGTGGAGGATTCAAATTTGTTATTATTGATGATAATTTTGGTGAATGTGAAGAAGGTGTGAAAGACTGCAATATTACAATTAATGATTGCTATGATTTGAATGAATGCGAAAAAACCATTTATAACTTGGATTACAATAAAATAACTTCATCATATCCAAACAAATTGTTTGAGAACAGCAATGAAACAACAAGAAACTACTTAAAATTTTTGAAAAATTCTGTATCAAAATTATGTTCATGTCAAGAAAATCATATTTTGTTATTAACAGGTAGAATCATTTCCTTATATGGAGACCCGGTAAGTATATGTTTTTAAAGATACTATCTCACACCTATGGCTGTCGAATTTTCTGGGAAATCAGAAAACAAAAATTATTCCAAAAAATTTCCTTGATTTTTATTTTACGAAGTTTTAACTTTTAACACTAAAGAAAACCTTAAAGTTTTATTTATGGAGTGTGAAGGTATATTATTCTTTTTTTTGTTTTAAGAGTGTTCTGTTGTAGCAAAGATAGCCTTTTTTATACTAAAAAAAGATTTAAAATTTTTTTTACCTTATGTAAATCTCTGGAAATTTCTGTGAATTTTTTTTTGAGATATTCCAGAATTTTCCTTTGGCAACCCTACTACTAACATATCCTTCGTTATTTTTGCGGTCATGTGAGTTTTGAGGAAACACCAACTTCTTTCATTTCAGGAATTAAGCCAAATAATTCTTAATTCATGCATAAAGTTCACTACAATTCTTTTGGGAAAAGATGAAATAAATGCTGCTGAATTATTAAAACTTGTTTATCAAAGCATTCCAGATGCTGAAGCTTTAAGCCTTCCAAATTTTGATTGCCTCAGTAATTTATTTTATTGTTTATTACCGTGTTCCAGTGATACTTCAAAATGCTTGCAATCAGATTTGGATAGTTGTCAAATTCCAATTTCTACTCCAAACTATTATCCTGTAAGATTATTTATAAAATTAATTAAAAAGAAATGCAAAATATGTTTAGGATGAAACATTAAATTTATGGTGTGTTTATGCTTTTAATTCCCCTTTTAGCAATGCGTCATTTTATCAAATATTAGACAATTTAAAAAACGGGATTAACAAATACACAGAAGCAAATGACATTAAGAATATCAGAATTACAGTTGTCAATTATGACCACTCTTTTATTACATACAGTGATGTTGAATCATTGAATCATTTATTTGTTTGGCAAATTCAAGAAAATGGTAGTCAGATATCACAGTTGAGTTAAATAAAGCTATTTTTTTCAGGGGATGTTATTGACGACACCTATGAACTGAATGAACGATTAAGCTTAATACCATGGAGCGGGACATTATTCCCAAGTAGGCCAGGAATATTGTCAGTGATAGTCTTAACAAATTATGCTTCCATTGTATTACAAACTTTTGTGGATGGTCAAACATTACAAGGCTCCATGTATGTTTACAATGCAAAAGCCTTTGAATATTATTCACAGCAGCTTGAAAATAATACTAATTTTAACTTGTTTAATTCCAACTACCAGGATTCCATAATAATTACTCCTATACATAATGCTGCTCCTACTAGTGCACCATCCTTGTCTTCTATATCAACAAAAGCCAGCATTGAAACCAGTGCAACGACAAATAAAATTACTGAAATTTCTTACCCCCTTACACAGCTGACCGATGCCGCAACTTCCTCACAATTTACTGATGCTGCCACAACTTCAACATTTTCAATTTCAAAAAATATGTCTGCGTTTACAATGATGCCATATATGACATATTTCTTTGTTAATGTTTTTTTCACATTACTCTTCTTTCAATTTTTTAATGAAATTTAGCAGTTTTTGAATTGACAAAAATTGCTATTCTTTCAACTTAAACTTAACAGTTTTTGTGAAATAAAGCCACAGAGAATAATTTTTTAGAAAACTGAAATGAACTATGCATTGTAAATATAAAAGTTATAAAAATTTATATCAAAATTATTGAGACTATGAGAACATGAGATTTGACTTTAGACTCTCATATGCATGAAGTTTGTCAAATTTTCGAAAGTAAGCATGTTGTTAGCACTATTGTAATTTTCTTTCCTTCATTGCAAAAATGAACAGTATTTTCAAAGCACTCAAATAATGGCTATTAAATACTGTAACTTAATTAACAAAATTCCCCAATTCTTTTTTTAAGAAGTGTTAAATTATAATTTAATAAAAAAATAGAGTTATTTTTTCTTTTTTTTCGACAAAAACAGTAGAAATAATTTAAAAATAAATTCTGAAAAGCATATTTTTACATTAAAATTTTTTAATGAAAAAAGAATAAATGATAACGCACAATATTTAATCAAGCTCTAAAATGCATTCTACATTCATCATTGTAGATAATTCATTCATCAATTGTTTTTTATTTTTTGAAGCTACAGATTCTATCAATTCCAGGTAGCCGTATCCTTCAGTTAAGTGTTCCAAAAGTTTTGTAAATAATTTAATCACTTCATTCACGGTTGGCCTCAACGATGCATCTCCTTCCCAACATTTAAGCATAATTTGATATCTAAAATGTTGCACTTTAAAATAATTATTACCAAAAAAAGTAGAAATGCCATTTCATTTTTTAATTTCAAGGGGCTGTTCAGAAATCTGTGACAATAAAGCAATCATTTACTTCCTTGTGATATTTGGTCGAAGTAGCCTTGCTCACTCCACCACTGGGGGGGATTAGCACCGGAACGTCGAAAAAGCTAGAGAACGCAGACAAAACACCTTCGTTGCGTGATTATTTTGGTGATTATTGACATCCCCTTCTTCCCAGTTAATTTGATGCTAAATCGCTTGCCCCAATCTTGATCCTCTTTCGATCAAGTGACATCAAAACAGCCCACATCAACTTAAAATTTTGGCGAATATAATAAAATAAAAACACACATTTCATTTGAACAGAAAACAGGTTTTTCAAGCCTTTTTCCACTTTTCAAATATTCCAGCATTTCTGTATCATCAATATCTGAGTAAGGAGATTCTCCAAGTGTATACCTACAAAATTCTTCTTTTATTATTACAGTTTAAAACAGCAAAAAAGTCTAAAATGAAAAATTTAAACGCAAAGTAAAACATTTTTTTTGAATGCAGAAAATTTATTATTGTAATAAGGCAATGAAAACTGAAATTTAATAAAAAAAATTGAAGCTGCAAATATTTCGTCGACGATGGGATTAGCCAAAAAATTTTTTTTTATTTTTAAAAAATTGAAGCCAAAATAGCTACGGCAACAAAAAATCAAAGGACATTAGAAGGGGGACACAGGCACTGAATACGTTCCCCCTAACTACGGGCATAAATGTCTTACTCCGATAAATTCTCTTTCAACATAAACATGAACTTACATTTCATACAAAATGATTCCAAAAGCCCACCTAAAACCATATATATTTAGCCTTCGAATTTGATAACAAAAAGTTTTACATGTCACTTTCAAAACTGAATTTTAAATTTTCCAAAGATTCAATTGCCAACCATTTTAAAGGCAGTCGATAGAAACCACTTTTTGAAATTTCAAAAGAGTCATTATTTTCTTGGAGAGCCAAATCAAAATTAGCTATCTAAAAATTTACCCTTTCAATATCTGAATTCAATAAAATTATTTATGCGCTCTTCAAAATAAAAGCACATTCCCTCTTTTGATACTTGGCATTTCTCACCTTAGCATATTTGTCAGAATCAATATAAATATTTTTTGCTGTTAAACGTCGATGAATTATTTTTTTTGATACCAAGTACTGCTGAAAATTTGCGAACTTTTTTCATTTATATTGTATACGAATAATACCATTCCATGGGATATTTGCCATGCAAAAATGAAGAATTCTTTCTTTGCCTTTTTTTGGTGTTCTTCAACATCTTCCTGCAGTATGATATATATAAAATATATATTAAAAACAAAAACCACCAAGATTTATATTGTTAAATTGCTTATACTTTTGTTTTAAATGCTGGGACTGACTAATAGGTGGATGGACGGATCCGGTGGAGTTGATGACTAAAAAGTGGATTTTTTTTTCTTTTGTTGTTATACGAATATGTATGAAAAATGCGCGACAAGGTTCATCCTTGCGCCAGACAGCCAAAGAGGCGCACTTTCTTCGTTGCATTTTTCTTTTTCTTTTTTTAAAAAATCCATCCACCTTTTAGTCATCCACTCCACCCGTCCACCCACCAATTGGTCAGTCCCTTAAATGCCTCATAAACTTTTGGGATTTTGCTTTAAAGATTGAAACTCTCCAAAAAAAAATCGATAACAGAAACATGAAAACTAATTTTGTGTCTTCACAACAAAAAAAGTTAAAACCTACTTTGGTATATTCAGTTTCTCTAATAAACGTTAATAAATCAAGATTTGAGCAAAATTCAAAGACCAGACAAATGGGTTCTCTGATCGTTATATACCCAAACATTTTAATAATATTATTATGACCGTTAATTTGTTTCATCTGAAAATGCGGTGGAGATGCTTTGGATAAAATTTTGTTAAGAGAAATAATGATTCTTTCCAATAAAATCAGTTCTGTCACAATAATTCATACAAAAAAACAAACCAAGCTGATTTCGTTAAAAAAGTATTTCTGAAAAGAAAGTGATTATTTTGATTCTGCCAAATTAAACAATTTCAGCGAAAATATTTAACTTTTTTGGACAAAAAATGTGTTCACCTTATTTAATTCCGCTACATTTGAATTTGGTTTTTTTATTGCAATTTCCGCATTCTTCTGCTTTAAATTGTCTGTGAAAACATTTAAAAGTTTTCCTTGAAAATATTTTTCGTTTTCATTTGAGCCCAGTTCATCTTTTTTTACAACCATTTGATCCCACGTTAATTCCGATGGATCACAGATTGAGGGAGAATTTTCAAAGTTGACTGAAAGCCGATTTATTAATTATTATAATGTATTTAATGCACTTATGGTACGTACTTTTTATTGAACGTTTTCTTAAAGCTGCTTTCATTCTCTCCATATTTTGCTTTCTCCTACGTAAGAAACACATAAAAATTACAATGCCAACGATGATTAACGCTCCAAGACCACCTGCTGATCCGAAAATTATTAGCAGTTTTTGATTTGAAGACTTTCCTGGAACTACAAATCAGGATTAACAATTAATTTTAGTTTTCAATCAGATGCATTTAAGTAATACAATGAGTTTAAAATTTCGTTATTAATGTTAATAGTAAGCATGGCAACGGGCCCACTTTTTCAAGGCCAGACCCGGCCAGGTCCGTAAAAGTTGAAGCCCGGCCCGGCCGGGTCTGTACTGGTCTAACAAGGGAACGTTTCCAAGTGTAATCCTCAGATTTTTTCATCATAGAGGGGAATCAACTACTCATAGCAAGGGATGAAAAACCCCCAAGGGATTTTTGCTGCTTTAGCAATTTGTGGATTTCATAGCATTTTGCTATTACACAGTAAGTAGCACACGATGAACGTCTTACTATATGAATTACCTTAGTGATGATTTTTGATGGATGTAATGGCATGAGATATGATTAATTATCTATGAAAACTTATGTTTTAGCATATTTAACCATCTAAAACCATCACAAACGTAATTCATATAGTAAGACGTTCATCGTGTGCTACTTACTGTGTAATAGCAAAATGCTATGAAATCCACAAATTGCTAAAGCAGCAAAAATCCCTTGGGGGTTTTTCATCCCTTGCTATGAGTAGTTGATTCCCCTCTATGATGAAAAAATCTGAGGATTACACTTGGAAACGTTCCCTTGTAAGCTTTTTTTCTAAATTTTTTTTTGACCCCTCTTTTCTTTTTTTTAACTTTAAAAAAAACCAGGCCCGCTGCCCTGCTTAGTTAATAGAATGTATTACAAACATATTTGTAAAACAATTAATTAGAGAATTACCATGAGATGTTATCGCTTCAGTCAATGACGGTGCAAAAGTTTCTGTTATTGTCAAAGTTGGATGAGTAATTAAATCACTCGAAGAAAAAATGGATGTCAATTTTATTGTCGAAGCAGAAGAAGAAGTTGTAGGTGAGTGACGATTCTCTATTACATGAAGTGCGACTTTAGTATTATCATCACAGCAATTATATTGAGAAAAATGAAAATTTGTCTCATTTTTTAATTCTTGTTCAAAATCGGTGTATTCAAACTAAAAATTTACCCTTCATTAAAAAAATAATCAATTTTAAATTGTCATGGATTCGTAGCCCTAAATTCAGAAGTAAATTTTTTTTTAATGTGAAAGCCAGAAATTTGGGAGTGAATGTATAATTATGGAACGCACTTTATTCAGAAATTTGTCTAACAAGGGAACGTTCTCAAGTGAAGTTCTCACTTTTTTTAACGACTGTGCGGAATCGATAGCTTATAGTAAGGTATGAAAAACCCCCAAGGGATTTTTGTCCGTTTCGAGTTTGACTTTCACTTATATGACTGCCGCGGCTATGTTGCACAACTCAGAATTATCGAACTCAGAATTATCGAACTTCGATCGAACTCAGAATTATCGAACTTGTGCTATATTTCGATAAATACTGATCCGTAGGGGTTCAAACTTTCAGGAAATAGTGTTTTGGGGTCAAGGAACATACCCAGAAGGTTTGGGGTCCAGGGGGTGGGGTCATGGGGTACCATGGGGTACTTTCTCAAAATATATCAAATTTTTGCATTTTTTTCACAAAACCGATTCTATTAATCCTAAATAAATATAGTAATAATTTTTTTGGGGTACAGGGACATACCCTGAGGGGTCAAAGGGGGTACCAAGAAGTATTTGCTCAAAATATATCAAATTTTTGCATTTTTTTGTGTGAAAATGAATGTTTTAAGCTAAAATGATTTTTTTAACAACAACTTAATTATATGTGTCATCGATGGAGGTGTTGATGGACACGTCGATGAAATTTTTGGATTTTCAGTATTTTTTATATCTATTGTTTCTGATATATTTAAAAACGTGTTCTTTTATCAATTTCTTTGACAAATATGTGTAATTATAGCAATTTAATTTGTCTGAAACTGCAAAATACCAAAATTTTGTCTTTAATAGTTATTAACTATTTTGTTCCACAATTTTATGTAATAAAAGCATTCCTGCTTTTCTTAACTGATAATATGAGATTTCAAATTTTTTCAAAAATATACTTTATGTAATAAATTCGCATAACGTATAAAAGTAACATTCATTCAATGGTTTCAAATGCGGTTACTACACTATAATGTTCACCTTCCATTGACCAAGCAATGCATAAATCAGGAAAATCTGTATTTTGTTTTGGTGGTTGATTTCTGCTGTGATTAGGGTGATAACAAATCCAACGATCAGGTTCATAATCACGCAGATCTTTTTTGTAACACAAAATATTTATACGGAAATAATTTGCTGCTTTAATTAGATCAGCTTCTGTCATCCAAAGATTTCGTTCTTTTACTGTACTGCGAGCTTTTTGATCTTTAATAATATTCCAATTTTGCTCTGCAACTTCATCACCGTCTAAAGCTCGAATTCTTGTTATAAGAATTCGGATAAACCAATGATATTTATCAGTTCCATATAATGCATATGAAATACTTCTCCACCCACAATTGCCATCTCCTTTTACAGTGTAATATTTGGTAGGTCTACCAATAATAGCAGTTTTTGGCATTTTCAACAATGGTGAAACTTTTTTAATTTTGTTTAAACTAAATTCCTTTTTTTCACGAATAATTGTGCGTAATTCTTCGAAAAATTCATCATTTGGGAGATTAAATTCAAATTGACCCGACGGCATACCAAGATCTTCCAAAAAGAATAAATCAGAATTGTTATCTAAAAATTGCTGTATTACATTAGAATTTTGTTTAACTATAAGCATACCTTTTTTAGTGCTTGCAGTAATCTCTATTAAACTTTTTTCAGCTTTTTTTGATTTAAACTTCATCGGAACACGTCTGCTGTATTTTCGTTTACTACCTATGACAGGACTTATTTTGCTTTTATTAGAGGAAGTTTGATTGGGTGGCAAAGAAGAAGATGGAGTTTTATGTGCAGTAGAAAGGGGTGAAGAATCTTTTTCATCACTTTTGGGTTTTATGGAAATTGGTGTTGGCGGAGTTGGTACATTATCCCAAGGAAATGGTCGGGAATCATCTTCATCCTTTTTCGGCTTTTTTGTAGGAAGTTTAGGAGGAGTTGATGTTGGACTCGAAGAAGCATGAGGCAATGGAGAATTTTTTTTATTCTTTTTTCGCTTTTTTGCAGAAGACTTCTTCTTTTTTGGTTTTTTTGCAGGGGGTTCAGAAGGTGTCGATTGTGTCGATTGGCTTGTAGAAGATTGATATGATGTTGGTGTATTAAATAAATTATCTTTGTTATTTGATTGAAAATCTGAATGGATATATGATTCTTGAAAATCATCAACAGCATCATAATATTCATCCGATTCATCAGATTCATCAGTATCAATATATTCATCGTCTTTTTCATTTACACTGTCACTTTCAGCATCATCAACATCAGGATTTGAGTCTTGATCACTTTCTCCAAACATATCGTGCGGTTTAGAAATTTCAACATTGTTAATGTCTTCATCATTTTCATCATCTGTGGCAATGACTTTCTCTTTTTTACTTTTAATTTCATTTTTGATTACTTTTTTAATTACAGCTTTTGTTTTCTTTACTCTTTGAACTAAATAGCTGCATTCTCGAACATGATCTTTAGCTAATTGCACAAATTCTTCATCAGATAATTTGTCATATTTTGATACAACAAGCTTTTCATAACGTTCTTCTTTGTCTCTCAACATACGATCCATTTCTTCATATTTCTTTAGAGTTTTTCTTGTTGGCGCTCCTTGTCTTAACTGGTATATTCTTGTGTCATTGGTACGAAATAATCTTGCAACATAAAATTGCGGCAAAGCTGGATGCTTCTTCACATGGGGATCACGTTGAAGTTTACCATTAAATGCTTCTGCAGCATTAATATTTCTGACGATCCGCAAGCCATAAAAGCTGATTTCCAATTTATCAGTTAACCACGTCTTTTTAATATAGCTTGTCATATTCTAAAGAAACGAGTAAATTTTTTATCTCATTATAGCAAAAACTTACTGTAAACTGCTTTTTGTCAGGCCACTTTTTTTGATCTTTTGGTTTTTTTGGGGGTTTACAAAGATGTAAATTAAATAATCTTACAGCATGCGCGTAAGGGAGCATGTTTAAAGCCATTAAAGAACGAATACATCTTCGAACTTGGATATGTAACATCAATATACACCCTTTCAATTTCATCAGCATCACATGATAATCAAAACCCGTGGTATTTGGAAGAATGTCCATCAACAATTGCATCAACATATTCATCAGCAAATATCACACAGCCCGCAATCGTATCTGTTGATGTACCAAGTGGTTGTACAAAAACGCATACAGGAACATCTGCATCAGCACCACTTGCCGCAGGTATTATTGCTTTGGCACTTGAAGCAAACCCATCATTAACATGGAGAGACGTTCAACATATTGTTTTAAGAACTGCTAATCCAATACCCCTTTTAAAGAATTCAGGATGGTCTCTTAATGGTGTTGGGCGCCGAATTTCAAATAAATTTGGATATGGCTTGATGGATGCTGGAGCACTAGTAAAACTTGCAGAAGTATGGAAAACAGTTCCAGAACAACATGAGTGTTCTTTCAAGTATAATTTGAATTCCTCAAAGTAAATTTTATTTCATACAAAATGCTACAGTAATGCAAAAAAAACTTATAATAATTTTTAGTCCAAGCACACTTGTTGGAAATTTTCAACAAAATTATACACTTGATGTTGATGGATGTTCAGTAAAATATCTTGAACATGTTCAAGTCTTAATATCAATTCAATTTGCAAAACGTGGCGATCTTAAATTAACATTATTTTCACCAATGGGAACTCGATCAGTTTTGCTTCCTACTCGTCCGTTAGATACGAATCAAAATGGTTTAATTAAATGGCCTTTCATGTCTGTACATTCTTGGGGCGAAGATCCAAGAGGTACATGGAAACTTATGATTGAATCAGTTGCCTCAAATCCAAAATCAACTGGTATGAATAAACATTTTTATGTCATTCATTTGTGCATTCTATTTTTTAGGCTCATTTTCTGATTGGAGTTTAATTCTATACGGCACAGCTAAACCAGCACAACCATCAAATCCAAAGCATACTCCATAATATATTTATCGTTCTAATGATTATTAGTGTCTGTTGTGATCTTTTAAAAAAAACTTGCAGTTTTTAAATCTGTGTTTTTGCTGATAACATTTATGGGTCTTCCATCTGTGCACAAAAGTTAATAGCTGTTCCATTTTGCACACCAATTAAAAATGTGGAAATGCTTAGTATAGTTGTTTTTCAAAAAAATGATATAAAACTATTTTCAATGCATTCGAGAAAATAAAAAATGAAATTACTGTTGTTAAAATATTTGTAAATATACACAATAGATGAATAAGTGTAACTTTACTAAAAGGCACAAAGTTAGGCAAGAATGGTTGCAGAATTAACAGAAAAAGTTTCTTTTAAAAGCCATGCTTTTCATAAAATTCATATTTATTTTATTACAAATAATATCATCAAATATGTTATCGCCCAATGCTTCGTCATCAAAAAGTGCTTCTCAACAATATTTTCGAAAACATAAATGTTGCTGCAATTTAGTACATGTCAAACGAGGCGCTCAAATTATTGCTGTAATTCAATCTATTTGTGCTATCTTCAGTTTAATCATTTTTGTATTCTCTGATAAATTGGATGATTTCTGGGGAGCACTAAAAATTTTAAGTATTCTTGGTGAAATTATTGTGCTTACAATTCTCTTCGTTGGAATGAAAAAAGAAAATCCACATTTGTTGCTTCCTTATCTTCTTTATGAGGTATGTTTTTGCTTTAAATACGTTTATTGAATGATATATGGTCAAGTCTTTTTAGAGTTTAATGGTACTTGTTGCACTTGGATTCATTTTATCTGGAATTTTTGCATTTATTTTTCCAAATGGTAGTATTGGACATGTTTATACACAAGTTATTGATCTCTCTGTTGAAACAAATCCCGAATATAAAATCAGCAAAGAAACAGGTGAGCGTTTATTTTTGCGACTTTGACATCAATATTTCAACTATTTTTTAGCTGTAAAACTTGTTGCAGCTTTTACAATTCTTATGTTTGCAAATGAAGCAATTGTTTATCTTTGGTTTATTCATGTCGTGTTCAAATATTATAATTATCTTCGTGACCTCAATCAAGTTTATGAAAATAATAATATTGTTTTTGTTGCATAATTTTATGTTTGAATTTCATATTGCTTTTTTTCTTTATTTTACAAAACTTTTTTACCTTTATAAATATGTCTTTCTACAGCTTTTATTCAAAAATTGGACATTATTTGACGGGTAAAGATAAAGTTTCCACGTTAATGTATTGATACACTGCTTAATTACACATATTTGTCAAAGAAATTGATAAAAGAACACGTTTTTAAATATATCAGAAACAATAGATATAAAAAATACTGAAAATCCAAAAATTTCATCGACGTGTCCATCAACACCTCCATCGATGACACATATAATTAAGTTGTTGTTAAAAAAATCATTTTAGCTTAAAACATTCATTTTCACACAAAAAAATGCAAAAATTTGATATATTTTGAGCAAATACTTCTTGGTACCCCCTTTGACCCCTCAGGGTATGTCCCTGTACCCCAAAAAAATTATTACTATATTTATTTAGGATTAATAGAATCGGTTTTGTGAAAAAAATGCAAAAATTTGATATATTTTGAGAAAGTACCCCATGGTACCCCATGACCCCACCCCCTGGACCCCAAACCTTCTGGGTATGTTCCTTGACCCCAAAACACTATTTCCTGAAAGTTTGAACCCCTACGGATCAGTATTTATCGAAATATAGCACAAGTTCGATAATTCTGAGTTCGATCGAAGTTCGATAATTCTGAGTTCGATAATTCTGAGTTGTGCAACAACACCGACTGCCGCTATAAGCAAAATTTTTTTCCACTTATATGCCCACTCCCATCGCTTATATGGGTTTCTCCATAAGTGAAAAATAAATTAAACTCTTCAAACTCAAAACGGGCAAAAATCCCTTGGGGGTTTTTCATACCTTACTATAAGCTATCGATTCCGCACAGTCGTTAAAAAAAGTGAGAACTTCACTTGAGAACGTTCCCTTGTAAGAAAAGTTAAAAGATCAATAAAAATTGATATATTTTTTCTGACACTGTACTCCTTATCGCGGAAATTCTTAAAGGGGGTGTCCACGCTCTCATAATCAAGTTTTTACATGCAGGTGTTCCTAGCCCGAAAGATTAAACCTTTTTCCGCATGCACTTATTTGGTACTCATCGAATTTGGTTTACTTTTTTTAATGACTCAATAAGTGCATGCTGAATAAGGTGAAATTTTTCGGGCTAGGAACACCTGCATGTAAAAACTCATTTATGAGAGCGTGGACACTCCCTTTAAGTATTCCATAAAAACTGGTGATTTTGTTTTTCGGACCGTTTCAGGAAATATTTGTATTTTTAATTTGACATTAAAACTTACAAATCTAATATACATCCATCCCTGCAAGCTTTGCCCGTTTTTATTTGTTATTATACTCGGTGCATTAGACGGTTTGTAATCCACAAGCAGCATTATCGATAAGATTCCAATTCTTGTTTCTGTTAAAGTTCCACTCCATGGTATCAAATTTAACCGTTCATTCAGCTGAGTATTATCAGAATGAGAGTCGTCTAAAAACAAGATATGCTTTAAGTTGAGAAACCACGGCAAACCCGTCCAATAGAAAAAAGGAAAGTGAAAGAAAAAGAGAGGTGTGAAAAATTTTCATTCGCAATTTTTTTTTCCTTTGTTCTTTTTTTGTTTTTCTATTGTTCTTCTATTGTCTTTTTGAGCTTAATTCTTAATAAGTTAATATCTTTTAAGATTAATTTTTTTTAAATTCATAAATTAAAAACGTGCCGTATTAAAGTCAAGATAAGATCCTAATATCCAATAAACACATAAAAATATTAGAAATTAGATATTAGCTGAGATCTAGGGCTGTGAAAAAGAGCAAATGAACAAAGAAAACAAGGTGAGAAGAAATTTTTTTTAAAGCATTCTTTTTTTTCCTTTCACTTTCCTTTCAGGGCTGCCGTGAGACTGATTAATGCGAAAGCGGGCATCATAATTGATTGATTGGAGATCAATGACATTTCCAAAGGTAAGACTCACTTTTTGCTAAAAAAAGATATTAATTATTTGTTATTGCGGTTATAAGTATTCAAATTTTACCAATTGTATCAATTGTTTGAATTGTAATGTTGACTGCACTGATATCTTCAAAGGAAGTGGTAATTTTGTCATCGGCAATAACATATCTCACTCGTATTCGTTGAATATTATTCGCAAACTGATATGCACTTATAGCACGATTCACAACATTTAATTGTCCCGTATCGAAGTTATTAGCAATGACAACCCAAACAAACAACGTTTCGCCCTATAAAAACCAATTTGATGAAGGTGAAATACATGCTTAAAAAACACAACTGAATTGCTAGAAAGTAAAAAAAAAACGATAAAAAAAATACAGTAACTAAAATCTCCATATATAAAAGCAACATACGGGGTTATAATTTGGTACTGCAGTAAGCACTTGACAGTCGTCAATATCTGTTTGCATACATTCTGGAATATTTCTTCTACATGGAATATTACAATAAAACAAATAATTTAAACAATCGATATTTGGGAGATTTAAGGTTGTAACGTTGGGGATATTTTTGTAGACATCTTTCAACAGCGCATCACCATTTTTAAGGTTGTTTCTCAAAAGTATCACACTCATTTTTATACATAACATTTCAACTAATTGTTTGAAATCCTGAAAATAATATTTTGCAGAATGTTTCAAGTTTTATGAAGCAAGGTCATTTTCGGTTGGCGAATTTACGTTCATAGGTTCTTTGGAAATCAGGAAAAAAAGACAGAAACTTACTGCATTATCAGTGATATTTACAATTCTGTTTGTAAGCAAAATAACCGAATTATCTTTACAAGGACAAAGCTGATTGAATGTTTCCTTAAGGAATTTCAAATAATTGGAAGCAATTGTGGAATTGCTGTGCGTATAATTTGATTGCACAATTGTATTGTAATTCAAATTATTAATAATATCTTCACATCCATTTGTAGCGTTGCAAGTTTTAATAGTAATGCCACAACCAGAACCAGTACTGCAACTGATGAGGGAATTATCGGAGACAACAACATATTTAAAATAAGAACAGTATTCAAAAATATATTTTAAAAATATTTTTATGCTTGAATTAAAAAATTCATGTAGGGTTATATATGTTGATAAATCAAAAATGATCAATCTTTCACATTTAGTTTGCTGTTCACCAGGATAATTGCCATCGAGCTCGAGGGGAACGTGTGAAGCACATTGATTTTCATCATTATCATATAAACACGCGGTTTCTACGTTTTTGTGCTCTAAAAAAGTGAAAAAAATATGACAATTTATTAGGAAGTAAACATATAAATACATGATTCTGTAAATTTGATGCCAGTTCAGTTTTAGTAACCAAAAAGTTGTTAAAAAAGATAGTTTTTTGATTTTATGATTTCTTTTCAGTCCGAATTGAAAACTTTTACCCTTGGCAATGTAATCGTCATGGTAGTGAAAAAGCTAAGCAGGCACATATGCAAATTTTTGATTATTAATGCCTTACCAAAACAATTTAGCAGCCAAAATATTGAAAATAGATAAATTTTCCTCATCTTGGTATTTCCGCTGTATTCCTACAACACCATTGTTTTATGGAATAAAAGAAAGCTGTTAAAGAAAAGAGAACAATGTGTTCTGATGACTGTCAGCTAATGTTTTGCTTTTTTTGGTAAAAGATTAAGTGGCGGCATTCGATGAAATTTTTTCTTCATATGCAAAAAAGAAGATTATTTATTGTTTATTCCCACAAAAAGCATGTGTGTTATAATACTCATGAAAAAAGCAGATTATAACGCGAGCTGAGAAGATAACAGTAAAAATTGACATAATTCCAGGATTCAAAGCTCTTAAAGATTATTTTTCGCTAAAAATTGTAAAAACCTTTTTTAAACTTTTACCAATATAATACGGAAAATTTGTTTTTTTGTTCCATAAAAATACATCTTTTTAATTTCAATTAAATTTACTTTTAACATTTTGAGAGCTGGTGAAATGAAATGTTTTATATTTGTTTTCATTAGTTTACTTTTAATTTGCTACGGTAAGCTTTCATGTAGTGATATGGATCTGTATGCTTTCAATGCAAAAGCGAAGCTAAAAGAAACTCAATTATATATAAAATTTAGCCTTCTCATATGGAAAATGCAACTGCTATGAAGAAGCAGAAAATGACCAACATGACACATTAGTCATTTTTTAAATATACTTCTTTTCACAAAAGAAAATTTAATGAAGAAAATGCAGAAGCTCGTTAAAGCATCTATAAGCATAATATCGAAAGCTTTGGTAATCCTTCTGATGAGATTAAATCTTCAAAAATTATGATTATTACATTACACATTAATATAAGAAAACCATTCATTTGGGCGCTATCATAAAAAGGCAAAAATGCAGATTTTAAAAACACTTATTTACAAAAAAATCTATTACTTAAACGAGTTAGGTACAAATTTATTTCAACAAAAAAACATATTGATATCATGTAATTAATAAAAGCAAAAGTATATATCTTTTATTACTGAAATAAATCATCGACAAAACTGAACTATCCTTTCAACTGTGTTTTATAAAAAATTACAAAAAAAATTAGTGTATTTAATCCATATCAATCTCTCGAATTTTGTTAAAATGCTGTATCAATTCATCAGGGGTTGGTCGTCTAAACGGCTTTTCCATCCAACATTTTCGCATAATTTGATACCTCAAAAAAGGTTTTTAGTAATAAAACTTAAAGAAAAAACTTACGTTTCTACTGAACAAAATTCTGGTTTCTCAAGTCTTTCGCCCCCTTTTAAATGTTCAAATAATTCTGAAGCTTCACTAATATTTGAATACGGTATTTCTCCAAATGTGTACCTGTAAAATCTCTTGTTTTTCATAATTGCATTGTAAAAAAAATTCTTACATTTCGTACAAAACAATCCCGAATGTCCATCTTAAATAAAATTATAAAGAAATTTTTTGAGAAATAATTATCTTACATGTCTGTTTTGAAGCTGAACTTGTAATCTTTCAACGATTCCATTGCTAACCATTTTAAAGGTAGCTTTTCTTTGCTCCTTTTTGGTGTAACACTTGCAACACCTTTTAATTCAAGAGAAATGCCAAAATCTGCGATCTATAATATAATTTGAGATGACTGTATTGACAAAGTTTCATCAAACATTTTTTGTTTTGTTAAAATAAGAAAAATAATTTTAAAAAATTTTTTTTCAACTTTTTGTGAATACATTTATAGGGTTTCTTGATATTGAATATTGAAGAATGCAAAAGATATTGAAAAAAAACAAACTTTTGCATTCTTGTTTGAATCGATCATCACATTTCTTGCTGCCAAATCCCGATGAACAATGCCCTTTTCAACCAAAAATTGCTAAAAAATGTTGAATATATTAGAACAACACAACGCATTTCCTCCTGCTTACCAAACCTTGAGACATTTGCAAAGCGAATCGTAAAAATTCTTTTTGAATATTATCTGCAGAGAAATTGTTCTAAAAATTAAATTTTTTCAAAAAAATCGAGTAATAGCCATATTCCTTACCATGTCATTTTTCAGTTTCTTTACATATTTTAACAAATCAAAATTTGAGCAAAACTCAAGAATCAGCCCAATTCGATTTCCAATTGTAATACAACCATGCATTGTGATAATATTAGAATGTCCACTTATTTTTTTCAGCTGAAATCCCTCTGTTTTAAAAAAAAAACTAAAATTAACTGACCAAATAAATTTCATTTAAAAATTGATTCTAAAAGTTTATTATTTTTTTTATTATTTATAAAATTCAAATTCCTGACTTTCTCAATTTCTGTTGCCACTTTGCTAGGTGTTTTAATAGCTACTTCAAGGCATTCAATTTCATGATTTCCCTTGCAAAGTACCCCCTTAACAATTTGACCATATGCTCCTGAACCGATTTCTTCTTCACCAACAATGTTGTCCCACGTCAATTCCCATTTTTCATCCAACCAGTTAATATACTCTGGTTGGTTTTCTAAATGTAATTATATATACGAAAATATATATGTATATATGATACGTCCACATCTTACAATGTACTGGGTAGTTATTTTAAAATTTACACTTGTTTTAAGCTGCCGAATTGCAACCAGAAGCTACTTCAAGCTCGTATTAAGTGAGAATGTCACAAATCAGGAGGAGCAACTTTTGCACCTAAAATCTTGGCATTTGAGAACACAACGCCAAATGGCGCCAAATTCAAATTTGACCTCGAACCAGCTTAAAATTAACATAGTGCATAAAAAACCGGACTTCTAGGCATCCAGTGGTCGAAAAATCGACCTTCTAGCTCCAAATATGACAAAACTACAGTCATTTAAAAAAAGCATTTTTTTAAAAAATTAACAAAAAACAAAAATTTTTTTTTGCTTTTTTTGTGTTGCAGACTAAATTTTCATGGTTGTCTTATCTGGACATCCGCTGTAAGATCTGAACGTAACATATATATTTTAACAAAGTTTTTCCGGCTTATTCTACAGAAAAATATTAAGAAAAAACCAACCTTTGTGAGATTGTTTTGAATCTATTAATTTCCTGGCTTGCTTTGCTCTTTTTTGATAAAAACAAAATCCCATTAAAACTGCAAACAAAATAATAAAAAGGAATCCAAAAATAAGTATGATTGTTAAAATATGGCTTGAAGTTGGATCTAAAAATATTTAGCTATTTAAATTTTAAATAAACTTTTAAAAAGTTATGCCTAAAACGTGTTTTAACATCAAAATAGGACATGAATATTAAAAAAAATTTTGAGTTCAAAGATATTTTGATACAATTCGACTCATGGCTATCGTCATCTTTGATAAACGCTATAGAAAAAAATGAAGCTTTTTTTTGAGAATTTGTTTAATTTTTTTATGTTAAAAAGAAAAGTGCTGCATCTCTGACTAATAGTGAAGCCCGAAAAAGCCGTAATGTAGCTTGTATAGAAACATGTAGTGAAAAATTGCGAAAAAAAAGAAAATCTGCATCTGATGGTAAAAAATTGGTGCGCATCTGTAAACTTGTACAACAGAAATCTAATTTGGAGAATCTAGAATTTAACATACTTTGAGTGGTCGACGTTATAACGGTAGTTGTTTCTGTTGAAGCTGTTGATGAAGCTGATGAAAGCAACAAAGCAGTGGATAAATCAGGCATACTTTCAGTGCTTCCAATAGCTGATGTATCAGGAATTTCAGTTGTGGTAATAGGGAAAATTGGTGGAAAATCATATTTTTGTAATATATGAATGGGAAGGGGATCAGTCATATTTATTAAAGTCAAATAAAAATTTGTGCTATTAGCTAGTACAGTTAAATAGTAATCATATGACACCGGATTATCTATTATCATTTGACCTTGTAAAATTTGATCATTCTTATTTGTTACAAGATCATACGAAGCATAATTTGTTAAAATAATTATTGAATATATTCCAATCCTTGCTTTCGTAAAAGAATTGCTCCATGGTAACAGATCCAAAACATCATTTTGTCCAGAATGTATTATTATGTCGCCGAAAAAAAAACACGTATTAGCAAAATTTGGTTAAAACTAATTTCTTAAAAAAAGACGCTTGCTTCCCTGCTGAAGCTTTGAATTATATCAGTGCGATATGATATCTGTTTTTACAAAGGTTTTATGGAGTTCAAAAATTTCTAATTTATTAGGGAAGTACAAAAAATTTTTGCAAATGTTTATTTCAAAAGGAGTATGCCCCTAAATCAAAAAAAGGAACAAAGCACCACAAAATAAATGGATTAACAGGTTGCATTGTTTGTTTTTCGACTTGTTTTTGATATAAATTCATAGAGCAATATTAAGAAATTTTACTTTAAAGGCCAAGCTCGTATCCACAAAAAGAAAGAAAATTTTTAATTTCAATGTTTATTTTTATTGATGAACGATAAAATATGGCCTAAAGCAAGATTTTTGAGAAAGTTAAGCATTTTGAGCTGATTTTGGCACAGGCGCAAAAATATGACAGAAAAAAGATATAAAGTGCTTTTCCTAGGTTTACATGATCCAAAAACACCATTTTCGCGGTCATTTTTACCGTATCTCTTACCATACCCGAGTTACCGTATACCAGTCCAAATATTTGCATAATAGTCAGTTTTTATCAAATCTCGACAACATCACATCCTCAAATCACCAATACCGTAGACAGAAATGAATTTAGGGGACAGCAATTTTTGATCTTTTGTCGCTTTTGACACGCGTCGGCACAAGATCAAAGAAATGTATCAATTTCGGAGGGGGCAAGTGCCCCCTATGCTCACCCCTAAATACGGCCTTGGATATCACAGTAGAGGTCTCCTAGTGATGGTGGAATTATGTGTGGCTATTTCGCTCTCTTTCTCTCGCAAACCCCTTTTATATTTAAATTATACCATCTCCGCCTTCACTTATCCATCCAATAGGTTGATGTATGAATTCCCAATCTTCCATTGGAGGACTGAATTTGTAGTCTATATTTTCCATTAATACGTGGCCAATTCTTATTCGAAACTTTTTAAAATGCTGTTCTTGATATTCCTTTAATTCATTCAAACGTTTTCCCCATACATTGTATGAGGTATCAGCACCTATTAGGAAATCAAAGTATATCCATATATGCCAAGTTTCATCCTAAAAATAAAATTTTATAGTGTTGCCAGTTATTAAAAAACTTTTTTATATACTGGAATGTAATTAGGAGGATGCAACCAAATACATTCAGACACTTCCCCTTTTACGCATTCTGGAACGCTACTTGTACATGGTATGATGCAATAGAACAAATAGCTAAGACAATCAAAATTAAAAAAGGACACAGTTCTGGCACCTGGAATATTTTCATATGCTTCTCCCAAGTTCTCTGCATATGTATTTGTTCTTCCCAAAAGCACTATCATCACTTTTAAAGATGAATTTTTTACTGCTTGAACGAATTCCTGGAAATGTGGGTTGTCAAAAAAAGCAAAATGTGTGGCAAATGCAGTCGTGTAAAATCAAATCAAATCAAAAAATCAATTCTGAAGTCGAGAAATCAACTCATGAGTCGGAATCGATTAGCTGAAGTCGACGAATCGATTCGTTTATTTACCAGTGAAAAATCTATTAAAAACAGATTGTTAAATTATTAATTTTAGACAGTGATTAAATTGTTTTTTATAATGATTAGATAATCATCTCTATCAATAAGATCTTTTTAGAAATCAGGAAAAAAAACAGAAACTTACTGCATCATAAGGGATATTTACAATTCTGTTTGTAAGCAAAATAACCGAATTATCTTTACAAGGACAAAGCTGATTGAATGTTTCCTTAAGGAATTTCAAATAATTGGAAGCAATTGTGGAATTGCTGTCCGTATCAGATTGCACAATTGTATTGTAATTCAAATTATTAATAATACCTGCACATCCATTAGTAGCGTTGCAAATTTTAATAGTAGTGCCACAACCAGAACCAGTACCACAACTAGCCATGGAATTATCGGAGACTACAACAGATTTAAAATAAGAACAATATTCAAGAATATATTTTAAAAATATTTTTATGCTGACATTAAAATTATCTCGAGTTGTATAATCTGGTGATAAATCCAAAATTATTATTCGCTGGCAGTTAGTTATACCAGGCTCAAGATCATTTGAGGTTATATGGGTACCACAATCAGTATTTGGCTTGTACTCCGTTGAAGTTTTCACAAGTTGAGATGTCGTTGTCGAAGCTTGTGTTGTTGAATCAAATGTTACTGTGGTATCATAAAGGGGATTTTGAATAGGATAAATTGGTGGTAGATCGTTATAATTCAAAGTTGATAAATTTAAATTTCTGCTGTTTTGTGGTAGTACATCAGAATAATAATTGTACGAAGCCTGCACATAGTTATACATACTTCCTTGCAGTTCCTGTCCATTGATCACAGTTTTTAAAGTTGTTGTGGCATAAGTTGATAACATGAGAATTGACAAAATTCCAATTCTTGTTTCTTTCAATGTTCCGCTCCACGGAAGAAAACTTAATTGGTCGTTGAAATAATTGGTGTCGTCAACGACATCATCTGTAATGGTTTTGAATGTCGTTATTACAATAATTCAAATTTCAGATTATATTCTAGAACAATTTTGTTCTGCTTCCTCTCGCTTTACGATATTCGGAGCAGGCGCTAGTCCCTCGTTTTTAAATACAAATTTTTTGAATGGTGTTTTTTTAAAGATATAATAATTAAATAACAAATTGTATTGAAATTTTTTGAAGTATGCCGCATACAAATGCCTCTTTGTAATAATCGTTTTTTATAATTACAACTTTTAAATGCTTTTTTAATAAGAAAAAAATTAGCGTCGTTCAATTATTACGTTGCATAATTAAAAAATGATTACTTCAAAAAAACTATTGAACTAATGCTTACGGCGCCAGCAAGATAGATTGCTCAGGAACGGATTCTATTTTGACTGGTAAAGATCTCAAATAATCATTATTTTGTTTTATCAAATTTGAGCAAACTGATGATTAGAGTAGATAAAAAGTTTCGTTAAGAAACAAATAAGAATAGAGTTCGAGTTAAAATAATCTCCCTGTATTTTTCAACACATAATGTAGAAAAGACATATTTACCTGTAGTACCGATTAAACTAAATGCGCCATAACAGAAATGATCAATATTGCCGCTGGATTTTGATATTCCAGAATTTGTGGATATTTTTCTCATTCTAATATTTGCCACATTGTTCATCTTCATATAAGTTTTAACGCTTTCTTCAACACTTTCACAAATTATGCCATAGTCACTATTCCTATTAAAATTGAAAACTACCCAAAGATGTAATGTATTTTCCTAAAAAAGAAACATTTGGAATGTTAAACAGCACTTTTTATAACTATACAGGATCATCATTCGGAGTAGTTGTTAACATTTGACAATCATCAATATCAGCTTGCATACATTCTGGAGTATCTTTTGAACATGGAAAAATGCAGTAAAATAAATAACTCAAACAATCGTAATCTGCAAGAGATAGAATGTTGACATTCAGAATATTTTTAAGCACATTTTGTAGCAACATTGTTGCAATTGTTTCATCCCTTCCCAAAAGAATTGCAGTTAATCTTATGCATGAATTTTTCATTGTTTCATTGAAAATCTGAAACAATTGTTTTTGTTTTTATTTTGAATAATGAACAGTTCTGATACTTAAACTTATACTTTTTTTTAGTCTTGCGGAAGAATTGTACCACAATAGAAAAAAAAGGGTTTTTGCATTACCCTGATATTGTAACCTACCGATTCTGGATCAAGAAGAACAACTCGATTTGTTAATAATATTGCAGAATTTCTTCCACAGGAATTATTAATCTGGGCAAAAGTTTGACTTAAAAATAGATAATAGTTTGTGGAATCACGAGGATTGGAATTCAAAAGCTGATTTGAATATGAAGAAGTTGTTTCATTGTAATCCATGGCACTTATAATACTGTGACAGAAATCTGAACTACAATTGTTAAAAAAAATCTTACATCCGTTAACACTTTCACAATCAGAATTCAAGTTTTCATCCATAATTATATATTGAAATCCATTGCAATACTTTAATACTGATTTTAAAAAAAATTTGATGCTGATTTCAAAAATTTCTTCATTTATGACATTTTTTGATAAATCAAAAATTATCAGCGTTTCACATTCATCATCTGTGTTCGAAGTCAAAGGGTTTGGTTGTAATGGATTGGAGCTTTCAGAACCAACATTTATTCTCTGATTAACATAGTTTGAAGGAACGCATACAACAACTGAAAATAGAGTGCCTTCAAAAAAAACACAAAACTTTTTTTTAAAAATGCCTTCTGTTTTTAATGGAAAAAAATTGTATGTATTCAAAAAATTTAAAATTTGCGGGCGAAGTTTTCGAAAATCAATAACTGTAAAATTCAAAATATCTCAAAGAGGAGAGTTGCGAGGCGTGTCTCGTCGACGTGAAATAGCTCGGAGGAATCTTCATAATTTACATATTCGGTGCCAACTTCGTTTTCATCAAAAAAGTTATTGACTTTAAATTTGTTTCAGTTTTTTGAATTTTTGGATGGAAAAAAACTATTTGTTAATTAAAAAACCTTGAAAACGGGGACCGGACTTTTCAAAACGAAATTAGACTGAAAAAACAGCTGTAATCATCTTACCTTTACAAAAAAGTAAAATGAATAGAACAAGTAACAGGCAATTCTTCATCGGTTTCGGGCAACGGTTCTGTCATCCAAAAATGCAATGTAAACTAAAAACTTGTAAACAATTATTCAAAAAAAGACATTGTTCAGTATTCTTATTGAAAGGGATATTGAAAGAGTTTTTTTTATTCTTTAAATTTAAGCTTTTTGCAAGTGCTTAATTCAAAGATTATTTCGAATTTTTTCTTTTCTTTTTTTGACAGTTTAAGGCTTTTGTTTAGGTGATAGCTGTGAAAATGATAATGATTCTTTCTTTAAAAAGAATTATGTTATGTGTTTTTGTATAGCGTTATCCTGTCTTTATTCTTTCACACCTCTCTTCAAAGCATTATAGGACTAAAAAAATTATTTTACTTTTGAATGCGTGTGCTATTTTAAATGATAATTCGCGAAAAACAAGGATTATTTTTTAGAAGAAAAAATATTGTTAAAAAGATATTTGGTTTGTTACGTTGAACCATACGTGAAGAAGGGGGTGGGAACTCGGGAAAACCTAACACCCCCTTACAAAAAAAAGCTCGTCAAATCCGAAAAAAATTTTTCGGCGGCGGCTTCGCCGCCGCCCTTTATATAGCCGCATATCAAAGACTTTTTGCCGCACATCAAGGATTTTTGCCGCACTTCAAAGGTATTTTACCGCACATCAAAGGCGGCACGTTAAATTTCGACTTTCGGTAGACCATGATAGCTATATTTGCTTGTATATTTATATTTCACTGTAGTGGCATAATCTTTCTGGTATTAAATTTATTGTTTCAAGGCTCTTTCAGTTTTTTCGATCTTTCAAATCTTTCTTCAACTCGGATTTTTAATAAAATTCAGTAATCGTTCTCACCGAATTTACTCATATTCTGTTTTAAGCTCTTTTTAAAATCAGTGCTCAAGTTTAGTAAACTCCAGCTTTTGCGACAGTGTTATACCGATTCCCTGTGCCGATTCCAGTTCCGATTCTGATTCCAAACAATGGAATCAAAAAGAATCGGAATTCACTACAACAGTGTTCAAGAACTTCCACTCCCGGAATTACTTCCGAAAAACTTCTAATTACTTCCTAATGGTAGTGGAAGTAATTAGAATTAATTCAAAAAGAAGTGGAAGCAATTGGAAGTGACTGAAAAAGAATTAATTCCAGAAAGCTCATTAAAATTTTGAAACAAAAACTTTATTTTTCATTTTTCCCCAAATTACTCGTAATTTTAGTTATATTTCTTTACAGCATAGTTAATTGTAATATTTTTTTAGTATTTTGTCTAAGATTTTTTACAAAAATTTTTTAGCGAATTTTGAGCTTTAACTGGTTTTCGATTTCAAATCAGAACAATTTAACCAAAATGTATCAACAAAACAATTCATCCTATTTTCCATCTTTTTGAAGCTGACAGAACATTCATCAGCATGGATGCTTATATTTTAAACTCGATAATTTTAAATCACAAAAATAAAATTATCGCCAAAAAATATATATTCAATGAAAATACTCGAGGTTTCGAATTCCTTTTTTAGCATTAGGAAAAAGAAAATATATTAGGATTCGAACGAAAAATCCCTGTATTAATATCTTATGTTTTCAAGAGAGGAAATTCATATTTCTTTAATTTTAAAAAATCATCAACTTACGATACTCCTTTAAAACTATAAAATGGAAGTTAACAATAATAAATAGCTAGCTATATTGACTTTTGGCTCACTATTTTAATCCATTCTTTATACGAAGTTAGACGGCTGCATAGTCGAATGTCTAGGGCGCCCATGACTCATCCAAGAACTACGCTCCCCGCTGGTTCGAATCGCTTGCAAAGCCAGTTTAAAAATGATTATGTGCATCTCGGTCAATCTCGCCTTCCACCTCATGGGTAGGGGTTAAGGCAGCGGCTAGTTATCCAAAATGAGCATCCCTCTTTTACCATAATAGAAAAACGTAAATGCAAAAATAAAACCTAAAAGACGATAACGCAAATCATGAAAACGCAAAAATTTCAAGCTGCAAACTTTGGGGGAAGAAAATTGCAAGGTGTTTTTTCAGTATAGAGAAGCCGCGGAAAATTTTTTAAGTTGAGGGACAAATGCTGCATTTTTATCGTTATTTCGAGAAAAATTACAAAATTTTAAGATTTATTCTGAGAAAAAATTTTAAATTATTTAACGTACTCCTCCCTGTGGATTTTTGCTAATAAAAAAAATTTGGCTTGCAGGGGGATGGGTGGGTGGTAGGGTGGGAATTCCCACCCCTTCTTCACGTATGCGTTGAACATACAAGAGCAGCGGGTGACGACGGGTTAATACCATTAGGCAACGATATGATCGTAGGTACTTTAGTTGGTGAAGAGTTGTTAGATATATTGCACAATTTGATTATGGATCAGGGCTGTCCGGAAAAATTCCGGAATTTCGTTTTTCAAGCGAAAAAATTTTTCGGCTCAATGAAATGTTCCACTTTTTGGTATGAATGACCCGAGGTTAATACACTGAAATATAGAAGTACTTTTCGTTCATATTTATTTTTGACAAAATCCCGGATTTTCGTCCGGATTTTTCCGGATTTGGAATTTTGTCCGGGCTTTTTTTAAAAATTAGTTTTTTTCAAAACTATCATTTGGAATTGATGTACAATGCTAATATCTACCCTGTAGAAAAAAATTAGACGTTTATACCTGCCCAAAAAATTTTTTTCTTTAAAAAACCCTGTTTTTCCGGATTTTGTTCCGGACAGCCCTGTTATGGATCATAACACAAGTATAATAATATGAAGCATTTTGTTAAAAAGAAGAAGAGAGAAAGATTAAGATGACAACATTTAAAGAAGATATGCGACAAAGAATGACTTCGAGTGAATGGACATCGTCCCTTTTTAACAAAATCGTACTACAGTATGCTAGAGACATGATAAAAACTTTCAGCTTCACACAAAACTTTTGTCAATCTTTTTTCTTCTTTAAAAGTATATTGCTCGATTTTTTTTATCACTATGGCAAAAAAACTGATTTCTTCTCCTTTCCGCTGATAGCTGTCATGCTACTGTTTCTAATAAATGTTACAACTGTTATTTAACAACAAAAAATGATTTCGACAAAATATCTCGACTTTCTTTTTTTTTGTTTATTTTGTCAATGTTATTGTCTTTCTACTAAAAACCTTTAACTTATAAAAATATATTGCACTTATATTTCTTTTTCTTTTTTAGCTTGTTTACAAAAGCAGATGTTTAAAGATGCATAAATTTTTCCTTCAAATCATATCATAGTGTTACAAATAAATGCTCCTTATTTGTTAATAATGTTAGGGTTAATTAAAATAAACACAGAAGGATTAAAATGATTAATTTATTAAATAAAAAGAGCAAATTCATTGCCGACATTTTTATTAAGAGATTAAAAATATATATCAAAAATAAATTTTAAAGTAAAAGATGTTTAAAAAAGAAAAAATACAAATATATTATTAAAGAAAGTTTATGCATATTAAATAAAACAATTTTTTCCACCAGTAACATTTCAATCTTCCATACAGCAATAAGCAGCACTTGAACACGTGCGGTATCATCACGCTTTTCAACGAAGTTTTTTTGCTTCTTCTTTTGCAGCAGCAGAAGCAGAAAGACCATTTTTTCCATCTCCATCAGCTGATGTACAAAAATCATGATACAGCTCTGCAATAATTGCTGATGAAGTTCTATCATTTGAATTTGCAGCAATAAGTCGAAGAGCAGTTAATCCATCAATGGTAATCCAATGTTCAATGAAATCTCGAATATCAGCATCATCAAATGCAACTTGAGCATCTTTCAGTTGAGCTTTAATGAAATAAGTTTTGCAGGAATCAAATGTTGTGATGATAAGCCAATAGAGAAGATTGAAAGCATTCAAAATTGTAACAGCACTGAGCCAAAACCAAAGAAGAATGAAGATCTTTTCATTAAATATATTATTCATCTAAAAAATTTGAGAAATTTAAAATAAGATATTTGAAAAAATTATGAGAGATTAAGTCATGCGCAGATCGCATCATCCTGGGTATGGGCATCCATTTTTTAACTTTACACAAAAATTTGTTTCACAATTCTAGAGATAAAACTGGTCTTCGCAATGATTAAGATTTCTCTCATTTTTTGAAAAGAAAAAAAAATAGTATCCAAAAATTGCAAAAACACAAAAAATAAGGATGATGCAATCTTCGCAAATTTAAACAACAATAAAACTCACGAGAAGACATTGCACGGTGAAATTCATTGGACGGCTTGTAGTATCATCACGACGCATAAAATCACAATATGTGACCTAAAAAATGTTTTGATTACTGTAATCTCATAAAAAAAACACCAAAACTAACCCTTGGAAAATTTCCACTTGTCCGCCAATCATGACCATTAAAAAAATCAGATAAAACTCCAACACCCCAAAAAGAATATTGAGTATTAACAATTTGTTCAAGAAAATAAAGTTGTATGCCAGTATTGAGAAGATTGAGAAGCTTGTAAATCAAATACATGGAAGTAAAGTAAGAACGAGCAGAAAAAACAAATAACAGACGATTTCTTTGAAGACAATTAAATTTTGTAATTTCACAAATTTGTTGAGCCGTTTCTTGAATTAAAGATTTTCTTTGATGACAGGCATGATGTTGATGAGGGATTAGTTGTCCAATGAGAGTATTAATTCGTAGCCCAGATTTCCATGATACAGCAGACCAAAATGTTTTTGGTGCAAGGAATAGCACAACTTGAAAGAAGAGCAAGAGAGGAACCTAAAAAATTAAAAAGTGGTACTACAAAAGAGGTCAATAGAGATCATCGACATTACTACAAAGCCAAGGACGTCAGCAAAGGGGCATAAGGGGCAGGTGCCCCCTCCTAAATTGGAAAAATCCTTTAATATTTTGCCCGACGCGTGCCCAAAGTGGCAAAAGATCAAAGGCGCTCTCTCCTTCGAATGTGCCCTTCCCAAAATTTTTTTCTGCTGACGCCCTTGCTACATGCTGAACCTTGATTCAAGAATAGTAAGTATCTTTATTGTCCCAAAATTTTATTGTTTTTGCATCAAGTTCAGTTAAGTTTAAGATTAAATTAAACAAAAAACTTACCCATTGATAATAAATCAATTCATATTGTTCACGTTCTTGCATCATAGGTAATTGATCGCTTCCATTACTTCGATAAGTGTTTTCAACGAAACCTATAAAAAAATTTTTGCATTAATTACAATATTATCTTTCAAAACTATATAAAACTTACAATAAAATTCTATATATTTTTTCCAACTCGCTTTGTATTCAGCACCCACAAAGCATTGTAAAGCTTCTTGGAAATAAAGCTTAGAAGCAGCAAAAATGATAAGGAATACAAGAATTGTCGTTGAATATACATAATTGAAACGATCAATTAAATCATCATCATAACTGTTCTTGAATTTTTTTATCCAATAATCAACTCTTGATCGCATCTTTTACACTACCCTAAAGAAGATAAATATTGAAAAAAAGAGATTAAAAACTTTTTGGTTTAATTCACGCAACAACAAAAAACGGTTAAAGCAGAAGAATAAATGCCGGATATCAAAATTAATTACAGTATTCAGTTTACATTCAAAATTTTACAAATTGTAGTGAAGAGAGTATGAAGTAATAGAGACAAGAAAAAGATTTAGATAAAATCAAAAAAAAAAAACAAAGTAAATACAAAAAATAAATAATTTTATTTTTTCAATTTTACAGTTATTAAAGAGAAAATATTCAAAGAGAAAAAAAACGACAAAAGAATGTTTAATTCAACAAAATTTTTTGTAAGCGAAATAAATACTACAAAAACAAAGTTACAAGCTAGCTTATATGGTCGAGTAATTAGCGGATGTTCAATAGTGATCACAGGTGTTGAGTCCTAGGTGCACCTATAGGTGTGGCTACTACTAAAAAAAACATGAGTGAAAGGGTGCTCCTTACGGGTAAATAGGGGTTAGGGCCTACACATGTTTCAAGTCAAAATTCAAAAAATTGATTAAAGCTTGATAATTAATTTTTTAATCTTACAGTTACGAAAGAAAGAAATAATTAAAAAGAAAGAGAAAACAACGTTAATTTCAAAAAAGTTCTTTAAACAGGCAAAAAAAAAGTTGCCAAAAAAATAAAAAAAATCATAAAATAATCCTTAATTTTATTTTTAATGTCAAATAAAAGAAGCCGTTGAAAAAAGAAGGTAAAGAGAGCAGAAGACTTTGCAGCCCATAAAAAAAACAAAACAAAAACCATGTATTATTTCTTTTTTGCTAGCAAAAAATACCTTCTTGTAAAAATAAAATTGCGAAGCCGTGATAAGAAGCAAAGTTTGTTTCGCTAGTCAGCGGCATATACCAAAACGGATATGATTTAATCTTAAATCTTTGCAGCAAAAGAAGAATCATAATATAAAAAACATTGCACGGAAGTGTTCTTTTTTTAATAAACAAAGTGCTTCAAAATTGTTTTTTTTTGAAACCATGGAATTCCGTTAAACATTTTTTGTTTTGGAATAAAAACATCAGATGCAAAATGATAAAAAAGCATAAACTTTTTATACAAGTTGTCGTTTAAAAATGTTTGTGTTTTTTTAATAACACGAAGAAACAGTTTTAAAGTTTTGTGATAATACTTAAAGTAATAAAAATGCAAAACAGGTATTATCTTTTTACTAACAAAAAATTTTGTTTCGATGATACTGTCACTGCTGATAGCATTTGTGTTACTATCACTTCACTTAAAATTACCAAAAACAAACTGACACTATATTTTTCGATAATTGTCATTTTCAAAATATGACACAATTTGTTTACTTTCTTTTTGATGATAGTAATACAAAACTGCAATCTTTTCTTTTTAATTATTCCTATCATCTTTCCCTTCAAAAAATGATAGTTATCCCAAATATTGCGGTTTTCATTTGGTAATTTGGTGCATTAACAGTTTTATTTTCTTTTACATGAGCTGGTCGGCCGACCGCAACATTGGGAAAAACATTATAAAGAGAAAAAGCAAAAGAGAGAGGCAAAAAAGAGCGATTGCTCCTCCTTTCCATGATTCATCCAGACAGTCGGATGTGGAAAGAGTGTTTGTTAAAAAAGTCGTGGTTTGTGTTCACAAAAACCTCGACACCAAAAGAACAATTCTTATTGCATTTTTATTACTATCTCTTCACTTAAAAGTAACACAAAACTAACAATAATTTTACTTTGATTTTACTGTTGCTTTTGTTTTTTCTATCGAATGACTCAAAGATAAGCAAAAATATTATTTAAAAGCTGTGATGGCATAAAAAAGCAGCCTTTGAAAGCTACAAAAGATTTCATTGATAATAAGAGGGTAGATGATAAATATGGAGGATACTGTAAAATGGAAAAAAAATGCGATGAAGAAAAGATTAAAAATTTGGAGATTGAAAGCAAAAATTATGAATTATATTTGGAAATAATTAAAAAGTAATGGCTTGTCTAATGGAATGAAAGTAATTTTTGTTAAAATAACTAAGAAAAAGCAGCAATTAAGTTTACTAGTTTAGAAACAGATTATCAGAAAATAAAAGAAAAAGAAATAACATTTCATGGAGAAGCAAAAGCATCGTCTTTTGGTTATTAAAATAAGAAACTATTTTTTTCTTGTTAAACAATGTACAATCAACAGCTTTCTTTTTTTTTATGAAAGTAAAAATGTGATAATCGATGAAAGCAAAAAAACAAAAGCCAAGTGAAAAACTTTATCATTTGATTTTGATCAAACATCCAAGGAAGAAGCAATACTGGTGAATGTTCATAAAAAAAGTGATCACGATTGTCTCTGAAACATGCCTAACAAAAATACGATATTTCGAAAAAAATGTAATAGTTTGGGAAAGGCAAATGAAATTCTGTTGTTTTTGTAAGAGCGACAAGACTTCAACAAATATTTTTTATTTCATAGTTTAACAATCGTTTTCCTAGACTAAATAATTTTTGTTTTAGTAATACACTCCTTAAACACGTTATATGATAAAAAAACAATTTATTTTATGTTAGCAAGAAATATTAAAAATCAGTGAAACTTTTCAAATGCATCTCATTTCGGTTAATATTGTCACTTCCTTATGATTGAGATTGCAACTAATTTTCAACACAAAATTAAAAGTTAAAGAGTACAATTTCGTGCTAATTAATTTTAATATGCCAACGTTTACATCTTTAGTTACAAAACTTTCAAATATTCGTTAAAAATGACAAGTACAGAAGTGATGTGTAGCAAGCCAACATTATTAGTTTTTATAAAATTTGTATATAATGAATTTCATTTTTTGTTGAAATTACTGGAGCCTTGAGAACGATAAAAAAGACAGAATGATCATTGCAGCCGAGCTTTCTATCCTCTTTAGTGAAAAGTCAAAAAAAAGGCGTTCCAAAACTTGGAAAATTGCTTGTAAGAGATGATGGGGTGCTAAAATAAAGAAGTACCAATAAAATCATATTTAGTAGTTTTCAATCATTCATTAAGAGCTATAATATGCATATAACAGAAATAAAGACATAGAACATACGTAATAAAACTTTATCAATGCAAGCTTGTGTCGTCTAAACACAACCTGTTTACAACCTTAAATAAAATTGTTTTGTGATAAAACATACGCCTGTTAAATTTTTTATGACTTTTTTTAGACGTTTCTTGTAAACACGGAATTATTTTGTTGTAACAACATATTTATGGGTGATAAGAAAATTAAAATGCAAAACAATCATAACACCTATTTTAACAAGTAGCAAAAATCTCAATGATGTTTTGCATTCAATATTATTCTAAAACATTGAAAAAAGCTACCAAAAGTTGTTGTGTTCATGTCATGTTAAAAACGGACAAAATGCGTTTGTTCATTTCATATTCTTTAGTTTTTGTATTTTTACAAATTTGCAAATGTCATGATGCTGAATATGAAATCTGCGAAAAAAATCTTACTCTTAAAGTCAAAGTTAATGAAATCATCTTTTTTAAATCATTAAACTTTCCTCAACTTTTGACAAAGCAAAAAGATCTAGGAGTTCGGTTAAAATGTTCCATGGATTTTTATTTAGAGGAAAACACGGCCGTGAGTGCATTTATTGATCTCAAAAATGGAAAATATACTTTTTATTAAAATTTTTTTAGGATAAAAGAGGCATACTTGTTTTTACGAATATTATTCGATCTGAAAATTATTACCCAAAGTTTAATTTTTTTGAAAAGACTACAAATTTGTCATTCAATAATGCATTTGATAAAAATGGCAGTTCTTTTTCAAATTCACATTTTTACTTTGATGCATTTCAAGGTTTCGTATTGTTCGACAATCCAAATGATGATGATTGTCCGCTTGAATCAATAAGCAAAAATATGCCTTACTATTTTAGCAACGAAAATGAAGTTATTCATATTCAATCAAGTTTTAATAGAACTCAAAAACGAAAACATGCGTGTTTGTGGCAATTTGCTGCTCCAGAAGGCTACGGTTTTAAGATTGTTTTTAAAGAAATAAATGTTCAATATCCGATACAATTAAATGTTGAAAATAGTACACAAATTATTTATACGTAAGTTGGCAGTAATTTTAAAGGCATTTGCGTAAATCCGTTTTTATGCACTAATAGATTTTTTTATATTTTTTGATATTTTGTAAAAATTAGTAATTTTTAAGTTGCATTTTTAGGGAAAGAAATATTAAAGTTTATTATCCGTATTACAACAGTGACAATTATTTAAAAATTTTTTTATCTGAAAATAATCAAGCATATTTGAATGAATATGAGCTTATTGCATATATTTCTATAATTAAAAACGATTGGAAAATTACCACTGAAAATTGTTCTGCTATTATAGCAGAAAAGGATTTAATTATTTGGAAAAACAAAAATCTCAATAAAATCGGTTATTACAATAATGCCATGTGCGAATTGAAAATTGAAGTTTTATCAGAAACAGAAGTGATAGTGACAAAAGATGTGTTGTCTTTAGAGAAAAATATTGATTTAATTAGGTATTTTGAAAACAATGAAACGGATTTGCCGATGATATATGAAGACAGTATTCGATTAACAGGAAATAAGGATGGAACAACGAGAAATTTTACGTGGCAATTTTTAAGTGATGGAAGTATTAAATCTTTAGGATTTCAGTTATCTTTTAAAACAATTGGTTTGTTTTATGTCATGATTTTTTTCTTCAATTTTTGTAAGATTACTCGTTTTTCTGATTTTCAAAAAATAATTTTAGAGTGCAAATGCCAAAATCCTGTAATTGAAATATGCTCTGATTATATAGTATTAGACAGTGAAAAATATGTGCCACATCAACAATATTGCGGTGGATTAAATTGCAACTTTACAGTAAGTTTGCTAAAATCTAGAACCATTGCTTTCTTTTCTGTTAAAAAATTTTTAGCTCAAAACAACTAAATTCTGTGAATATTCAGTTTTCTATGTTCGATTTAGTTCTTTTTTATATTCATCACATTCTGATATTTACAGAATTTATTCAAATAACAGCGTTAGTTTTGAAATAAATACAAAAAATCAAAATCCTTTTGATTATTATATCTTTTTATCAACAAATGTAAAAAATATTTTGGAAATAAATACTGATATTTCTAAAAACTTTTGGTATTCTAAAATTATTGTTTCTGCAGTTGGTGGTATGCTTTTAATGTACACTGAAAACGTCATTAAAACACTTAAACTTTAGAGCCGAATATGTGGACAAAATTGGTTTTGACTGAAGAAAACCCATATGCAGAATTTGATACATCATTTTTAAAGAAATCCCAATTGAACACATTTATTGTTCAAAGTTCTGCGAATGATAAAGTAAATTTTTATAAGCGGTTAAAAAAACTTAAATGAAAATGTATTTTTTTAGACAAAAGAAAATGCCACCATTGAAATATATTCAAACGCACGAGATGTTTCAATGTCATTTTATACGGATGAAACATTTGAGAAAATTTTTAATTTTGAAAATTGGTACTTTTCTGCCACTAAAATATTAAACTTATAAAAAAAATTTTAAGTTTTAAATTTAATTCAAAATATGAATTTCAATGCAAAACAACAAGTTCAAAGCTTGTAGTTTATCCTCCCCCAAATACTTTTAAGCCGTTTTTATTTTTTCAACTATCCACAGGTTTGATTATTTTGTTGTTAATAGAAGTATCTTATATCATCTCGAGGAACTCCCAGAAAAAATTTCAGCGATTTTAAACAAATTTGAAAAATCACTTTGCTCCCCTTTTTCAAAAGTGATTACAAGTTTTAGCATATCCAATTGGTTGTGTTTTCAAAGAAAATGTTTTTAATATTGCACCAACTGGTATTACAACGATATCAGCTATTGCAAATAAAAAAGGATTATGTAGAATTTTTATTTTAATTGAACATAAATCGCAAGGTTTATTGGAATTTCTTTTCACATCTGCAAAAAATGAAAATGTTACAGTTTATTCTGGAGCAAGCACGAGGAAGCCATTCTTTGAATTTAGGTTAATGCTTTTATAAGCAGCTAAAAATTATAAGTTGAATCTTTCAGCTTTGAAACAGCTTCACAATGGAAAACAGTAATTTGGAATACAAGAATTTACACAATTGATATTCCAAAAAATTCTGTTTTATTAATAAAAATTAGTGGAAATTCATGGGATTTACCAACTTTCAATGTTTCGACGACACCATATAAAGCTATTTTTTCAACAGCTGATTACGGCATTCAAAGTGATTTTTGTGGATTTCGATTTCAAAAAAATACTGAAAATTTTAATTTGAATAATCTGCCTGATGGTCAAGGAATATGTATTACCATATTTGATTATTATGTTAACAAAAATAAGGAAATTTATCTAGCTGGTAGGGATGACAAACACAGATTATTGAGGGTAGATTTGTACGTCATTTAAATAAAAATGATTTGTTTCAATAACTTTTTTTTAGAATAGAATATATTAACCAAACTTTTTTTTACCATAATATGAAATTTGAATTTTATGGAACTTTTTATGGAAAATGTTTAGAAGAGCAAGAAAAGGCATTGATTTACTTTGAAGTTAAGAATATCAGCGATTGTTATATTTCACCAACTCAACTATATAGTATTCCACCAAAAACTTCAATGATAACAACTTTAACTCCGCAACAACAGATTGATGTACCAATTTGCACGGCTATAACATTTGCAGTTGATTACAATAATAAATCAGCAAATAATAAAATGATTTTTACCTATAGTATGGATTTGTATTTATCCAGTAATGAGACCACTGTACCATATACTAATTATTTAACAATTAAAAATTATTGATAGACACAAATTTTTTGATTCCCTTTCGCACCCATGTAACAACGACGGCTATGGTAATAATGAATTATGATTATTAAAAAAAATCTAGCATCTTTTATTTACTTTCTTTTTCAGGTACAATCACTGATATTCAAGCTTATCCAACAGTATGCTGTACGAAATATGATTATGTCAAAATTCCAGCTTCTCTTCAATGTAAGTTAACTTTTAAGTGTAATCTTCTGCAAAACTTAGAATGCTGGAGGTCCTGGTTCCAAATCCACCATTGGCCTACGAATACAAAATTTATGTAGACGCTGTGTTTAAACAGTTTATCCCAATAAAATTACTTTTAGAGATATAAAACTTATTTCTTCATTTGACTTTAAGTTTAAAAAAATCACTGTAATAAGTTAAAAAAATACTTTTTTAGTTTCATGCAATATCTTTGAAGTAAACACAGAAATCACTAAAAATGATACTATTCAAGCTACATTTAATGCAGTTTTTTATATTGTCAATGACAAAATGTACATACATAACAATCAATTTACAAGTTCTGTTTACAAAAATTACACATTTGGAGGAAAAGGAGGAAATATTGGAACAGCAATGTACAATAATTGCAAAAATAACTCCAATGTAAGTAATAGGCAATGCTGGTTTGAAACATTGTCCCCATCAGAATTTTATAAAATAGAATTATTTCCACAAACAGAAAACTACAAAGATAAATACACTGTACTAATTGCAAAATATATGAAACGAAATGGAATCTTATTAAAGGATGATTATACGCCTTTTACTCCTGAAAATTCATGTTGGAAACAAAAATTACCAAAAGCATATAATGATGCTCTAAAAATGGATACAACATTGTGCTGCACAGCGTTTATTGATGTTTCCTCCACATTACCAACAACGAATTCAAATTCACCAACAACTGTAAATATCAAGACAACAACTACAGTATCAACTTCATCAACAATCAAGAAAATAGTTACCACAAATTCTACAAAATTAAACACAGCACCATCAAACCATATTTATATTTTTAGAAATTTATTTTTTATTTTTATTTTTTACTTAATTTTTGAAAGACGATTTTAAAATATTTTGTTTAATTTTTTTGATACGCCAAAGAAATAGTGGTGAATGTTCATGAAAAAGTGATCACAATTGTCTCAAAGCTGAACTTTAAAAAATCTTTTTTCTAGACTAACGTGTTTTTGTTTGTGTAATATTGTCATCAAACATTTTTATTCAGAAACAATAAATTTATTTTAACAATAGATATAGAAAAAATTTTCAATAAAAAAAGCATTGATACGTATGTGTCAAATGAGTCTGTAAAGCAGAATTAGCTCAAATTTCTTAAAGAAGGCCATTAAAAAAAGATACTCATAAAATTTTTAAAATGAACTGAAAAACTTAAAGGAAAAAACAGATAATACAAAGAAATTTTTGATCAGTAATATTTTTAATCAAGCTTCAATCACAAATAATAAACACTTCTGCCATCTTCTTGTTTTTTCAATGAAGCTTTTTAGCAGCTCCTTTTGCAACAGCATGACCATTTTTACCATCATCATCATTGGAAGTACAAAAATCATGATATAATTCTGCAATAATATCTGATGAAGTTAAATCTCCTGCATTTGAAGAAATAAGTCGAAGAGCAGTTAAACCATCCATCGTAATCCAGTTTTCAACAAATGCAGGAATATCAGCAGCATCATATTTAGCATCAGCTAAAACAAATTGATATTCAATAAAATACTTATTGCATGAATCTGTGAAAGAAATGATAAGCCAATAGAGAAGATTAAAAGCATTTAAAATTGTAATTCCAAATAACCAAAACCATAAAATAGTGTAAAGCTTTTGATGGAACATATTAATCAACTAAAAAAATTGTGAGAGATTAAAAAACTGAAAAAAGTATGAGGGATTTAATCATGCATAGATTGCATCATCCTTATTCTTGCACAAAATTTTGATTCTATGGGGATAGTTAAAATTGACCTTTAATGAGATAAAAAAAAGAAGAGTATCCGTATAAATAAGAATGATGCAATCTTTGCATATTTAAGTACAACAAAAACTTACCATAACGCATTGAACTGCAAAATTCATTGGAGGTGTTGAAGTATTATCATTGCAATTAAAATAGATCATCTAAAATGGAATAGAAATTAATGATTTAGTTTTTTCAAAAAAAAAGAAACCCACCAGCGGAAAATAACCACTTGGCTTCCATTCACGTTCATACCATGAATCTTTCATAAATCCAAATCCCCAAAAAGTGTATGATGTATTTGCAATCAAAGCATTATTCATAATCATCAGTTGTAAACCAGTATTAACAATATTAAGAACTTTGAAAAGTAAATACATAGTTGTAAAGTAATAATTTCTAGTTGGAATAAATAAACGATTTCTTCGAAGTCCATTAAATTTAATAATTTCACGCATTTGACGAGCTATTTCCCGAAATACATTTTTGTTTTCAAAATGAGCTAAAAGTCTTTGTTGACGACTTGCAGCGCTTACTTCACCAATGAGGGCATTAACAGCTAAACCAGTTTTCCAAGAAACAGTATTCCAAAAAAATTTTGGTGCAAGGAAAAGTAGAAGTTGAAGAATGAAAATTACAGGAATCTGAAATGAAAAAAAAAATATGAGTCTAATTCACGAACAACTTTTCAAATCCTTAATGTTCCTGAATCACAGTTATTTAAATCTGTTGAGAATCAAAAAACTAACCAATTGATAATGTTGAAATTCATATTGTTCACGTTGATTTTTATCCATTGCTAAACGATCATCTTTCAAGCTAACAGAATACATATTTTCACCTATAAAAGACAAAATTTGCATAAATCATAACAATTCCTTTTAAAACTACTTACAATATTGATGTAAAAAAATTTGCCAATTTCCTTTAAATTCTGTTGGATTTTTTAATAGAAATTCTTCTTGTATCATGCATTGAAATGGTTCACCAAAAAATTGATGTTTACTAGTTACAAGAATTAAAAATACAAGAATTAAGGCAGTAAATGCATAATTAAGTCGATCAATTCCATCATCATTATAATTTGGCAAAAAGATTTTAACCAATTTTTTAATTGCTGGCAGCATCTTTTAATACCCTATAAAAGAGGAGGTGGAGATATATAGAGCAAAAAAATTTATTAAAGCTTTATGATTCAGATCACGCAAGAAAAAACGATAAACACTGATACCATTCAAAACTTCAAATTTTTTGCAGCAAAAATACAAAGCGATTTTTATTGTTGAACATTTGCAGTTGTCAGATTTATTCCAGAACATTCCAAAAGATTTTTAAAACATAAAAATTGAGAATAATAAAAAAAAGGCAAAAAAAGAAAAGAAAGTTAAGCAACAAATACGCTAATAAGAAATTCAAGGAGAAAGAGAGAAACGACTTTTTGCGCATCGGCAAAAAAATCTTTCTTCTATGATGTTTGTAAAAGAAAATTTTTTTCTTTTGTGGAACTGAAAATGAACCAATCGCTGAAAGCAAAATAACAAAGAAATAAAGAAGAAAAAAAGCGAAACAAAAATGGTATCTTTTGATTTCATCAAAGGGATCGTGTTACATTAAACCGTATGGCCCAATGGCATTTGAGCAAATGGATACTTGATCGAAGATGGCATTTGATTGAATACACACATGGAAAGAATTATTGGGAAGTTTTGTATTTTCATTTTCTATTTTTTGCAAAATAGTTTTACTTTGTTTCAAGTTTTTTGGAAGGTAAAATAAATAAATAAATAAAGACCTGTGATATATTAGCATAACGACTTTATACACTTGAGATATTCTTCGCATTATCTTGATCTGCTGCTATTTAAAAAAGGTCAAAAAAAGTGTTGCAGCTGCAGCAAAAAAGAAAGAAACTGAAAAGAGGAAGTGCGCAAACGACGCTGTTTCTTTTTTTTAAATCTTTCATTGGAACAATTGAAAGTGTAAACGCTATTGAATTTCGTAAGACTGTTGCAATATAAAGAAAGACTTTTTTTCGTCATTTTTTTTTGTTTATCTGTCGTTAAATCAAGTATCACATATGGTGATGCTATAAATGAGTCCTAGAAGATTCCAAAAGCTCATATAAAAAGAATTTTTATTTATAAAACAAAATTTTTAACTGTTGCATTTATGGATTAATAAAACATAGTTAAAAAAATTAAAAGAATTGTTTAATTCATTGTAATTATTCAATAATTTTTAAATCACATCTTTGATCAATTGCAAACTTTTCATTATCGCGATATACTCGAGCCACAATACTATATTTATCTATATTATTGTAGCTTTCATCATTTAAAAAGGGTTGAAGAGTTCCTAAAAAATTTTTTAATTTAAGATTGTAAGTTGAATTTTTTTTTCTCCAAAATAACTATAGTAAAAACAGCTTAAAACATAGACTACAATGTTTCCCAACTTTACTTACTTTTATAAAGATATTGTTGAAGATTAATATCGTGTGGATTAACGTCATCTGAATAATCTTTTAAACCCAAATTTCCTCGACGATTTTTTACAATATATAGCTTACATTGATTTAAATCAAACACATCTTTATTCGTAGATGAATCTGCTATTTTAATATTCCAAAAGCATTCTTTAGTGCTAGCGTAAATTGTACCGGGAATCCTTTCATTATATTGTCTTTTAAATGTATGTGTTATATTTCTAAAAAGATATTTTAAATTTTTGTGTTTCTAATTTTTCAAATATTATTACCCATGAATTTGTTTTATATCTGGTAAATGAGCATATGCAATATTGTTGTTGTTATCTATGAATTGTAGATTAAAACCTAAAAATATTTTTTGATGTATAGAACAAAGAAGTATCAAAAAGGATTCTATTATTATTAACTGACACAAGAGCTCTTAACAAGTTATACCAAAATTTATGCTGCACTGAGCTACTAATGTTTTTCAATCAATATTCATAAACATACCTTTTCGAAGTGCAGCCGTATATTTGCTAGCTGGTTGTTTTAATATCTTTTTTTGAAAAGCATCTGCATCACGCAAAATCAAGCTTAATTCATTGAAAGATGTGAATAAGTATCCCTTGGGAACTAAATGACGCAATATAATAATAATTCATTTTATGCAAAAATTTTGGTATTACCAATACTATTATGTAAAAAGTCTGTATTCATTATGGGAAAACGAATATATGGCAAAATATCTGCTAACTGCTCTTTAACTGAGAGGTGGTTATTTTCATTTTGTTTTTGATATTGATATTCAGCCCATTTATAAATCTGTAAAGCCACATTGAAAAAATGTATGTAGTATTTTTCTTCAAATTTTATTTTATCTAACTACTTAATGTGAGTCTAAAAACTTTACCGTATCAAAAAGATCTTCTTCTGCAATTGTTAGATGTTCAATTTTTACAATATCTGCTATTACATCTTTTGTTGTTTCCATAAATGTTTGATCTTTTAACAGTGTTGCAGCATTAATTCCAATAAATTGATACATATTATCTAATGCCTTTGGCAAAGAATAAATCTTTAATGTTTCACATATTTTAAAAACATTTTCCGCAGTTGGCTTAATATTTGTTAAGTATTCATCACATTTATCTTTTAATAATTTTACATTGTATGAGTCCCCAAGATCAACTAATGCCATAACATTATCCATATCAATATTACAACATCCTAGATAGAGAAATGTTAAAAATTCTTGAAAATCATTGTAAGAATGAGCTGTGATGGGGATAGGTTCTTTCTTAGCCCATGCTCCAAAAAGCATTGTTTCAAAGACATCAGATGCTGACCAAAGAACGAATGAATGGGCATGTAGGTGCTAAAAAGTAATCACTTAATCTAGCAGCACTATCAAGGCTGTATACAGCAGTGACTTTTTAACAATTACTTGGGGGCTAGCCTTTGATCTTTTCCGCCTTTGTCACGTGTCGGCAAAAGATTTTTTAATTTTTTAAAGAGTCAAGTTTAAAAATCTCAAACCTTTTCATCATTAAACAAAAAAGTAACATCAAAATGACCAGTTTCAAGATTTTGTTGACTAAAGATGAGATATTTTTGAAAAGCTAGATCAACAACATTATGACCATCTTCCATTTTTGGAACTTTCAATGGCTTATAGCTTTCAGCTTTCTTGAAAATTGTGGGTTTTTGGCCAGCTTGCATCTTATTATTAAAATTATTCATTTTCTAAAAATCTTGGTTGATACACATAACAAATATGTTGTGAAAGCACGCTAAATAAAAAATCATAAAATAAAAAAAATAATTTGAAAATGTTTTTCATTCATAGCTAAAAAGCTATTAAAATTTATTACCGCAAATAAAAACCTTTGTTTACGAGTGTATAGAGGAAGAAAAACATCAAAATAAGGAAACACAAAAAACTAACAATTCACACCTCAATTTTATGGTTAACACTGAAATGTCAAACTTTTTCATGTCCACAAAACTTTTTTCAAAACTTTTTCTTTTTTTTCACTTTCAAAATTTATTTAACTTTAAAAGTAAATAAATTGTTTTACAGCTTTTTCAATATTTTTCTTTGAAATTATGCAATTACAACTATCTTTTTTCTGATCGTTTATGGTTAACATATTTTTAAAAAGTGAAACAAATAAACCAGACAACTTTTCATTCAAAATTATTCTGTAAACTAGAAATTGTCTGTTTTTTCATGACATCTAATTTGGTTATATAAATTTCTTGCAAATGTCCTTATAAATTAACAATCAATCAAATCAAAAAGGAAAAAAATTTTGGCCAAAATTTGAGAGTATAGACGAAAAACAATTTATAAAACCAAAAATTAGGGCAAACTTTTTCCCAGGCTGACTTTTATATGTGGCCTAATTTATGCAATATAATGAAATCACAATGATGGCTTTCTTCGACGACCTGCGGTCGTCGAAGAAAGTCCAGAAAAATGTTTAGTAATTATTAAGACTGTGTAAAAAACTGAAATAGCACTCTTTTTTAATGCCCTAATATAAGATGGAAAATTGTGGATCTTTAGGTCTAAAATTTAAGAAAGATGGAGTTTGTTGAAGATTGTTGTGAATAGATCAACTTTCACTTTTAAGACCTAAGACTGAGCCTAATTCACAAGGCAATAATGAGACTTTTGAAATGATAAAAAAATATGAATCTTTGTAAAACTGCTATGTCAGAGACTGTTCTTTTTTTATTAAAAGTATAATATATGTACCATAAAAATAAATTAAAGTATTGCCAAATTATTAAAGTCCAATAAAAGAACAAACTGAAATGAAACATTTAAATGAAGAATGTGTGATAATTATTTAAGCTGTGTTAAAAACTGAAATAAAACTCTTTGTTCAAACAATGATTTAAGATGTTTTGTTCTGGATATTTAGGTATTTAATCTAAGAAGGAGATGAAATGAATAAAATTAGAATAAATAAGTGAAAAAAATTTGCATGAAATCGTTAAAAGTTCATGAATGTTGCTGTAGAAATAAATGGCGAATGAAAAAACTTGATAAAACTTTTGTAAACCTTTGTAAAGCTTTGTAAATCCATATGCTTATGATTTTGCTTACAAGAACCCGCTTTAGCGGGTTCGACCCTTGTGTTTAACATATTTTAAAAAGTGAAACAAATAAACCAGACAACTTTTCATTCAAAATTATTTTGTAAACTAGAAATTGTCTGTTTTTTCATGACATCTAATTTGGTTATATAAATTTCTTGCAAATGTCCTTATAAATTAACAATCAATCAAATCAAAAAGGAGAAAAAATTTTGGCTAAAATTTGAGAGTATAGACGAAAAACAATTTATAAAACCAAAAATTAGGGCAAACTTTTTCCCAGATGAATTAAAAGTGATAAATTCATTAATAGGTGCAAAAAGAGAGTAAATGAAATTGCGAGCAAAAAAAGCTGAAAAAATTTAGTTTTATTATTTTACATTTATTTATTTTTTTGGGAAAGTTTAATGCATTTATTTTTTGAATATTTTATACATCTTTTTTCTTGGATTTTTACAAATTTTGAAAATATGTAAAATTAAATATATGTAAATTAGTTTTTAATGTTTATTGAATCAATAAAACGGACATTAGTTATTAAAATTAGTGATTCGATGTTTTTACAGATTTTATGAAATAATTTTTAGGTTTTTATTCGTCAATGTCTTTTTACAGTAAAAAAAGTAACACATTTTTTGTCTGAAAAATTTTAGAGGGGGAATAATTCTAATATTCTAATAAATGTGCTGCCATATTCACAGATGACCCAGAAACTCTAAATCAAAAAATTTGATATTTAATCAATAATTAATGCTTGTGCAAGAAGTGATAAATTTTAAAATGTGTATCAATTTTTTAAAAACACAAAACTTTTTAATAAGAATTATTTTATGACGAAATTAATACAACATAATTAAACATCCTTTGTCAACCAAAAAATTTTCATTATCGCAATATACTCTTGCAATTATATCACTTTCATTAACAGTATCTTCATCATTGTTGATTTCATTTTGTGATTCATTTTTATGACGATTTCGAAATTTTAAAAAATGTTTTCCTTCAGAAGGTGGTGAAAAATCTTTTAAAGCTAGCAATCCTTGTGAATTTCGAATGAGATATAGTTTACAAGCACTTAAATCAAATGACGCATCAGTTTTTGTTATTTTTGGAGGAACAGCAATATTCCAATAACATTCTTTGTAGTCAGCATTTCGATGATTGTTGTTGTTGACACGACTGCCGGAATGGTTGATAAAAGAAAGCCTATAAAGTTATAGTGTCGACGATTGCCTGTATAACATAAAATTCCTTACGCTCTATAAAACTCCATATCACAAATATAAGCACGAGCAACATTTTGATCATGATCACTAAATTGCAAATTAAAACCTAAAAAAACAATATTGAACAGTACTAAAAAAACGTTTATCCTTACATTTTCTTACAAAATGTGGATATTGACTTGCTGGATTCCAAAGTGTTTTCTTATGAAAGTTTCCAGCATCTCGAAGAATATCACTTAATTCATCTAATGATGAAAATAAATATCCAAGTGGAACTAAAAAACGAGACTTTTGAGACATGAATGAAAATCCTTTAAAACAAAGTTGCGGAGATATAAACGTCCACTGAACTTTAAAATGCTACTGTTTTTTTGTTGTCCCTGACTGTATGAGGCTATGCCCAATCATCAGTGAAAATGTTACTTTTCCTTTACCAGGAAAGGGTTGTCTTCCATTTCCAAAGGCCAAAGGACGTGCCTCAATAGCTCAGTTGGTAGAGTACCTGACCGGTAATCAGGAGGTCGCAGGTTCGAGTCCCGCTTGAAGCAGCGGTTCTGAGGCAAAATTTTTCGGTTTTCCCCACTTTTCGATTCCCTTCTTGTTTAATTCAATCCAGAGCTGAAGCCCAATATTATGCATAAATGCTTGTCATGGTAAAAGGCAGTTAGGGACAAAATATCAGTTGTTGAATTCTCGATACGTTGATTTAATAGATACATAAATATAACTAATAAATAACAGACGATATCTGTTACAAAAATTTGCTGTCGATGATTTTAAAGAGGTGTAATAGCAAGGATAACTTAAATAATCCATTAATAACACATTTATACTATTTGAAAAGTATTCATTATGCAGAATTTTGAATATTTTGTAACAAAAATAAATATCGTCTGCTATTTATTAGGTATATCCATTTTATCTATTAAATCTGTAGATCGAGGATTTGGCCGTTGATATTTTGTTTCTAATTATCCCTTGCTATATTGTGCTTCGACTCCAAAATCATTAGAGGATTTCAACGGTTAATCACCGACCCGCTCATCAATTATAGCAAAAGAATGACATTGAAATTTTTGATAAAACATTTATAACTTTTTACTTACCGATTGTTTTATGCAAATATTCAAGATTCATTATTGGAAAACGAATATGCGGCAAAATATCTGCTAATAACTCTTTCATCACCAACTGATCCACTGCATGATATTCTGCCCATTTATAAACCTTCAAAGTTTAGTTTTTAATGAAGCTTTTAAAAACTTGAAACTTACAGCATCAAAAAGTTCTTCTTCTTTAATAAGTAATCTTTCCATTTTAACAATATGCAACACAGTTTCTTTTGGAGCTTCCAAAAATGAAGGATTCTTAAGTACAGTTGAAGCATTAATGGCAATAAATCCATATAAATTTTCCAATGCATTTTGAAGTGAATAAATTTTAAGCATTTCACAAAGTATAAAAACATTTTCAGGAGTTGGGGTCATCAAGAAGTGATCACATTTGTTTTTTAAAAGTGGGGTATTGTATGATTCTGCGAGGTCAACTAGTGCCATGACATTGTCCATGGTGATTGTGCATTTTCCAAGATAGAGAAATGTTAAAAATTCTTTAAAATCTTCGTATGAGTGAGCCGTGATGGGGATAGGTTCTTTCTTAGCCCATGCCCCAAAAAGCATTGTTTCAAAGACTTCAGAGGCTGGCCACAGGATGAATGAATGGGCATGAAGTTCCTAAAACTGATAGTTAAATGAGGCTGTGTGTTTACAAAAATGAGAACTCTAACCTTTTCATCTTTAAACAAAAAAGTAACATCAAAATGACCAGTTTCATAATTTTGTGCACTGAAAATTGAATATCGCTGTCGACAAAGTTCAACAGCATTTTGACTTTCTTCCATATTTGCTGCTTCAAATTTTACTTGGACATTCCTTGTGCTATTTCCAACAGTACTTTTTGATTGCTTTCTATTTTGTTTGAATTGATTTAAATGTTTCATTCTCTAAAAATTTTTAATATTATTAAAAAAAAACAGATGAAATAAGGGGTGAAAACTTGTTTAACAGTTATCCATTTCTCGATAAAATAAAGTTAAAAAGTTTCAAATAAATTTTTTCACATAACTTTTAAGCATAATTGATTGAAAAAATGTTATCAAAAGGTTTCGACATGTGAAAATTATTGCTTAAAAGAGAAACAAAAAAAAAAGGATTTGAACTTTTTTCTCAAAAGTGTGTCGTTTTTTTAAACAGTCATAGAAAACAATGATGATGCAGCCTTAAAAAGTTGTTGTCGTGTGTCATTTAAAAGAAAGGAATAAACAACTCTTTTTTTTCATGCTTGCTGCTGCAAAAAGTGTGATTCATCAAAAAAATGTGTCCAACGTCATTTTTTCATTTGATTATTCTTCAATACGAAAGAAGTTCACATGTATTAGGATTTTATGATTAATATGCTAGAATTTATGATATAAAATGCATATAGACCATTTTGTGTTTTCGCTATAAAAGAATTAAAACACAGCTTGTAATAAAAAATAAATTTCTTTTAACATTTTTTTAAAAAAACAAATCAAAAAAAATGAATCACTGGAAAGAGCCCTTTTTGATTGCAAAAAAGATCAACACAACAATAGTTTTAAATTTTTATCAGTATATTGATTAAAAAAACTTTTTTCTTTGTTTTTTTCTGTAGTTATAATAAACTCGTTTTTTGCCAAAATTAAATTTAAATTTTGCACGTTTGGCAAAATGTTTTTAAATGCCAAAATATAAGATGACTTGAGAACCTCAATGGAGCCCTTGAGCTGTCAACTCCATTTTAATTACCCCTTTTTCAGCAACTCCATGCTCACTCTTTCATTCTTTGGTCAGCTTCAGAAACCTTCAAAGCCATGCTATTAGGCCCTATGGCAACCAAAGATCCCATTGCTATCACCACTTACTCTTACGATGATTTTAAAGAATTTTTAACATTTCTCTATCTTGGAAAATGCACAATCACCATGGACAATGTTATGGCATTAGTTGATCTCGCCGAATCATACAATGTTGAACTTTTAAAAGACAAATGTGATCAATTTTTAACAAGCACTGAAATAACTGATGCAAATATGTATACTGTATATGAAAAACTAAAACTTTACAACCTAACAGCAGCACTTGAAAATTTATTTGAATATGTTTCATTTAATACTGAAGCAGTTTTAGCTAATTTTATGTTTATGAATGCAAGCAAAGATTTTGTTATGGATGTTGTAAAACAAGAAACTCTTTCAATAACAGAAGAAAATCTTTTTAATGCAGTAAGTTTTATTGCTAAAAATTAAAAAACTAGAATTTTTAACAATCTCGGTAAAGTTTTCACATGATGAGTTTCTGGAGCTACTGCAGTACATGTAATATTCCGCTGCACCTCAAGTGCTCGATAAAAGATGAAAATGTTAATCGAAAATTAATTGTTTGTAGGTATTAAAATGGACAAAATGGCAATGCAATACAAAAAAGGTTGAAGGTGATGCAAAAGAATGGATTAAAAAAGAATTATCAGATATTTTACCTCATATTCGTTTTCCGATAATGAATATTGGATTTTTACATGAAATTCTTGGTAAGCGATTAAAGATAAATTTTATAAAGGGATATTAGTCTCATAAACATCAAATTTTAGTTCCAAATGGTTATCTTTTTGCATCCCTTGAAGAATTGAGCAGCATTTTACGTGACGCTGATACATTTGTCAAAGAAACAAAAGCTCAAGAAAATAACAAACCATTTATATTCAAATTAAGCAATTACATCAACAAAATTCGAAAAAGTAATACTTCTTTTTTTTAAAATTCTTTTTAGAGTTTCATCGTTTTTTAGGTAACAACAAAATCATTTTTACTGATCACACCGGAAATAGAGCATTTGCATATTTACCAGATAAAGAAATTATTGAAGCACTAAAAAAACCTGTAAACCAAAATAATATTTATTATCATGGAAATGTCAGAGTCAACAACAATTCATCAGAATACTTTTGGCAAATTGATATTCCAAAACCAAAGAAAAAAGTTTGGTATGATGCTTCAAAATATTATGTTGTTCGAAATGCACAAGGAAAATTTGGGCTAAAAGAATTTTCAAACCAAAATGTTTTAGTTCGAAATAATACTGCTGTTCAACCGAATAATCAAAATAACAGTGATCTTAACTATGAAATTATTGCAAAGTTATATCTTGAAAAAGATAATTTTATCATCTCACAAGGATGTCAATTTAAAATTAATCCATAAAATTTATGATTATATTTTTAATAAAAAGCTATCATAAATATAAACATTTATGCACCACAATATGTGTGTATATTTAAACAGGACAAGATGCATACAATAAAAAAATTTATAGACTTTCTAATATCAATCTTTTCGATAGTCGCGTCAACAACAATAATCGAAATAACGTCTACAAAGAATGTTATTGGAATATTTCTGTCCCGCCATCAATAACAAAAACTGATGCATCATTTGATTTAAATTCTTGTAAACTATATCTCATTCAAAATCAACAAGGAATGCTAGCTTTAAAAAATTTTTCACCGCCTTCTGAAGATGATAAATCAGGAAAACGTTTTTTAAAATTTCAAAATCGTCATAAACATGAATCACAAAAGGAAATCAATAATGATGAAGATACTGTTAATGAATGTGATGTACTTGCACGAGTATCTTGTGATAATGAAGAATTTTTGATTGTTTAAAGAAAGTATAATCAGGACAACTCCCTTCCCAAACGGCACAGTCTTTTGGTAGGCCATTAAATGTTCCTCTATTCCTCGAAATGCATTTTTTCGTAAAATTTTATTTAAAATACTTTGAAATTTTGTACCTATGCAGAGGTAATAAAATAAATGCAATAACTGGTTAAGTCTTGTTGCTACGATACATTTTTAACATCGTTAAAAAAAAGTATGCAAAGATAAGACTGGGAAATGGGAGGTCAAATGTTGCTTGCAAATTTGATTATTACCCAACTTCAGAAAAAAGATTACAAAGAATGTCACTACATACCACCAAAAAATGCCGCTAAGAACATCAATATTTTATGAAATAATATCTTTTATTGGTGTAATTTTAACGTCAATTTTGATTGGAATAATTATAACCAAAACTCCAGCAGCAATGAAACAATTCAAAGCTTATTTGTTACTGTATTCATGTCATTTAGTTGCTTTACAAATTGCTTCTGGTTTATATGCTCCATCTGTCCTTCATCCATATATCTCCTTTTATCCAATGGGAATTGCAAAACATTTTTCTCCTAATATTTCAGCAACAATTTTTGTATATACTTTTTTTGGGGCTATGTCAATGTTTGATTGCATTATTGCAATGATCATGGAACGATATTATGCAATGAAAAATTTGAGCAAAGTTGCGAATATATGCTAATTACGCATATTATTCATTCCTTTGCCACGTCATCATTTTCTGTATAAATACTCTCATTGTTTCTTTGTTTGTGTTCATTCTCGGTTGTCTCTCTCATTTGTATGATGTTGTTCGAATAAAAGCTCAATCTTTCATCTATAATGTTTCGTCTTGCATCTATCAACTCATACATATATATTCACTTCGTGGACTAGGGCATAACAGCAATAATAGCAATGGAAAAGTTGCAATTACCGTATATTTTACTTTAACTGGAATTGCATATGGATATTTGATTTTTACGATTGTTGTTATCTTTTTTCCAGCTTTACATGATTACTTTTTATTATCTCCTACTCCACAGCTAATTGAAAGTTTATTTGAAAGTTATTTAGAAGATGGAATAATTTTGGAGTCAATTATAATCTTTCAAAATCCTAAAGCTAATAAACTTCCGCCGTTTACTTTGCTGTTATGTGCAACAATGGGACCTCGAATTATAATAATTATAATTTATCTCCTTCTAAACGCATATTTATCTCGTCAGCTATCATCAAATTCTGCAATATCTCAGCACCTTCAAAACAGTACATCTATGTTAATAAAAATGATTATATTTCAGCTAGCTGGAATTATAACATTTATTGGTATTCCAATTCTTGCGGTTTTAAGTATTGCATCATTTGTACAGCAGTCAAATTCTTATATTAATCATGTTTTTTCAATATTAAATTGTTTTGGTATATATGATCCTCTTGTAACTATATATTGCATAAAACCTTATCGAGCTGCTGTTATTAAATGGGCTAAAAAATGTTTCGGTTGTTGTTACAAAAATAATAATGCAAGAATAAAATTGGCAGCAACAACGGCTGCTTCATTACCACCTCGTCAAAATAGATTGCCTTCTTTAACTCGTCGTATTTAATTTTTTTTATAAATAACATGACAGCAAAGAATCGTCCTGCAAAGTCTTCTCAAACATACCAAAATTTTATGCAACCGATGCTCCCGTTTATGATGACTGCTCCCTGAGAATCTGAGCACCCAGCAATCAAACAAAAATACTTTCAGTTTTAATGGAATCATTGTGTATTTCTACCTTCTTCTGACGCAATAAAAAACATTTCACACAATAGTGACCCATTTTTTTGCACTTTGATACTCTAGAAAAAAGATACCCATAAAAAATGTATTTTCGTTTGTGTTTGATTTTTTTTCACAAACAAATATAAACACGTGTGTGGTTTTATTTCCAATAAATCATATTTTTTGTCAGTGTTGTTATTGATTCCTTTATCTTTTTTACGAAAAGTTTTTTAAATGGCTGTTAACAAAAATGTTGATAAAAATGGAAATGATAATAAAAATATTACATTTTTGTTAGATCTTACAAATCAAAGATATCAATTTTTTGATGCACAAGATTATGAAAATGGTCATTTTGATATAATTTTTCAATTTCATGATAGGGTTAGTTTTTTTATAATATGATTTTATTGAAAGTTTTTTTTAACATAAGTAATAGACGATATCGTGTGCTACTTGTAAAAAAAGCTTTATTAAAAAATTAAACCCTTTTTTTCAGCAACTTTTTGCTCATTCATTCATTCTCTGGCCAATCTCCAAAGCTTTTGAAGCAATGCTCTTTGGACCATGGAGTTCTAAAAAACCAATCCCAATCTCCACTTGCTTATTCGAACACTTCAAAGAAATGTTAACATTTTTATACACAGGAAACTGTCAAATCACCACCGATAATGTTGTTGCACTCGTTGACCTTGCACAATCATATGAAATTGAAACCCTTAAAACACATTGTGATAATTTTTTAATGGCTACAGAAGTTACTGCTGAAAATGCATTAAAATATTTGGAATATGCCCGAAGGTATTCGTTACAGCAGACATCAGAAAGGATATTGGAATTTATAAAAACGAATACAGAAGATGTGGTAAAATCATCGAGTTTTGTAAATGTTCCAAAAGAAATTTTAATAGATATTGCAAAAATGGAACATTTTACAGTAAAAGAAGAAGAGTTCTTTGAAGCTGTAAGTTTTTATATTACATTGTTACCACATATGCTTTTCACTTTTCTGTGTACGGAGCGCTCAAGGCGTTATAGTTAACTCACCACATGTTGTTTCTTGCAAGCAACATGCGTAAAATACACTGGAAAAAAGAACAATTTTTTTCTTTGTTAAAATTTTGTAGTTTGTATTCTCAATAGTGATCGGATTCCGTACCGTTTTTCGAAAATCACGGAAACGGAAAAATTCCGTAAATTGTAAATAGCCACGGTACGGAATTACGGAATTTCCGTAGTTTTGAAATTGTCACGGTACGGAATCACGGAAACAATTCCACTCATCATCTTCATAAGTCGAAGAATACTTTTTTTTAAAATCAAAAGTATTAGTATTTTGATCACCATTATCTTGAATAAACTGAATAAATAAAAAAATTATTGCATTTTTCTTGTTTTTTCCGAAATTTTTTCTCACAAAAAAATTCCGTAAATTGAAAATAGCCACGGTACGGAATTACGGAATTCCGTAATTTTGAAAATGAACGCGGTACGGAATACGGAATCAATTCCGTACCGTTTCCGTGGAATTTCCGTACGGTAACGGTACGGAATCCGATCACTAATTCTCAACCATTTCAAATTGAACTCCTTTTTTATAGATTCAAATTTGGGGAAGACAAAACTGCATAGAATTTGTCGAATCTATGGGATCTTTTGAAGCTGCATTCAAACATGCAATAATTGATATTTTACCATTTATTCGATTTCCAATTATGAGTTTAGAATATTTACATCATAATATTGGTAAACTTTTATTTTTAAGCAAATTTTCTAATTACTAAAATACGCTACAGTACCAATAGGATATTTATTTACTTATGATGAGCTAAGTAAAATTCTTATTGATGCAGCAGCCTTTGCTCAACATGGAATTGCACCCCCACCTGTTAGTGCATATTCAAATAAATATCGAGGTTAGTGTTATTCAGTGGGAATTACGGTAGTATTGGTTTTTTTAGAAAAATCGAAATTTTGATTAACAAAACTAAGCTTTGTCAAATCCCCTTTGATCTCTATTATCCCTTTTAAGGTCGCCGAATTCTTCTCACTGATAAACATGGAAATGAAGCAAACGTTTACGTCTTTGATAAACACATCTTCAATGGCATGAAAGTATACAATGGTGTACAATCTCGTGCAACTTATAATAATGCATCAGAATGGGGACCATGGAGCCAACTTCAAATTAGCACCAAATCAAACATAAACACAATTGAAAATGTTAAATATTATTTGGTTAAAAATTATAATGGTTACTTGGCACTAAAACCAAAAACTGCAATTTGTTCTGGTGAAATTATTTTAGCACCTGTTATTCCATCAAATAATAACTTTAGTTGTGGAAGTGGAAGTTTTATGCTTAAAGTTTTGTAAACTGTAAAAATCATTTATTCAAAGTTACAACATTCACAAATAACTACAACAAAGAAAAATGCGTAGACTAGCAAGATATCATATGGCATCAAAAAAATACAAAAAACTTATAAAAAAAATACATAAATATTTCATATGGAATTCACAGCAGTAATACATAAATTAAAGCTCAAAAGAATTTATACCCATCACATTTCTTTTTGATTTTAAACAATCAACATTTCTTCTTTCGTTCTTTAAACAATTTGGTATTTACAACCGTAACCTGGTAAGAATTTCAAAGTATCAGGAAAGACTTCAGCAATAAGAGTAATCTTTTCATTTCCGGATGTTCCACCAAAACAATATGATTGTTGTCGTTTAGAGAGATATTTCAAGGCAAGAGTTGTATTCCGATCTCGAACAAGATAATACTTAGAAACATCTGTTAGCACATCATCATGTAGACCATTTTGTACTTCTGGTAATAGAATATCCCAATAGCAAGTGTTGTCTGAAAAAGAGCAGAGATATATAAAACTCATATGTACGGTGTCAAAAAGTGTAAATGTCTTAATATTCTTAAATAAGATACAGCTCAAAGCGCTTACCATATCCATCAAAAGCCATTTTATTAAAAGATTTTTGTAAAGTATCAATAATAAAATGATCATGAATAATTGCATATGCTTTACAGCCTTCTCCATCAGTAAATTGAATTCGTTTTCCTGAAACAACAACAACGATAAATAAAGTAAAGAAATAGCAACACAGATGTGTAACTACAGTCATAAATAAAATAAGATAATAATAAAACATACCACCACGATAACGATTTGAGAATGAGCTTGTATTATGTGAAGTTGTACCTTTTTGAGCAAAGATATTAGCATCATGAAGAATTTTGTTGATTTCTTTGAAAGATGAGAAGAGGAAATCTTTGGGGACTGAAAAGGGAAGTGGTTAAAAAGTGAAGAAAAAGTTCGTGAAATTTGTTTATTCCCAAAAACCAGCATCGCATAAACTAATGCAGCACGGATAGCTGAATAGCAAAAGCAATATCCCAAGAGCTCTTGTATAAGCCAAAAAAATCCATCAAAGAAACTCACCAACAAAGTCATGTAAAAAATCAACATGCATAATAGGGAATCGAATATATGGTAAAATTTCAAATAGCTCAAATTTAATCCAGTCTTCAATATTACTGTCTTCTGATTTAGCTTTGTTATTATTCATACATCGATATTCTGCCCATTTGTAGACCTAAAAATATAACAAATATAATCTTTTTTCTAAACTATGTTATTTTAAAGCAGTTTGTTACAGCAAGCTTTTACTTCATTCTGTATATCCAAAACCTAAGGTTGCTACCGTAACAAACTACTGTATTTTCCAAATCAAACAATAAAAAACTAACCGCTTCAAAAAAATCCTCTTCTTTTACCGTTAAACAATCCATTTTAACAATATCCAAAACTGTATCCTTTGAAAGTTGTTTAAAATACTCATCTTTTACAACTTTCTCTGTATTATTTGCAATATATTCTAGCACAGAATTGAGAGCATTATCCAATGAACATTCTTTTAAAGCTTCATAAACTTTTAAAGCATCAGATTTTTCTGCCGCTTTAATCAAAAAATCATCACACATCTTTTTCATCATATCAACATTATAGAAATCTGATAAATGTACCATTGACATAACATTATCAAGAGTTAATGAACAAGTGCCAAGATAAAAGAATGTGATAAATTCTTTAAAATCTTCGTAAGAGAATTGTGAGATATGAATTGGTTGATTCATGTTTGAATTTGATGATGATAGAGTTGATTTGAAGACATCAGATAGCGACCAAAGGATGAAGGAATGAGCATGGAGTTGCTGAAAAAGAAGAAATTTATTACATAAAAATGATAAACAAAGAATTATGGAGTGTTAAACGGGGAAGATTAAAGTTGTTCAAGTTTATAGCTATCTACAAGAGCCACAGCAGCACAACCACTTACCTTAGATCATTTTTACCATCTAATCACCGCTCTTTTTTCAGTCCCAAAAGATTTCCTCTTTTCATCCTTCAAAGAAGTCAACAAAATTCTTCATGATGCTAATATCTTTGCTCAAAAAGGTACAACTCCACATAATACAAGCTCATTCTCAAATCGGTACCGCGGAGATATGTTTTCCTATTATAATCTTGTAGTATTTATGACTGTATTTGCATAACCGTGTTAATATTTCCCTGATGTACTTATTGTTGCCGCTGTTACAGGAAAACGAATTCAATTTACTGATAGAGAAGGCTGTAAAGTATATGCAATTATTCATGATCATTATATTATTGATACTTTACAAAAATCTTTTAATAAAATGGCTTTTGATGGATATGGCAGGTGCTCTGAGCTAAAATGCAAGGTACAACTAGCTTGATTTTGTTTGGTTATAGACGGTAGTATAAGTACGACTCCTTCTGAGGTGGATATTTCTACAGCTGTAGCTACGGTTACGTTATCATTTGTTGTTCTTTAGATCTACAAATGGACAGAATATCGATGTATGAAAAGCTAAATCGGAAGACAGTAATAATGAAGATTGGATTAAATTTGAGTTATTTGAAATTCTACCAGATATTCGTTTTCCAATTATGCATGTTGTTTTTTTGTATAGCTTTGGCGGTAAGTTTATTGAATAGTTTTTGAGGATCTATCAACATTTAAGAAGCTATATACATGCACAACTCTAAACCAACAAGTATCCTAACAATCTCAATTCCAACGACTAATGCGAATATAGGGAAAGCTAAAAGTGTCCTAGCAGCAACGGCAGTTGCCAATAGCAATAGCTAACAACTACTTCAAGTACGGAATCTGCAAGTACTCTAACAACACCAAGGTTACTTCCACTAAATACAATTACGTATATTTCCCCTTTCCCAAACCTACCTTATCTTTAAACTGAAAAGTTACATCAAATCCACCATTTTCAACATTTTGTGCTCGAAATATCGCATATCGAATTTGTGCAATCTTTGCTGCAGCTGCATGATGATTATTTAAATCCATTCTTTCTATTAATTCTTCAGCAAATGTAAATATCAGCTTTGAATTAGTTCTTCAACAAATAAATATACAGCCTTTTTTTAAAAAAGTATGTGTTATGAAATAAGAAAGACTAAAAAAAGTCTTTTAAGCAATATTGCAATTGGTTTCAGCAGCAGCAACGATGATGATAAAAGTTTGACGTCATTGGAGTGAAAAAAGTAAATTATATTTTCAGCTATTTTTAGAAGCAGCAGCAGCACCATTTGCGTCAAACAAAAAAAACCAATGTAAAAAATTTAATGTATTCTTTCGTGGTAAGAAAATGCTTTAAAAATTCGATGATGTTTTTCATTGAAGTTTTGGAGTCCATATAAATTTGTTGGTTTGTTTTTTAAAAGATTTTTATAATAATTATTAAAATGCTATTGTTATGGAAAAAAAAAAAATTGCTCCCTCTCTATCTGTTAACCACCACCCATGCCAGGGCTATTGAGAAAAATAAATCATACAAAAAAGCCTTGCGGTTTAAAAAACGACTTTGTTTTTAAAACCTTTTTCCAGTTATTATTTAGCAATAAAAACTTTTAAAATGTCATTTTTTGAGAAAGTAAGTTCCATTAATTACATAAATAATATGTTTTTTAAACATTGTTGCCTTTTTAGTTTTCCTTATGGTTTTATTGGAAACTAGATTCTCAAGTAAGAAGATATCGTCCACCCAAAATGGTGTATCTAAAAGAAATTTTGCCACAACAATTTCCATTTCCAAAACCCCTTATGCATTATATTATTGCAAATGCTACTCCAGAACATATAAAAAAATTGCAACAAATATGCAGATATTTTTATTCAAATTTTAATTACAATATTATCGATGATCTTTGCATTTATCATAGCGACACAGTAAAAATCACAAATTATTATGTTGCAGTTCCAGATAAAAAAGTTAAATTTCTTCGAAATAATTTATATTTAATCAAAAGTCTATCTATTGCAAGCAGATACAACAATCTTGAAAAATTTTTTCAAAAAATTATTAAATGTGAAATTAAAGAACTTTATATTGCGGAGTGCTGTTATCACGTTAAACTATCTGAATTTGCGATTCTCACAAAATCTAAACATCTTAATTTTGTTAAAATTGATTCATATATTTATTATTCTGGTGGAAATACAAAAGTTCCAATAGATGATTTAATTTCATATATGCCTAATGTTACAACTTTCTAGTAAGTTATCTATTCGATTACAGGGCGGTTTAAGTCATCAGGGTGTCGTCAAAAACTAAATGCACATTTTTTTAAAACCAATTCTGCATTATTATAAATTAAATTTTAGTTGTTGGAAATGTATTTTTACTTCAAATACAATGCAAAACCTTTTTACGCTAAAAAGAAATGTAAAATTCAGACATTTATGGTTGGAGGCGAGTATAGAATTCCTTGATTCGCAACTTTTTAACAAATACATTAAGGTAAGTCAGTCAAGTGCTGCAAAAAAATGAATAAAACAATATGATATATTTTTTATAGGAAATGGTTGATTTCGATAATGAATTACCAGGAATGATTGAGCTATCGGGTGATCATGAAAAGCTACAAGAAATATATGAATTAGTAAAAATATGGAGACCACAATCTCATTTTGTAGAACAAAATTTTTTGTTCATTTTTTAAGAAATGTTTAGAAAAATAGTTGCCATCCTTTTATTTAATATTTTTGTTGGGTAACTTTAGTTCTTGTCATCGGCTTTTGTTTTGTTGTTCAAATGAGGTTAAAAATTTTGGGGTACTGTAGTTCTTGCCAGTTTTATTGTGTTTTTTTAAAAATTGTTATTATTTCAGTCGAATTTGGCTTTTTTTTAATGGCTTTAGTATGTACTTTAATTTTTTTGTAATTATTACTTTACTAATAAATTTTTTTGTTATGTTACTGCAGCCTTGGATAAAATGTTGATGGAAGAAAAACAACAAACAAAATTGCATCAACATAACTTATGTTACATAAGATTACTAAGGTTTAATATTAGTAATTAACAACTTGCTTTAAAGTAATGTTTTAAGCGTTTGTATTGTGCTCCCTCAAGAAACCTTTTTTTAAAAAATAGAACAGAATTAATATTTTTTACTGTTTGTGTTACTGCTGAAACTTTAAAAAACGTTGTAATTATTTATGTTTGCGATAATAACCATGATGCAGTAACAATAATTTATGATTATGAATAAATAATGAAAATCAATAAAAAAGTCGAAGCACGAGCACCAGAAGAAGAAGTTGGACTACCAGAAGAAGATTTACCAAGTTTCACAGAATTAATACGAGGAGTAACATCATCATGAGTAGCGTAATAACCCACAGGCTTTGTATCAGAAACCAAAAAAAAAAGTAAATTATATAATTTATATTTTCAGCTATTTTTAGAAGCAGCTGCAGCAACGTTTGCGTCAAACAAAAAAATACCAATGTGAAATGTTTAGTTTTTCGTGGTGAAAAAAAATTATTAAATTTTTAAATGTTTGGATAAAAATTCAGCAATATTAAATGTACAGTCAAACCTCGATTTTACGTCTTTCATTTGAGGGACCGCGAAAAAACGACGTAAAATCGAGGGAGAGGTAGACAATATTATTTGTAAACTTTTTCTTTTTTAATAAAAACATATTTATTTAATATCATCAAAAATATATAATAATCGAAGACGAAAAATCACTAAATTATACAATTTTAAAAGTAATATCATCATTATCAGAAAAGGCTTCGTTTTCACATACAACTGGTGCAATTGCTTCATATTGTTGAAAAAAAGCGCCGTTACTATATAAGCTGGTTCGTGTTTGACAGGATTTAACTCTCATTCTCATATTACCTTCACGAACTAAATAATATGTAACATTCGGTAAGGCGGAAGTAATTCTATCTTTTATATCGGGACCATTTATATTAATATTCCAAAGTGGTATTTCTTCGCATTGTTGTCGTAGTTGTTTTTTATACCAGATTATACTATCTTTTAAAGTTGTAATAAGCTGTGGATCACTGATATCAGCGTGTGCTTTATTGCCGTTATAATCATTAAGAAGAAGACGTACACCTGCAAAGCTTTTAAGCTAAAATTTGGATATAACGGAACAATACTTGCCTCCACGAAATTTTGTTGAATATTTACTATGTCTTTGTCCATTCTGAGTAAAAGCAGTTGCATCACGTAAAATTCCACTTAATTCTTCAAATGATGAAAAAAGAAAACCCTTGGTAACTGAAATTTTTATAAAATGATGTTTTTTCGTTTTGATTTAAACTCCTTTTGTTCATTAGATATTACTACTTAGAGCTTATACTTACCAACAAAAGTATGTAGAAAATCTAAACTCATAATTGGAAAACGAATAAATGGCAAAATATCAGACATTTCCTTTTTAATCTTCTCTTGATCATTTTCATGTTTATGTGATGCCCAATTTAGAACCTAAAAACATACAATATACTTTTTAATAGCATCCCTCAAAAAATACTTACAGCTTGAAAAAGTTCTTCTTCTTTAGAAGTCAAATTATCCATTTTAACAATATCCAAAATCGTCTCCTTTTTAGCTTGCAAAAAATCTTCACTTTTTAAAATCTTTTCAGTATCTGATGCAATTGTTTCCATTACTTTTGCCATAGAGCTTTTCAAAGTATAAAGTTGTAAAGATTCATAAATTTTTAAAATATTTTCAATTTTTGGTAAATTTGTTGTAAGAAATACGTCACATTGATGTTTTAGCTGCTTAATATGATAATATTCAGCAAGATCAACTAATGCCATAACATTTTTGCCTTGAATATTACAATGTCCAATGTAAAGATAAGTTAAAAATTCTTTAAATTCTTCATATGTTCGTTGTTTGACAACAATGGGACCTTTTTCAGCAAGTTGACCATAAAAAGTTTTTTCAAAAACTTTTGAAAGTGGCCATAACACAAATTTATGAGCATGAAGTTGCTAAAAAACACATTGTCAGAAAATTAAGCGCAATTTTTGTTCAAGATGGGGCACCGTTGCTAAATAAATAAAGAAAGAAAATGCATCAGTGAGATAACCTGATTTTCAAGTTATTAAAAACTATTTTTCTGGATACAATTTTTTCTATAAAAAAGTAAAAATTACCTTATCACCAAATTGAAAAATTACATCAAATCGACCTCTTTCTACATTTTGATCTTGAAAAAGCTTAAATCGTTGTTGAGAAAAATCATGCAAAGCATTGTCACTTCCAACCATGACTAAAAAGATTCTTTTATTCTAATAGTTAACTGATAAAAAACGTTATCTTAACAACAACAAACGCATAACTTTGCGTTCAAGAAAGATCGCGATTCGCGAAGTGATTTTTTATTCACACTCTTTCAAACAAATACCTTGCTGTTGCCGCTGCAAAAAAGTCTTTTTTGCAACTCTCTTTTTTTGTTCATTTTTTCTTTGTCTATGGCCATTGAATGTGTTATGCAATACACATTTGCTACATTTAGAAAAAAAAATAACTCAATCAACATGTCTTTTTTTGCTCTCTTTTTTCAATGAAACAATGTGTTTGCAACTGCTGAACCCATTTTTATGCAAAAGCTTTTTTATAAACAGTTTGTTTATCAGCTTATTGCAAAATTTCAAGAGTTTTAATATGCTGTATAGTAATGAGCAATGAAGTTTTTATAGCACAAATTGCATGAATACAATAAAAACACAAACAAAAATACTGCAGGATATTTGTTGAAAAAAAAATGGAAAAAAAGAGATACTGTAACATTTTTAGCTTTAATAAAATTCAACTTTGCATTGATAATCAAGATTAAAACTACCATTTGGTACGGAAACTGGTGCAATAATGTCTTCATAGTGGTTTATAGGATAACTGCCATTTGGATGCTTTCTTCGTAAACAAACGTTTCCTCCAATATCTCGAACAAGAAAATACTTATAATTTCCATTAAGAGGATTCCCAATATATGCACTCCATTGACATACTTCATTGCTGGCCGATATCACTTGAAGCGAATTATTTGAAATCATTGTTTCCATAGCTGTATTAACAGTATCATTACAAATATCTGCATACGCTTTTCTTCCAGCAGAATCAGTAAATTGAAGGCGTTTTCCTAGAAACTGATAATTAACATAAACAAAATGCAAAAAAATTTATACTCTTTGAAATCAATTTTAAGCGGTGTTCTACAGTTCCTTGCTTATTTTTTGCTTCACATAGAATATCAGCTAAAACATCATAAGATGAAAAAAGAAAACCTCTGCGAACTATAAAAATGTGTATTATTCGAGTCTAATACTGTATAAGTGATACGTACCAACAAAATTATTCAAAAATTTTAAATCCATGCTTGAAAAATCGATCAATGGCATAACATTTTCTAGTTGTTGTTTGAGGAATTCTTGCTTGTTTACAGTTTCTTCAGGACAATTATGTTCTGCCCATTTACAGACCTAAAAACAGTTTCACGATATTTGTCTTTGTTGTTAAAAAATTCTACGAATACTTTTGAGACACAAAAAACTTACCGCTTCAAAGACTTCTTCTTGATTTGCCTTTAAATTTTTCATTTTAACAATATCCAAACACTCAAAAATTCCTCTGATTTTAAAATTTCTACAGTATTCTCAGCAACAAATTCCATCACTTTTGCCATTGCACCTTCCAGCGAATAAATTTTTAATGATTCATATACTTTCAAAACGTTCTCAGCTTTGGTGGAATTCTTAGTCAAAAAGGTATCACATTTATTTTTCAACTGTTTGATATTATAGTATTCTGCTAAATCCACCAATGCCATAACATTATCCATATCAAATCAAAAAATGAATAATATTTTTTGGATACAACCACTAATATTTTTATTTGCCATGGCAGCTGAATGCATTTTAATGATCAATAAACCTCTTAGAGATTTGGGCAAAAGTTTTGGTCAGGGAAGTACAATGAATATTACATTATCGTTTAGATCAACTAATTTTTTTCTCGATAAACTGTTATTAAGTAATGTGCTGTTATCAAGAAGAAAAAGTTTTTTAGAGTTAGAAAGTGACAGCATAAATTGAAAAACTCTTTTCAAAGTTTAGAAATGTAACACATTTATTTTAAACTTTCATAAATTCAAGTAGTACAAACCAAACAACTAAACTATAATTTTACTTGAAAACAAAAAAGTAAAATTTATTGATTCATCTTTTACTTAAACACATATTTGAATATTTTGTTACTGAGATAATCACATGCAATGATGTAGTTATCATTTGCATCAAAACATATTTTATGTAATTTCTCAATTGTTTAATAAGATTCATGCAAATTTTTAGCGGCCGTAACATTTTTTGTGGTTCCGAATTGAAGATATTTAACAATTCCAGTGTTACATGAAATAAATTTTGCAAAGAAAATTAAGTTGTTGTTTTTTTCTGTAATACTTTAATATATCATTATTGTTTTTATAGAATCTGCAACGTAATTAATCCAAAAAGGTAAGTGTAAACCAAATATAAAACTATACAGTTTTGATTAGAAATTCGCTAATTAAAATTTAATTTAATATATTTGATCAGTACAATTTGTATCTTTTTAATGAACAAGAAAATACGTTTTTTTTTTATATATTTTAATCATTTAATCATTAAAAACAAAACAAATAATAAAATTCTGGGTTTTTAAAATAAAGGTGGCAAAACTTTTGCACGCCTTTTTTTTGTTTATACTGTAACTTTTCGTGGTGAGACTGTCAGGGGCTGTTACAGTGCTCAAAGATAGCCTACTGGTAGTGCTTCAAAAGCTGGGTAGGGGTTTTGAAATTGGGCTTACAGAAGGAAAGTTATAGCAATAATTACATAAGTGCCAATACTTTTGCACGCTACTGTACATGTCGAGATTCGTTTGCAATCATTGTTTCAAAAGCCTTAATAACATTTTGTTCACAAATGTCTGCATATGCTTTTCTTCCACTTAAAATAGTAAACTGAATTCGTTTTCCTCTAATGTTAGAGTTGTTGAAAAAAGTCAATAAAACATTATATCGAAGTATTGGAGTCTAAATAAATTCGTTGGTTTGTTTTTTTAAATTTTAAATTTTTTTTTTGTAATAATTATTATAATGCTTTTGTTATGGAACTTTAAAAGGCAGTAAAAATGTTTATAATATTGCAGTATAAACAATTTTAAATAATGTAATATAGGATTTATTAAATTTATGACAAACTTTAAATAGACTAATATATTTAAATGGCTGGCAGTTTATTCTTATTTGTATACGAATTTTTAGAGGCAGTGAAAATGAAGAAACGGGGAAAAAAAATAATAAATTTCACATATGAATTGTGTGAACCTGGTCATCTGCATTAAATCTTCTCTTTTTACCAATTATTCCATTTGCACAAAACGTTCTTCTTCCCTGGGTATGTGGGACTATTCGGTACTTATTTCGTGGATGGACACAATTGTAAAGATTTTGATTGAATAAAAATTCTGGTACAGCATAAAGATAATATTCAAGACATGTTATTAAATCATTTTGTGAAATATTGGTGCTAAAAAGTTAGCGTTTTTTATAATTTTCATATGACTTCAAATAATAATGATTCTATACATACACTTTGCTGTTATAATCTGGCTTCATATTAAACTCAATGTCTGCAGTTGTAAATCCATCAATACGTTGTGAATCTCGCTTGAAGTCTCTTCTCAATGCTACAAAATATTAAAATGGTAATGAAACTGTGTAGGGATGGGAGTAAAATATAATTACCTCTGCTGGCTGCAGGACCAAAGCTTACATTTATTCTCTTATGTGCTGTAACTGAAGTAATGAAACTTATTTGTATGCAGTTCGGATGATTGTTTCTCAATTAATGACGCCCGGAGCCTTTTTAATGACTGTAAAATGCAAAAAAATCTTACCTAACTTTACAAAATGTTTATTCGCATGATAAGCTTCTGAGTGTTCATTTGGAAATCGATGGTTCGGTGACTTTTGACATAACCTAACAGCTGTTAAGAGATGATCAAATTGTCCATATATGGTATTACACGTTGTGGGGTTTGATATAATTCTGTTGAAAAATGTCATGTCTGTAAATTTGGATAAATATTGAAATGGAGACGATTAAAAACAAGGCTAGGAAATGACCGACTTACGACTAGTGTTCCTCCCCCCCCCCGTTCCCCGGCGGGGATCCCCGTCCTTCCCCGGCGGGGACGTCCCCGTTTCCCCTCCCCGCTGACCTTTCATCCCCGTTTTTTTCCCCGTTCCCCGTCCCCGCTTTTGCCGTCCTTCCCCGTTCCCCGCTTTTATCGAAAAACGGGGGGGGGGGGGGGGAAAGGAACACTACTTACGACCACACGCAACCAAAGAAAAAATGCTGCGCACAACTTTTGTTTCACACAACCTGACTGACGAAAACCGTTTTTCATTTTTGTTTACTGGTCAATACATTTTTTTGCAGGTGACTTTCCAAAATCGAAAAAGGTTTTGAAAAACCGCTTTCAATTTTGGAAGAAAAAGATTGTGCGTCTTCTTTTCGTCTGTCATGCAATGATGAGGAATGAAGACGTGTGTACGCCCGCATGAAGTTTTTCTTTACAAAACTTAAAACTGTTTGTCAAAACTTTTTTTTGTTTTGAAAAGTCTATTGCCTTCCAACATTTGTTGCGTTTGTCCTGTTAGTCAAAACAGAAAAAGAAAAAAGGTTTTTGAAAACCGACTGAGGAAAACTTTTTTGTGGGTGGGTTGACTGACTGCGGCTTTTTTGACTCAACATCCAAGCCTTGATTAAAAATACCTTTACGTAGTCCAAATTTATATTTTATCCACCACACAATATATTTGAACTCCATTATCAATGACATGTTTACAATGTTTCTTACTTTTACAATCGCAGCTGCTACCATATGACATTTTTTACCTAAAAATTATACAAATAAATCTGTAAAAATCACATTTCTTTAATTGCATGGTAATTCTTTTTGTACACATAGTTTTGGAAAAACATTCTCATTGTTTTACGCAATCAATGTTCGCCCCTATGCATATGTTTCATTCTTAAATCCTAGTATAGTTCTAGCTCATATTTCCGTTAAAAATACATTATTAGCAAGATATATGCCCAAATATGTGTAAACATTACTAAAGCTATCAAAACATACCTAAAGGTTCTTGGAGTCGAAATCTAGCTTCCATTTTTGAAATATAGTCATTCAGTTCAGCACGATTATACCTGATCGTAACACCTTAAAAAAACGTTTTCAAAGGGCTTCATGGGTTTCTAAACAGTAGATTGCTCACTAAGCGGTGGATTCCTCAATCGAAAAAGAGTTATCCTTTTTATTTTTTTGGCAAATTGTCGCAAGACGCGGTAAGCATAAAAGAAAAAAATGACAAGAGAAGCATAGAAATGAAAAAGGAAAGAGCAGTCCACCGTTTTGTGAGGCCGTTTTTTTCAAACGGTTTTCCACGTTGTATTTTATTTTTTTAGTTGAATATTGTAGAGTGGCATTTTTCGAAGAATGATTTTGTTATGCTTGCAAAAATTATATGAGTAAAAGTCAATACCTTGAGAACCAAGATCATTTAACACTTTGAGAATTTTTTGTTTCAAGTTCATACTATTCTAAAATTGAACAATACTAAGCACCACAATAATTCATTACGTTAATCGACCGTCAAAAAGCTGTAGAAGTTTTTCTTGATTAAAATTAAAGTTTTCCTATACTTGTGATAACGTAATAATGTATAGAATGCACAATAATTTATTTTTGTTAACAGAAAGTTGTCTGTTATGTGGCTTTTACATTTTGTCTAATTATGCACTAGCTAAAAAAATAAATCGTGAAAATGGAAATGATTTGCTAGTTGTGATCAAGCAAAAAAAGGAGTGGCTTTTTATTTTGCTGTAAAAAATAAAATAACGACAAGCGTCTGCTTTTTTCTTTAATAGCATTAGTTATAAAAAAAATTTTGTCTCAAAGTGTTATAATGAAACATAAAGAAACTTCGTTTACGTTATTTTTTATAGATTTCAAAATCACAGATTTAACTATAAATGAATATTTAAACTGTTGATATTAGTTTATAACAGATCGTTTACAATGGTTCGATACTCATGCCACTTTTATTTTTAATTATTATACGTTTAAAAAACAGGAATTATTTGTTTCCAAAGCCAAGCACCAATCATATGATAATGGTATAAGCTATTTTACTCCATTAGAATTGACTATCTATGTCAACACGAATTCTTTCAAAATTTTCTTGTGAAATGAGTTCTATATTGTGAAAAATAAAGAAAATGACAAGCCTTTGCTTTTTCCTTATTAGCGATAGTGATAAGAAACATTTGCCTCAAAGATGTATAAAGAAATAAGGCTAACTTTTTGTATGTTTGTATGAAAAACATATCATTAGAGACAACTTTTTACATCTTTAAAATTTATTACAGACCGTATTTTTTAATAACGACAATATTTAGCCAACGTTATCAGGAACAACATAGAATACTGCAGTAATGTTTAAAACTATGTAAAAATATATCAATAAAAATCTCAAAAATTTATTAATATTTGAACTCCGCGTTTTTGAAATATATAACAACTTTTATTTATTGTTTATAAATTAAGTTAATTTTCAGAAAATGATGGAAATAGTTAGTTATTCAGATGAACAATTGGCAAAGCGATATGCATCTTTAGCAAACAAAAATAAAGAGGAGTTGAGCAGTATTCTCCCCAATCTTATATACGATACAGAAACATATACCTGTGATCTCAGACCTAAAGGCAAAAATTTTGCTTTAAACGTACTAAAAGATTTTCAAGAATTTCAAAAGCACGTTTTAACGTCTCACCAAAAGGATAACAAAATGATGAGAGCATTGAAGAAACTTGAAAAAATGTGGAAATTTGTGGATAAATATTATGAATTCGAAATTTTCCCCGAAGAAGAAGTCAAAGAAAAAGTAAGTTTTTCTGGAAAAAAATTCCTGATCTTATGAAACTTTTTTACACTTAATTTTTCTTCATAATTTTTTATAATTAACCATTTTCACATACTAAAAAGATCTTAAAATGCAAAAATATTTATATAATCAAAGAATAATGTAACTTTAATTCTGCAGGCTTAAATTATAAGTAACCATTAACTTTTATTCTTTTTAGAAAGGAACTGTTGCTTTAAAATGGTTTAAGGAAAATAACGTCTTGTTTCCTAATAACGAAAAAAATATCGATAACATCAGATTGACATATAAGAAAGCTGGGATTAAGTTTGTTTCACCTGAATTCGCAATGCTCACAATTGATATGCTAAAAAAACCAGATGATGTTGGATATTTTGGAAATTGGAAAAGAATTTTATACACTTATGATGATGAAAATAAATGCTGTGTACTTTTTAGCAATGATGAATATTTTGTTGATCAATATGGTAATTTCTTTTTAAAAGAGGAACACGCTTTTCAGTTTATACAAAGACTCAATGGTTATGAATCTTTTACCTCACAAGATGGCGAATGTTGTGATGTTTTACTTAATTTTGACTATGAATTTTTACAAGACATGCTTCCATCATTTCGGAGGTAACTTTCCATTTTGTTAAGTAATACTAACCAAGAAACTTTAGCATTAAAAAAGATTACACTTTTTCCAATTTTCTCACTGATATGAAAGATAATGAAAGTAAAGCAATGTCTGCTCTCTTACAAATGAAATCCTTTTCTCGCTTTTTTTGCGATTTAAATGATTCTTTAGCAAATGATAGAAATCAACACAGTCGTGCATATTTTAGCTTAATTGGCACTAAAATAAACATCGCTTTAATCAATCTCTCTTGTTACGAAATTATCACCCGAACGTAAGCGGTTTAAATTTTTTTATCTCATATTTTTACAATATCTTTTAGATTTTTAAAAGACTACGCCAAATTCACTTTAATGCTTAATGATTTAAGCAAAAATAAATCAATTCCGTACGAGACAACTATTAAAAAACTTGTTAAGAATGTATCGGCATCAACTTTAGTACTTCTGTCACATGATATACATTTAAATCTAACACCGTCAAGACAAGATTACAGTAATTTTTTACAATGTTGGTAGAATACTTTCATAACATTTTTAGTCAATGTTTGTTTTCAAATTGCTGAAAAAATTTTGGAATATTTGAAAAAACCACGAGGGAAAAAAGAAACACTAGTCAATGAAATACAGCTTGAAGATTTAAAATACACTGCTTATTGGGTTGGTACAAAATTTCAAAGTAGGAAATTTATTTTTTTGTGTTTAAAAACAAGCATTGTATTCAAGATGAGCATGATGCTGTAATGAAATTTACAAGTAATGCAGAAAGAGTTAAACAAGAATTTGGTAATTTGTTGTTAGCTGTTATTAACTGCAAAAACACACCACATAAATTTTCAAACCGCTTTTCTGCAGCATATCATTTTGCTAAGCATTATACGTCTATAAGTAAGAAGTAACGAAATGATTTTAAAAAATAATATAAAATATTACAGGAACAACCTTGCAAGAAAATGCTCACAATTCAATATTGACAACTAAATTTCCTCAAAGTGTTGATTTTCCAGAACTAAATAACCGAAACAAAAAAGCCTGCGCAACGTACTTCTTCAAATTCCTCCCTGATTTTATTTTTGAAGGAACCTTCAGAAAAACGCCAGGACTTTCTGAAAATGGTTCACCAACTCAGCTTTATGTCTTTGAAAAAACAGAAATACCTATAAAAGGTGTCATGTCAAAAATACTTGATGCAAACAATAATCCTGTAGAAGGTCGAGGTGATACAAGAGCAGAAAATGATTGCTTAACAGGTGCTTTCATAGAAAGCATTTGTAAAACACCAGATTCCATTCCCCAAGCTGTTATTTCGCAAAGACGGAGCCGGTCGTCTCAATTTCCACATATTATAAGCCCACAAAGAAGAGGACCAAAACGAAAAGCCAAAAGGCAGCAGCTTGTTTATGCCATATATATGATGTGAAAATATGGAATTTCTTCTATTTAGCTATCATATATGAGAGCTGATATTAAAAATACAAAGCCATGTTAATCGACAAAATGGTACATTTATATTTAATTTCATAATATATTGTAATAAACTTACACTTTAAACAGTAATAAATCTTTCATCAATTTGAAAGTTTTATTGTTTAAAGTGGCTCCAATTATCGTCTTTTATTACAAAAAATGAAAGAGGAACTAACATCACAAAAATATATATATACCATTTGTAAAAACTATGAAGATAGAGATTTCAAAAAGTTTTAAATTTTTTTCATCTGATAAATATTTACCTCTTACATCTTTGATCTTCATCTGGATAAAGTTTAATAGCCATTATTTCAGCAACAGATATTACCTACGGCGTAACATCGTAAAAAAGGAAATATAATTTTACTTTTAATTGCTCTAAATATATTCACCGAAGGTCATGATATAATATGATCTGTTTTGAAAAATTATTGCTACAAAAGTAACAAATTAAATTTTTTTCGAGCAATCTTGAGCCCCAAAAGCCTCTCCGTGGTGAAGGTTAGTCAAGCTGTGTATTATTATATGTTTATTAAATTACAAGATCTGTATTTCACAGTTCACTGGATTAATGACAAAGAATATATTAAAAGAAAAGGAGATCAACAGCTCAATACAAATAACAAAATTTGCTAATGTACATCGGGCTGGAAAATATAATAAACCAATGAAAGAATAAAAGAAAACCAGAAAAACAGATGAACAAGAAGACAACAGATATTAATTTCTTAACTGCATCATTCTTCCATCGCTTAAAAGTTTGTTGAATTTTGCATATCTGTCCTGTTTTTCAATTAAAACAACGTAATCAAAATCTCCACATGTCCTTGGAACTTTGAAATTGCCGACTAATTTTGTTGAAAGTCGAGAAGAAGGGATGCATTGTGGGTTGCTAAAGCAGTCCATATTATTGCCAATGGGAGATTTAAAATAGAATTCAAATAGTCCAGAATTTGTAATTCCATATCCAATTTTAGTATTATTAATTTTCTTAAACACTTGATGTCTTTTGTTTGTGCGGATGCTTTTCATAATTTTTTCGAATACTTCTTCCCAATGTGCTGATGCATGTGTTCCATAAAAAAATTTAAAAACATTTTTCGCTTCTGTTTGCTTTGTTGCTGAAACTTCGCTTAAGGGCTGTAACAATTCAGCCAAGTTGAATAATTTTTGTAAATAGGCTCGGACAAAGACTTCTTCAGAAATGCTTGAATTGCTAAGAGATTGGCAATCTTCCTGGGGAACAATCCATTGTGGGCCTAAAATATTTATGATCAAAAAATTGCATTATTTTAAAATATTTAAAATTACCTGTAGCATTTTGTGCAAGCAATTCACGATGTTGATTATCCATTTCAACATTAGGTTGAACTTCTTGACGATATTGTTGAGCAGCAGGTTGTGCAGGATTGAGTTCCATTCTTTCCAAAATTAAGGTAATGTTTTGTTGAATTTGAGGAATGTGAGCAGTGTTTTGTAGAATTATTGAATTTCCAGATAGCTAAAATCAATGCTTTTTATTTGTATAGTTAGAGAAATTTATTTACAAGCTGTTCGTGAACTGCATGCTCTCGGGCTTTTGATCTATGAGTGGCCAAGATAAAAGCTGAATGTTGGCAATCTTTTAACATCTAAACATGACATTTTGATTAAAGAAATTAATGAACAGAAACCTACTTTAAGTAGCATCTCAAACATACGATCATTCCGTTGAAATTCTTTTCTAGCTTTTGCTTGTTTTATAACCTCATAGTTAGATCTTTTATTGGCATATTTTTTTGCAACAATATCCATTTGTTCATTGAAAGTTATCAAATTCTGAAAATTCGTAAATAAACTTTTCGAGCACTTAAAGAAAGCTTACTTTGCTTAATTTAGTTAAATAATCCTCTGAAAGCGCTCTAGCATGAAATTCAATAAATTCCATAGCCTGAAACAATATCAAGGTTAATAGAAAACCAGTCAAATGACTACCTTGAAATCGTTAAATCCAGCCCTATCATTTTCAAGGTTTTGTATAATTGTATCATAATATCTACTTAAAACAGCAGTTTCAATATCTTTTAACTGCAATTCTGACAATGGCTGAGGGGTTTCCTAAAGTTTTACTTACATAAGAACTATCTCTATATTAATCTTACATTTGTAGCAGGCATGTTAGCTTAACTGGATGAAATTTGAAAGCTAGAAAAATTTAAATATAGAACAATTTTGAAAATAGCAAAGAACATGGAGTCCTAAAAATGTAAAATGAACTTTTTCAGGATGTTAAAAAAGAGAGGGCGAATAGAAAAGAAGCTGCACGACTAGCTCACCCAGAAATTTTTACCCCCAAATGCTTTCATATCGTTTCACGAAAATTGCTTTTAAAGAAATCCTTATCAAATTTTCCACGTCTACTACTCCTTCATATTGGCTTCTTATTCCCTCTTTTGAGTTAAAAAGCTCTGCCTCTTGCATTTTCTGAGCCACGAAAAGTTGATGTTGATGGTAAACAAAGTATAACTGAAGAAATATGGTTTGAGAATTTAGAAAGTGTGTGGAAATTTGTTTTTCAAGAAATATTGACGACAACTTTGCACAATATTAAGAAATTAAAAAAGCAATAATAGTTGAAATGTGGGGTGCATTCTCTCATACAAGAAATCTAAATCGTTTTTTTCAATGCGCACTTTTTTACAAGGCGCAATAAAATTCATGTTAAAATTTTGTTTTCGCAATATCCGACAAGAAAATGTAATTTCGATTTTTTACTTTTAGTTTTGCTCCTATTAAACACAGTGTGAACGCGTTAGCATTCATCTTCAGCAATATTTACCACCAAGCAATGCCCTTGTGATTTCTTTGTTAACAAAATGTATTTTTCTTTTTTCAATGACAAGAGTGGAAGGCATCAAAGTTCTTTGTATTGATAATTTAAGATGGTGCCACCAGATTCTCAAAAAGTTTTTTTCTTGAATTTGTATTGAATCGACTACCAGATATGTTAAGAAAAGGGAAATCCAACAAAATATTCTAGTTTTACAGTGTATAAAGAAGCAGTCCTTAAAATGGATAGTAGTTGCTCTTTAACGTATTGTAAATTTTTTAATGCTAGCAAAAATTTTATTTTCTTTTTTTGAGCAAAGCTTTTGCTATGAAAAAAAGAGTGAAAGGTATCAAAGCTCTTTGCGCTGATAACGCAAAGTGGTGCCACCAGCTTCACATGTCCAGATGATTCCGTAAACATAAGAAAGATCTAAAATATTGTGTCTAACGCGTTTTCTTATCAAGAAAAACATGTTCTATAAAGGATGTAGATGAGAGTCAAAAACAAGCAATGTTGAAAGTAAAAGAAAAGCATGGAAAAAAACAATCACAAAAAGGGACCAAGGCGGCTAAAATTAAAGAAGCACCTAAACTTGGGATTTTATTCATGGCTGTTAAATAAGATATCCGCTTGTGATTTTCAACGATATCTCATTCTTAATACATGTATTTTCGGAAATGAATATTTCAAAAACTTCATATCTTTCTTATACCTTTTTTCAGTACGTTTTCTATTTGAAAGGCTCCGCAGCTATTCCAAAAATCTAGAATTATCCAATTATAAAAAAACCTTGACTGAAGCATTTTTTACTTTTAAACATTTTTTTCAAAGCAGCCAACTAAAAAAATATTTTTTTAAAGAAATGCAGCCCAAAAACTTATCAACAAACAGTCATCAGTTTTTCTTTCAGCACTAATCAATGGTTGTTCATTGACAAGTTACTTCATGGGAAGAAAAATGATAAAGAAAAATTTCAGTCGTAACATTTTTGAGAAAAATTTTAACAAAAAATTTGACAACTGAGTTAAGAAATGGCAATGTCTGCTCAAGCTTATTCCACACCATCAATGGCAACTTCCTATAAAATACGACAAAAAATATCAGTAAAAATATGTTTATTGTTTTTTAAAACAAAACCGAGTTTCAGATTAGTGACAACGACATTGAAATGATACCAAGGTTGTTGCATAAAAGTAAAATTTACTATTTCAAGTTAATCAAATTAATTTTGATTTTTCAGGAAAATCAACAAGTTTCAAAAAAAGCAAAAATTATTATAAAAATTTGAATGAAGACATTTCAACTTTGGTTCAGGAACAATTGCAAAAAATTATAAACGATTCTAAAAAGTTAATTGACATTGACGAATGGAAAAGCGTTATTTCAAGATTAAATCAATTAGAAAAACAAACCCAAGAAATGCAAAAAGAGATTAATTTGCTACATACAAAACTGGAAAATTCAATCATTTTACCTTCAAATACTCAAAATGTGAATGGAATGATTGTTAGCTTACATACTTCAATAGTTCAAGAATCAGATAACATGCTAATTATGCCAAGTAATGAACAAATCATGAATGCTAATAATGTTGAAGACAATAATAATTCTTCTATAAAAGGTAATGATTTAAGTATGAAATCGACAATTCTTTTTATAGTTTTTTTTTTCAATATTCCATTGTTTTTTAATTTTTCAAACATAATTCTAGAACCAGCATGGATAGTAGAAAAGGAAAGATGCCAAATTTTGATTGAAAAAGCGCAAAAACAAATTCCATTATTCCTGCCTTTGCTTTTACCAGAAATTTATAATGCTGCTGAAATAATTTCCCCAACATCATTTCCTGAAGCAGACATTAAAATGACAGAAGTACAATCAGTGATACAGTATTTTTGGCAAAATCAATCTACTCCCGATTTTTATGCAAAATTGATTGAAAAAGAATTTCAAACTCAACGATATAAAGTAACTCGAAAACTTTATCATTCTTTAAAATTTTCAAATACATGCATAATGAGAAAGGATGGAAAACTTTATGATTATAAATGCGATCGAGTAACACCTAACATCATGTCATATAATGATGAAAACTTTGAATGGTTTATTCCTGAAGAGCTTACTTTTGATGATTATGTCGTTGGAGCTAGAAAAAATTCAAATAATGAAACACATATTTATCAATTGGATTTATATACAAGTCAAATGACGCTGTTACATACTAAAAGAAAATAAAAATTTATGTCTTCAAGATCAATTTTTTGTAACAAGCTACCCATGACGATTTTAATCCAGCTTTTACCCATCTTCTTTTACTTTTAGCTGAACTTTTCAAACCAAAACATTTTTATTAAATAATAACACCCTTTTAATAAACGGATAAATAAAACATTAATACAAAAGCTAGCAGTACAAAAATAACATAGAAAAAACATTAAACGTAATTACTAGCTGCAGAAAAAAAAGCTGGTTGATGAGTATCAAACACAAAAGCACAAGTTAAAGTTGATTTCATTTCAGCAATAAGATAATTAGATGATGAAATAAGAGTATGAGATTTAACAGTTAGAACAAAACTGTATCAAGGCAAAGAAACCAATCACAATCACATCCTTTCATCTTGGTTACGGTACTTGGAAAAGTTGGAAGCTTGAATTTTAATTTTGCAAATCGAAATTTATCCTTTTGTAATAGCGGTGTATTATATTCTTTTGTGGGAATATCTTTCATAATATCAAATTCGTCATTGAAGATTCTAGTAAGTGATGAACACTATTTACAAAGCTTTTTCGGCTATAGCAGACAACAGGAAGAGTATGGATCAATTCATCTTTGATAGCTTCAATAAGATTGAAGTTATAATGCTGATAGCTTAAAAAATAATTCCAACAAATTTTTATTACACACATGATAAAAACGCAAAAATGGAAAATAATAACAGCATTTAAAAAGGAAAACATATTGCAGCAGTTTTTTTAAACAAATTCTATTTTACATTGACTGTCAAGATTAAAGTAACTACCCATAGGTACGAAAACAGGTGCAATTATTTTTTCGATTTGTATATTTTGCTTATTTTTTGTACAGCCGTGGCAGATACCATAACCAGTAGAATATTGACGACAACAAACCATATTTGAAATTGTTCCGAATTGGTTAACATTTTTTATAGCAAGAGTTCCATTGTTGCATCGAACAAGACAAAACTGAGCAGTCGGTGAATCATGAGGAACACTTGCCTTGCATTCATATATTTCATTCGAAATAGAAGTAAAATTAGAAGAAGCTTTATTTTCAATCATTGTTTCAATTGATTTAATAACTGCAGGATCACAAATATCCGCATAAGCTGTATAGCCATTTCCGTTAGTTAATTTAATTCGTCTTCCTAAAGACTGATATTGGTAAAAAGATAAAACGATTTAAAAAAGTTTACTTTCTGGTACAATTTTTAAACGCTCTTCTTTAGCTAGCTGCTTTTTGGCTGCTGCTTCATAAAGTACATCAGCCAAGGCATCATAAGATGGAAAAAGAAAACCTTTGCGAACTAAAAAAAAACAGCAAGTGTGTAAGAATATTATCACATAAACGATTCCTACCAACAAAATTATTCAAAAAATTGAAATCCATGCACGAAAAATTTATGAATGGGATGACATCTCCAATTAGATTTTTTAGATATTCTTGCTTATTTTCAATATCGCCAGGGCAATTATGTTCAGCCCATTTACAAATCTGAAACAAAAAAAATTTTGGTCACTGCATAATTGAGGTCAAGTTTCTAATGGTAGACATTCTATCGTGATATCGCTTTTTAAAGCCTCTAAAAACAATCACTTACAGCTTCAAAAACTTCTTCTTGCTTTGCTTTCAAATTTTTCATTTTTACGATATCCACAATAGTCTCTTTCTTTACATTTAAAAATTCATCAGTTTTTAAGATTTGTGCATTATTTTGTGCCACAAATTCCATTACTTTTGCCATTGTACCTGCTAATGAATACACTTTTAAAGATTCATAAACCTTTAAAACATTTTCAATTTTGGTTGAATTTTTTGTAAGAAATTCATCACATTGTTTTTTTAACAATTTTGTTTGATAATATTCACCGAGATCAACAAGTGCCATGACATTATTCATGTTGATATTACATTTTCCAAGGTACATGTAGGTAAGGAATTGTTTGAAGTCTTTATATGAATGACGGGTTATAGGGATTGGGCCTTTAATAGCTAATGGTCCAAAAAGAGTTTTTTCAAAAACTTTTGAAGATGGCCAAAGGGTGAAGGAATGAGCATGGAGTTGCTGAAAAAAGTCCAAAAAACATTATAAAAGATCTTTTATCTATTTTGTGTTACTGATACTGCAAAGTATAAAAAGCAACAATTTTACCTGTATTGCTTTATTTTCGTCATTAATATAGTTACCAGAAGCATCCTAAAATTTAAACAGTTTTATAAAATTAGAGGTTCTTTTAGATCAAACCTGTGTAACTCCAAATTCAAAAGTAACATCAAAATGTCCCTCTTCAATATTTTGATCACGAAAATATTGATATCGCTCTTGAATGGGATCAAGATCTTGGTGAGGTGCCATATTTAAATAACTATTTTTTTGCGGAGAAATCAACTTAACGAGAATCAACTGAACCAGAGTAAAAAAATAAAAGTTTTTTTTCAGCAGCAGAAAAATTTATTTTGACATAATTCAATTTTTTGCTGATCAATATATCTCTTAGAGATTTGGCCATTTAGAAGTATCACTCTAAGCAAAAGATGGAAGATTACCATGCTCGAAATATTTTCATCTACGAACTAATGTTATAAAGTAATGTGGTGTTCACATCATCCAGAAAAAATTATTATCAGAACTATATACAACTCAAAGTAATGAATGCTTTAAAAAATTTTAAGTAAGTAACCACATCGAATTCAATGTTTAAGAAAATAAAGTACAAAGACTAAACTACAACTTTTGACACGCAAAAAAAAGAACTGTTGACTTAATTTTTACTCAAAACTTTTGAGGCGTACAAATTTTGAATATTTTATTTATATTTGGCAATTAATTGCTGTGATAGTCTAATAGCGACATTATTCCAGCAGAAAAAGTGGAAATTAGAAAAAAATGGATGGAAAAGACAAAAGGAATGTTATTATTAAAAATTATGACAAACAATTAAACTTTATAAAAAAAATTTATTTGAGAACATTCTTGCTTTTAATATTTGTAAAAAAAAATTATTTCATTTAAATTGGAAACGGTCTCATTATGATAATTCTTTTATGTGAATCTTGTTATTTGTTTAAATTAAATAAATCCAGAAAAGTGATTTGCTAGCAATTTGTGAGCAAAATCATAAAACAGAATAGATAATTTTCTAAGAAAAAAAAACAAAACTGTTCTTCTGTCAAACTAGGAGTTTATAAGGATGCGATTTTATTTTTCAAAATGCTTAAAAACATATAAACTTTTTTTAAATCTTTTTATTTTATTTTCTTGAACAAATGAATGATGAAAACGGAGAAAAGAAAGATAACACAGAAAATAATGTTCAAATAAATTCAATATTCCGGCAACAAGCAATATTAAAATTGCTACCGTTTGGTACAACTATAGGAGCAATAATATCATCATTATCTACAGAAAAGCGGTAAGTAGTAGAACAGTTGTTACACGACGCATCATATTGGATAACATAATATGATGAGTAAGTAGAAGGACGATTCTCATTAGTACGACAGCATGGCTTATTATATGGCTGTTGTACAGATGATTTCAAAATGACACGTCCATTTGAATTCCGATAAAGACAATATTTTGAATATTTATAAGCACCAGGATTTGTTAAATGAGCACCGAATGAACAATATCATGTGCTAATCTGAGTTGGGGGAGAAGAACTTTGTACTAACATTGTTTCAAAAGCTTCAATAACATTTGGATCACAAATATCTGCATAAGCTTTTTGTTCATTTGCGTCAGTAAATTGAAGGCGTCGTCCTAGAAAATCACTGCTTTTGTACATTTAATTTAAACAGAAAGATAAAAATGTCCAACTTTTTGGTACAGTTTTTAAGCGTTCTTCTTTAACTCTTTGTTTTTCAGCAACTGCACTAGCAAGAGCATCAGCTAAGGTATCGTATGATGAAAAAAGAAAACCTTTGCGAACTAAAAAAACCAGCATTAAATAGGGTTCGGTTCTGTTCTGAATGTCATACCAACAAAGTTGCTTAAAAAGCTAAAATCCATAACAGAAAAATTAATTAACGAAATAACATCTCCAAGTTCTTGTTTGAGGAATTCATTTTTATTTGCAGCATCTTTAGGGCAACTGTGTTCAGCCCATTTACAGACCTAAAAAAGTGTTTTCATAAAAACAAAATTTGACTGTTTCAACTCTGAAACTTACAGCTTCAAAAATTTCTTCTTGTTTAGCCGTTAAATTTTCCATTTTTACAATATCCACAACTGTCTCCTTTTTAACGCTCAAAAATTCAGCTGACTTCAAAATGTCTACAGTATTCTCTGCAACAAATTCCATCACTTTTGCCATTGCACTTTCCAGCGAATACACTTTCAAAGATTCATAAACTTTCAAAACATTTTTAGTCTTAGTAGAATTTGCTGTTAAAAATGTATCACATTTATCTTTAAGAGCCTTGATCTCATAATATTCACTTAAATCTACTAATGCCATAACATTATCCATGGTGATATTGCATTCACCAAGATAGAAGAAAGTAAGGAATTCTTTGAAGTCGGTGTAAGAATGACGAACGATGGGAATCGGACCTTTATTAGCAAGAGGCCCAAAGAAAGTCTTTTCGAAGACTTTTGATGATGGCCAAAGAGTGAATGAATGGGCAAGGAGTTGCTGAAAAAAGCGGTTTATGTTAATCATGTCTTCTGATATACAACTTACTTCAGATTCTCCAAATTGAAAAGTAACATCAAAGTGTCCTTCTTCAGTATTTTGGTCATTAAAAAATTTATACCGCTGTTGAATGAGATCAAGAGCTTGTTCAGCTGCCATATTTTAATTTTCTAAAAAAAATTTTTTTTCAGAAAATAACTACAAATAAAAAAGAAAAGCTAGCACAACTGGACAGATTAATACTGAATAAATATTTTTATATCTTTACTATACATACTACTGCTGTGAATGCACCCTACTATATTTGGGAATCAATAAATGTCTTAGAGATTTTGCTGTTGAATAACTTTTATGATAAAATTTGCAAAATAGGGTATACTAACAAAAAGAATACGTACACTGCTCAATGAAAAACATAGTGACATCTTAATGTTGATTAAGTTATTAGTATTTTTATCATAAAATCAATCAACTTGTCTATCGTTTGCTCTCTTTTTTTTCAATAAAAGAATGTGTTTGCAACTATTGAACGCATTTGTATGCAAAAAATGAAGACAAAAACAATTTTATATAGAGTTTGTTTATCGACTAATTGTAAGCATTCGAGAATTATTATATACTGTATAGTATCGAGCAATGAAGTTTTTATAGTACAGACTGCATGAAAACAGTAAAAACACAAACAAAAATAATGCATGTTGTTTAAAAAAAACTAACAGAGATGATGAAAAAAATGTGAAAAAATAAGATACTGTAACATTTTCAATTTTAACAAAATTCAACTTTGCATCGGTGATCCAAATTAAAATTGCCATTTGGCACAGAAACTGGTGCAACAATTTCTTCATAGTGATTTACAGGATAATTGTTACTTGGATGTTTTCTTTTTAAACTAAAGTATCCCATAGAATCACGAACAAGAATATATTTATAAATCCCATTTATGGGATTTCCAATGTGTGCATTCCACTGACATGTTTCACTGTTGGAAGATCTTAGTTGAAGTGAATTATTTGCAATCATTGTTTCAAGAGCTGTAATAATTGTTGAATCACAAATATTTGCATATGCTTTTGTTCCATTTCCATCAGTAAATTGAAAGCGTTTTCCTAGAAATTTGAAGATATTTTAAAAAAATTGTATTTTTTGAAATCATAGTTAAACTATCTTGCTTTTTTGCTGCTTCACATAAGGCATTAGCGAGATTATCGAAAGATGGAAAAAGAAAACCTTTACGAACTAAAAAATAGAATATTATTCGAGTCTAATACTGTATAAGTGATACGTACCAACAAAATTATTCAAAAATTTAAAATCCATTTCCGAGAAATCAATCAGTGGAATGACATCTTCAAGTTGTTGTTTGAGGAAATCTTGCTTATTTACAGTATCTTCAGGACAGTTATTTTCTGCCCATTTACAAATCTAAAAAAATATGTTTGATACTTTTATCTTTATAGCTCAAAAGTCTACTGACAAATTCTAATGAGAAGATTTAAAAAACAATTGCAAAAAACTTACAGCTTCAAAAACTTCTTCCTGCTTTGCCTTCAAATTTTTCATTTTAACAATATCCAAAATTGTTTCTTTTTTTACAGCCAAAAACTCATCAGACTTCAAGATTTTTACAGTATTCTCAGCAACAAAGTCCATCACTTTTGCCATTGCTCCTTCCAGCGAATACACTTTCAATGATTCATATACTTTTAAAACATTTTCAATTTTTGTTGAATTTTTTGTAAGAAATGCATCACATTGTTTTTTTAACAAATGTGTCTCATAATATTCTCCCAAATCAACTAATGCCATCACATTATCCATGGTAATGTTACAGTAACCCCGGTACATGAAAGTGAGAAATTCCTTAAAATCAGAGTAGGAATGACGGATAATTGGAATAGGGCCTTTATGAGCAAGAGGTCCAAAAAGAGTTTTTTCAAAGGCTTTAGAAGATGGCCAGAGAATGAAAGAATGGGCATGAAGTTGCTGAAAAAAAAGTTTTATAGTAGCATTACTCTAATAAAAAATTGAAAATTTAACTTGTAATGGTTCATCATTCGTAATGGGATTACCGTCAGAATCCTGAAAATTATGAAAAGCAAGATTATCGAAATTGCATTAATTAAACAAACCTGAGAATTTCCAAACTGAAAAGTAACATCAAAATGACCTTCTTCAACATTCTGGTCATAGAAGCATTTATATCGTTGTTCAGCAGGATCCAAAATTTCTTGCGTTGACATAATTTAATATTTTATCTACTTTTTACACCTTTTTTTCCCAGACAAAGCAGAGAAACTAAAGTGTAACTCCATTTTTTTAATTAAAATTAAAGTACAAACATTTAAACTACAAACTTTTCTCAAACAAATAAATAAAAATTGTTGACTAAATTTTTTACAGAAATGCATATAATTTTTGAATATTTTATTTATATAGCAAAGAATTTGCTGCAGTGATGATCATCTTTTGCACCGAAATATATTTCATGTAATTTCTTCGTCCTTCCACAGAATTTATGCAAATTGCTGATGATTACAATTTAAAAAATTCAGTTTTAAAAAAAACTGGAATATTTTTTACTGTTACTAAAAATTTGCATATAGGCTATTTGAAGCTACAAAATTACATGAAATAAGTTTTGAGCATAATTATCACTTTGTTTCTGCAATACGTTGATATATTATTCTATACTGTATAATAAGCGTGGTACATTGTTAATCCAATAAGACTCGTTTTAAATTTTTAAAAACAATTAACTAATTATTTCAGTAATGAAAAAAATTATAATGAATAAAGAAAGGATTTTCATGAAGTCTTTTTTTATATTTATTCACTGATAACTTGCAGAAAAAATTCAACATTGATATTTACACATGAAAACAATAAAAAAACAGTAACAAATAGTAAGAAATATACTCTAACACGTTTTTTTATTAAACAAAGCTAATTTGGCATAGATTATCAAGATTAAAGCTACTACCATTTGGTATAACAACTGATGCAATAATATTTTCATTAGGAAGATCTTGAATACTTTGAAGTTTTGCGTGATTATTTTCACAGGCTTGACAACGACCATAATTAGAATAACCACCTCGACAACAATCAAGTGTTGGAATTGTAACCATTTGTTTAGCACTTTTTAAAGCAAGATATCCACTTGAATCTAGAACAAGACAAAGATGACCATTTGCTGGATTTGCAGGAGGCCCAATATATGCATTCCATTGTAATATTCCATTCACGGTAGATTTAAGATGAGGAGTAAAAACGTGAGAAATCATTGTTTCAAGAGCTGCGATAATTGTTGGATCACATATATCTGCATATGCTATTTGCCCAGAACCATTTGTAATTTGAATTCGTCTTCCTACAAAAAAATGGTTTTACAATTAAAATTTGAACCTAGAGCTCTTACTTTTTGGAACAACTTGTATGCGTTGTTCTTTAGCATGTTGCTTTTTAAATTCAGCTATACACAGGGTGTTGGCCAAGTCATCATAAGATGGAAAGAGAAAACCTTTACGAACTAAAAAATAGAATATTATTCGAGTCTAATACTGCATAAGTGATACGTACCAACAAAATTATTCAAAAAATGAAAATGCATTTCTGAGAAATCAATTAATGGAATAACATCAGAAAGTTGTTGTTTGAGTAATTCATGCTTATCTACAGTATCTTCAGGACAATCATGTTCTGCCCATTTGCATAACTAAAAAATATTTATTTGGAAACCAGCTTTTTTAGTTCTTAAACTTACAGCTTCAAAAACCTCCTCTTGCTTTGCTTTTAAATTTTCCATTTTCACGATATCCACAATAGTCTCTTTCTTTACACTTAAAAATTCATCTGATTTTAGTACATCTACAGTATTCTCAGCAACAAATTCCATCACTTTTGCCATTGCTCCTTCCAGCGAATAAACTTTCAATGATTCATATACTTTTAAAACATTTTCAATTTTTGTAGAATTTTTAGTAAGGAATTCATCACATTGATCTTTCAATAGCTTTGTTTCATAATATTCTCCAAGATCAACTAATGCCATAACATTATCCATTGTAATATCGCATTTTCCAAGGTACATAAAAGTGAGGAATTCTTTAAAATCGGAGTAGGAATGACGGATAATGGGAATAGGGCCTTTGTGAGCTAATGGACCGAATAAAGTTTTTTCGAAGACTTTAGAAGATGGCCAAAGTGTAAAGGAATGGGCATGGAGTTGCTAAAAATATTTTGAAAGCGGAATTTTTGGAGTATGTGTTATATAAAACTTACTTGTATTGGTTCATTATCGTTGTTTACAAGATTACCATCAGAATCCTAAAATAGAAGTTTTACAAGTTTTTATCGTAAATAATGTTAAACAAACACATAATCACAGAAATTTTACATGGTAATTGTAAGTCAAAAGCGACTGATTATCAACATGGCAAAATGCTAACGGTCTTTATAAAAATGTATTTTGTAGTATGAACAAAACAAACCTCTGTAGCTCCAAATTGAAAAGTAACATCAAAATGTCCTTCATCAGGATTTTGATCACAAAAATATTTATATCTTTGTTGAATGGGATCAAGAGAAGGATTTTGTTGAGCAGACATGATTTCTATCTTTTATATACTTCTAAGTTTCTGGAGATAATAAATTGTAGCAGATGCTGAAGATGAACAAAAAGGATGGACTGTTTTTACAGCAGCTATATTTTCTTAGCTCTAGCAAAAACTTTTTTGTTGATCAATGAATGTTAAAAATTTACTGTAGGAAAAAAAACAGTGAAAAAAATTCACTGCTTCAAATTTTTTAAAAAACGTTTCCAGCTAAAGAAAAATTCTTGACGCGACTTTGAATTTTTAAAACAAAACGATTTTTTTAAAAATCAACAAAACTGTTTTAACTTTTTTTTGTGTTTAAAATTTGTAATATTTTTATATTTTTCCAGCTTCATAAACTCTTAAAATTATATATCAACAATGTCAGAAGAAGAAGATACTCCAGCAGCAGCGCTATATGGGGCACATATTCTTGGAACAAATTCACTTCGAATATTTGATGCTGCAACTGATGATTCATATGATAAAGAAATACAGCCAGAACTTGTTCCAGGTAAGCTCGATATTACTTTTAGTGTTATGCTAGGCTTATATCGGGTTTAAGGGACTAAATTTTGAAAAAAAAAAGGTTTATGCTTTTACTTAACTTAAGCTTATGCCGGAGGTATACCTCCGTATCTTTCTTATATGCTCGTTTAGTTAAAGCATCGTTTTATTTAGCATTAATATTTAGCACTGTTTAAATTCCAGCACGTTCTTTGTGTATAGTTTGTTAGAAAGGCCTACATGCAGATGATCCAATGAATGTTCTAGCTTTGATTTTTGTGGGGCTACAAAAAGAAGCTGAACGAGTTGCTGGAAAGCAATCAAACGAGTATTTGTTAAAAAGACTCGTCCAGTTGGAAAAGAGGAATCAAACGCAACTGATGAAGCTATAAGAAGTGCCCGATTAGAATGTGCTTAAATTTCTGTTTAATGATTGTGAGATATACTTTTGTAATCTTTGTGTTGTGGGTTTTTTTCTCTCGGGGATACTGTCGCTCTTTTTTGCAATTCATTTGTTTTGAGTCAAACTTGATCCATTTGTTATCATTGTGGTTAACTTCTTATACATTCTCTTCATTTTTCAGCAACTTGGACAACAGAATCTGTACAGCAACATATCAAAAATTTCCTTGATTTACTTCCACGAAAGCTTGATTGTATTGTATTTGTAAATGACGGCCTCTTCAAATTGGAACATGTTCAAGCTGCTGTTGCTGCTGTAACTTCTGGAACGATCGTCCGTGTAATTCCAGCTTTAATGGCTCGATTCCTTTATGTTACACATAATATTCAACCACCAATTCCTGAATCCTCAAATATTCTTATACTTACAAAAGTTTCTGAACTCTCAGATTTTCATATTCTTCAACGAAAAAACAGCAGCTATATTTTTACACATGAATTCCTCGGGTGGCCTGCAAATATTGTCTCAGTATTTGAAAAGTATCTTGGAAAATATGTTTCTACAAGTAGTGGTGGAAGAGCTGTAATTTTATATGATGATCGAAATACTCCAGTCAAAAATGAAATTATCGAAAAACTACCAAATGCCGATATTATACAAACAATATGTCCAGAATGGAGTGAAATGCTTCTTAGTGGTGGATTGAATAAAGCAGCAACAATAATCTATGAAAAATCAAAGGTTGAAATGGATGTAAACGATTTTACAATTGGTTGTCAGCTAAATGTTGGTGCAAAAACTGGTAGTGATGGTGAAAAGACTGTACTGATTAGTGTTGGAACGTTGCTCCCAGTGAGCTTTCAAAAAGAAATGATGTTGGATAAGCTTGTTAAGGTATGGTTTTGTTTGAAAAGGATTACTGTGTTTTAACAGATCTCGTGGGCTTGGTGAGTTAAAAATTCCACACCCATGTGGTCATTTGCCAGCCCTAAGATTAGCTAAAACATATCTGCATAATACTTTAATGCTATAACCACATTTTTTTTAGGTTCGATCAAATTGTACAACGGTTCAAAAAATCAATGGACATAAACGTTTAATGAATCCATATTATGCTAAAAAACTTGAAAAAGATATGTATTCAGTTAATATTACAATTGATGAAAATGGTATTGAAAATGTTTCAATTCATAAAGTTGGTGATACTTTAGAACAAGAAGAAGGATTTGAAAAGAAAGAAGAATCTGAAGAACCAGAAGAAACAGTTAAAGTATTAGAAAAAATTCAGCCATCAGAAAAGAGTGTCGTTGCTGATGTGGTTCAACTTCAAGAGGTTGAAAAAGTTGCTGTAGGACCACAACCAGCTCAAAGCGATACTGTAACATCACTATTGGCACAACTTGCTGCTGATTTGGCTCAGTCTTCAGTTCAAAGTGGTACTGTAGAATCACAACCGTCAATTGCAGCAGAACCTCTGAATATTCGTGGAGGAAAACGTGCTGCTCAATCACCTTTACCACATGATTGTCGACCAGAAAAGTTATCAAAATCAGCTGAAAATGATGCATTTCCACTGCAAGAGAATAATCCACCACAAGAACGTCAAAAAAGTCCGCAACCTGTTCCACGACCATCTCCACCTCCACAGCCAGAACAACAACGACGTGAAAGAAGTCCACAACCTGTTCCACCACCATCTCGAACACGTTCAAGAACTCCACCACCACCATATGAATCTCCCATTCCATTAGAACCACCTCAACTTGGAAAAGAAAGAACTCGTTCACGTGATCGATCACCACCATCATCAGTTGTACAAGGTGATTAAATTGTTTTTAAAATTATATTATTGTATCTGCAAAACCTTTTTGTTAATCTATCTGTTTTGCAGCATCAGAACAACCACATCGAGCTGAAAAAGAAAGACCTCGTCAGTCACGCTCACGTGAACGATCACCACTTCGACATTATGCATATTCACGATCGCGTTCACCACAAAGATCACCTGAACATCATCGTCGTCGATCACCAGATCATTATAATCGCCGTCGTCGTTCGAATTCTCCACCACTTGCTATCACTCGTCGAAGATCATCTGCTGATAATAATAATTCTGATGCATTACGTAGTCCTGGATTATCAGCTGAAATTGCAGAAAAAAAGTCACTTATTCTTCCAAATACACATGCAGATTTTATGGTTTGTTTAAATGATCGTCATTGTTGTATTTGTTTACCTGATGCAGAAGGTGGAAATGTAACAACTAGAATTACAAATGTTAATGGTTGGTTTTTTGCTTTTTTTCTTACCTGGGGATGTGTGAGCTCTGTTGCATAGTTTTGATGTATTTAAACAAACATTTTTATAGGTCATAAATGGACTCCAATGTATGTTTCCTTTTTAAAAGTTCCACCTGCACTGGGTGAAGTTGCTATGGCTGATATGAAAGTTAATCCAGAAGGTGTTCTTTATGGTATGCTTTCTTTACATATATACTTGTATATCAACAATTCCTTCACTTTTCAGATATCTGCAAATTTATTTGTGTACCATTTAAAGATATTGAAATTAATCCTGAATGGGCTTTTAATGTTGCATATACTGGTAAAAAGACTCAACAAACTGTACTTGAAGTTCAAACATGGAAAGGTCCACATGCTGTTGATCCAATCAATGTTCTAGCACTGATCTTTGTTGGATTACAAAAAGAAGCTGAACGAGTTGCTGGAAAGCAGATGAAGCGAGTATTTGTTAAAAAGACTCGTCCAGTAGGAAAAGAAGAATCAAATGCAATTAAAGAAGCTATAAAAATTGCTCGATTAGAATGTGCTGGAATTGAAACAATGCCAAATATTTCTGTTGAATGAATGAATAAGAAGTGAATATTTATAATGTTTTGTTGTAGGTTTTTAAGATCTGTTTTGTAGCTTGGTTACGGTAGTTCTTGAGATTTGTATTGTATTTTTAAGTTGAAATTTTGTTTTTTTTGGGTTATTGTTTATCTTGCCATTGGTTTTATTTACTGTTTTTTGTTGATTTTTTAAAAGCTGCTTTATTATTGTATACCGGGTTACTGTACTTCTTGCCACCGATTTTGTATTATTTTTTTTAATAAATTTGTGATTTTGCCATTCCGTTTACTGTTTTCCTTGCCATCTTTTTTTACATTTTTTTCAAAGCGAAATTTAAAATCGACTTTTTTTGGGTTATTGTAGTTTAGCCATTGTTAGGGAGCGTCCAGACCTGACGTCAGCAAAAAAATCGAAATTTTCAAGCCCACCCACCCTTAAATCAGATTGCCGTCAGATTTGGCTCACACCCATCCACCCATACCGTCAGCAGAATCGTCAGGTTTTTCATAAATTGTCTTAAAAACTGAAACACAACAAAAGTTTTTATTTTTTCAAGAAACGATTAAATAACAATTAAATTTGAAGTTTTTCAAAAACATTAACATAAGCAAATGAATCAGAAGATTCATTGATTTCTGGTAATCCAACTATTTCTTCTTCTTCTGATTCACTTTCCAAGAGGTAATCTTCGGATTCTTTACATACTTGACTCTTGCGATGAGAAAGTTTTGAAAAAGTGTAAGCAAATTTTCTTTTAGCATTTTAAGTGTTGTAGACGATCCAATAATTTCTGATTGTCGCTTTTGTTCTGCAGCTCCACCATGTGTAACTAATTCTACAATAGCATCTTGTAAAGAAATTGTTATTCCTTCATCTAACAACCGTTTTTCTACAGTACCAGGTCGTACAGCAGCATTTTTAGATGATTGAATAGAAGGTAAATCACGTTTTGCTTTTAGCTTCAGACGATGTGACTTGGCATCTTTTGCATTACCCTATAAATATTCGTTTTTCATTTATAAATATACACAGTGACATACTTTTAGACGCTTTAAATTACTTTCTTCATCTTTAATATTCTTCTTTAACAATTTAATTCTTTCACGATCTTCATCAGTCTTAAAATTCTTATTATGGATACAGTAAAATTCATTTTTTAAATCTTCAATCCGTTTGGCACATGCTTCTTGCGCTGGATTTGCAATCTCAAAACAGTATAACTAATTTTTTTTGACGATGATGGAGTAGAAGAAGTAGGTTTAGAAGAAAAATAGTTTAAAATACTATTATTTGCTTTGTGTTTTTCAATATCACTTGTCCATGTGTTCATTTGTAGCTTAATCTTGGATACAACACTATCTAATTCTTTCCATTTTTTAACGCCAACTTCTTCCCGTTCAGTATTGGTATATTTTGTTTTAAGTTCTGCCCCTTTGCGAAAAAGTGACATAAAAGAATTGTGTAAATTTCGCATATTAATTACTTCATCAGGATGAATTAATTTTTCAGAAGTTTTAAAATTCATTGTTCCTTGTATGTGTAAAGTGTAACACGTTTAAAACATTTACAAAAAAAAATTTAGAAAGACACTGCTAGAAGACGCTGCTAAAAAGCGACAAATTCTTTCGCTTTGATAATTTCTTATACGGGGGAAAAATTTAAGAAAAAAAGTTGATGAAAAAAGTTAAGAATCCAAAAATCCAAAGGGCAAAAATGACTGAAACTGCTGACGTCAGATTTCAAAAAAACCCATCCACCCATAGCTGTCAGATTTCGTCAGGTTTTGGGAAACCCCCACCCACCCTTAAAACTGCTGACGTCAGGTCTGGACGCTCCCTTACTACATTTTTTGAGAATCTTTAGTTCTGGGTTACTTTAGTCGTGTTAGTGTCTTTGCTGCTATTATTTATCTATTCTTGTTGTTATTTTTCTTTGTAATTTTTACTTTAAAATAAAATTTTAAATGGATCACTGTAGCCATACATACATGTTTGATAAACAATGTAAACCATTTTCTTAGATATAAAACTGAAAATTACAAACATCAAATAAACATAGCATTTACTTTAAAGTTGATAATTGTTTGTATGATATTCTTTTAAAGAACTTTTGTGTTTGTTTGTATTTGCGATAATAAACATGGTGCAAGACATAAAAACTTTATGAATAAAAAATAATAATAATGAAAACATAAAACAAAGTTTAACCACTATAACCTCTTTTATTTAAATAAAAAAATCTTTTGAGGACATTCTTTTTTCTAATCTTTTCTTGATGAGTTTTTGGCCATTCAGGATATTGATTATTCAAAATTTTTCGAACTCTTTTAAATTCATGTTCAATATTAAATGGTTCTAGCAAATGGGGAATACCATCAAAATAAATAGTTTCAACATTTTTAAATGCAAAAGTTCCACAATAGATATTATCTTCTTGGAAATGTGTAAGTGCATTGCATTCTTCTTCTGGTATCATATGAAATTGCCCAAAAGCTTCTTCCATTTTATCTTTGAATGCAGTAAATAATTCATGTGGGGCATGATGTTTGCTGTCAAGGAAGTAAGCATTTTTTGTACCTTGTAAATAGAATACTCCAATTGTAAAATGACCAATCCAATTTATATAATTTCCTCCGAAAAACGGTACAATAACAATATCAATTTGTTGTGTTTTTGAATTTTTGATTAATTTATTTAATGGACCATCCAAGTAATGTTCAGAAAAAATAACAGTTGTAACATATGCATTTGAAGGTGATTTTTGACCGGTCATTTCTTTCATAAGTATCATAAATTGTTCCTTTGTAATTCCGTTTGTACCACTTGCGCTCTAAAAATTAAAAAAACTAAATTTTTTCAACGGCTAGATTTTTTGCTTTTCGCTTCATAAAAATGAAAAACCGTAAGTCGCCGAAAAAATATTCCCTAAAAATCAACAAAGAAAAAACTAACTGAATCTCCATAACCAATTAGTCGACTAAGATCAAGTAATTGTTGGGATGCTTTAAATTGTATTTCTTCCATATTTGGGATTTTGAGCTCTTGTGATTTCTTTTTGGTACTTTTTGATTTCATATTTTGATCACCAGAAATGTTAGCGATTGATCTATCAGGAGTTTTCTTGCTACTTCCTTTTGCAGAGAATTTCGGTTCAGAAGATTTTTGAACTTTATTATCTTTCTAAAATAATATAATAATTGGATACTGTAAGACATTCCACAAAAAACATTCAACTTACTTGTTTTGATGATGATTTCGATGAAGAAGGTTTTCGATCTGATTTCTTTTTGGTACTTTTTAATTTCAGGACATCAAAGCTAACAGTCGTTGATCTTGCTGGAGTTTTTTTGCTACTTTCTTTTCGATTAAATTCTAGTTTTTTGAATTGAAAAATGCATTATCATTTGGCTTTTTACAAAAAAAAATGTATTTTATTATACTCACTTTTAACTTTTACTGATTGTGCTTTATTGAAGTTGTGAACTCCTGTCGAACTCATATTTTTATATGTGCAAACTGACAAATCCAAGCTATAACATTTTTTGATTTTGACTTCAACAAGGTCAATGAGACATTTTAAGAATTTGTTTTATTCGTTTTTGATTTTGCAACAGAGTCTGTAACAAGCCTAGCTTTTGCTAGCAATGGTGCAAAACGATAATGTACGCAACTTAAATTTTTCTTTAGAAATCAGACATAAGTGTTAATTTGTGTGACAAAGCAAAAAATAACTTTTAAAAATTTTATGCTAATGATACAAAATGTTACACATCGAGTAAAACCGCTTTGAGCAAATAAGAAAAAAAAGGAATTACAATTACAAATAAAAAGTACAACAAACACTTTTTTTTCGACATTTCTTAAAAAATAAACAAAAAATTGTATTCTACAAAATATGATCGTGGTCTCCATGTTTTTACTATGTCATGTATTTCTTGTAATTTTTTGTGGTCTCCTGTTAGCTCCATCATTGAAGTTGGGTCAGTATTGAAATCAAGTGCTTTCTGTAATAAAAAGTATCAATATTTGTTTTAATAATTTCTAAACTAATCTATTTTTGTTCTTCACTTACTTTAATGTAATCGTTAAAAAGATGTGAATTGAGTTGTTCTGAAATCCCGACCAACGTTAACCAACTAAATTTTACATTTCTTTTTAGCGTAGAAAGTTTTTGCATTGTATTTGAAGTATAAATACATTTCATAATACTAAAATTTTATTTGTATTAGAAATATTGTAATACGTATGCGGAAGAAACTACTACATTGATCTACAAGGAGACCCAAAGATAAATACCGAGTTGGTATTTGATCTCATATCCATTCTTGTGATTTTTGGGAGCATATATTCGCAGGTGTTTGACCTAACTGGAAAAACAGCAGAAAAAAGCATGAAATTAAGTAATTTTAATTTATGCGAAAAAGATTAAAGTCGACAAATTTAAGAGGTCTTTGATCTTTTTCAAAATTAAAAGGGATTTCATGGGCGGCACCCAGGATAAAATAATAGTTCTTCCTTACCGTAGAGGGAAGGTTTCAAGTGAATTCGGCAAGCCCGTATTTAAGGGGGGGGGGCATTAGGGTACCTGTGCCCCCTGAAATTAAAAAATTTCTTTGGTGTTTTGCCGACGCGTGCCAATAGCGGCAAAAGATCAAAGGCGTGCCTTCCCCGAAAATTTTTTTTGTCTACGTCCTTGGAATTCGGAGTTCATGTCCGATATTTTGTCTGTATACTGCTTGCTTAACTATACGATATTCAGGGAAAAAATAAAAGCGTCCAAATCCTCGATCTGTGAATTTAATAGATATATGGATATAGCTAATAAGTAGTAGGCGACATCTGTTTTTGTTAAAAAATATCCAAAATTCTGTAGAATGAATACTTTTCAAATATTATAAATGTATTATTAATGGATTATTTGAGTTATCCTTGCTATTGAACCTCTTTAAATTCATCGACATCATAGTTTTATAACAAAAAAAGTTATCGCCTGCTTTTTATTAGCTATATTTTTAAAAACTTACTGAAAAATAGTAACATTTGGGATATATGAAATTATATCTTCTATAGAAACTCTTGTATTATCATCATCAGAATAATAAATATATGTATAAATTTCAACAGTTTTAAGATTCTTCGATTTTGTTAGAATAGCAAAATCAGAAAGTTTAAAGTAATTACAGCAGCTTGCAATATATAGTTCTTCAATATCACATTTAATAATTTTTTGAAACATTTTTTCAAGATTCTTATATCTACTAGCAATATATAGACTTTCAGTTAAGCATAAATTATTTCGAAGAAATTTAATTTTTTTTTCTGAAATTGCAACATAGTAATTTGTGATTTTTACTGTGTCACTGTGATCAATGCGAAGATGATCAATAATATTATAATTAAATTTTGAATAAAAATATCGGCATGTTTGTTGTAATTTTTTTATATGTTCTGGAGTAGCATTTTTAATAACATAATGCATTAGCGGGTTTGGAAATGGAAATTGTTGAGGTAAAATTTCTTTAAGATATTTCATTTTTGGAGGACGATATTTGTTACCATTTGTAAGAGAATTTAGCTTGCCAAAAAGACATAAGCAAAACTAAAAATGTAATAGTTAAATATGGTTCCTTAGATTACTGAAACTTACTCTCTGAAAATATGACATTATAAATTTTTTTTGATGGAATGAGAAAATGAAAAGATGAGAATATAAATAAAAATGTATGTTAAGCCATCAATGTTTTTTCTATAATTGATTTTTCTATAGCACTGAAATTTGTGGTTAATAAGGACTCCCTGAAAGATAGGAAGGGGTGTTTTCTCTCAGAAAATCTTTTTTTAAAACAAAATCTCATGCCTTGAAAACATGATTGTCAGAAATAAATTCAATAACGATTAGGCGTTTTATAAAGGGTCCCTTAACAACGGTGCCGCCCTAATTGTAAGACGTAGTTTGAGCGCAGGCATATTTGAGATGATTTTTTTACTACTTTCACACAGATTGAGTAACCCACAATATCGTCTACAAATTTTTGCGAAAAAGGCACATTTTTTAATTTCATTTATAGAAAACATCTTTCCAACATTAGTGAATGTATTTTTCTCATTTAAATGTTTAAAAACTCAAAAATATACAAATTTAGTATAAAGTAGCAGGCGATATCGTGCGCTACTCAATTTGTATGAGAATGACATTTCTGAACGAAGGCCGCTAAAATCTGCTAGGAATCTCATTGAATAGTAGGAGAATCACATGAAATATGTTCAAACTCAACCTGCGTTTTACGGCTGAGAAGGTCCGCTTGTGAGTATTTTATAATGGCATTTATATGTATAATAATATATGTATTGATTGTTATTGATATTTCGTAATTTTATTTTACAGATTAAAATTATTCTCAGGTTACTGTAGTCATGTATATAAACATTTTTGTGAATATTTTTGTTAAAATTTAAAAGATGCTATACATCAAAAAAGGGGTGATTATTTGTGGGTTGAACAATAGCATAATTTTTCTTCAACTCAAAAAATAAAACACTAATTCTTTTATCACGGACAATAGATTTATTGTCCCACCTTATTATTGTAGAAGAATTTTTCTTTGTTTTAATTTTTGCTGTCTGTCTAACATGTATTCTGTTTTATTATCTCTGAAAAAAAGCACTTTGGTAGCCGAAATTGCAATAGACAATTGCCAACTGCTCATTAATTTTACATTTCTACCTCAAAAATCTTTTGCGTACAAAAAAAAAGAGATAACTATTAAAAAGCTTAATATAAAAGCAGCACCCAATAGAAGATGTAAATTGAACAAAAGAAGAAAATGAAGCTGCTTTTTATTGTTTCACTTTTTATTTTTTACTTTTCTTTTGCTAATGGCCTAAAATGTGTTACCAGTGCTCCACATATTGATGCAAGCACTGCAGATTGTTCAGAAAAAGACAAATACTGTTTTACATTTAATGGAAAAGCAGAATTCCCAAGCTTTAAATATGATGGAATGGTGCAAGGTTGTGCAGTTAAAATTGGTGGTCTTGATATTTTGTGTAAAGTTAGTTTTGCATCAAAATTAATAGAATCCTTAAAAAATTATATATAAAATTTTTTCAGCAAAAAGGTGATAATACATTTGATGATCTTTTAATTAAAGGATCAATTTATTGTTGTGATTCTGATTTATGCAATTCTTCACCAAAAATGTTTTCTGCCATCGGCATTAGTGCTTTTGTTTTAATCATTAAATTTTTATTTTTCTGAATTAAATTTTTTGATGTTGAAATCTAGATTTTGTTCATCCAATTTTAACAAATTTTTTTTGTATTTTTCAAATAAATTAACGTAATAAAAAATGATTCACATATCTTCTATAGAATATAGATACAAAACCTTAAAACATTAATCTTAAAATAACTTGAACTAACAAAAAAGTGCTTTAAAAGCAACAATAAAAAATTATAAATATTCATTTCTTATTCATTCATTCAACAGAAATATTTGGCATTGTTTCAATTCCAGCACATTCTAGACGAGCAATTTTTATAGCTTCTTTAATTGCATTTGATTCTTCTTTTCCTACTGGACGAGTCTTTTTAACAAATACTCGCTTCATCTGCTTTCCAGCAACTCGTTCTGCTTCTTTTTGTAGTCCAACAAAGATCAAGGCAAGAACATTGATTGGATCAACAGCATGTGGACCTTTCCATGTTTGAACTTCTAGCACAGTTTGTTGACAGGAGAGGTCCCCAGTTGACTCCGGAGTTGAGGCCCCATATTTTGCCTGTATACTCGTCTAGTTATGGGATAGTTAGGAAAAAAATATTAGCTGCCATCTCCTCGATCTCTGGATTTAACAGCTATTTGAAAATACGTTAAGTAGCACACGATCAATAGCTTTCACAATAGAGATATTCTAATAAGGGAGGAGTTAAGTGCCGATATTATGCCTGTATACTCGTCTAGTTAAGGGATAGTTAGGGACAAAATATGAGAAGCCCAGTCCACCTCCTTCACATACTTCTATATACATATATTACGTTAAGTGTACTTAATTAATATATGCTATATAGTAGAGAAAAAATAATTCTGGTACATTTTTGAAAATATTGGTAGTATTAGCTTTTACTCATGTATAACACAAACTAGTACACTTAACATAATACATGTATATAGAAGTATGTGAAGGAGGTGGACTGGGCTTCTCATATTTTGTCCCTAACTATCCCTTAACTAGACGAGTATACAGGCATAATATCGGCACTTAACTCCTCCCTTATTAGAATATCTCTATTGTGAAAGCTATTGATCGTGTGCTACTTAACGTATTTTCAAATAGCTGTTAAATCCAGAGATCGAGGAGATGGCAGCTAATATTTTTTTCCTAACTATCCCATAACTAGACGAGTATACAGGCAAAATATGGGGCCTCAACTCCGGAGTCAACTGGGGACCTCTCCTGTGAGTCTTTTTACCAGTATATGCAACATTAAAAGCCCATTCAGGATTAATTTCAATATCTTTAAATGGTACACAAATAAATTTGCAGATATCTATAAAGTGAAGGAATTGTTGAAATACAAGTATATATTATGTATAAAAATATATATAATGTAAAGAAGTTATTTGAAAAAAAGTTGAAGAAAGAGCTGTCCAAAAATTATGTTACGATCACACTTTTATTTTACCAATTCTTCGTCAATCTTCTGTTATTTCTCTTTCATTTTTATTATTTCAAAAAAAATCATTCAACCAAAATGCTTTATTTTTTTTCCATTTCCTTCATTTTTGTTGTTTTTTTGATATTCGCTTTTGGGCATCAAAGAAGAAGAAAGAAAAAAACCCATAAAAATCTTGCCTTCTCCATTTAAATGTCAGAAAAAAAAGAAAGAATGCGCAAAAAAACAGGGTGTTTTGAAAGAAAGAAAAATGGACATGAAAAAAAAAACAGCTATGCTTTCTAAAATTTTTTAAATAAATAAAGACAAAAAATACATAGAAAGCTTGCGTGTTTTCTTTGCTTATTATTTCTGAAAAAAATGTAAAATGTAAAATGAAGGGTGTATGTGTATATCCATGGTTAACGCATATTACAAATTTTTTTGTTTACGGTAAAGTGTTCAAATAATTTTGTTAGTAAGGGATAGTTAGGGACAAAGTATCAACTGCCGCATCCTCGATCTATGGATTTAATAGATATATGGGTATAGCTAATAAGTAGCAGACCATATCTATTTTTGTTATAAAATATCCAAAATTCTTCATAATGAATACTTTTCAAATATTATAAATGTATTATTAACGAATTATTTAAGTTATCCTTGCTATTATACCTCTTCAAAACTATCGACTTCAAAATTTTATAAAAGAAATAGATATCGTCTGCTATTTGTTTGTTTTAGTACACACATTTTGTCGCCTGAATTTTTTTCTCAGGAAATTATTTAAAAATACAAAATGATTTTAATTAAAGAAAAAATGTTTTTTACTGCAGAAAAACGAAATCTTTGATTTTTTTCTGTCAAAATTTTTGAGAAAGAAAGAAACCGCAACAGAAAAAGATTGTCCATGTTCTTTTTCTTCTCCCCAAAAAAGCATCGGTCAATTTACATTTTAATAGGCAATCTTTTTCTCCTCCTACTTCATATTTTTTTTTCACATATAAATGTGTTTTTTTCTCTTCTTCTTCTCATCATGAAGAAATATAGCAAGATTCAGAAGAAAAAAAGTGATTGTTAGTTGGTTTTTAGCAACAACAACATCATTTTTTTTTGCATTGGGTTTGATGATTCACACCATTTTATATCTGTCCATTAGTAAAGAAGAGTTATTTGTGATATTTATGTGTTACATTGGCCAATAATTGTTGCTCTGTAATTTAGTTTATTTCAGTTTTTTATTTCCAACAAATAGTAATGTGCCACGATAAACTGACAACCACCACCACCACTCACACCAATAATTCCGACTCCAAGCCCAATGAAAGCCTTGCTGTAGCACAACGACGAAGTCGTCGTCGAACTTTTTCTGAAAATCAGATAGAAGAAGAACAAGCGCTAGCAGAAGCTTTGGATCATCCAGATTGTCGACAACATTTATATAAAGCTTTATATAAAACTGAAAATGGTTGTGGACTTTATACCAGCAAACCAATTAAGAAGGGAGATGTAGTTATTGAATTTAAAGGTTGGTTTAAGGGTTGGGGATAAATTTGCATAAAATTAGCTCTTTTGGAGAAGAAATTTGTAAAGAAAAGTAATAACTAAATTACTCTTTTCAGGACAATTAATAACTCGAGCTGAAGGGCTATCACTTGAACGATATCTTGAAACTCAGGAACCTTCACCTGAAAATGATGCATATATTTTCTTTTTTGATTTTCCAATTGGTGGTCGTGTGTATGCTCTTCTGGTTGATCAAAATGATTTAAGCTATTTTATTAATCATTCACATTTAAAGCCAAATTTAACTCCAAAGGTTTGTTTTTTTTTTTTGATACAAATCAAGGACGTCAGCAGAGGGAGGACCGAGAACATTTGTCTTCTCCAAGAATTGAAAAAATCCTTTGATCTTTTGCTACCACGTTGTTGAAGCGGCAAAAGATCAAAGGCGCATTCCCACCAAATTTTTTTGCATACTTGTTTTTGACAGTTTTCAGTCTGCTTTTAACTAAAATTGAAATAAAAATCGATATTTTCGTTATTGATAAAATCGAAATCGCAAAATATTTCAGGCAACAATTCTTCATGGCAAAATTCGAATTTATTTTATTGCTTCAAAAGATATTGGAATGCATGAACAACTTTTTTATGATTATGGTGATAATCAAAGTGAAAGCCTTAAAAATTATCCATGGCTTAAAACTACTTAATAATTATTGTCGATTTATTTCTTAAATTTTTTTGTAATTGCCATTCTAATTTTATTCCATATCCATAATAACAGTTTCAAGGACAGAAAAACCAACACTATTTACAGATAAATTTTTGATATTTATTTACTTTTATTCTTATTATTTGCACCCATAATTTTATCCAGCACAATTACCACAGTAATAATAAATTGATTATTTTCGTCTCTAACAATATCAATGTCATATGTATTTTTAATAGAAAAATATTTTTTGTCAATGCTTGCAACAATTCTTTCGTTTTTCTTTAGCTGATATGAATGTGCCCAAATATCATATGCATGTAGCTCATATTGACCATAGATAGAAGTAATAGAAAAGTTTGGTTTAAAAATTGTAAATTTTCGTTTAATTGTTGCTATTTCTGTATCATTAATGGCTGAGAGAATCTTATATGTTGGCATCCAAACCCATAGTTCTTGATGAATTTTTAATAGAGTACTGTAAAAAATAGAAAGAAATTTAAATTTTAAACAGAAATTTATATAGGATGATTCAAGAATTATTTTGAATTTTTGATTTTCGGCGTCAAGTCGCTTGTTTTTGTGGGTTCTAATCAAGGTTGGAGAGAGCATGTTTTGCAAAGTTTTTTTTGGCATCATTCTAAAAGGCGCAAATTTCAAAGTTTATCTTTACCAGCTTAAAGCTGATAAAGTTTATGTAATTTTAGACTTTTCTGCACTTAATGATCAAGATTAATTCTCTAGCTCCACGTAAGCCCTGAAAGGAAAGTGAAAGAAAAAAGAGAGGTGTGAAAAAAAATTTCTTCGCACCTTGTTTTCTTTGTTCTTTTGCTCTTTTTCAAAGCCCAAGATCTCAGCTTATATGTTTTCTTTATTTGTGATAATTTGATCGACCGGTTTATTAGGATCTTATCTACACTCAAGTACGGCAGATTTTTAATTTATAAAAAAGATATTAGCTTTTTAAGATTTTAAAAGATCAAAAAGACAATAGAAGAACATAGAAAGCACAAAGGAAAAAGAATGAAGAAATGAGTCTCAGTAAAAAAAGTGAAAATAAAATTTTTTTCACACATCTCTTTTTTCTTTCCCTTTCTTTTTTTCTATTAGACGGGTCTACTGTGAATTTAGGGTCAAAAAATAGTATTTAAACCACTTGAACCACCCTGTCCATTCATCGAACTTACTTTTCATTCATATCCTCCAAAACAAGTTTATTGCCGAATGTAAAATGTTTCGATTTAACATTATAAACATCTTGATCTTTTTCATTCTTTACTTCAAAGCCTGTACCAAGCGCAAAAAATTTCTTTTTAACTTGATATCGTGTTATATTTGTTGATTCCATTTCTTCACCAAAACAGTACTAAAATAGTTATGTTTGAAAGAGAAAGTTTCAAATGTAATAAAAACTTACCATTGGCCCCAGTAACAAAATTAACGCTATAATAACAGTTCCAAGCATATCTTTTATAAACACAAATTTGAATAAAAGTCGCAAAATTTGACAAATAATAAATTCAGCTATGTCAAAAAAGCTCAAATCAATAAACTTAAAATATGTTCTTTTCCTTTTTCTTTAAAACAAATACTTCCTCGTCGGTTGAAAAAAAAACCTGGTCAGCTGTTGTCAATGTTTTTCCAAGTCTTTTGTCTCTAAACTTGTGATCTTTTTCTTAAGAAAAAAGGATTAATTTTTTTACTGGGTAATAAAACCTATGGGGTAAGGCTGGAATGGTAATGCAATACCAATCAAAATTTATTTAAATAATTTTGCTTAGCAATATTTATTTTCTTTTTCAATTTCTTTCTTTATTACTTACAGTACATTATTAAAAATTCATCAAGAGCTGTGGGTTTGGTTACCAAAATACAAGATTCTCTCAGCCATTAATGATACAGAAATAGCAACAATTAAACGAGAATTTACAATTTTTAAACCAAAATTTTCTATTACTTCTATCTATGGTCAATATGAACTAGCAGCATATGATATTTGGGCACATTCATATCAGCTAAAGAAAAATGAAAGAATTGTTGCAACAATTGATAAAAAATATTTTTCTATTAAAAATACATATGATATTGAAATTGTTAGAGATGAAAATCATCAATTTATTATTACCGTGGTAATTGTGCTGGATAAAATTATGGGTGCAAATAAGAATAAAAGTAACGTTTGCATGCTACTGTATGTGCTTAATACCAACACTAAACAATATCATCATCTTTGGATTGTGAACTTCTACACCATCGCACGTCTCCTTTTCTCGAATGACTTCAAATGAATCCAGCTTATAGTCAGCTCAGTAGCTCAAACCCAGTCTATCAAAAAAAAAGTAATTTACTCAAGAGGGTTTTTATTTTATAGTTTATAAAGTGTCAATTTTGAGCTATGGAGTTAAAAGTTTTTTTTAAAAAGCACAAATTGCATTTTTGTTTAAATTTTGCAAGGTTTAATTTTAGTAACACCAACACCAAAGACATCACCACAAAAACATCACCACAAATATTTTCGTGAAAGTACACTTAGCGTGTGGCGGTACATCTACGTAGAAAAAAATTTTTTTATCCGAATTATACAAAAATAATACGTGTTTATGTGTGTTGTTGTTGTCTGGAAAAAAAGAAGTGAAAAGAAAAGGGATTAAATAAAAATCTTTAAAAAATTTTTAATTAAATTTCTTTTTAAAAAATGTCTTCAACGGTAATACGGTAATTGTAAGCTTTTGCATATGTTATGAAAAAAAAACAAAAATTACTTTGAATTAAATTTGCATAATTATTTCCAAAATGCATATTTTTGTATCTATATTTTTGAACGTATTCTCTGAAAAAAAAAGCAGTAATCCTAAAATAAATTTTGTATTGTTTTTTTTACCTAAGACATGTCATTGTCATCTTTGAAAAGTATGGAGGTTTAAATCTATGGATATGACAAGGACAGATAAATCCATGGGGATATAAAATATCCCCGAGAGAAAAAAATCTAAGAAAAATATTTTTTTTTCTTTGATTCGTAAATCGGCTTTAACAACCAAAAGAGAAAAAAAAATACATATGTCAAAAGTTGCCAAAAATAAATAAGTACTGTAGCTCATTGTTTTTACATTACTAAAATTAAAATAAATAAAATAAGAGACAAGAGATAACAATACATGTCATCATTTCTTTTATTTATATAAATAAACAAATATCATTGTTTAAAAATCTCTGTCGCAGAATTTACGTCAGTTTTTTTAGGATATGATTATAAAAATATTTTTTAAAAAGTTATATAAATTTTTTTTTATTTCAGTGTTTGCAGTTGGCTTTATAACATTGTCAAAGCAATAAGATGAGCAGTTTTCAAGACGGTGAGCAACCTCTACGGAGAGCTGTTTGAAAGTTGCTCACCGTAGAGGTTTTTAATTCATTCCTGAATTGAGGTTCCATATTTTGGCAGTGTATCTTACCGTAGACATTTCCAACTGACAGTGAGATTTCGGGCCCATATTTTGCTCATAGACTCGTCTACTATAGGGAAGTATTCAGGCAAAAATTCAGCTGCCAAATCCTCCTTCCTGGGATTTAATAGCTAAATGAATATAGCTAAAGTAGCACACGATCATTAACAGATATTCATGAAACGTTGGAGTTAATTCTTCACATTTTGCCCATATACTCGCCTAGTTAAGGGATAATACGGGAGAGAATATCAGCAGCTTAATTCATCTCCGTCTCATGCTTTCATGAATATCTGTAATGTAAATGTTAGTGATCGTGTGCAACTTTAGTTATATTCATTTAGCTATTAAATCACAGGGAGGAGGATTAGGCAGCTGAATTTAAGCCTGAATACTTCTCTATAGTGTTTACGCTTTCTTGAAACACAAGCTCCACAGTATCCATATTTTTGTGATAATATGTTTTTGTCAGATTATTCATTTTTTTGATAATGTTTCAAAAAAAAGTTTTGATTATTCACTCGTAATTTTTAATCATCATTAAGATTGTTACATTATTCAAAAATTATTTCCTCCTATTATTTATATTATATTTAACCTAATTTAGATACTGTACATCTTTGAACGTCATATTATTATTATTTTTGGAATAAATAATAAAGTGACACATTTTAAAGATTCAAAAATTTGTCATCCCATCATCAGTTCAACGAGTCAAACTACCTTTCTCTGTCATATATTTATAAAACACTTAAATAAAGTGGAAAATAGTTTACAATTTTTAAAATTTTCCAATTATAGTAATTTGTTTTCCTACTATCTTTTTTTTCTTCTGACGCAAATTATTTGAGGCAAAAATTTTTTTTATCATCATTTCTTGAACAACCACTTAATAATATTTCTTTCTTTTTTTTTGTTGCAACAAAATCCTACAAAAACTTTATTTAAGCAAAAATAGATATAAAGTGGTGGTGGTGACACTGATGATAGGGTGGTGATGATGATAAAAATGAAAATATTGTTTGACGTTGTGAATAAACACTTTTAACAAAAAAAGAAGTATCGTTGATGGTTGTTCCTTTTTTTGCGAAAACTGTTTTAAGTACTGTTTTTCCATTATTTCATGGAAGCAGACTTTACACACTTTTGATACAGTATTCCCAAAAATATTTTTAATAGCTTTCTTCTTTCTAGTCAGAATTAAAATCGATTAGCTTTTTTTTAAATGAAAAAAAGCGTTTAGAAATTTTTTTAACTTTAACCAAATTGTCAAGAAATTTTGTATTAAACGTTTTATAAGAGTTTTCCCTCTCCTAACACCCATCTAAGTTGCGGCACTGGATACAATAATAAGAATTGCAAGCAAAGAAAACAAAAGTTTTTTTGAAAATATCTAGTAAATATTTTTAAGCAATTAATAGTTGATTTAAACTTGATAATTTTTATTGGTTGGTTAATTCAAGAATATGCCATCGCATTAGTATCATTACATTTTGGCATGCCTAATTGTAGTGGATAAGCAAAGCAAACTTCACGTGATTCCATCATCTATTCAATAAAATAGGATTAATGCAAATTTTTATCTGCTATAAAACTAATAAACCATTATATCAGCTTTTGTGTGCAGCTGAAGAAATCATTTATCATTCTAAAGGCACAAAAGGTATTGTAGATTAAAATGATAAATTCTAATTTCTGTTTCGACAACAACTGTTCAAAACTTTGAATTTTGTATCCTGTGAAAAAAAACCCTCACAAAAATTGAGGTAAAACCACCAAACTTTTTTTTTATCAACAAGATTAAGCTGGATGGAAAAAGACAATCCTGTTTAGATTAATAAAATTAATGCAAAAAATTTAAGTTTTATGCTGAGTTTTAATTTTCCTTCATAATTTAACCTTTTTAATTCATCGTTTTATTTTCCTTACAGTGTGCTACAAAAATTTGCATAAAATATTACTCCACTTTTCTAAAGCTCTTTGTTAGGTCATTTTTTTTAAAACATTAAATATCTTTTGCTGTTCTCTTTTAGATGTTTTTAAAATAACAAGCTAAAAAGAATCAACTGAACAAAAATTTCAGAGAGAAAAGATTTTAAAAAAATAGATAAGCAGCTTTTTGGCATGCTTAAGGATTAGATAATTTTTTGGTTTTTTGCGTCTCTGTTTTTTTTTTCGAGAGAAAGATTGAAAGAAAGAGAATTTTTGGGTCAACAAAATCCCTTTTTCTTTTCTAATGCGCTAATATTGAACTTATACATACTTTAAGCTACAGTAAGATTTGAGGTGCTGTAATCATAAAAATTGAAATAATATTATTCTTTATTTTTTTTTGCGGACTACTACAATCACCGGCTTTTTCGAAAATAATTTAAATGATGAAATTTTTTTTGCTGTTTTTGTATTTTGCGTATTTTTTCTTTTTAAAGTATAGTAGTTTTTACGAAATTTTTAATGCATATATCTGTTAATAGTGTACTGTAGCTTCAAATGAAAAAAAATTTTGTAGGCGTGGTAAGAGAGAAAAATTTTTCTTAATGAAATTGAATACTATTTTTTAGTACCAAAAAATGATCATTTAAGCTGATTTATTTTTTACTTTTTTGAATTTTAAAGACATTCGGTAACAGCTGAGATACACATATGGATTGTGTTACAGTTAAAGTGAGTATATAAACAATTTTTTTAGAGTATAAAGTTTTGCCATTTTTTTAAAAAATTTAGTTTTTTGAAGATATTATGAAACCATATTGGATGAGAAGTAGTAGCAGTAATAAAACAACTTCACCAGTTGAAAGTGCTGGTGAAAGTGGTAGTAGTACAAGGCAGTCAACGCCTGCAGCGGCAACAACTGGTGAAAATATGCAATTCATTCGACCAATGTCAATTTTGCAACATGGTTCTTCTCGAGCGCATAGCCTGCCGACTATTAATGTAAGTTTAGATTTTGGAGTACTGTAAAAAAATTAGAGATGAAATGTTATACAACTTTATGGAACTTTTTTGAAGCGTTACTGAAAAAAATAAAGAAATATCCTTTCACATTCTTAATACTTTTGAACCATAAATTTAAGCTATTTTCATGAAAAGTTAGGCTTACCGTGGAGGTATTCAGTTAACGATCAAATTAAGTCCCCATTTTTCGCTCATATATTGCTAGAGGATGGTTAGGGAGGAAATATAAAAGGCCGAATCCTAAATCTAGGGATTTAATAGATAATAGCTAAAAGTTTTATGTAGACAACTTGCCACTACCTTAACCACTACCCATGTGGTGGAAGATGAGATTGAGCTCGGGGACCGACCGAGGACGAACGCGCGTAATCATTTTTAAACTGGACCTGAGAGTGGCTTGAGCTGGGCATGGGCGCCCAGGACCAGTCGGCTAGCTTCTAAATCTTCAATCTGTGGATTTAATAGATATATGGATATAGCTAAAAAATAGCAGACGATATCTATTTTTGTAAAAGAAATATCCAAAATTCTGCATAATAAATACTTTTCAAATATTATAAATGTATTATTAATGGATTATTTAAGTTATCCTTGCTATCATAACACTTTAAAAAAATCGACATCGAAATTTTTATAACAAAAATAGATATCATCTGCTATTTATTAGCTATATCCATATATCAATTAAATCCACAGATCGAGGATTCAGCAGCTAATATTTGGTCCCTAACTATCCGAGTTAGGACCAAATATCAGCTGCTGAAAATATGGCGCTTCACCTCCGTAATCAATTGGGGTAAGACAAGTATTTGGGCAAAATATGGGACCTCCACTCGAGTCAGGGCCGCAACTTGGGGGGGGGGGGGGGGGAGGGGGAATTTCCCCCCCTGAAATTGGAAAATCGAAAAAAGTTTAACGTATAGCTACCTGTAAATTTTGACCATTTGGCGAAGTGCGACGAATGCCAAAAATTGACAGGTTGAAATTCCCCCCCCCCCCCCCCCCCCCCCCCTGAAATTTGCCCAAGTTGCGGCCCTGACTCGAGTGTCACCTCAATACCTCTACGGTTGAGAGGTAGACGAATTTACATTGTACTGTGCTTCAAAAGGAAATTATTCACATAAAAATTTTTTTAGCTTGCAGTTAGTAATGCTGAATTCGGACTATCAGATTACATCAGCATGGAACAGCAGCCATCATCAGGTTTAGATTTGGCACAGGTATACAAATGATATTTTTTTTTGCTCTTTAAAACTTGATTTTATGAAAACGTATTTCTATAAATGCCCAACAAACTGTTAGAGAATTTCAACAATTTCTGTTTAAAAATATGTTTTCAGATTCCCGGTCCATCTCGACCAACACTCTCAATGCCAGATTATTCCCATCATTTATTGAATACCCTTCAATTCAATAATGCATCTTCAATATTTTCATTACCATATTTAGCATTGCCACCAATGAATTTTCCAGATTCTCGACGACAAGTTAAATGTGCTATCTGTGATGAAATTGTAAGTCCTTGACCTTCGATAAATTTGCATAACTATTATTGCAATAATGAAATATTTTAACAACTGATTTTCATGCCTAAAAACTCTTTCTTTGACCCGACTTTCCTTTTCAATGTCGTCTATCGAAATTTCGATTTTAGGCCACTGGTAGACACTACGGTGCAGCATCATGTTTTGGGTGCAAATCTTTTTGGAGACGTTCAATTTATTGCCAACGAAAATATCGTTGTAAATTTGAAGGGAAATGTGAGCTTAAAAAAGCTCCACATCAAAATCTTTGTCGAGCATGCCGGTTAAGGAAATGCTTTGAAGTTGGTATGAATCCGGAAGGTAAGGTATCAACAGGTAAATATTATATTATTTAAGTGTTGTTTTTTGCTAACATTATGGACACAATCGAAGTTAGGATACTATTCTACTTCGATCTCCCTTGACATTTTTATGTTGTTGTTTATGTAAATTTTTTTGTTTTTAACCTGAAAAAATTGGGAAAAATGGTGTTCATTCGAGAAAAAAGAATAAAAACATTCTAAGGTTTTATATAAGACGCCTATAACTAAAATATTTTGGATGCCCACCAAAAAAGAGGTGAATCTGCTGTTTTTCACTCATAAGATTTTTGAAAACCTTGTTTTTAGTAGTTTTCACTCATCAGTAATTTTTAGTAACCTGATCTGAGTGAATTTTATCAGATTCACAAAATTTTTAAATTGTATTACTCATTTACTTAGTCACTAATAATTTGAGTGAAAAAAGTGATCATTTTTTTCACTCAGCTGCTATCTGAGTGATTTTTTCAATTGCTTTTTTCACTCATCTTTTTTCTGAGTGAATTTTTTAATTATTTTTTTCACTCAGCTTTTTTCTGAGTGATTTTTTTAATTATTTTTTTCACTCAGCTTTTTTTTGAGTGAATTTTTTAATTATTTTTTTCACTCAGCTTTTTTTTTGAGTGTTTTGCCTTGACTGAGATTCGAACTTTTGACTTTTGCATGAAAGTCAAACGTCAAAACCACTTAGACATTGCGCCAAACGTTTTTGTGTTTCTTTTTTGTCTCTTGTCAAACAAAGGAATTTCAACACGCGCGCAAAAAAAGAAAAGAAGCAACAAAAGAAAATTACTCGCGTTTCTTTTCTGACACTTTTTTTAACACAATTTTTTTTTATTCTATCAATAAAAATGTAACAATAAATTTCAACAAAATGTACAACAAAAGTAAATTTAAAAAATTATTTTCATATTCATTGTTCTCCATCTTCTTCCATTTCTGCAGTTGTATTTGCTGTTGTATCTGCTGTTGTATCCATTTCTGCTGTTGTATTAACATTATCTTCCATAGTTTCAGAATTATAAGAAGCTACCAAATTTTTTATTTCTTCATTTCCATTAACATGGATGTGACGATAATATTTTGATTCATTTAAAAAATGTTTTGTAACTAAAGCAAAATGGGTTAAAAAGATTATATAAAAAGTTCTGGAAAAATGTTTAGCTTACTATTAAAAGATGTGTTGTAAATCAACATATTTCCATAATCCTTTGCTAATTTTGCAATATGATGAAAAGTTTCAAGCTTCCACCTTGTAGCTACTGGGCATTTTTTGCTTTTTGCATATTCCAATAAATGTTGTTCTTTTCCAGTTTCTGGTGCATTTGGTAAATATAAATATGCTTTGATTCCTGTTTCTGGCACATGATCAGGAATTTTATCTACAATATATTTAAACTTTACTTTAATAAAAATAGATGTTAACTTACCGATCATTACTGGTTCTTCAATCAAGACATCAAATACAAAACTTGGTTCTGTTTCAGGTAAGTTTATAGGATCTTCACCCAAATCACCTAATATAAGAAGACTAAAATTTTTATCATATTTTTTGCAAAGATTTTTTTGTTCAATCTAAATTGTTTATGTTATTATTAATGGTTTTAAAAACATAACAACCGTTTGGTTTTGTGTAACAACAAAATTTTGTGTTGTCAGTAATGGTTCATCGATTGTTTCAACAAATTCAACATTTTTGTAAACCATATTTCTTTTAAAATAATCGCTCAGTTTAGCTTTTATTTGATCCCATGTAGCACCATCACGTTTGCTGTTTTGTAACCATCTAAAATAATTAAACAATCTATTACAAATTTCAAAACATACTTTTCTGCTCGTAAAGCCTTTATTAATTCTTTTTCATCAGTTGTCATTCCTCCACTTAAATCTTTAATGGCTTCTTCTTCGGTTTTATAATCATGTGGACCTCTTTTCTTTAAAAATTCCAACAAATTTGGTTTAATATCATTCAAAAGCTAAATGAGAAAAACATGTAAAATTCTTTGAATTAACTATGTCTAAACTAACTTTTTCGGTTTCTCCAATTAATGTTGGTTCAAATTTTGACAATATTTTTAAAGCTTCAGCAGAATTATTTTTTGCAGCTTTAATCCATGTACTCCAAAAATGCTTTGATAGTTTGAAATGTTCAATTGGAGTATTTTCAATTTCTATTGAATAAATTGCTTTCACCACTTCTTCAGGAAGTTGGATTATTTCAGTACAAATTGGAGAAAAACCTTCTTCTTTATATTGTTTTAACAATGCAATAAAATCACTATCATTTGGAGAAGGCTTTTCAATATTATGATCTTCAATAATTTTTAATACATTTTTAGTCTAAAATTATAAGTATTAAATACACATTAGAATTTTAACGAATTAATTACCTCTTGAAGAATTGTTGATTGAAATTCTTTTGTTTTTGGATTATTTAAACGTGAAGAAACAACCAATTTTTGATCAAAATTTAATTCGTTAAAAATCTTGCAATTTACTTGAGTAATATGAAGTTGTTTATCTGGTGTTTCTTCATTGAACATTTTTAATGCATCTAGTCGAGCGTTTCCATTAAAAACAAAATATTCATCGTTTAATTTATTAACTAAAAGTGGAATATTACGATCCCATTTTCCTTCTTTTAATACTTGAAGAATAGCTCCAATATTTTCTTTTGATGGTGTTCTTATATCATAATCATTATTTAATAAATTCAATAGAATATAACGGTTTTCATGTTCTGATGGAATACCTTGTGAAATCCGTTCTGTTAATCTTTTAACATTCGCTTTATTCAGTTGACTCATAACTTTTTCAGAATCTTTTGATTTCTTTTGTGGTATACCATCTTTTGCTGATGCCAAATGTCGTTTCTTTCTATTTCGAGGTGTTGGTTCTGGTGGTTCATTTTCTGGAAATACAAAATTTGATTTTAATGTTTTTTATTAGAAAATATCACTTATTTAACAACCATACTACTTTTTTCAATGATACAATAAATTTGATTGAGCTCAAAATCATATATTTTAAATGCTTATGCTTTGTAAAGAAACAAATCGAAAGCTGTTTAAAAATTTACAAGAAAAATTTTAAAATTAACCTACCATTTTCAGCATTTGCTTTGTATGAAGTAAGAATATTATTAAAAATAGTGAGGCCAGATTCAAAAAAAATCAATTAGAGACTGCAACTGCAAGGTATGCTCGTGGCATTTACTGGCCCCTCAATGCGCCTTTCTTATAAAAATGCATTCCGTCTGCGCATCCATGCAAGTCAGCCTAGTACGAAGTTTTATATTAATTGATCCAGTTTTTTGCAAAATTAACTTTTAAATTGTTCAAAAAAGCTATCTCTATTAATTTTGTGAATTACATTTCGATATTACTGAATATTTAACATTTTATTAATGGATACCGATGATAGCAGTGATTATGATGACGTGGATTCAGATTTAAGTGATTCGGACGATGAACAACAAAATGATGCAAAGTAAGGAAAATTTTTGAAGCAACTGTGAAAGTTTTTTTTATGAAATTAAAACGTTTTTACCTGCCATTATTTTACAATTTGATAATTATTTGATAAAAATTTTAGAGATGCAGAGTCTTCTGAATTATCTGAAAGCTCCGGTGGATTCAATTTTGGAGAAATTGATACAATAAATTCATCTGAAAGTTCCGAAGGTTTTAAATTTCCATCACCGGTCAAAACAGAACAAATTAAACCAAAAGAAGAATCCCAAAAGGAATTAAATGAAGGCGAAATGGTTGATTTTATGGAAAAATTAGAATCTTCTACATCCAATATTATATCTTCCGATACATATAAAATTTATCGTCAGTATCAAAATCTCATTGGAAAACTCTCAAAACTCTCAAAAAGCATAAAATTTGCACCAATTGAAGAACTTTTATTTCAACCTTGCTGTTTAGAAATGTGTTGTTTAAAATTTACACCGTTAGTTTTTAAACATTTTATTAAATATACCAAAAATATTTTTGCAGAGAATATATTATGAGAGCAAGATTAAGAATGCCAACATCGAATGTTGATTACACTCGCTATTTTCAATTTATGGCAATTCAAAATTGCTTCAGCATGAGCAAAACCTTTTCACCAAAAATTTATGATACACCAATTTGTCAAAAATTTTTTCAACAGCTTTATGCTATTTCAAACAATAAATTTGAAAGTTATATTGAACAAATTACTGAAGGGCTTGCCGAACCGCTTGCACATGGTAATAAAGGAAAAAGCAATGAACAACAAAGTACATCAGCAAGATTTGCAAAAATTGTTAATAATCTTGATAGCATCGTTGAGCCAAATCCATCAGATTTGAGTTATTTATTGCCAGCTGGAACAACAAAAAGGTTTTATTTTTTATTTTTCTGTTAAAATGTTTGTAACAAAAATCTTTATTTTCAGCGATATCGTAAATAAATCAAATCTGAATACAAGAGTGAAAATAAATCCAACACAAGAAATTAAAAGAATTCCAAAAACTCTTCGATTCCGCAAAGTTTGTTTAAATTCTTGTAATTAAAAATGAAAAATCTGTTTTTAAGACACATTCACATAAATTATGTCATATATGTATATTATTGAAAAAAGCTCAACTGGATCCTGATTTAAATGATGATGATCAAAAAGAAGCAGGTTTACATCTGAAAAATCATTATGCAAATACCATCATTGATAATCGTGACTATGAAATCCGAAAAATAATGTCATTGGAAGAAATCGAATTTCTTTTATCAATTGCTCATGATGGAATGTCAAAACATTTATCAAAATTCCCTCATCTTCATAAATCAAACACTAATAAGTTGCCTGATACACAAAAGATGATGTGTAGCTTAAATTTGGGAGTAGCACATAGAAAAAGTAAGAAAAATATTGTCATTTATTTTTTAATGAAAATTTATTTAGCACTTGATACGTCATATCAATTGCATTTTTTTTGGAACATTGACCAAATGTTTGGCTCAGGAACAAATTCTGTAATTTCCCAATTATTTTTTACAATTAGTCAATGCAATCCTATTCCTCCAAATATTGCAATACAATTAGATAATTGCGGTGCAAACAAATGTTATACTTTATTTGGTGCTTGTGGAATGTTGCTTCATTGGATTCCTCAATTAACCAACGTAAATTTCTAACTATAGCTATTTATCATACATACGAGTTTTAGATTTACATTTGTACATCAGAAGTTGGTCATACGCATAACGATGTCGATGCAAAATTTGGAAATTTGGCAAAAGCTTTAAAAAGAGATCAAGTGTACACTCCACAAGGTATTTATTTAAAATTAAAACGGTATTTTATATTAACGTTTAGGATATGCCAGATATGTTGAACAAAAATTCAAAGGATCAAAAAGCAATAATTTATTTCCAACAACTTATGACTTTGATTCACTTATTAGAGAAAACGTTTATGAAAATAGGCAAATTTTTAAAAATCACTTTTTTGAACTATCAAAGCAAGAAGATGGAACCGTGACAATCAAAATTGCAAGATTTTTAAGATCTGAAAAATATCTTTCCACGGGAGTTGAAAAGCAAGCTGGTTTTCCATTATTCAAGGTTTGTCAGCCAAAAATAGTATATGAAATAATATTTTATTTTTAGCAACCACCAAACATCGAAGAATATCCAAATATTATTGATTCAAAAGAATTTAATGTTAAAAAGCATGATGATCTTTGCAAAGTTGTTAGTCCAGTAATTCCAAATCAAGATTATGAAGAACTTTTTAATCTTCCACAATTTATTAAAGAAAATTATAAACCTGAACCTTTTGAAAATTTGTTGAAACGTATTTCTGAAAAAGTTGTTTCGCAGAAGATTAATGTTACTATTCCTGAAGATACTGCTAATGAACTTATGGAAGCATTTCTTACAAAAATCAAAAAACCTTGGGATCTCAATAAACCAGAATCATCTGAAGCTACTTCTAATGCTACACAAGAAAGAAAGCGAAAACCAACAGCCAAAACAACAGCAAAAACTCCACCTTCCAACAAAAGAGCAAAAAAGAAGTAAATATTATTTGAGAATAATTTTTTAAATTAAGTTTTGTTGTACATTTTGTAGAAATTTATTGTTACATTTTTATTGATTAAATAAAAAACATTCTGTTAAAAAAAAGTGTGAGAAAAGAACGCGAGTAATTTTCTTTTGTTGCTTCTTTTCTTTTTTTGCGCGCGTGTTGAAATTCCTTTGTTTGACAAGAGACAAAAAAGAAACACAAAAACGTTTGGCGCAATGTCTAAGTGGTTTTGACGTTTGACTTTCATGCAAAAGTCAAAAGTTCGAATCTCAGTCAAGGCAAATCACTCAGAAAAAAATCTGAGTGAAAAAAGTAATTAAAAAAATCACTCAGAAAAAAATCTGAGTGAAAAAAGTAATTAAAAAAATCACTCAGAAAAAAGCTGAGTGAAAAAAATAATTAAAAAATTCACTCAGAAAAAAGATGAGTGAAAAAAGCAATTGAAAAAATCACTCAGATAGCAGCTGAGTGAAAAAAATGATCACTTTTTTCACTCAAATTATTAGTGACTAAGTAAATGAGTAATACAATTTAAAAATTTTGTGAATCTGATAAAATTCACTCAGATCAGGTTACTAAAAATTACTGATGAGTGAAAACTACTAAAAACAAGGTTTTCAAAAATCTTATGAGTGAAAAACAGCAGATTCACCTCTTTTTTGGTGGGCATCCAAAATATTTTAGTTATAGGCGTCTTATATTATTCAAATTAATGTCATTCTTTGAGTATACTGTACATACATTGCTGGACGTCATATTATTATTTTTGGAATAAAAAAAGTGATATTTTTTGAAGATTCAAAAATTTGTTAGTTCAATGAGTCAAACTACTTTTTCAGCTAGGTCTTTTTCCGTCATATTTATATATAAAACACTTAAATAAAGTGGAAAATAGCTTACAATTTTTGAAATTTTCCAATTATAGTAATTTGTTTTCCTACTATCTTTTTCTCTTCTTCTGACGCAAATTATTTGAGGCAAAAATTTTTTTTATCATCTCTTGAACAACCACTTAATAATACAGGGTGAATCAAGTAAAACGTCGATTGAAAAATAGCTGGCAAATTCGTTGTATTGAAGTTAGGCAAAAACCCACTATACCATTGAAATCAGCACCTTATAGGAAACTTTTTTCATCAAAAAAATCAAAATTTTGCGACAAAAAATTTTCGAGTTAAAAAAAAGCTTGGTCTCCCCTGTGAAAAAAACTGAAATTTTCTAATGTTTTACACTTAAGTGAAGTAAGTGAAGTTCAGTTTTTTTTCACAGGGGGGACCAAGCTAAACTCGAAAATTTTTTGTTCCGAAATTTTGATGAAAAAAGTTTCCTATAAGGTGCTGATTTCACTGGTATAGTGGGTTTTTGCTTAACTTCAATACAACGAATTTGCCAGCTATTTTTCAATTGGCGTTTTCTTGATTCACCCCGTATTTCTTTCTTTTTTTGTTGCAACAAAATCCTACAAAAACTTTATTTAAGCAAAAATAGATATAAAGTGGTGGTGGTGACACTGATGATGGGGTGGTGATGATGATAAAAATGAAAATATTGTTTGACGTGCAGGGCTGAGAAATGCGGCCGGCGGGCCAACCTTTTTTCGGCCGCGGCCGCGGCCGGCCGAAGATTTTGGGAAAATTCTTTGTTTTTCGCAAGAAAAAATTGAAATTTGGTCGGCCGCGGCCGGCCGGAAATTTCGGCCGCTTTTCTCAGCCCTGTTGACGTGGTTTAAGCACTTTTAACAAAAAAAAGTATCATTGATGGTTGCTTGTGAGCTATTTTCCTATATTTTTTAAGAGAACTGATACAGACGGTACGCTCGTAAAAAATTTGCATGAATATTATCAAATAATTGGGAAAAATTTTTTGAAATGTGTGTTGAAAGAAAACTGGAAAAAAACATATCCTTAAACATTTTCTTGTTAATACACGTATACCCATAAATTAGCATAATTTTTTTGTTGTCGTTGTCTGCGAAGTGATAGATTTTTGATTAAAGATTAAAATTACATCAATTTTTTGTGTCATCAAAATTTTAATATTTCATTAAAATGTGTAACCTTAAATCAGTGCTTTGTGCCTTTTATCTTTTTTTTATCCTTAAAAAAGTCATTTTTCTTTCAAAATTGGATATTTAATTTTATAAATGTATTTTAACTATAAAAGAAACTTTGAATTTCATGTTTTTATGTTTGAAGTAACACCTTTAAAATTTTTTACTTTTTTAAAAATCAGTAATCAAATAATTATTTTATGGGAATTATTTCGGGTTTACGTCAAGGGATATTGCGGATTTTAATTTTTTAAGCTACAAAATTTACATATATGTTTTTTCTTTTCAGCAATTCAATTAGAACGCGAACAAAGTGTCCCAAGTCAGCTGGATTTATTAGAATTTGATCAGCCACTTTTACCAATTCAAAGAATTACAACGATTGCACAACTAGTACGGTAAGTGCAGGGATTACTGTAGCTTCTCATGCAAGCAAAGTACATGAAAAATTTTTATAGTGTATAAATTATGCAAATTTTCGACGAAAATTTTAGACACTTGAACACCTTGCGTGCGACATAGCTAAATAGTTTTTTCCCTTTTTACCCAAATTTGCATAAATTCACTTTTTAGAAACCCCCTACAACTCGTTCAACATCATGAACAAGTTTGTCAACGAGTTGATGAACACCACCCCTTGTTATCAATGATATCAGCAGATTTTTCAAGTAGCTCAAGTGGATCATCAGAATCTCAAGTGAAAACAGTTCCCTTTGAAAATGCTTTTTTTAATCCAACTTTGCTTTGCTCAAGGAAAAAAGTAAGTGGGATATGTTTGTTGTTTATTGTTACAAAAAAAATTTTTGATCTCTTAGAGTGCTTAAAAATTAAGAAGTACACGAAAAATATAAATTAAAAATTAGAAAAAAATATAATACAAAAAGTAGGATTTTTAGGTTAAAAAATTTAAGTCTTTAGAAATCTTAAACATGCGATTTTCCGAGCTAATGCCATTTCAATAAATAAAAATTGTTTTTATTTTTATTAAAAAATTAGACAAATTTTTAATGCTCTTTTTTGAAAATGTTTCGTTTTTTAAAAAAAGTAAGAATTTCTTTGTTTTTTTTGGGCAATTTTGTTAATGTTATTTTAAATGCTTAAGTGAGAAGAACGTAACCAAAAATATTTTAATGCACATTTTTATTGCTTTAATTGACTGCACCTGAAAATTACGTACATTCATTTCGGCAGTTTTTTGATCTTTCTTTTTTCAAATTATGAACCAAAGATTGCATTGCAGTAACTGTTCTTGATTTTTAGGATATAAGGACTCATTTAATGATAACAGCGCTCTGCATACTCGGTATTCTAAAATTTTAAATTGAAACTGAAAACTCATTTTACTGTAGAGGGTCTCAACTCATTGTGGAGTTGAGGTCCCATATTTTGCCTAAATACTTGTTTTAGTATGGGATAGCTAGAAACAAAATATTAGCAGCCAAATCCGCTTCACTGTGATTTATTAGATATATGGATATAGCCAATAAATAGTAGACGATATCTATTTTTGTTATAAAATGTCTAAAATTCTGCATAATGAATACTTTTCAAATATTATGAATGTATTATTAATGGATTATTTACTTTCTCATATACCACTTTCAAATGATTGACATCAAAATTTTTCTACAAAAAAGCTATCTTCTGCAGTTGATGAGCTATATCCATTTACCTATTAAATCCACTGATCGAGGATTTGACCGCTAATATTTCTTCCCATACAATCCCTTACTAAAACGAGTATATAGACAAGATATCACTTGAAACCTTCTACGGTTAGGTTAGAAATGTTTTAATCAAAGATTAAGGACATTTTAAATAAAATATAAATATCGAATAGTTCAAAGTTAAAATAATATAGATTCTAATCGGATGTAATTCACATCTTCGACATTTCAACTTTCTGCATTTCAGTTTGCCATTTCGTACAATTTTAAAAGTTAAAACTGGTGACATGCGGATGAAAGTAAATAGTCATTAACATCCTTATCCATAACACAAGATGCCAGTTTAATTAATTTTTCCTTTTATACAAGATTTGAACGGTCTCCATTTTGCAATGTTAGAGGTTTTCTACTTTTTAAAAGACAGCAGTTTAAAATGCAATCATTTTTATGTCATTTTAGAAAATTTTTTGCGCTATTGTTTTTTAAAATTTTTTTTTGATGCTCTATTTGTTCTCTTTTTTTAGCTTAATCCTTCTGGTACCCGAGTTGCAACAGTCAATGACATAATAGAAGATTCAAAGCGTTGTTTTGTGTTATATTCTGATTGGCTACAACCATTAGCAGAATTTCAAAATTTATCTAAAGAGGATCAAGTAAGTGCATGAAAAACAATTTTTAGCACTTCTGTATTTAAAAAACCGAAGGATTTATGATTTCAAGAACTTCTTGCTGAATGTTATTTTTTTTACTTATTTTAAAAAATTAATCAAATAATCCTTCAAGTCCTTCGAGAGAGAGACTAAAAAGTTCAAAAATCTGAAGGAGATTACATATATCCGTATTATTATTGGTCTTTCATAAATACCAATACATCGGTGGTTGAAATAGCTAGAAAATAGCAGAAAAACGAATTAGTTAGAATACACTTAAATATATGTATAAAAAGTCAAAAAGCAGCAGGTTTAGCCGCTTTTGATGTGTTTTTGCATTAAATAAAGTTCTTTTTATTCGCTTTTTGTGAAAAAGCAAAAAAGCTGTCTACTATCTTTTTGGGGTATAAAAAATGACTTCTTTTTTTCTCTTTGGGCAAATGCACATAGAGTAGGTAGTTTATTGTACGTCATACTTGCACTTTAAATTGAAAGTGATTCGAATCCCATTAAAACCAAAAATTGCTATTTTTTTAGAAGTTGATAGAAATGCAAATTGTAACATTTAAATATTGTTAAGGGGCTGTCCAGATGTCACGTAACACGAAAAAAAATTTTTTACCCCTCCTGCCCATTAGGTGACAAAACATCAAAGCTTTTTGCCGACAAAATCAAAGCGGCGCGATCCCAAAAATAAAATTTTTGCTATAATTCAAGCATAAGCAGTCTAGAAACATTATTTAAATGCATTTTGACCCAACAAAACCAATGTAGAATGAGTTATTTTCAACTATGATATTGCCATCGCCTGCTACTTAACATAATTCATATAGCTATTAAATCCCAGGGATGACAATTGGGCAGCTAATATTTGGGCGTTAACTATCCTTTACTATGACGAGTTTATAGGCAAAATATGGGAACTTAACTCGAGCGTAACTTGAAAGCGTTTACGGTTAGTCTGTTTTTGCTCAAAAAACATCCACAACTGTAACTATATTTTACCCCCACGGACTTCTGAAATTCAAGCACTCACGTGGACCAAAACCTGATCACTCACCACCACCCGACAGTCGGGCTCTCTGTATGGACGTAATCTGCATTTGCGCTTAAAGAAAATTTAAAAATCACTTCTGTTTTTAAAAAAATGGTGCTTGCACACGTTAAGTTACTAATTCAGAGTTAGGCAAAAAAGAAGCATCTAAAAAGATTAAGGGCTACTCAATTTACCACCACCCTTAAGCTTTTTTTGCATTATATAAAATTATTTTTTTAATCCGGATTTTTGCTATTTCCAAGTAACCGTTAAAAAGATAGTCGTCATCAAAGCTTAACTTAACTCTTTCATTTCATTGTTTTTTTGCAGATAATTCTTTCAAAAAGAAGATTTTCAATTTTTCATTGGTGGATTTGTAGTCTATGGACTATTGAAACAAAACGAAATGTATTCTGTTACTCAAATGGATCATATTTTCCCCTTGACTCAAATGCCCAATGTATCTATGATTCATAGTATGCAAATTTTTTGTAGTTGTTTTTTAAGGAGGAGTCACATTTACGAAAAATTTTTTTATGGCTAAACATAAAAATCAGGGCACATTTGTCACTTTTGCTATTTTTTCGCATATCCGATAAATGTGCCTGCTTTTCAGGTACCGTTATAAAAAAAGTTTGTTCTTTAAATAACTTTTTCTTATGACTGTACCTGAAAATCAAGCCCTTTTTTGGTTTCAGTAAAATTCTGCAACAAATGTCTCAGATTTTCATTTCTAGTTAAAAAAGATTTTTTTGAGACTTATTAATTGAAAATTTGCATATTTATTACTCTATTAATTGTTTTAGTAATATGATTGAAAAAATGTTTAAATTATTTATTGAACCTTTAAGGATGCTAAATTTAACGATTGTGGAATATTGTTTGTTATTTTCAATTGCACTTTTTCATTCAGGTCGGTTTTTGATGGTTCTTGAAGATCTAAATTTCGATTTTGGACAAAAAATAAAAACGCGAAAGTATAATTTCAGTTTTTCTTTTCACTTAAAAATTGTATCAATTTTATTTTGCCTAAATATTTCGAAATCAAACTAAAGCAGCTGATCGAAATTCATAAAATCGAAATTTCGATTTCTCTTTTTCGCAATGCCCGTTAGTTCTCTTGGCATTTCACAATTCAATTTTTTTAGAACCCTTGCTATCACCAATCGGTCAACAACATATAAAAAAATGTTATGATAATTTTGTAAAATTGCTTTATGAATTTATATTAGAAAGCAAACGATCATCAATTTCCCTGTTAAATGAAGCACTACAAAATCAAACAAATTTTGAAGCTGCTAAACGAATGAGTGATATAATGGGGCTGATAAATACACTGCATGCGGTAAGTCGTTTAAAATTACCAAAATATAAATTTTTGATAAAAATGAAATTTTTATGCAAATTATTTTGTGTTTGATCATTGTTTATATTTATAAATGTGATTCAAAGGGATTCAGGGCTGAGAAAAACGGCCGGCATTGTGTTTTTCAAAGTAAAAAATACTGTCGGACAAATTTTGCGTATTTAAATTTTACGTTTAAACGAGCCTGAAAAAATCGTGCTAAAATTACCCTAAATAAACCTGCGACTTTTTCTTCTGTAAATGCAACACGTCCCTTTAAAATGTGCTTTTATTTTATGCAAATTTTCGGTATGCATATGCGATAACGTTATGCTTTATTATGATACAGATAACAAAAGCTGCGTAAAGCTATTTATTATCTGTATCTACGTTTATTATAAAAATTTGCATAATTTCTTAGCCCTTTTGTCACAATGTATTCAAAACTTTTTTTATTTTATAAAATAATTTAAAATTTAGCAAAATGATATATTATTATGATTACGTTCTACTTTTTCAGTGTACATGTCTAAATTCAAATAATGAAGGATCACTACCAGATGTTTTGCATATTGTAGATAATTAAAAAACAATTTGTATTTTTTAATGTACGTGTAAATATTGTAATTATTGAAAATTTTTAAAATAAAGTTGTATGTTATTTAATTATGTGGTTATGCAAATTTTACAACACTGCACAATATTGCTTTTCTTGCTGTCCTATGAAGGAAAAAATGTTTTGTCGAAATATTCGTCTTAGTAAGTAAGGGATAGTTAGAGGCAAAATATTAGCTGCAAAGTATAGCTGATAAACAGCAGACGATAACTATTTTTGTTATATAAATTTTGATGTCGATAATTTTAAAGAAGTACAATAGCAAGGATAACTTAAATAATCCATTAATAATACATTTATACTATTTGAAAAGTATTCATTATGCTGAATTTTGGATATTTTATAACAAAAAATAGTTATCGTCTGCTACTTATTAGCTATATCCATCTATCTATTAAATCCACAGATCAAGGATTCAGCTGCTGAAATTTTGTCCCTCACTAAACGGAAGAAAAAAAACTTTTTTGTGGGTCAGAAGAAAACTGACTACAATATTTTAATATCCCCATACATCAAACATACAAAAATTTTTATTTATTGTTGCAAATTGTTACCAGTTTAACGTCGAATTACCATGACATTGCCCAATGAAAAAGCGATTATTTGACATCAATAAAATCCTCTTTTTTTTCAAAGTGATAACAATTTGTAGGTATTTAACAACTTTCATCAAAATCAAGAATTATTGTTATTGTCAGATTGTTAAGTATTTTCGAACATTCTAAAGAAGATGTACTATAAATGCTACCAAATAATATGGTGTCATATTGATAAATAATGACCTGATTTTTAAGATGTTGTTTGATTTTAAAGAATGGTAACTGTAACTGTATGGTAACTGAATTTTTGTGTCTACAGTATATTTACTTTTTTTCACTTTAAGACTGTTAAAATTCAAATTGAGCATCCTAACGAGTGGCTCACTTTTAACCTGGGGTGCCACTTATGGTATTTGTTTTAACCTCGGATCCACCCGAGCACCCTATCACTCAGCGCCGCAACTTGGACAAATTTCAGGGGTTGGAAAAATCAAAAAAATGTTATTTTATCTAGTATGTATTCACATTTTCACCTTAAATTTGGCATTTTAGGGGGTTGAAATTCCTCCCATTCCGCCCCCCCCCCCCAAGTTGCGGCCCAACTGTCACTCATGTTTTTCAGTGGTAGCCCTGCTTGGGACTCGAACCATAGAATATCCGATGCGCTAACCACTTGTTTACATGAGCTGGCTTAAAGGTTATTCGTAGAAACTATTTTTTGCGTAAAAATAGTTACTACCCTAGTTTACTTTTAAGCAAATTTATCACAGTAATTTTCAGTTAAGCGTAAAACAACGTGATCTCGACAAAAAACTCTAACGTGAAAAAATGGCTATGATGTTTTTTTCCACCAGAAGTGCTACAATTTAAAAAAACTTAAAACGCGTGCCTTCCCCGAAAAAATTTTCTGTCTACGTCCTTGCTAACCATGAGCTGGAAAAAAAGTGTTCCTTTTTTCCTACACTGAGAAAAAAGCAGTGACGAAGAAAACCTCACCGGTGATGAAGCTGTGACGAATTCATCACTATCAGTGATGAATTCGTCACCTGTGAGGGTTTTGTCGTCACTGACAGTGATGCTGGGGTGATGAATTCATCACGGCTTTTTCTCAGTGTATAATTTTACTGAGAAAAAGCCGTGATGCATTCATCACCCGCGCATCAATGACGAAAACACCCTCACAGGTGAATCACTAAAGCGTCACTATCTGTGATGAATTCATCAACGGTGCACCCCCGACGACAAGAGCGTCAGCAGCAGGGGGGGGGGGGGGGTATGCGGGAGGTACCCTTTCACCCCCCCCCAATGAGTTTTTTCTGAACAAAATTACCAAAAAATTAATTTTTGAAGTCGTGCATCCCCAAAAAAAATCCTGCTGATGTCCTTGAACGGTGAGGTTTTTTTCATCACGGCTTTTTATCAGTTAACTGATATTTCGTTATTAAATAAATAAAAACGTTCCCTATTCTTTTTGTTTTTTGGGATCCTACAAGATCTATAAAAGTAACATTTTTACAATTTACGTATAAAAAAGATAATTAAATCTTTTTTCTGTACTTATTCCCACAATCCAACATATTGTAACATTAAAATCTCCGAAAAACAAAAACCATTTTTGCCTTTTTTTTAATTCCTTATATTATTTCATTTCCATCTTCTTCATGTCCAAAACCAAAACATATAAGCTTACAAAAAAAAGATTTATGTGATTAAATTTTTTTGCTTGCTTGTCATCAAAAGCTGAGATAATTCATAGTCCGGATAAAATTTAGCCAATGCTATAAAAAACATAAATTCTGAGATAGATCATCATCGACGTAAAAAAAGTTAAGACGTGTCTAAAAAAGATAAGTTACAGTAATTTTTGGGGAATTACATTTTGGAACAAAAAATTCTGTGTTATTCAAATTTGCATGATAATTGTAACTATGCAAAGCAAAAAAAAAGTTGTGCAAATTTTTTATTCATCAAAATCAAACAATTCAGGTAGAGTTTTACAGTATAGACTAAGTTGAAGGAAAAATTCATTCAGGAGTGTGTCAACTTCCTGAAAACAAATTTGCATAAATTACTGTATTTGTTAAAAAAATTGCTACAGTAACCCTAATACCATAACTTTTTTAAAACCTCAAATTATGAGAAAAGTTGTTAAACAAATTTTTGCTTGGATACGGTAGTTAGATTACTCTAACATCATAAATATATAAAAAAAACTTACAACAAAATTTGAAATAAATAACAATAGTGAACCCGTTCGAATTGAAGCATCTGCGACAGATCTCATATTTTCACAGTTATATGAATTTAGCGCATTTATAATTCGATTAATAAAATATGTCATTAAGATTTTAACTTCTTTTGGATTTGAGGAGTTTATAATTGTTGTTGTTGCGACTGCTAGAATTAAAAAAATTGCCATTTCAAAATCATTCAAATTTAGGTTTTGAAAATGTTGAATTATTTCTATCACCCGTTTCCATGCTGACGCTGAGAGCCTGAAATGTGATATAAATTGATTAATGAAAAATATTTATGTCTTAAAATTTAAAATGTATTAAAATGTACAAAGGTGTGTGATAGATCAAACTTCAAAATATTGTTTCTCGCGATTTCTCTCTTCTCTTACACTCCTATTTTAGTCATATTTTTTTCTTGTATATTTTTTAGTGTGATTTTTATTTGTTTAGTTTTGTGATTGCTGCTGCAGTGCAGTTATTAAAAAGTAATTAATATTTTATTAGCTGATACATAAATAGAAACTAATTCTAATTATTAAAGTGTGCAAAAATTTTGAGTCATCTCATAATTTTGCTAAACTTTCGATTTTTGAAGTTTTATTTAAATACATTTAAGCCCAAAAAAAATTTTTAAGGGTGGTTGAATCGTCTAGTGCTGCCCTATCGACCGTTCCCTCACAGGTTCAATCCCCGCGCTTGTCTCCAACCCAGGCGTTACCAATTGAATGATAATGGGTACACTCCACAAGGAGTGCGGGTTCTTTAAGAGGTGGCCACTACCGGGTGACACCAGCAAAGGTCTTCAGATCTGGCACCCAAAGCTAACAGCCTTGGAGCAATCCAATAGAGGCGCCCGCGACTGAACGATCTGATACCATGAGATTTAACCTTTAACCCAAAATCTTTCGGCATTAATAGTAAAAACAGTTTGCTTCTTGTAATATCACAGCGATTCGGCTAATTTCGATTTTTGATAGTTTGGCAGGAAAGACCCCAAAAAGCCAAAAATCAAAATTTTGGTATACAGAAGTTACGAAACTTCTATTTGGCCGCTTGATAGAATCTGTCAACCATATTTCAGAATTTTTCGTCAATCAATTTCCAAATTTTGCAGATGAAAATTTAGAAATATGGCAATTCTCTAGAATAAAAGTTTTCAGGTAATGCATTTACAAAATGCATTTAGCAGTCAGTATACTTTTGTTTTGAAATTGAAATATCAAATTTAATTTTTTTTTGGCTTAAAAGTGAATAAAATCAAAAATACAGTTAATTTTTTGATGTTCGAAATTAAGAAATCAAAATTTTAATATTTCGTAAAAAGAAAATTGATATCAAAATTTCGAATTTATTGTGCTTCATATTTTTTCCCTATTTTTTGTTTTTAAGAGCTTTGACAGTATGTCATATTAGCCATCAATTCCCAAAAAAAAGAGTTCACTAAAAATACTAAAACTAATGTAACTTTTTTGATAACTCTTTTTTAGCCAAAATAATCAGATTTTAAAAATAAAAGTAGTGTCGCAGAAAAACATATACACCCCTTCAACTCATTTTTATCTGCTAATTTTTTTTCTGTAGTAGCTCAATAACAATAGTAAATATTTATTGACATTAAAAAGAATAAAAGCGACTAATAAATCTATTTATTTACCTTTGAATAGAAGATTTATGTGGGAATAATATTGTTGAACTGTTATACCATGAAAGAAATCCCTCTGGCGTCAGCGTCGTATAACTTCCATCAAAATGATAAATCCGATTTTGTGATAATCCATTTAATTTTACAGTATTATGTAAAATCTGCAAAACACACCATGATCGAAGGCATCGTTTCTTTTTCTATAATTTTATTTGAGATAAAAAGGTACGGTAAAGATTTGCACTGTAACTTTAAAAAGTTATTATTCTACCATAGTTAACGGTCAATAAAAGTTTTAGTTTAGATTATATAAAAGTTAAAGGCTCTGCGGATATAATTCATGGTTTATGGAAATCGAAATTTCAGTTTTGCCATCAGTAAAAACTTTTTGACGTTTTCATTTTAGTCACTTAAAATCAATTATTGGAACGTGGACAATCTTTTTAAAACTAACCCTGATCACGCACATTGAAAGAGGCGAATGCTACAAAAAGTTACGAAAAAAGGGATAGTTAGGGGCACAATATCAGCTGCGTAATATTTTATCTTGGGTTTTCACAGATATATGGATATAGCGAATAAATAGTATAACATAACTTTTTTTGTAATAAAAGTTGATGTCGATGATTTTAAAGAGGTATAATAGCAAGGATAACTTAAATAATGCATTAATAATACATTTATAATGTTTGAAAAGTATTCATTATGCAGATTTTTTTGGATATTTTATAGCAACAATAGTTATAGTCTGCTATTTATTAGCTATATCCATACATCTATTAAATCCACAAATCGAAATTTGACCTATAAGTTTGCTTTGGTAAGCGATAATTAGGGACAAAATATCAGCTGTAGAATCATTTATTTGTGGATTTAATAGATAGTTGAATATAGCTAATAAATAGCAGACAATAACTATTTTTGTAATAGAAATATCCGAAATTCTGCATAATAAATACTTTTCAAATATTATAAATGTATTATTAATGGATTATTTAAGTTATCCTTGCTATTATATCTCTTTAAAACCATCGACATCAAAATTTTAATACCAAAAATAGATCAGTCAGCTATTTATTAGCTATATCCATTTATCTATTAAATTTCAGGGAAGGAAATTTGGCCGCTGATATTTTATTCCTAACTATCCTTTACTAAAACAAGTGTATGATCAAAATATGGGGACTTAACTCTGTAAACACATAGGGCCCTCTATGATTAAAAAAAATTTTTTCTTTTGGCTAAATCTCAAAAGCGGGCAGATAAGGAAAACCTCTCCAATCACCAATCAAAATGGGGTTCTATGAATGTCCCTGATTATCAGGTTATTTTAAGAGAAAAATGACGTTCACTAACATTTCTTTTATGATTTAACCTGAGAATCAAGGACATTTGCTGTTTTTTGAAGCTGCGAAAAAGTAACTACTAAAAATCTCTCTTCGAAGTTCCCTGATTTTCAAATTGAGGATGAAAAAAAATAGTGAAACCGCTACTTTCAGATAGATTTATAGTGCAATCTATTCTATACTTTTTACTCTCTAAACGGCTAATATGCAAATTTTTAAGCCTTATGTTTTCCATGAAGAAGTCAAAATTTAGTTTTTACGAAATATTTCAAAAATTCGTAACGAAAAACTCAAACTTCTTTAAAACTTACAATAGCATAATGATGAAAATATTCCATTAACTGCGTATTTATCAAAAATTGCTTGAATATCAAATTCTCATGTGAAACATTTTGCATAGTTTTTGAAAAATTTGATACAAATATCACTTGCTAAAAATTTAATATTAATTAAATTCCTTGTGTATTACTAATAAGGAAAAATCAAAAATCAGAATATATTAAAAAAGTACAATTAAATGTTTTTATATAAAAACAACAAACCTGCTTTCTATCATGTACTAAAATATTATAGCTACTTAAAATCTGTTCCTTAAATTCTTCTAACGTTGTTGACGGAGATAACATGGATGTTTGATTTTGTAGTGATTTCTTTACAGTATAATCATAGATACCTACATGGATAAAAGGGTTATTTCAAATTTAAAATTTTTATGCTACGGGGGAATACTGGTACAAAAAGAAGTATACTGTAAATATATATTCCAGTAAGTGAGTATTTTTGGGAGTGGCGTAATAAACGTTTCATATTGAATTTATCGAAATTGAAAGTTTTGATTTGTGAAAAAAAGCTATCAATTTTTAAAAGGCAAACCTTTGTTATCAAAAAAACCTTACCAATCGGATCCATTCCAACACTATGACATCGTTGAAATCGACATGCTCGACATAGCGTTTGGCCATTACGTTGCATTGAACAATTTTGATTAAATTTGCATTCATATTTTCGTTTATATGCAATTGAACGACGGAAGAAAGATTTGCAAGCTGAACAAGATGTGACACCGTAATGTCGGCCTTCTGCCTAAAAAAGATAATTAGTAAACAGTTTCATGATTGTCGGAGTTAAAGGCTAAGGACTACCTTCCACTTTTGATATTCATGTCCGTACAAGGGCGGCAAATGGGGGCTGAAACTCACCGCTTACAAGCTGACCGTCTCAACGACAATACTCAATTTGAGTCCAGACATATTTCGTATGATTCTCCTACTATTCAATACGCTTCCAAACGATTTTTAGCGGCCCTTGCTCCCAAATGTACATATAGAGTAGCACACGATGTCGCCTGCTACTTTAAATTAAAATCGTTTATTTTTAAATGTTAATGCAAGCATATTACAGGAAAATATAAGGTTGTTCAGAAAGTTCTGCCCGCTGTTTGAGCAGCTGAATTTTTTGAACTACTTGAGCTAAACTCAAGCTGTTTGCCGATCTATATAGCCCCCAAACAGGTGCGTCAAATGACATAAAAAAACCTGGGTCACGGCAGATACTGTAGGTATACGGTAGAATGTTCTTGATAAAACGGTTTTTTAAAAGGAAAACGGGATTTTAAACGACGGCAAAAAGTCAGGAACGGCTAAAATCAATTAATTTTGACATTTTAGGACTAATAACATCATATCCAACATCTTCCAAGAGATATTATGCCTCAGGGCATTATGAAAATTTTTAGGGACGAAAAATTTGCATATTTATCTTATCTCAAAAAAATGGAAGGAAATGGTTGGGAATAGCCCAGAAAACGTCCTGCTTCCGTTTTTGAGTGAAACTATAGCTGAAAAATAGATATTATTGAATATTCAAATTTATTGAGTAGCAGACGATAACGTTTAACTACTGTTATATCTATTTTTTAGCTATATTTTCACTAAAAAATGGTTGTTGTGGACTTTCTACGCTACTTCTCATTGTTTCCTGCCATTTACTTGGATTCAGATAAATATGCAAATTTTTCGATATTAAAAATTTGCATAATGCCCAGAGGCAAATTTCCACATGAAAGTTGTCGGATATGACATTACTAACCCTGAAGTGTCATAATTAATCATTTACAGACGTTCCTGACTTTTTGCCGTCGTTCAAATTCCCAATTTTCATATAAAATATCGTTTTATCTAGGACATTCTACCGTATATCTACAGTATCCACCGTGACCCAGATTTCACAATGTCATGTGATGCACCAGTCTGTGGGCTACATATATCAGCAAACAGCTTGAGTTTAGCTCAAGTAGTTCAAAAATATCAGCTGCTCAAACAGCGGGCAGAACTTTCTGAACAACCTTATACCAAAAATTTATTTCCTATCATTAGAAATCTGTTTAGCCCAAAAATAAACATTTTATGTATAAAGTAGTAGGCGATATCGTGTGTTACTCAATCAGCATGAAAATGACATTTGGAAACGAGGGCCGCCAAAAATCGTTAGAAATGTTATTGAATAGTAGGAGGATCACATGAAATATCTCTCATTTCAATCTGCATGTTACAGTTGTGGCGGCCCTCTTAAAAACTAGAAATATCTTTTCCCGCAAAAAAGAAAAAAAGCGGCAATAGATCAAAGCCAACATGAAATCTCCAAAAATTGAATTCTGGATTTATCAATTTTTTAATTCCAATTTTTCATTTTTTAATCAAGAATTTGAAATCGAAAATTTATTTCTCTTTTGGTCAATTTTTTGCCGAAATTTAAATTTTAACAATAAGAAAAAAATCCGAAATTTATTAATCGAAATTATTTTGTATTTCAAATCGATTTTGATACTTTGTTGATCGAATTTCGTTTAAATGTGATCTCGTCTTACTTTCAATTAATATAATTATTTTTCCTGTCTGGAATTAATTTATTTTAAAAAATTTATTTGAAATTTCTTTTTTTAGCCTAAAACTGAAAAAGAAAACTACCGTACCCTTCGATCACATACTGCACAAGTTTGTTGAGGTGGTCCTCGAGAAGATGAAGGAGGATGCATACTGTTCCACCAACAAAAAAAAAGAAAAAGAAAACAAGAAAAATAACAAATAATGTTAACAAGAATTATCAACAATCATTTAACCTTTACAAAAAAAGGGCTTCCTAATAAATAAATAAAAACAAGGCAAAAAAAGCAATGAAGAAGAAAAGACTTAACCACACCATTGGCAACAAAAAAGGAAGGAAGGGTGGTTATACCTATGCACTTCTTTTTTTTTATTTTTTTTATAAGCTATTGTGTTTAATTAAATCTTTCTTTCTATCTTTCTGTAATAATGTTTACGAGGTAAATACAAAAAACTATCTTTTTTCGGTATTGAGGAAAGCCTCTCTCTCTCTCTTTTCAAATAATATACTATAAATAATCAGGGCATTTCATTTTGATGACGGTGAAGAAGAGAAGATTTTGTGTCCTTCTGTAAAAAGATATATAATTTTCTAATTCCTTATCGCTTTAAGGAAAGACCTTGCTGCTCTATTGGTAGATTAGATAATAGATTTGCTGAAGCTGGTGCTGCTAAAAAAAGGGATAGATTACTTTATCTCCGTTGCTGCTGATGCTGGTGCTGGTGGTAATATTGTTTTAAGCATATCAAACAAAAAAATAAATAAAGCAGTAATAAGCTTTATTTTTGACAAGTCAAAATGCTTTTCCGAGGCGATAGATGGTAGAAGCTTGAAAGGATAAAAGAAAGATTTATGTAAAACGTAAAGATATTAAAGAAAAGTACATATCAGCAGAAAAGAATGTCCTGTAAATAGTGAAATTCATCCCTTTTGGCAATAATCAATGATCAAATAATACAAATACATATAGATGATCTCCTTAAAGAATAGATAAAACAAAATGTTTATCTTCTTTGACGTGAAATGTGTGGTTACGGAAATAGAAAAAAAAACAGGAAAGAGAAAAAAAGGAATACGGTACTGTAAAAAAGATTTTCTTTTATTTAGGAAAAATAAAGCTTTTAGCAGCAAAATTGGAAAACAAAGTAAGAAAAACATTTTATGAGTAATTCTCACAGTAATGTTCAAACGTTTGACTACATTTTAATGTTATAAGCCGTAATATCAAAGCAAATACTGTAAAATGGCTTATAACGTCATTTTTCCCAGAACTGCTTACCGTAGAGGTATTCAGATGACGCCGACTTAGAGCCCCTCATATTTTGCCTGTTTACTCGTCAACGATAGGGATAGTTATGGACCAAATATCAGCGACACAAATAGAAAACTCTCCGTTTAACAGTCAAAGTTTGTTTAAGTTGCAGGCGATGAATAGCTTTTGTATTACATATATTAAAGGGAGCGGGCTCTTTAATACTTTTTGCAAAAAAAATGAAAGGGTGGATCATCGGTCTCCTTGACCCCTGCAAGTTCCCTTTAAGACCAGGTCCCTTTGTCGTTGCAGCATTTTATTTTTTTTCTGTGGAAAAATTTGAGGATGTATTAAATCTATGCTAGATTTTAATATTTTTTTATCCCTTTTTTGTTACATAATTATTTTTATGTGTTTTTTTGTTTGTGGAGATTTTAGAGTTGCTTGATGATGATGATGATGGAAGAATAGCAGGTAGGTTTAGATGTATGAGGTATGTTTATGTATTGTTTTTTATATTCCATGAACTAATCTTATCCTTTTTTTAGGCATGATAGGGAAATTATGGTGTGATGGATATACAGGGTGGTCTTTTTAACTTGAGCCGATGTTTTCTGCTGTCAAATTTGTCCCAGAAGATCCCAGAGGGTGGCATAAACTAGGAATGTCACATACAAAGTGGAGCATCTTTTGCACATAAAATTTGGGAATACTTCGCCAAATGGCGCTAAATTCAAATTTGACCTCGAACCAGCTTAAAATTTACATAGGGTATGAAAATCCAGACTTTTAGGCACCCATTGGTCGAAAAATCGACCCTTCAGCTTCAAAAATGACAAAACTGCAGCCATTTGAAATTAATGTATTTTTTGCAATAAAAAACAAAACTGATTTTGATGTTTCTTCAGTTACAGATTTAATTTTCAAATGGCTGCAGTTTTGTCATTTTTGAAGCTGAAGGGTCGATTTTTGGACCATTGGGTGCCTAAAAGTCTGGATTTTCATACCCTATGTAAATTTTAAGCCGGTTCGAGGTCAAATTTGAATTTGGCGCCATTTGGCGAAGTGTTCCCAAATGCCAAAATTTTATGTGCAAAAGATGCTCCCCTTTGTATGTGACATTCCTAGTTTATGCCACCCTTTGGAATCTTCTGGGACGAATTTGACAGCAGAAAACGTCAGCTGAAGTTAAAAAGACCACCCTGTATAATGGAAATGGATGCTGGAGTTGCGTGATGATGGAAGAATATACAGGTAAGTTTATGTATTGATGTTTATATACCATGAACTAATATTGTTATTTTTAGGTATCGTGAGACGCTCTGGTGGTGAGGATAAGCTGCTAGTGGATGGCAAGCAGCTTGTCCTTCTTCTTTCTCTCGTCATTATAATATATATTTTTTGTTATATGTATATATAGTGTTTTCATTGGTGTAATAAACAATTTATTTTTCTTATACTGGTGTAATTTGTTTTTTTTGGTTTAGTTCGGACTGGAATAACCAAATAGTATTATCATCTTGGTTTATGTTGGGCTTGTATGCTTCTGGCATATATTTAAATAAATAAAATAAAAATTGTATGGTTTTGAATTAGTCATCGCATGGTAGATGTTAAACGAATGGTTTTCTATTGGTGCCCTAACTATCCCTTACTATGACGAGTATATAGGCAAAATATGGGGGCTCAAAGCCGATATCACATGAATATCTCTACGGTCAAAATGGAGGCATCAAAATCGAGGTCAACAGATTTTAAATTTTACTATTATGAGACGTTTTGTCGAATAGGGATGCGCCGTTACCGCTACCGTAAAATATGGTAGACCGTTTTTTTCGATATAAGTAGCAGACGATATCTTGTATCTTGTGCTACTGTATATGTTAGAAAATAAATGACATTTGGGGACGAGGACTCGTAAAAATCGTTAAGAACCCAATTGAGTAGTAGAAGAATAATGTGAAATATGTCTCTTCTCAATCTGCGTGTTACAATTGGGACGGTCCCCTTGTCAGAAAAAATCTTACAACAAAAATATGTATCACCTGATATTTATTAGCTATATACATATATATATATATACAGGATGGTCATTTTAAAATTTACACTTGTTTTAAGTTGCCAAATAAGTTCTAGAAGGATCCAACAGCATATAGCAAGGGTATCTCACAAACAAGGGGGAGCATCTTTTGAACATAAAATATTAGCATTCGGGAACATTGATTCAAATTTGGCGTAGCGCCGGCTAAAAATTAATGACGGTGACGAAAATCCAGTCTTTCCCAAATACAATAGTTAAAAAATCAGTCCTCTACCTCCAAAAATGACCAAAAGGCATTCATTTGAAAAATTTATCTAAAAAACAAAAAAATTTAATAAAAAATTTAGGGGATTAACAATGTTTTAAAATTATTAAGTAAATAGCAGGCGATGAACGTCTTACCGTAGACGTCCCCAACTCATGACCATATTTCGCCCAAATATTCGTCATAGTAAGGGATAGTTAGGGACAAAATATTAGCGGCAGAATCCTTGATCTCTGGATTTAATAACTAAAAGAAGTATGTCAAGTAGCACACGATGGCTATATCATAGATGGAAATAATTCATTTTTATATCTTTTATTGCCCAAAATCATATTTATAATGCTTACCTAAACTAATCGGATCATTTTTATAGCAAAATTCATGTTTCCAGAATGTTTTGAAAATTATGTAGTAGCAGACGATGACATACGAAGTTGCAGGCGATGTATCTACGTTAAATCGAATATTACCAAAATCAAATTTGTGCTATTATATTAAGGCCTCAAAGTCCTTGTAAAGAAAATGAGGCAAAAAATTAGCCTCACAAAAAAAACCCTAGAAACAACTCCCCAAAAATGAGCTTCATATAAAAAACCTCAAATGTCGGGCCCCAACAAAAAAGCCTCAAATGTCTCAGACCCAAATGTCGGGCCCCAAAAAAAGCCATGCCCTCTGGCGTCAGCTGGGAACGTCTACGCTTAAACGTTTTGAAATGCTTATAAATCGTTTAAAGAAGTTTAAAGCCAGTGTACTCCCGCTTCTATTTTCGCTTATTCCTTCGTTTTTCGTAATGGAAGCGGAAGCGATTCCGGAGCTAATGGAAGCGAAGCAAAAGTGCTTCTTTTGTGCTTGGTAAACTTATTGCAGAACTATAAAAATGTTACAATTTTTCATTATCCTAAAATTTTATTCTCATAAAAAGGCTTAGAAATAAATGCACATGGTTGTCTTTTTACTTTTTCTCTAAAATTACTTAAAAAAATTTAATTTTTGATTTTTATAATAATAAATTTCTTTCAAAAAGAGCAAGAAGCGGTTTAAAATGAAAGCGGAAGTGATTCATTCAAAGAAGCGGGAGTACATTGTTTAAAGCAAAACTAGCATGCAAATCACAAAAAAAAATAGCATTTAGTAAAGTCTTAAACACCACCCCAGAAATGTTAACAAAATTGTCGATTCAAAAATTTTTGGACGAAAAATATGGAAATCAGTTTTTTTGTGTTTATGAAATGTTTATTTGAGGAGTCATGGCTGCTTTTGTATTTGCAAAATTTCGAAAAAAAAGCAGTGTTTTTAGAATGCAAATTTTCACTGCACAGAACAAAACTAAAGCTAATAACTACATTTGCATAAACTGAAATATTCCTTTTAAAAAAAAAGATTTTTTCTTTAAGAAACCTTCAGTTTTCTTACTGTAATGACTTCAGAGGTAAAAACACAATTTTAATGTAAATATTACCTAAAACTGAATACATTTATATCTTGCCTTTAATGGTCCATTGTGTAGCAGTAAAATACATTTTTAAATACCCTTAAAAATCTCACCAAAAATAATAATAATTAATTGCGGTTACCCTTAAGTCGCTTGAAAGGGCACCGTAATAAATGTGGAAAGAAAAGTCCTCAAAAAGTGAAGAAAAACTATTCAAAAAGAATTTAGCTTAAGGTTATTTTTTCAAAAAGATTTTCTTTTTTTTATTTATTCATAAAATAAAATGTCAGAATTTTACGATAATTTTTTGACAGCTTTTTGGGTCACTAATTTAGATAACTTTATTATACGCATTGCTTTGTCATGTTATAGCATCTAGCCGAAAATGTTGTATCATCTTTTATCTTTTATATTTTATGCCACATTATGTAAATACTGTATCACTTTAACGATATTTCTAAGTTTTGGTAACATACAGTAGCGTGCGAAAATTTTCGCCCATTTTTGTAAGTATTGCCATCGCTTTATTTTTGTAAGTCCATTTCCAAAACCTATACCCAGGTTTTGAAGCCTTATTAGTAGATTATCTCACCATGAAAAACTACAGAAAAAAGAAAAAAAATCAGGCGTGCAAAAGTTTTTGCTCCTATTTTAAAGTAATTTACAATTCTGTTAATTGAAGTTTTTCTATTATCCAGACTATTAAATTACACTAATTACATGTTTATCGAACATATTTAAGGCGTTTGAACCCATCATAATATCTAAAACTGCCTTTGAAATAGCTTTCAAAAACGCTATTTTGGCCATTTTTAATGTTTTTGCATCGTCTGTAAAAGGTCGGTGCATCGGTGCAGAGTGACACCCAACACATTTTTCGGTAGTCCTATCCATTGGTGTTAAGTATGGTAACTTTCATATCTCCAATTTTAATATTCGCTTCAAACCGAATTTTTAAAAAAGTTCAATTTTTAGTCATTTTATGCTATCGTTGTCATTTTTTAACATTTTTTAGTATTTGTTGACGTTTTTAAACTGTCTTTTATTAATCGATCTGAAGCGGGTATTATATATATCTAATAAATAGCAGACGATATCTATTTCTGTTATAAAACTTCGATGTCCATAATTTTTAAAGTTTTATAACAAAAGTACTTATCGTCTGCTATATTTACCAACTACACCCATTTATCTATTATATCCACTTTCGTTGCTAACTATCCCATAGCTTGACGAGTACAATGGGTGCTAAAACTCTCTGCACATTTTTGGCATGTTTTTGCATGTTTGGGCATTTTGGCTTAATTTGTATATAAAAATAACATATTTTGAGTTAGAATTGTTGGAAAATATATGAGGATTCATCGGGAATCAAAAAATATGTTTTTAGAAGTCTGGTGCCTTCAGAATCCTGTGATTCTGAAGGCTTACTTTTTGCATGTTTTTGCATGTTTTGTCATGTTTGCTATATTCAGCTTAATGTTGATCAAAAATGTTATATTTTCAGTAAAAATGGATAGAAAAACTTGGAGAATGTATGGGGAATCAAGATAAAGTGTTTTTAGGATTCAGATGCCTTCAGAATCCTCAGATTCTGGAGGCAGAAACATTTTTCTTGGTAGAATTTTATGGAGATTCTGATAAAGATATTTTTTTCTATTTTTGTTCTTATACAAAATTTTTTATGGTAAACAGAAAACAAAAATCAATAACCTTGAACAAAAATAAATTTCATTTTAAAAGAAAGAACAGACATGATTAATTATTTTTGATAAAGAGATTCACGTGGTGTATCCTTTTCGTGATTCAACCCATCGTAGCTCTTTTTGATATTGTTAATTGAATGTTTAATAACCAGTTAATGTCAAATTTAATCGAGTAGCTGGAGAACGTGTACGAGCATGGCTAGTTTTGTATAAGAATGATGTAATGCATGATACCATGTTCGCTCATCTCGAAACATCCGATGCTACCCGCTGGACTTATTTTATTATTACTGCAGCTGGATTCAAAATTTCATGCAACATTTGATCAATTTGAATCCAGCTGCAGTAATAATAAAATAAGTCCAGCGGGTAGCATCGGATGTTTCGAGATGAGCGAACATGGTATCATGCATTACATCATTCTTATACAAAACTAGCCATGCTCGTACACGTTCTCCAGCTACTCGATTAAATTTGACATTAACTGGTTATTAAACATTCAATTAACAATATCAAAAAGAGCTACGATGGGTTGAATCACGAAAAGGATACACCACGTGAATCTCTTTATCAAAAATAATTAATCATGTCTGTTCTTTCTTTTAAAATGAAATTTATTTTTGTTCAAGGTTATTGATTTTTGTTTTCTGTTTACCATAAAAAATTTTGTATAAGAACAAAAATAGAAAAAAATATCTTTATCAGAATCTCCATAAAATTCTACCAAGAAAAATGTTTCTGCCTCCAGAATCTGAGGATTCTGAAGGCATCTGAATCCTAAAAACACTTTATCTTGATTCCCCATACATTCTCCAAGTTTTTCTATCCATTTTTACTGAAAATATAACATTTTTGATCAACATTAAGCTGAATATAGCAAACATGACAAAACATGCAAAAACATGCAAAAAGTAAGCCTTCAGAATCACAGGATTCTGAAGGCACCAGACTTCTAAAAACATATTTTTTGATTCCCGATGAATCCTCATATATTTTCCAACAATTCTAACTCAAAATATGTTATTTTTATATACAAATTAAGCCAAAATGCCCAAACATGCAAAAACATGCCAAAAATGTGCAGAGAGTTTTAGCACCCATTGTACTCGTCAAGCTATGGGATAGTTAGCAACGAAAGTGGATATAATAGATAAATGGGTGTAGTTGGTAAATATAGCAGACGATAAGTACTTTTGTTATAAAACTTTAAAAATTATGGACATCGAAGTTTTATAACAGAAATAAAGAGCAGGAAGTAGTCAAAAAAGTTCTGTAATAAATTTAATGTGTTTTTGAAGAAGCCTATTAAAAAAAAAGCTTGTATGCAATTTTTCGGCGGGTTAGCTCTAAAAAAAGAATTTTCATTTTTACAAAGTTGTTACGCAAATTTTTGATGACTGAGCTTCACCTAATTTTTTAATAGCTTTTTACGTTTTTGATATTTAATATATTCGCTATGCAACGCTTCACATAATTTTTTTATGGCTTGATTTATGATTACGGTAAGCATTATGTTAAATTAAAAAAACTTTTTTTATGTAAAGTTGTTATGCAAATTTCTTTTGGTTGTTTTGGACATCTTTTATAGCATTACTTTTTTTGATTTTTGCAAAACAGAAAATTTTGCATAAAAACTGCTGAATATTTTATTTATGCAAATTTGCTTTGTTATATTTTTAGCCTGCAAGAAATAGACAAACAGAGAGAGTCCGACAAGTAGAACACCTGTTTTTAGGCGACAACTGTTACCTTTGAGAAACAAACGAGGGCGTTTTAAAATTTTGAAAGAAAAAATGATTGTTCAAAGGTTATTTTATTTTGTTATTTTTTAGTTTTGAAAAGTTGAATGTTTCAAATAAACATTTACATATATACTATGGATTATTACATCATGTTCATTATTATTAATATTTTTATATTACATTGTTGCTGCCATATTTTTGTTTTATATTACTGTAATTACTGTACTTTACCATCACCTCCAAAATTATTATTTATTATATTTAATTATTCCACAACAGATACCATGCTTCTTTGCACCACCATAGTGTATTATAAAGGTTATGGAATGTAAAGAAGTATGTAGTCTGGTGGAATTTTTTTTTCTTCTTCTATATTGTTTATTGGTTTTTATATACTGTTGCAATACTCATCATTATTCCACCCCCAGGTATTATCTCTCTTTGATACTGTAAAATGTACCAAAACACCTACACTTTTTTTTTAATAAATTTAATTAAAAAAACCCCCACATCATTTCTTTTCTTTCTTGCAAGACACAACAACAAAGATTTTTTTTTAATGTTCCAGTTCTTATTTTGTGGAGGAGGTGAAGAAAAAAAAAACATTTATTTATGGAAAAGATTAAAAAACAAATTTTTAAAAGCATAGGAATTCCAAAATAGCACTTTTGGTTATTGTAATGATATCAGTTTGTTCGAAGTGAATTTTAAATTAAAAAAATGCAAAAGACATGGTTATCTGGTGTCAGATATTATTTCAATCTACTAATGGTTTCAAAAAAAATCTTGATACACTCATTTTGTTGGCACCAAAAAAAATGGAAATTTTTACCTGATTTTTATATTTTTAAAAACGCAATTTTTTGATTTCAATATCAGACGACATTCCCAGTGTTCACAAACTTCTACTCCCGGAATTACTTCCCAAAAACTTCGAATTACTTCCTAATGAAAGTAGAAATAATTGGAATTAATTCCAAAAGAAGTAGAAGTAGCTGGAAGTAATTCAAAAGAATTAATTCTTAAAAGCTTATTAAAAATGTAACATAAAATTCTATTTTTCCTTTTTTCCCCGAACTACTTGTATTTTTTGGTTCATTTTTACAGTATACTTTATTGTGGTATTTCTCTTGACAAAAACACAGGATATAATCATTTTTGAGCACAAAAAGAGCATCTTTGTGATTGTAAGTAATTAATTAACAGTTAGTATTTTGCTAAAATAAAGTTTAAAACCCAGTTTTTGGCAGTTATTTGGAATTAATTAGAAGTATTTGGGAGTAATTGGAAGTTGCAAAAATTAACAAAGGAAGTAATTATAAGTTAAAGCAAAAGTTTTTATTGGAAATTGAAGTGAGTGAAATTAGAAAACTCGAACGTTTGTAAACACTGGACATTACCTAAATTTAAAATGAATATCGATATTTAAAAAAACATAATTTAACCGTAGAATCCCTCAACTTCTAGGAGTTGAGCCACAATGTTTTGTTCCAAATTTGTTTCTTTGATTACGCTCGTTTTTAGGCAACTTTGATATTTTGTTCCCGAAAAAACCAAAATTCACTTATTCAAATCCAAATAATTTTGTTTAACAGTTTTTCATATTCTCAAATGTCCGTTTCGAATTCCGTGGTCACCATTTACTCTGAAACTCACTTTATTCAAATATTGTCACATAGGTATTTCAAAAGCCATTTTCATTCACCGGCAATTTTTTTGTGATGACACTTTTTGTTAAGGCTTGTTGAGTATAATAAAAAAAGGGAGATTTAATTTCAAAAACAACACTTTTTATCGTAGAAGTCTTCAAGGGGTTGTGGAGTTTTTTTTTGCCTAAATACAATGGGTGCTAAAACTCTCTGCACATTTTTGGCGTGTTTTTGCATGTTTTTGCATGTTTGGGCATTTTGGCTTAATTTGTATATAAAAATAACATATTTTGAGTTAGAATTGTTGGAAAATATATGAGGATTCATCGGGAATCGAAAAATATGTTTTTAGAAGTCTGGTGCCTTCAGAATCCTGTGATTCTGAAGGCTTACTTTTTGCATGTTTTTGCATGTTTTGTCATGTTTGCTATATTCAGCTTAATGTTGATCAAAAATGTTATATTTTCAGTAAAAATGGATAGAAAAACTTGGAGAATGTATGGGGAATCAAGATAAAGTGTTTTTAGGATTCAGATGCCTTCAGAATCCTCAGATTCTGGAGGCCAAAAATTTTTTTCCTGGTTTACAAGGGAACGTTCAGAGATGATTATTCCGTATGACCCCAAAACTTATTTCATGTAATTCCCCTACTATTCAATAGCATTTATGCCAATTTTTACGTGCCCTTATTAAGAAATGCCATTTTTATATATATTGAGTAGCACACGATATCGCCTGCTACTTTTTGGTTAAAATCACTTATTTTGGGATTTTACATGTTTTTGATTATTGAAAATAGTTTCGTAACACTCAATATCACATTTTCTAACATTTGCATGTTAAAAGATCCAAGGATAACCGATTTTAACCAAAAAGTAGCAGGCGATATCGTGTGCTACTCAATATATATAAAAATGGCATTTCTTAATAAGGGCACGTAAAAATTGACATAAATGCTATTGAATAGTTGGGGAATCACATGAAATAAGTTTTGGGGTCATACGGAATAATCATCTCTGAACGTTCCCTTGTTTATTTTATTTTATTTGTGTGCATATAGCACTGCCTCACGAAGAGACTAAACATGAAATATAAATACATACAAAAAAAGTAATATATACATAAGAAAGAAAAGAGTGATTTAAGAAAGATTTACCGGTTGGAATCTGAGTTCACATCCATTTGAAAAAGATGAAAGATTGACTTTTGAGATATGGTTCTTAAGCGCATCTATTGTTTTGAGTTGAAGAATTTTTGAGTTCTGTTGCAACAATGGCGACATGTAACGAGTGGCTCTTGGAATTGTTGAATAAAAATGATTTGAATTTTGATTCTTTCCAACAACATGATAAGTTCCGCTATCACGGGTTACAGTAACAGTTTTTTGAATATATTGATTTGAATCAACTGTAGGATTTTGAAGTAATCGAATAGCAAATATTGCATCAGCTTCTAATCTTCTTGTTTCCAAAGTTTGAAGTTTGAGCATTTGACATCTTTCAAAATATTCAGGAATTTTTTGATTGTTTTGAATCAGCTTTGATTTGCATCTTGAGAATATTCTTCGAGTTGCCTTTCTTTGTACACCTTCAATTAAATCAATTAATCCAGCTTCTTTGGGTGAAAATAAAGTTGAACTTGATTCTAATATTGGTCGAACATATGAAGTATAAGCTTTTACAAGAATATTTGGATCATTTGTGTTCAAAATTTTGAATAATAAATATGATTTTTGTTTTGCAGCAGCGACAATTTTGTTGATATGTGCATCCATTGAAAAATCATTTGAAATAATAATACCAAGATCTCGCACTTCGTTTTGGGAATTGAGTGTTGTATCGTTAATATTATATTCAAAGTTTGGATTGTTTTTACCGAGATGGAATACAATAGTTTTTGATGCTGCCAAATTTAAACCCCATTTTTGACACCAATCATGAATCTTTTGCAGAGCGTCTAGTAATGGTTGGGGATCAAAATTTTTTGATTTATAACGGTAGCTTAATTTTGAATCATCGGCGAATAAATCAAGTCGAATATTTTCATTATCAATACAATCAGGAAGATCAGAAATGTAAATTGAAAATAATAATGGCCCAAGTACAGTACCCTGTGGCACCCCAGATGGAACATTTCTTTCACTTGATTTTGAATCACCAATTGTTACAGTATATGTTCTGTTGTTCAAAAAATCAGTAATCCATTTGAGAAGGAGATCATCAATACCAATATTTTGAAGTTTCTGCAGCAGCAAATTGTGTGGAACGGAATCAAAAGCTTTTGAAAAATCCAAATAAACAACATCGACACATTCGTTTTTTTCAATTGCTTGAAACCACCATTCACGACATAAAGCAATTTGGAGTGTTGTTGAGCGTTGCGGACGAAATCCATATTGACATGAAGGAATAATATCATTTTTTAAGCAATGATCAAGAAGTTGTTTGGCTATGATTCTTTCATTGATTCGGCATACTTGGCTTGTCATTGAGATTGGACGATAATTTTCTGGATCAGCATATGGTGCTTTTTTCGACAAAGGAATAACATAACTTTGACGAAAAACAGCAGGCACCTTTCCCTTGACCAAAAATATTTCAAAAAGAGTTGCTAGTGGTATAGCAATATTTTCAGCACAATTTTTTAAAATGACACCAGGAAGATCATCAGGAACAGCTGCAGCCGAGGCTTTGACATTTTTTAGTTCTTTTAATACCATAAAGGGATGAATTGAGTGGAGATTCATTTTTTCTTCGATTTGAGATTGATTTGAATCAGCAACTTCTGGATTATATTCCTTTCTATTGAAATTCTTTTCAAATTCATCTGCCATCATTTCCACTCTTGCATCATTTGTGGTTGCAAGTTTACCATTTTTTTCAAGAACTGGGACTTGATTGTGGTCTTTAATACGTTTTGAAATATGGTTGTAAAGTTGTTTGGCATGACGAGATTTGAGCATCTGATTTTCTTTGTACTTTTCAAAGTTCTTTAAATAAGAATTATATTTAATTGAAGCTCTAATATATCGGCGTTTAGATCTTTCATTTGAAGTTTCTAAACGTAGACGATTTCGAATTTCTTCCAACTTTTTGATGTGAGCTGGATATTTTGCTTTTGCTGAATTTGGAGATGTTTTTGGAGTATGAGCGTGAACAATTGAAAGCAATTTTTCTGTAAAATTACTGTATATTTTGTCCATATCATCAGAACTTTTCCATTCTTCCAAATTCCATTTTACGTTTTTCAATTCATCATTAATTTTATCATAATTTGACTTGAAATAATTATATTTTGGAGATGAAGGCATTTCTGGTGTTGCTTCAGTCCAAATTTTTATTTCAGCCATTAGATGATCAGATTTGATGATTGAAGATGAAATTTCAGTTCCAGCATCGGGAAATAATGAAGTTGACAAAAAACATAAATCAAGAATATTTTTGGCATCTTTTACAACACGAGTTGGTTCATGAATAATTTGATGAAAATTTAGGATTGTTGAAATATCACGAATTGGTATTTCTTCTTTTTCAGTTGTGGAAAAGTTGTTCCAATCAATTTTTGGACAATTAAAATCACCAAATATGATATTGTTATCATGTGTTGAGGTTAGCTTTTCAATTTCATCAAATAATAAATTTGATCCATCTATCTTACATGTACCAGGTGGACGATAAACATTTATTAATCTGATGAAGGAATCGGAATTCGGCAAATAAACATCTACACAAATAAGTTCAAATGGTGAAGTTTCTTTTGGTGCTGGAATTTGCAATACCATACGCGCGTTGAATTTGGAGTGAATAATAAGGCACACACCACCACCTTTTTTTCTTGGCCGATCTGTCCGGAATATTTGATACGGCAAGTTTCCAATTATAGTTGAATTGAATATTTTTGATTTTAAGCCGGTTTCGGAGATAGCAACAAAATCAGGATTTTTTGACTGAAGAAGATATTTGAGTTGATGAAGCTTTCTACTGAGCGGAGACTGGCCCCCTTGAGCATTGAGAAGAAAGCATTTGAATTGTTGTTTATTGGCGACGGAATTGCATGAACTTTTTGAAGAGTTTGAATTCTTCCATTTCATTTGAAAATCCATTTCTTTTCGATTGTTGTTGAGATGGATTTGGTTGGGGACGAAAAAATGTCTTCTTTTTTGGTAATTCAGCTTGAATATTTTTTCCAGCCAAAAACTTTGAATTCAAAATTTGTCTTTGTTGATGAATATTTTCGACTCCAACAACAAGATATTGCGGAACACCAGGTTTTGGTTTACCAACACGTCGAGTATATGTGGGCATGCCGGTGATTTTTGTTTTGGAATATAACTCTTCAACAAACTTTTTATCATTGGCAGAGGCCGGCACATTCTTCAAAAAAACACATACCGAATTTCTATCAAAATTTTTGGTCCATGAATCACGAGCATTTGGTTGACCATTTGATTTTCTTTGAGCATATAGTTTTGATGGATCATTAGATTTTGATTGAACATTTGATTTTTGTGGAATATGTGATTTTGATGGAGTATTTGACTTGGATTTACCAATTTCATTTCGCTTTTGAGTTGACTTCTTTGATCTTGGAAGAGAAGCAACCATATTATTATTCTTTAGAAATTCAGCATTTAAAAGTTTCTTTTGTGCATTTTCATTATCAAGAATAATAACCAAAAATCTTGGACGATTGGCCTCTTCGATGCCAACTCTTCTTACAAATAATGGGGTGGCAGCAATATCAGCAGCTTTGAGAATATTTGTAGCCATATCTGTATCATGAATATGAGAAACAATATATTCTTTTTCAGAGCATTCTTCAACATTTGAAACAAACACAGCATATTTTTCATTTATAACTTCTTTTTTTGGTTCAGATTTGCGAAGTTTGTGTTTTGCAGCTACAGTATCCACTTGATTTGTAGTATCCATTTGATTATCAATAATTTCATCTTGTATTTCATTATTTAAAGTCGGAGGAATATTTGAAACATTTGGAGAATCATTTGAAGTAATATTTGAATCAGTTGGAGGTGCAATATTAGAAGAATCAATAACTTGGGTTGATGGTTGAAGTCTCCTTTGAATATCTTCGGGTATAATTTTCAAATTCGATTTCATAACATTTTCCACTTTAATATAAGCTTGATTCCATGGATTTGTTGGTTTGCCTTTTTTGGGTTTATTTGAGTTAATATGAGTCATAAGATCATTTAAATTTGTCCATAATTCTGTAAATTTTGAAATATCATATGAATTTCTGCGAGGTGAACGAGATCTATCTCGTTGTGCCATTTTAGGAAAGTAGAGTAGAGTAAAAGAGTAATTAACGTATTAGTTTAGAATTGGGAGATGTATCAAATCTCGCTCAACTTTAAATTAAGACAGAAAATTACTAGATTACTGTATTGAAGAAAGTATTTTTAAAAAATAATTGATGAAATCGATAATTTGAAATAAATTCTTTGAATAAATTTTAAATTTTGATTTTTTTTTAAATAAAATAAATTAATAAAAATAAATATTTATTTTTTAGTAGAGAGAGCGCAACCGGCTTGAACTGGCAAATATTGCTTGAACTGGCAAATATTGCTTGAACTGGCAAATATTGCTTGAACTGGCAAATATTGCTTGAACTGGCAAATATTGCTTGAACTGGCAAATATTGCTTGAACTGGCAAATATTGCTTGAACTGGCAAATATTGCTTGAACTGGCAAATATTGCTTGAACTGCAAATATTGCTTGAACTGGCAAATATTGCTTGAACTGGCAAATATTGCTTGAACTGGCAAATATTGCTTGAACTGCAAATATTGCTTGAACTGGCAAATATTGCTTGAACTGGCAAATATTGCTTGAACTTTTACATGTTTTTGATTATTGAAAATAGTTTCGTAACACTCAATATCACATTTTCTAACATTTGCATGTTAAAAGATCCAAGGATAACCGATTTTAACCAAAAAGTAGCAGGCGATATCGTGTGCTACTCAATATATATAAAAATGGCATTTCTTAATAAGGGCACGTAAAAATTGACATAAATGCTATTGAATAGTTGGGGAATCACATGAAATAAGTTTTGGGGTCATACGGAATAATCATCTCTGAACGTTCCCTTGTTTATTTTATTTTATTTGTGTGCATATAGCACTGCCTCACGAAGAGACTAAACATGAAATATAAATACATACAAAAAAAGTAATATATACATAAGAAAGAAAAGAGTGATTTAAGAAAGATTTACCGGTTGGAATCTGAGTTCACATCCATTTGAAAAAGATGAAAGATTGACTTTTGAGATATGGTTCTTAAGCGCATCTATTGTTTTGAGTTGAAGAATTTTTGAGTTCTGTTGCAACAATGGCGACATGTAACGAGTGGCTCTTGGAATTGTTGAATAAAAATGATTTGAATTTTGATTCTTTCCAACAACATGATAAGTTCCGCTATCACGGGTTACAGTAACAGTTTTTTGAATATATTGATTTGAATCAACTGTAGGATTTTGAAGTAATCGAATAGCAAATATTGCATCAGCTTCTAATCTTCTTGTTTCCAAAGTTTGAAGTTTGAGCATTTGACATCTTTCAAAATATTCAGGAATTTTTTGATTGTTTTGAATCAGCTTTGATTTGCATCTTGAGAATATTCTTCGAGTTGCCTTTCTTTGTACACCTTCAATTAAATCAATTAATCCAGCTTCTTTGGGTGAAAATAAAGTTGAACTTGATTCTAATATTGGTCGAACATATGAAGTATAAGCTTTTACAAGAATATTTGGCATTAAGCTGAATATTTTTTTGTTCTTTCTTTTGAAATGAAATTTATTTTTGTTCAAGGTTATTGATTTTTGTTTTCTGTTTACCAATAAAAATTTTTTATAAGAACAAAAATAGAAAAAAATATCTTTATCAGAATCTCCATAAAATTCTACCAAGAAAAATGTTTCTATACAAGAAAAAAAAGAAAAAAATTTTAAAGCTTCAGAATCTCAAGATTCTGAAGGCAACAGAATGACAAAAATATCTTTATCAGAGTCTCCATAAAATTCTACCCTGAAAAGTATTTTCATACATCACAAACTAGAAAAAAAGTTTTTGACTTCAGAAACCCAGGATTCAGACGGCGCTAGAATTCGAAAAAAATATTTTTTTCAGATTCTCCATAAAATTCTACCCTGAAAAGTATTTTCATACATCTAACAAGGGAACGTTCAGAGATGATTATTCCGTATGACCCCAAAACTTATTTCATGTGATTCCCCAACTATTCAATAGCATTTATGTCAATTTTTACGTGCCCTTATTAAGAAATGCCATTTTTATATATATTGAGTAGCACACGATATCGCCTGCTACTTTTTGGTTAAAATCGGTTATCCTTGGATCTTTTAACATGCAAATGTTAGAAAATGTGATATTGAGTGTTACGAAACTATTTTCAATAATCAAAAACATGTAAAAGTTCAAGCAATATTTGCCAGTTCAAGCAATATTTGCCAGTTCAAGCAATATTTGCAGTTCAAGCAATATTTGCCAGTTCAAGCAATATTTGCCAGTTCAAGCAATATTTGCCAGTTCAAGCAATATTTGCAGTTCAAGCAATATTTGCCAGTTCAAGCAATATTTGCCAGTTCAAGCAATATTTGCCAGTTCAAGCAATATTTGCCAGTTCAAGCAATATTTGCCAGTTCAAGCAATATTTGCCAGTTCAAGCAATATTTGCCAGTTCAAGCAATATTTGCCAGTTCAAGCAATATTTGCCAGTTCAAGCCGGTTGCGCTCTCTCTACTAAAAAATAAATATTTATTTTTATTAATTTATTTTATTTAAAAAAAAATCAAAATTTAAAATTTATTCAAAGAATTTATTTCAAATTATCGATTTCATCAATTATTTTTTAAAAATACTTTCTTCAATACAGTAATCTAGTAATTTTCTGTCTTAATTTAAAGTTGAGCGAGATTTGATACATCTCCCAATTCTAAACTAATACGTTAATTACTCTTTTACTCTACTCTACTTTCCTAAAATGGCACAACGAGATAGATCTCGTTCACCTCGCAGAAATTCATATGATATTTCAAAATTTACAGAATTATGGACAAATTTAAATGATCTTATGACTCATATTAACTCAAATAAACCCAAAAAAGGCAAACCAACAAATCCATGGAATCAAGCTTATATTAAAGTGGAAAATGTTATGAAATCGAATTTGAAAATTATACCCGAAGATATTCAAAGGAGACTTCAACCATCAACCCAAGTTATTGATTCTTCTAATATTGCACCTCCAACTGATTCAAATATTACTTCAAATGATTCTCCAAATGTTTCAAATATTCCTCCGACTTTAAATAATGAAATACAAGATGAAATTATTGATAATCAAATGGATACTACAAATCAAGTGGATACTGTAGCTGCAAAACACAAACTTCGCAAATCTGAACCAAAAAAAGAAGTTATAAATGAAAAATATGCTGTGTTTGTTTCAAATGTTGAAGAATGCTCTGAAAAAGAATATATTGTTTCTCATATTCATGATACAGATATGGCTACAAATATTCTCAAAGCTGCTGATATTGCTGCCACCCCATTATTTGTAAGAAGAGTTGGCATCGAAGAGGCCAATCGTCCAAGATTTTTGGTTATTATTCTTGATAATGAAAATGCACAAAAGAAACTTTTAAATGCTGAATTTCTAAAGAATAATAATATGGTTGCTTCTCTTCCAAGATCAAAGAAGTCAACTCAAAAGCGAAATGAAATTGGTAAATCCAAGTCAAATACTCCATCAAAATCACATATTCCACAAAAATCAAATGTTCAATCAAAATCTAATGATCCATCAAAACTATATGCTCAAAGAAAATCAAATGGTCAACCAAATGCTCGTGATTCATGGACCAAAAATTTTGATAGAAATTCGGTATGTGTTTTTTTGAAGAATGTGCCGGCCTCTGCCAATGATAAAAAGTTTGTTGAAGAGTTATATTCCAAAACAAAAATCACCGGCATGCCCACATATACTCGACGTGTTGGTAAACCAAAACCTGGTGTTCCGCAATATCTTGTTGTTGGAGTCGAAAATATTCATCAACAAAGACAAATTTTGAATTCAAAGTTTTTGGCTGGAAAAAATATTCAAGCTGAATTACCAAAAAAGAAGACATTTTTTCGTCCCCAACCAAATCCATCTCAACAACAATCGAAAAGAAATGGATTTTCAAATGAAATGGAAGAATTCAAACTCTTCAAAAAGTTCATGCAATTCCGTCGCCAATAAACAACAATTCAAATGCTTTCTTCTCAATGCTCAAGGGGGCCAGTCTCCGCTCAGTAGAAAGCTTCATCAACTCAAATATCTTCTTCAGTCAAAAAATCCTGATTTTGTTGCTATCTCCGAAACCGGCTTAAAATCAAAAATATTCAATTCAACTATAATTGGAAACTTGCCGTATCAAATATTCCGGACAGATCGGCCAAGAAAAAAAGGTGGTGGTGTGTGCCTTATTATTCACTCCAAATTCAACGCGCGTATGGTATTGCAAATTCCAGCACCAAAAGAAACTTCACCATTTGAACTTATTTGTGTAGATGTTTATTTGCCGAATTCCGATTCCTTCATCAGATTAATAAATGTTTATCGTCCACCTGGTACATGTAAGATAGATGGATCAAATTTATTATTTGATGAAATTGAAAAGCTAACCTCAACACATGATAACAATATCATATTTGGTGATTTTAATTGTCCAAAAATTGATTGGAACAACTTTTCCACAACTGAAAAAGAAGAAATACCAATTCGTGATATTTCAACAATCCTAAATTTTCATCAAATTATTCATGAACCAACTCGTGTTGTAAAAGATGCCAAAAATATTCTTGATTTATGTTTTTTGTCAACTTCATTATTTCCCGATGCTGGAACTGAAATTTCATCTTCAATCATCAAATCTGATCATCTAATGGCTGAAATAAAAATTTGGACTGAAGCAACACCAGAAATGCCTTCATCTCCAAAATATAATTATTTCAAGTCAAATTATGATAAAATTAATGATGAATTGAAAAACGTAAAATGGAATTTGGAAGAATGGAAAAGTTCTGATGATATGGACAAAATATACAGTAATTTTACAGAAAAATTGCTTTCAATTGTTCACGCTCATACTCCAAAAACATCTCCAAATTCAGCAAAAGCAAAATATCCAGCTCACATCAAAAAGTTGGAAGAAATTCGAAATCGTCTACGTTTAGAAACTTCAAATGAAAGATCTAAACGCCGATATATTAGAGCTTCAATTAAATATAATTCTTATTTAAAGAACTTTGAAAAGTACAAAGAAAATCAGATGCTCAAATCTCGTCATGCCAAACAACTTTACAACCATATTTCAAAACGTATTAAAGACCACAATCAAGTCCCAGTTCTTGAAAAAAATGGTAAACTTGCAACCACAAATGATGCAAGAGTGGAAATGATGGCAGATGAATTTGAAAAGAATTTCAATAGAAAGGAATATAATCCAGAAGTTGCTGATTCAAATCAATCTCAAATCGAAGAAAAAATGAATCTCCACTCAATTCATCCCTTTATGGTATTAAAAGAACTAAAAAATGTCAAAGCCTCGGCTGCAGCTGTTCCTGATGATCTTCCTGGTGTCATTTTAAAAAATTGTGCTGAAAATATTGCTATACCACTAGCAACTCTTTTTGAAATATTTTTGGTCAAGGGAAAGGTGCCTGCTGTTTTTCGTCAAAGTTATGTTATTCCTTTGTCGAAAAAAGCACCATATGCTGATCCAGAAAATTATCGTCCAATCTCAATGACAAGCCAAGTATGCCGAATCAATGAAAGAATCATAGCCAAACAACTTCTTGATCATTGCTTAAAAAATGATATTATTCCTTCATGTCAATATGGATTTCGTCCGCAACGCTCAACAACACTCCAAATTGCTTTATGTCGTGAATGGTGGTTTCAAGCAATTGAAAAAAACGAATGTGTCGATGTTGTTTATTTGGATTTTTCAAAAGCTTTTGATTCCGTTCCACACAATTTGCTGCTGCAGAAACTTCAAAATATTGGTATTGATGATCTCCTTCTCAAATGGATTACTGATTTTTTGAACAACAGAACATATACTGTAACAATTGGTGATTCAAAATCAAGTGAAAGAAATGTTCCATCTGGGGTGCCACAGGGTACTGTACTTGGGCCATTATTATTTTCAATTTACATTTCTGATCTTCCTGATTGTATTGATAATGAAAATATTCGACTTGATTTATTCGCCGATGATTCAAAATTAAGCTACCGTTATAAATCAAAAAATTTTGATCCCCAACCATTACTAGACGCTCTGCAAAAGATTCATGATTGGTGTCAAAAATGGGGTTTAAATTTGGCAGCATCAAAAACTATTGTATTCCATCTCGGTAAAAACAATCCAAACTTTGAATATAATATTAACGATACAACACTCAATTCCCAAAACGAAGTGCGAGATCTTGGTATTATTATTTCAAATGATTTTTCAATGGATGCACATATCAACAAAATTGTCGCTGCTGCAAAACAAAAATCATATTTATTATTCAAAATTTTGAACACAAATGATCCAAATATTCTTGTAAAAGCTTATACTTCATATGTTCGACCAATATTAGAATCAAGTTCAACTTTATTTTCACCCAAAGAAGCTGGATTAATTGATTTAATTGAAGGTGTACAAAGAAAGGCAACTCGAAGAATATTCTCAAGATGCAAATCAAAGCTGATTCAAAACAATCAAAAAATTCCTGAATATTTTGAAAGATGTCAAATGCTCAAACTTCAAACTTTGGAAACAAGAAGATTAGAAGCTGATGCAATATTTGCTATTCGATTACTTCAAAATCCTACAGTTGATTCAAATCAATATATTCAAAAAACTGTTACTGTAACCCGTGATAGCGGAACTTATCATGTTGTTGGAAAGAATCAAAATTCAAATCATTTTTATTCAACAATTCCAAGAGCCACTCGTTACATGTCGCCATTGTTGCAACAGAACTCAAAAATTCTTCAACTCAAAACAATAGATGCGCTTAAGAACCATATCTCAAAAGTCAATCTTTCATCTTTTTCAAATGGATGTGAACTCAGATTCCAACCGGTAAATCTTTCTTAAATCACTCTTTTCTTTCTTATGTATATATTACTTTTTTTGTATGTATTTATATTTCATGTTTAGTCTCTTCGTGAGGCAGTGCTATATGCACACAAATAAAATAAAATAAACAAGGGAACGTTCAGAGATGATTATTCCGTATGACCCCAAAACTTATTTCATGTGATTCCCCAACTATTCAATAGCATTTATGTCAATTTTTACGTGCCCTTATTAAGAAATGCCATTTTTATATATATTGAGTAGCACACGATATCGCCTGCTACTTTTTGGTTAAAATCGGTTATCCTTGGATCTTTTAACATGCAAATGTTAGAAAATGTGATATTGAGTGTTACGAAACTATTTTCAATAATCAAAAACATGTAAAATCCCAAAATAAGTGATTTTAACCAAAAAGTAGCAGGCGATATCGTGTGCTACTCAATATATATAAAAATGGCATTTCTTAATAAGGGCACGTAAAAATTGGCATAAATGCTATTGAATAGTAGGGGAATTACATGAAATAAGTTTTGGGGTCATACGGAATAATCATCTCTGAACGTTCCCTTGTAAACCAGGAAAAAAATTTTTGGCCTCCAGAATCTGAGGATTCTGAAGGCATCTGAATCCTAAAAACACTTTATCTTGATTCCCCATACATTCTCCAAGTTTTTCTATCCATTTTTACTGAAAATATAACATTTTTGATCAACATTAAGCTGAATATAGCAAACATGACAAAACATGCAAAAACATGCAAAAAGTAAGCCTTCAGAATCACAGGATTCTGAAGGCACCAGACTTCTAAAAACATATTTTTCGATTCCCGATGAATCCTCATATATTTTCCAACAATTCTAACTCAAAATATGTTATTTTTATATACAAATTAAGCCAAAATGCCCAAACATGCAAAAACATGCAAAAACACGCCAAAAATGTGCAGAGAGTTTTAGCACCCATTGTATTTAGGCAAAAAAAAACTCCACAACCCCTTGAAGACTTCTACGATAAAAAGTGTTGTTTTTGAAATTAAATCTCCCTTTTTTTATTATACTCAACAAGCCTTAACAAAAAGTGTCATCACAAAAAAATTGCCGGTGAATGAAAATGGCTTTTGAAATACCTATGTGACAATATTTGAATAAAGTGAGTTTCAGAGTAAATGGTGACCACGGAATTCGAAACGGACATTTGAGAATATGAAAAACTGTTAAACAAAATTATTTGGATTTGAATAAGTGAATTTTGGTTTTTTCGGGAACAAAATATCAAAGTTGCCTAAAAACGAGCGTAATCAAAGAAACAAATTTGGAACAAAACATTGTGGCTCAACTCCTAGAAGTTGAGGGATTCTACGGTTAAATTATGTTTTTTTAAATATCGATATTCATTTTAAATTTAGGTAATGTCCAGTGTTTACAAACGTTCGAGTTTTCTAATTTCACTCACTTCAATTTCCAATAAAAACTTTTGCTTTAACTTATAATTACTTCCTTTGTTAATTTTTGCAACTTCCAATTACTCCCAAATACTTCTAATTAATTCCAAATAACTGCCAAAAACTGGGTTTTAAACTTTATTTTAGCAAAATACTAACTGTTAATTAATTACTTACAATCACAAAGATGCTCTTTTTGTGCTCAAAAATGATTATATCCTGTGTTTTTGTCAAGAGAAATACCACAATAAAGTATACTGTAAAAATGAACCAAAAAATACAAGTAGTTCGGGGAAAAAAGGAAAAATAGAATTTTATGTTACATTTTTAATAAGCTTTTAAGAATTAATTCTTTTGAATTACTTCCAGCTACTTCTACTTCTTTTGGAATTAATTCCAATTATTTCTACTTTCATTAGGAAGTAATTCGAAGTTTTTGGGAAGTAATTCCGGGAGTAGAAGTTTGTGAACACTGGGAATGTCGTCTGATATTGAAATCAAAAAATTGCGTTTTTAAAAATATAAAAATCAGGTAAAAATTTCCATTTTTTTTGGTGCCAACAAAATGAGTGTATCAAGATTTTTTTTGAAACCATTAGTAGATTGAAATAATATCTGACACCAGATAACCATGTCTTTTGCATTTTTTTAATTTAAAATTCACTTCGAACAAACTGATATCATTACAATAACCAAAAGTGCTATTTTGGAATTCCTATGCTTTTAAAAATTTGTTTTTTAATCTTTTCCATAAATAAATGTTTTTTTTTTCTTCACCTCCTCCACAAAATAAGAACTGGAACATTAAAAAAAAATCTTTGTTGTTGTGTCTTGCAAGAAAGAAAAGAAATGATGTGGGGGTTTTTTTAATTAAATTTATTAAAAAAAAAGTGTAGGTGTTTTGGTACATTTTACAGTATCAAAGAGAGATAATACCTGGGGGTGGAATAATGATGAGTATTGCAACAGTATATAAAAACCAATAAACAATATAGAAGAAGAAAAAAAAATTCCACCAGACTACATACTTCTTTACATTCCATAACCTTTATAATACACTATGGTGGTGCAAAGAAGCATGGTATCTGTTGTGGAATAATTAAATATAATAAATAATAATTTTGGAGGTGATGGTAAAGTACAGTAATTACAGTAATATAAAACAAAAATATGGCAGCAACAATGTAATATAAAAATATTAATAATAATGAACATGATGTAATAATCCATAGTATATATGTAAATGTTTATTTGAAACATTCAACTTTTCAAAACTAAAAAATAACAAAATAAAATAACCTTTGAACAATCATTTTTTCTTTCAAAATTTTAAAACGCCCTCGTTTGTTTCTCAAAGGTAACAGTTGTCGCCTAAAAACAGGTGTTCTACTTGTCGGACTCTCTCTGTTTGTCTATTTCTTGCAGGCTAAAAATATAACAAAGCAAATTTGCATAAATAAAATATTCAGCAGTTTTTATGCAAAATTTTCTGTTTTGCAAAAATCAAAAAAAGTAATGCTATAAAAGATGTCCAAAACAACCAAAAGAAATTTGCATAACAACTTTACATAAAAAAAGTTTTTTTAATTTAACATAATGCTTACCGTAATCATAAATCAAGCCATAAAAAAATTATGTGAAGCGTTGCATAGCGAATATATTAAATATCAAAAACGTAAAAAGCTATTAAAAAATTAGGTGAAGCTCAGTCATCAAAAATTTGCGTAACAACTTTGTAAAAATGAAAATTCTTTTTTTAGAGCTAACCCGCCGAAAAATTGCATACAAGCTTTTTTTTTAATAGGCTTCTTCAAAAACACATTAAATTTATTACAGAACTTTTTTGACTACTTCCTGCTCTTTGTCACTAATATCCTTCGACCACCAACAAAGCAAAGCAAAACAAATCTTCTTTTTCGTCAAAATAACAGCAGAAGCAGTTTAAAAACTACAAAAAAAGCAAAAAAAAATACCATTATTTACGTGCACTTTTTTTTCGCAACAGCAAAAACAAATTAATTCCATTGCGCGTCTATATATATGTGTTTTTAAAACATCATGGATAAAAACCCTAAAGAAAAGAGGGGATTTAAAAAAACGACACGGATTTTTGTGGTATATAAAGTACAAAAAATAATAGTTGATATACCAAAAGAAATTAAAGAAAAGGGAAAACGATAAAAGATGAAGGAGAAAACGTAAACGACTACTACTTGAAAGGGATAATAATAATAAGAAAAAAAAATAAAGAGATGAGGGAGAAAAAGAATGAAAATGAGGGAGAGAATAAAAAAAAGAGGCACTTCACAAAAGTAATTCAAACGAATAAAACAAACAGTTATAGAAAGACGTATTGAACAAAAAAAAGGAGAAAATAAAAACTTTTTTGATCCGGTCAATTTTTTTAAGAGTGTTTTGACAGTGGACAAAATGAAAGAATTTGATTGTATTACAAGCATAATCGATTTTGTTGATTTGCACACTGTACTGCATAAACTGTATCAAAAGAAATTAGTTAATCCAAAAGTTGACTAATTAAAGCTTTAGCAAAGCTTAATAAGTTAAATAAAAAACATGTCCTTAAAGAGCTTTGTTAAAGCTGTTAGTTTAAACTATAGAAATAGCTTAAAATTGTCTAAAAGTAGATTGGTAAAAGATAGAAGTGTAACTTTTTGTTTCTTATGCTTTTACTCCTTTAAGGTATCAAATTTCATAAAATCAGTGTTAAAAGTTACACACACTTATTTTTAGGCTAAAAAGTTTGTTATAAATTATTTTAAGCATCCTTCGTAGTAAACGAATTTTTTTACAGCAAGACATTTTTTTGCTTATTTAACAAAAAATCCAAAATACTTTAAAATCGATTTAATTTTGTAATGAATTTCACACAAAAGTTACTTTATTTACAATAACAAACTATCAAAAACTATCATAAAAGCAAAGAAAAAGAAAGAGCCACCAAAATAGTTTAACCAATATCAATAATTTTAGCAAATTATTAGGATAAAAACTAAGAAATTTTAATAGACGAGAAAATTTTGATAACATTTTAACATCATCAAAAAGAATTCTTTTTTTAATTCCTAATTCAATGATAAGATGTTTAACAAATTTTCAAAAAAAAAATATACCCTAAAGGCAGAAAAAAGCGCGCCAACCTTTTTTCGTCCCTTTTTTACACCAACATCATCTCAAATTTTCTTCTTCATCTTTTTCTCTTTGGGTATTTAATATTCACTAAATTTGAATTTTTTAAAAAAAATACAAATAACTCAGTCAGTAGGTCATTTTTTTTCTTTCAAAAAAGAAGAGAATCGATCGGTTGTTTTCTTTTAAATATCTCAGTGGTATTTTTTTGATATCCACGGAACGGATATCTCTTTCTCTCTCTCTCTGGATTTTGATTTTCTTTTCTTTCTTTTTTTTCTAGCGCAAGATCCCTTTTTAAAAAAAGAAAAAAAAACTTTTTTTTATCCGCGCTGTTATTACTCTGCAGCTGCAGGTCAAAGCAATAAATTTTAAATATCTTGAAGAAAATGGAAGTGGAACAAAAAAACGATTTTTGGTGAATATTAATGACTTCTTAATTAATGGATTCTATAAAAGAATATTCATCTTTAAACTACAAAAGCGAACTAATATTTATCAATAATTTCTGTTAAAGTAAAATAAAACCAAGCTCATGTGGGCGAATGGTTAGCGCGTCGGATGTTTTGACTTGGTGATCCCAGTCTTGAGTCCAAGGCGGAGCTATCAATGAAAAAAAATGAGTGATTGGGTGCTCGGTGCTTCCGAGGTTAAAACAGATTCCATGGGTAAAATCTAGGTTAAACGTGAGCCTTTCCTTAAAATGTTTGTAAAGTCGATTCATGGCTATCGCATTAGGGATCAGAGCTCACAAAGATAAGTTTAAGCATCAAACTATTTCAGATGTGCTAAAAATACCTTTAAACCATGGGTTCAGGTAATTTGGGATCAAGGCTTGCAAAGAATTAAAATATTTCGAATAGATTCAAATTATCAGTTAAATAAAGTTGTTTTGTAGAGGCAAAAGCCTCATAATCATTCTATACGGATACTTAAAGACATGTCACAGAAAAAAAACGTTTAAATGAAATGGCAAGAAGTAATCTAAAAACTATTATAAAAAAGTCAAGGAACTGTTATGTAAACACAAAACTGGTACAAAATATCAGTCTAATAATTAGTAAAAAGCTATAATTTTGAAGCAAAAAAAGTATGCAATTACAAAAAAAGGCAAAAATAGAAATAAAAATGAAGAAAAATAGTATGTGGCTTTTTCAAGCTATAATCACAAAAAAAAGAGAGGGAAACATAAAATTTACAGAAATTATTATTATGATAATTTGTGACATTTTCTAAAATTAATTAAAAATAAACCTAAGATACAAAGGGAAACATAAAAAAGACAAAAAAGAATGGTTAAAAGTCGTTGAATTGAATTATTAATTCTACCCCAAAAGTAATCAAGAAAAAATTTCAAAGCACACCCGCCAACAATTGCTTTGCTAGCTTCTCACAGAAATGCATGTGCAATAAAAGATAAACAATATTTTTTTAAACTTTTTAAACTCTCTATATATCCACCTCTTTTTTTTGTTAACACTAAAAATATTTTTTTCACTATATGCCTCTGTTAATGCTGTTGTAACAGAAAACTAAAAGAAAAATGAACAGAAATATTTTTTAAGGCGGGGGCGACATAAGACAGAGAAAAAGAAAAAAATGGGGGTTGCGACGATCATCATCATCATCGACGATGAGGACAGCGACGACGACGAAAGACTATCGGCAACGAAAAACAGCAGCAGTAACATCAAATCGAAGAACTAGCTAACGAACTAACTTTTGCTCTCTCTTATTCTTGCTGCTGCCTGCTAGCTTCAATGAAAGAAGAAGTAACGAACTTGTCTATTTAGTATTTCCTTCGTCTTCTCTCCCACCATCACTTTCTTTGCTTCCTTCGCTTCTTTTCTATCAACATAGAATTTTTTGCACAAAAATATTTTTGACCCTATTTCTGTTACCTCCCCCCTTCATCAAAATGCACTGAACTTCTTTTGTTTTTCATTTGTAGGCGGAGACATTAAACCCCGCCGGCGAGCAACAAACAGAAAAACATTCAACACAACAATCGACTCAGCTACGACTTCAAAAGTCAAAAAGGCAACCAGTCGATCGGCGTCGGTTGTTCACTTTTGCTTACTCACTCTTTCACTTGCTAGCTGCGACTCGGCAGTGCTTCTATAAAAACCAAAGCAACTGTTTCTTACTCGCTCGTCTACAACCACAGAAAAAAGAAAAAATTTGAACGTACCCGAAAATATTTAAGAAAGACGAAAAAAAAGTGTTCCTCAAAGAACTTTTTTTTAACCTAAGCTTTTTTAAAGCCCGGCAATCAAAAAAAAGTCAAATCTTAGTTTGCGCCCCTCTTTTTCTTCTTCAATCTCTCTTCTTTCTTCCTCTGCCTCCTACACAACATTTAAAAGCCCTAAGAGAAAAAAGGGAAGAAAGCAAGAAAAAGAAGCAAGAAAAAGGGGCGACTTAAGAATGTTACAATGAAAAAAATCAAAGAGGCACAACATAAAGCAGCAATCAAGATTTTACCCCCGCTTTGATCAAGCTACTTCTCTTGCTTCTTGCTCCCCCATCTTTTTTTCTTTCTTGCTTCAGAGTTTGAGTAGGAGGAGGAGTTCATAATATTAAAACAGAAACAGTAGAAAAAACCCTAAGAAAATTTATTTTTATAAAAATAGGTTTTAGCCTTTCAATCATTATTTTTTTTAAAACAATGAAAAAAAGAAGTTGTAAACATTTATGTATTTTCTTTTACTTTAGGTGATAACAAGAAAAATGAGGGGGGGGGGGGGGGGGGACATGAAAAATAATAAAGCGATTTAATAGTTTTAATCTTAAATTTTTTGAAATTATAAGTTTTAAAAAAAATTCCTGGGTTTATAATTTCCATAATTGACAATATTATAGCATTCTGTCAATGTCATACTGTAATTTATTAGAATTAATTGCTAAATTATCTACCATGATCTAAAAATTTTAAAATATTTTCGTCAATAAACAGTTATTATTTTTTTAAGACTCAAAATACTGTAAAAACGAAAATTGAAAATGAATAATAAAAAAAGAAATAAATTACAGTAATCTGTAAATAAACATTACTGTAAAACTAAACATTAAATACTTTTTTCAGTGAAGAGAGAAAAAAGAAAGAAATTTAACCATCTTTTTATTTTTGAAGCGGGATAATAATTTCATATTTTTCTTTGTTAAGATAACTATACTTCTATAGCTAATACTAATTTTAAGAAATTAAATTATTTACCACAAAATCACAGAAGCATTATTATTTGTTAAATGTATGACAAAAACCAAAATTACAGTTGCATTTTTTCTAAAATAAAAGAAAAAAAACGAATGAAAGAAAGAAAGAAAAGAAAGTGTACGATCCGTTAAATAAACATCAACATTTCATTTTCATTCACTGCTTTTCCATTGGAGAAATAAGGAAGAAAATTGAAGGAAAGAAAAAAACGTGGAAACTTTTTTTTTATTTTTTTTGCGCAGTAATTTTTTTTATTCTTCTGGTGTTCACTTTTTTGGAAAAAGTAATAACAACTTTTTTTCTGGTAAAATAGGATTTATTTTCTTGAATGAATGAATGAAAAAAAGGAAAATCAGTGTTTTTGGTGTAGTAGTGAAAGAAAAGAAAAAAATTGGAGTAAATCAAATATTTCTTTTTAATAATAACCGAAGAAAATGGGGCTGAAGAAAGAGAGATCAACTTTTTTTTCTTCTGATGTTTGCAAGGAAAAAAAATAGCAGCAAAAGGAAAAGAAGTAAATCCTGAAAGTCTTTTTTTTCACTTCAATATTCTTCGTTTTTATTTTTGCGCGCATTTATGAAAGCGACAAATCAAATATGTATTCAAAATAATCAAGTTTTTTATTCTGCAGAACTTTTAAAAAAGCGTGAACTTTATATAAACAGAAGAATAAACGTTAAATATTGGGTAAACGATATTGTAAAGAAAGGAGAAGAAAGAAAGTAAAAGTAAAAAATTTGTGGAAAACAGTTATCGATTTTGTTGGTTACTGGCAGAAAGGTTTTTTTTGTGAATTTCCAAAAAAGCTGGAGTTTCAGTCAATTTTAACTGAAGATAAATTAACAGATAATTTGGTGAAAATCGTAAATCCTCTCATTGAAGCGCATGAAAAAATAGAGCTTGTTAAAAAGCTGGATTTGATATTGATATTGATATTTGGACAGTGTCAGATCTTTATATTATCAGTTTAAAAAAATTGAAATAAATAAACTTTTTATGCAAAAACCCGGTTTTCAATTTTCTGAAAAACGTTGGCTTGAAAAATGAAAGCGCTGCGCTTCATTTTGAACGTCTGGGGTTAACGAAATCTTAAATTCTGCTTCCCGGACAACAAAATATTTATTCGATTTCGGCATTTTCGATATTTAATAATCGAAAAAAAAAACGAATTATAATAATTTCTGTTTGATTTTAATCAGCTAAAATTTTCGTTTTTTTGAGTTTAGTTACTTGCTCTGCCAACTAATTTAGTGAAAAACCGAATTTGATTGATTAGAAATGTTTAAGCAAACATTTTTAAACATTCTTTCTACTGAAAAAATGCCTTCTGTTTAAACAGTTTCCATTAGCTTATAAAATGCCAACAAACCCTACCCAAAATTATTTACTCTCAAGATGCCGCAAGAAGATGAAAAAAATGGGAGGTAAATCCCTTTTTTTTGAACGGTAATCTGTCAACAAAGGAGTAATCTGCTGCAGAAAAAAGAGAGACAATAATAAGCAAACTTCTTTACTTCTTTTTTTTAAAAGGTCATTTTTCGGACACTTCAAAAAAAATGTTGTCGTTGGTCAAATGTTAGTCTTTTTTCAGCGGCGCCAAGTTTTTTTTTTCAGAGACTACTGCTTCTTCTTTTCTTTCTTTTTGAAAAATGAGCAATCGCGGAAGCAAAGAAAAAACGAAAAAGTAAAAAGGCAAAACGCAAAGAAAAAAAGGGAAAAAAACAAAAAGGTCAACAAGTTTAAGGGAGTTTAAGACAGAAAAAAGGAAGGAAAAAAGGGATCATCGTTAAAAGGGCTAATATTACTTACTGTCTATTGATGTGTTCTGCTTTGGTTCATATAAATGGACGAAAAAGAGCTTTAGTTAGAAGGGGGAATAAGGTGAGGATTTTGGAGGAAGTGTCTAAAATGTAACTTCAAAGCATTTTCTATAAAAACATTTTTTACAAACTCCAAGTATTCTTCTGAAAATTCACAAAAAAAACAAGTATATTATTCATTATTATATAAAAAGATATTTCCTGTCTAATTAAATAGCTAATACGTAAAGAAAACTAGAAAAATATCATCAATAAAGAAAAAACGTATAGCATGCAAAAACAATTAATGGCACTAGTTAGAAACAAAAAAATAATTCAAGAGAAATATCAAAAACGAACTGAGAAAAATGAAACCAAAAAACAATACTAGTAATAAAACGGTTTGAAAACCCAAAAAAAACAAAACATATAAAAGTCATACGATTTCAAACCTTTTGGTGATCATAGAACATAGTTGTTACGGTATTGCAAGAAAAAAACTTAAAAAAAAGGTGTGAGGCAGAAAAACAACTAATTTCTACAACAGCAGTAGCGGAAACAAATGATTAATGACAATCAAAAAACAAAAAAGTGCAAATAAAAATCATAATAAAACGCTGTTATCATAAGAGGTCATCAAAGTTACAAAAAGGTAATCACTTATTTGCACATTTTTACCAAGCTTAATTTAAATTTGCAAAAAGTTTTTGTTGGTGATGTGATAGCACGTGATTTAGAAATTAAAAGCTTATTTATCAAATAAAAAACTTATCTAAAAAGATTGAAAACTGAGAAACTTGAAAAGAAGGACAAACTTTGATATGTTCATTTTTAGGGATAAGTTAATTAAAAACTCTTAATCAGTGTTTTTATGCAACACATGCATCTTGTTTGACAAACAAAAAATATTGTGTATAATATTATTAAACAATTTTTTTAAAACTTACAAATAACAAAAGTTGAACAAATTTTAAAACTGCTGTATTGTGTGATGCTGTGTAGAATTACGAGAACTTCATTTGACAAAATTTTTTCAAGAAAAAAAACAAAATACTTCCAAAAAGAAATTATCTTTATTTAAATCTTAAAAATTTGTTCAGAGGAAGAACCCGTAAATTTCCCCTTAGGGCATCAAAAAACACATAACAAGCTATCGCCAAAAACTCAACGTGATAACACAATTTTTTTATCACATCCTATTATTTAAAAAAAAAGGATTAAATTTTGTTTCTGCTTATAAAATAAAAACAGGAAGAAATAAATAAAACAGCAGAAAATGAACTGGTTGGGAATGGTGAAAAAAAGATAAAGCATAGATTCTTCCCATTCACGGATATATTTTATATATAAAAAGATGAATTTGTTGATTGATCATTGTCACGTGGATTTTATTTTCTTCCGACATTTTTTTTGCAAGAATGAAGTTGTTAATTTGCGGATATGATAATAAGATATATCGTTGAGATTAATGAGCTAAATATTATTTATTTAAACACTTTAAAATGTAAATATGTGGATACAAAATTAACTAAAATAATCAAAAAATAATGGAATGTTCACAAAGTTGCTGAATTGTTAATATTTTTGATAGCATTCTTTTAGAAGGTAAAGTATCAAACAGCAAAAAGACAGCCACAAAATTTCTTAAATTTGGAGCGCACTAATGGTAAAAATAGGTTTTTAATTGTCACATTTTTATATTTTAGCTAATTTTGTTGTAGAAGGATTTAACGAAATCTGAAGTTAAGCTCCAATATTTTGCCTAAATACTTGCCTAGCTAGGTGATTGTTAGAGAAAAAATATCAGCAGCTACATGCTCGATTTACAGATTTAATAGATATACGGATATAGCAGATAAGTAGCAGACGATATCTATTTTTGTAATAAAATATCCAAAATTCAGCATAATGAATAAGTTATCCTTGCTATTATACCTCTTTAAAAACATCGACATCAAAATTTTTATAACAAAAATAGATATCGTCTGCTATTTATTAGCTATATCCATATATCTATTAAACCCTGAGAAAGAGGATTCTGCCGTTGATATTTTGTTCCTAACTATCCCATAGCAAGACGAGTATTTGGCAGTGTCTCCAAAGTTCCACTTTTTTTTGGAACGCGTTCGTTCCGTTCCTCTTTTGGGCACCATCCGTCCGTCCGTTCCGTTCCTAATTTTTGCTCGATACGTTCCAATCCGTTCCGTTCCTAGCTTCAGGAACGGATATACGTTCCCGTTCCGTTCCCGTTCCTCCAAATATTGTGATTTTCATTTTCAAGGGTCTATAATTTCAAAGAACAAATAATTTTGGTTTTATTGATAAAACACATTTTGGGGCAATGGAAACAGTCAATACACAAAAAATTACCAAAAATTAATTATGTTGTATTTCCAGAGTCAAAATTTTGCCCAAGTTTTTAACTTTTTAAAGAAAAATTACCAAAAAAATTGAGAAGGAACGGAACGTCCAAACACTCAAATGGAACGCGTTCCTTCCGTTCCTCTTTAAAATTTCACCCGTTCGTCCGTTCCGTTCCAAAATTTAAAAGAATACGTTCCCGTCCGTTCCGGAACGGGAACGGAACGGAAGAACGGACGTTCTGGAACGGAACGGTGCAGACACTGGTATTTGGACAAAATAGGGGGCCTCAACTTGTGATTCAGTCTTTTAGTGCTAAAAATTTGCATTTTTTCTTATTCATTACTAGTAAATCATATTATTACAACAATAAACAAAAATTTTAAGCAATTACTTTTTAAAAACAACATGAAGACCATCACCAACATTCAACAAAATATTATTAGCATTTTCATCCTCAAAAATTTGTCGATTTGTTGCGTCTATTGCTTTTTCAGATTCATTAAAGCTTGAAGGATTACCAGCAACTCGACCGCCACGAAGTGCCTACAAAAAGTTGTTTATGAAAAATTAATGCAAATGTTAAGAGCTCATTAGAACTCATATGCAAATTTGCATAGACAGAACCTTTATTTATGCAGATTTATGCAAATATCTGACCGAGTTATAAAAATTTGCGCAATTATGCAATACTTACATTATCAATTAAAATCACTCCACCTGATCTCAATAGCTTCATACATTGTTGATAATATTTTGGATAACTTTCTTTATCCGCATCAATAAAAGCAAAATCCCATTTTCCAGCTTCACCATTTGCAATCAACTTCTCCAAAGAATCGACTGCAGATCCCAAATGAAATTTAATTTTCTTCAGAGTTTCAGGGCATTTTTCCAAAATTGGTTTTCCAATATTATTTAAATTTGTATGATCAATATCAAATGTTGCAACTTCTCCATTTTCTGGAAGGGCAAGAGCCCATGCAAGTGCAGATGCCCCTGTAAATGTTCCAACATCAAGACATCTTTTAGCATGAATGAGGTGAATGAAATTTTTTCCAAATTGTAGCACTTCTGGTGCACCAATCATCATAGCCATTTTTGCACGATTAAATGTTTCTTCGTAAAGTTCTTTTTCGAGATCAGTTTGTTTTACGGTTAGCTGAAAATGACAGTAATATATTTGCATAAGTAAACTGGCCATAATAGCTTATATGCAAATTTGCATAATTAATTTGACGAGTAACTTTTATGTCGAGTGGTTAGCTACAGCAGAAAAATGAAAAATGAAAAAAAACAGAGAGGTGTGAAATAATCTTAAAAAGTTAATATCTTGTTTTACAATTTATTAATTAAAAAAATGCCGTGCTCAAATCAAGATAGGATCCAAATAAATCGATCTATCAAAAAATCGCAAAAAAAGATAACATATAAGCTGAGATCTAGGGTTGTGAAAAAACCCAAAAGAACAAAAAAAATGTGCGAAGAAATGTTTTTCAAACCTCTCTTTTTTCTTTCACTTTCCTTTCAGGGCTGCCGTGTAATGTGCGCTAATTTTTCGTAGTTGGTTTTATTGATGTTTTTCTGAATAAAGAAAAGGAGGGTTATTGGTTTAAGAAAACATACCTTGGCACAATAATCAATAACAGGAGATGAATTCTTTCCATAACTTTTTGACACTTCCATTTTTAAAAATTAAATAAAATCACCTTCTTTAAAAACCCAAAAAATTTGCTTTTTTAAAAAATAATAAGTTTTAGAGACAACCCTTTTTATACTTACTTTTTTCTATACCATTTCTTAATTCCTCTTTCATCAAAAAAGAAGTTTTGATCCTGATCTTTCTTCTTTTTTAGCACTCCAATTTTTTTTTCTGTTTTGCATTGCTAGTGTTAGTTTGTAGTTTGTGCTTGCCAGAAAAAGAAGAAACAAAAAAGAGAAAAAAGAAATTCAAACCACGTACAAAAAATGACCAAAACTGAGTGTTATTTTTGTTTATTTTTTTGTAACTAAAAATAATTTGATTATTTTATAGATTGTCGTTTATTTATTTCACAAAACTATGTTTGACTTATTACGTTTTGCTATGAATGAAAGAAAAAAGCCTATAAACATCAGCAACACTTCTGAAAAGTTTTTTTTATTTGATGTTGACCACCAGAAAGTTCAGAGACATTTTTGTGCAAAATATAAACGTTGATGTTTTTAATGTGATCTTTAAAACTTTTCACTCTTTTTTTGTTAATTAAAGATGTTAAAGATATTTTTTATTTTAGAATTTCAAGGTTTTTGTTTTAAAATATCACCAATCGTTGAAGCTTAACGTATTATGAAGCAAAATTGTGTGTAATACTTTGCATCCTATTCAATCGCTAACATCTCGGATAAAAATAAGGAATGTTATCTTATTCATAGTTTAAGTGCATCCATTGTACTGAAAAAGTTTAAAAACATATTTTTATTTATTAATTTTGCAAAAATCAGAACAAAAGACAACAAAGAAACGCTACATATTGAAAAGCAGTTTCGAAAAAAAAGAAATAATGGAAGACATAGAAATGTGCGTTTCAGCAGATCAAAAAATGGAATTGTAAATAACAATAAAGGAAAGAGAAAGTCGTACAAAAAAAAGATTACGAAAATAAGAAAGACTCGCATTGTATTTATTTGAAAATGAAAGACAGATTTTGTCTATTTTTATTCAACTTGCTTATACATTAGCTTTTGCTGAAAAGATGTTAGAATCCGAAAATCGAGGATTAAGTGATGAAACAATTATGATTACTAAAACAACTAAAGAAAAATTATGCTACATATTTAATGGTCGTTATCGATCGTGATATCCCAACAGCTTAAATGATACAATTAACAACATGAACTAACAAAATACTATAAGAATAACTAAATGATAAAGATCTTGAAAAAATAAGTCATATGATAACTAAAAAGATAAACAAACATCAGGGCATTAGTTTTTGTTTGCAAATTTCCCACGTTGTTCTCTTCCGAAAGTATGGAATATGATTACAAGTAAAATTGATTATTGCTCTTCTTGAGCGATAATCTGCAAATTTACTTGCAAACATACCACAATCGCTGGTGTTATTTTGCACGGGGATATCTTTGCGGCAATTCCTTTCCCATTTTGAGACATCAAAATTTTCATTCTTTTTATCTTTCTTTTCTGCAGTGACATATGCTCTGAAAAATAAAAATACAGTAATTTTTTGTACCCTCCATTGTTATAAATAGCTTACGATAAAACTTCGAAAACTTCTTCATTATCTTTTAAAAATGAATCAAAATATTCAAATATTTCATTTTGAAGATCCACCACAGATAAACACCAATGTTTTAAATCTCGAATATATACTGGTACCAACCATATATCATAAGCAAAAAGATCCACATTTCTCGTCCATCTCTTGACAGCATCATAACCTTTTTGGCTTAAAGTTTCAAAAAAGAATGTTTGGAATGCATAAACCTATAAATAAATGTAAAAAGAAGAGAAAAAAATTTGTAATAACATACACGTGGTAAAGATGGATCATTTTCTGATCTTTTTACCAACAACTCCAAATAAAAATTAATTACTTCATCATTGAGCCAACGAAGGCCAGAAAGAGTTTTTAAATCTTTTCTTCTAATTTTTACAGCAGGAGTATCAACAAAAATTTCGTATTCATCAGCATCTTGCCATGCTCTTGCAACCAAATGATTAGCTTCAGGTGGAAGTTCTAAAAATGTGAATAATCATTAAAAAGTTTTTTGGAAAAACTACAAGTAAAAGAAAAAAGGTGTCAAACAGTTTTAGAAAATCTTAACAAATTGTTTTTCTTTTTATAACTTAGGATAGTCAAAATATTTATCATCATACACTATTTTTGTACAACAAAGGTGCCGTTCAATATTTGCATTGTAAAATGTTTTTGAATTTTTTTAAAATAACAATAGTTGCATCATGATTTCAATAGGATTTTTAACAGTTTAAGAGATTTTACTTTGGCAAAATAAAAAAAAACATTTTTAGGCTTGAAAAGAAGATATAATGATTAATATTTATGCAGAATATGATTGCCTAATTTTGTGCTAAAATTTTCAGGGTAAAGATTTTATCATCATTTTTGCTTTGGAAGTTGAGCAAACTAGAATAAATAAAATGCCATTTTTTCGCAAAATAAAAAATCGAAGATCAAAAAAAGAGAAGTAGTTTTGAAACAAGTAAAAATGTTGTTATTTTTGAATTTTTGTACAAACCATTGTTTTTGCTAAAGGCTAAAGTAAAAAAAGACAACTTCTTTGTTTTTTTTCAGATTCGTTTGGTCGTAAGAAATCTTTATATAAAATATTAGTACTGAAGGTGAAAGGAATGATTGGTTATCAGACAGAATTTTCACTTTTAAGATAATAAATGACAACTTTGTGAAATATTTTAAACGATGAAAGTCACCTTATTTTGATGAAGTTGGGGGTCTAAGTGTTAAAGACAACAGGTGTTACAAAGATATTTAATAAATACAATAATTGAGAAATTAAAAATCTCACCTCCAAACAGCTTTTCACCAATTCGAACAGCTTTTTCAAATTTTGAATCAATTGCATCAAGATTAGATCGAACACCATCAGATACAACAGAAATCGAAGAAGGTACAGCTAATGCACGAGAATCAGATACAGCACAAACAGGAGAAGGTAAAGAAGATTGAAGCAAATACTGGACCAGATCTTGAGCTTCCTTCGAGATTAAAAAGCTAGATGCAGATTCAAATTTTATAACTTGAGAAAGTTTCTTGAAAAGAGTAGTTGTATCTTGACTTTTTGTTAACAAATAAGCCAAATGGTGTAGCCATAGGGAATTAGATCGTGGACAATAAGCTGCCCAATTGTTACTAAAAAATTTACGTTTTTTAACAAAAAAGTTTGGTTTTGCCAAATGTTTACAAAAAGCAGATCAAAGGGTTTATAAAATGTCAAAAACTAACCTATTCATAGCTCTCATTTTACGAAAAATTGCAAATTCTTCCCCATCTTGTATGAAGATTTCTTCATCATGATCCATGTCGAAGAATACTACATTATTTTCTGAAACGAATATCATAGATTATTTATTTTTAATTTTCAATAAAACATGCCTTTTTTAAGTCTTGAATAAGTAAAGTCTGTTAACGTTGCTCTAATTCCCGCTGTAGGGATATCACGATGCCGATTATTAAATTTGAAGCTTAATTTTTCTTCAGATGTTCGAGAAAGCATAATTGTGTGTTCATTCAAGTTTCGAATTTCGAATTCAATCTTCATTTCAGCGATTGCTAAGGAATACGATAGTTGAAGAAAAGTAGATAAAATTTGATTTTCATTTACAAATTTAAAACCACAAAGTGGTACAGCAAGATTGTTTGTCGTAAATATAAGATAATTTGTTTCTGGTCTTGCATACGATGATGGACATGGTGTCATGGATGTTACTTGGCCATTAAAATCACTCCAACTCTTTTGGATTCTTTCTGGAAGACCACCTATAATCAGAACATAATATTAAAAAGAAAGTTGTTTGCAAAATAAGTAAAACCTTTTGCAAGAAAACGTTGCTTGAGGAGAATGAAATTTGGTGCAGCACATTCATCACCAGAAGATAAATCAGAAAGTTCTTTTAACAATACAGCTAAAGTCAAACATGAATTTGAATCAGAAATTTGAAGAGAATCTGATAGTGGCTTTTCAGCAAAAGGAATGATCTGTAAATAAAACTCATTAATCTTTGTCTTTCATTATATTATATTTGCATCTATATAAGAAAAAAATTTGCCTTACCCCAATAGTAATAGCTTCACCATTAGAATTAGAAGAATAAAAGTCCATCATATAATTATCTGAAACTTTTGCAGTAACATTTTCAATAAGAGAAGTTTTGATATCTGCATCAATTTCAGATGGAGAACAAACAAAATGGATTTTTGAAAGCACAGAATCAGAAGCAGTAAATCCATTCAAATAAAAAGCACTGCTACCAATATTATCTGTTGAGTCAATGCTAGATTGATTGGATGAAGAGCAAACAGTTCTACCAATGGAATTTCTTGAAATTTTTAATCGTTCTAAAAGAAAATTTAATTATTTTTATGTTTGCCTAATAATATGTGACAGTGGAGAAATTTTTTGATGTCATACAAATGTTTTCCATGACCACTCATCAAAAAGGTTAAATAAAACAAGTTGATCGATGAAATAAACAAGTTGACAGTGGTTAGAGAAATCCAAGATGTCAGGGGGCATTTGCTTTTAACAGCTTCAAAGATTTTACTTTACTTAGAACCGACAAAAAGACAGAACGTTTTTCATATGCTTTATACTATTATGAAGACATTTTTAGGCTTGAAAAGATGATATACCGATTAATATTTATGCAGAATATGATTGCTTAATTTTGTGCTAAAATATTCAGAGAAAGACTTTATTTTGATTTTGTTACGGAAGTTGAGCGACCTGTAATAAATAAAATTCCATTTTTTCGCAATAAAAAAAGAGGATCAAAAAAGAGACGTAGTTTTGAAACAAGTAAAACTGTTGTTTTTTTTTGTACTTTTGTACAAGCCGTTGCTTTTGTTAAATATAATTTCAGCTAAAGTTAAAAATGCAAAGACAATTTTCTTTGTATTTAAGATTTTTTTGATCGTAAGAAACCTTTATAAAATAGTATTGAAGGTGATGGGGGTGATTGGTCAACCGGCAGAATTTTGATTTTTAAGATAATAACTGAAATTAATACTAAATAAAATGACAGCTTTGTGAGATATTATCAAAGTCACCCTACCGATTTTTATGAAATTGAGAGGGGGGCTAACAATTAAAGACAACAAGTGTTAACGGCAAAGATATTTAATAATATTAAACATTTTGAGAAATGAAAAATCTCACCTCCATTGAGCTTTTCACTTAATCGCACTTCTTTTTCCACTTCATTTCCAGTGGGAGCAGTACCAGCACGAGCAGTTACAGCACATGGAGTAGATGGATCATTAGCAGGTACACTAGCAGCCGAAACATTATGCTTATCATCTAACACAGGTTGCACTTCTTCTTCTTCAGTCATGTGTTCTAAAAGTTTGTATATTTGTAATATGTAAGTAATTCTGCACTTTTTGTGTACGAAGAAAACAACTCATTTTAAAAAGCTGATAAATATTTGCAGATTTAAATTAGTTGTTATTAATTTATTATAGAAATGCCTCACCACTTATGCTGAGTTTATTCATACTTCCATCAATATCATCATCAGTCTCAAAAATATCCATACTAATGCACGCTGCATGTTCTTTTTCTTCATCATCATCATAATCAGCAAAAATATCGAAAGATCGATTTTCCAAATTTTTGTCACCTTCTTCTTCAATTGAACTTTCATCAATATCATCTTCACTAATATTCTCGGCATGTTTTTCTTCTTCACCATCTTCATTCTCTTCGATAACATCATCTTTTGATACAACAGATTCACCATCATTATATTTAGCAGATTCTTGATCTTCTGTTGTTTTGCCATATGTAGCCATTAAAGTATCCACTAATCCAACAAGTTCATTATGACGAACTTTACGAGTAGATTTCACCTAAAGAATACATGAATTTAAAGATGCATAAAAAATGTAGGGTTTTAAATCATGTTTTAAAATTTGTGGATAAAATTAGTCTTTTTTTAATATTAAAGTATAAAATGCTATTGATATTACACATGATAACGGGCTGTTACAGTTTATTTGGATTTTTAGTTTTTAAGGTTTTGAATTTTTAGTTTTATTATACGGTAATTAATATAAGCCTTTTTTAATTAACGCTACAGAAAAACATTGAGCACAGTTTTGTAAAGGTGCAAAATTGTAGATTTTTTTTAATATTCGTATGTGTTTAATTGTTTAAATTAAAACTTACTGCATCATTGAACCTTTTTCTTAGTTGGGATCTCTTTTCACCTTTTGGAAAGTCATATGCATATTGATCAAAATCTTTCTTTAGATCATTCATTGCAGCAGTTACATTTCCTTTGCTATGGCAGATAATGATGAGATGCTTGCTAAAAATTATTGCTGTAAGTGAATATTACTTAATACGATGAAAACATCAATTTTACCGAATGAGTTGTTCTTGTAAAATTTCATCTACTGTCTCAACCTTCTTACAAACATGATTTTCAGCAGGGTGATCAACAAAATAGTACTGGCCATCTACTGCTTTCATCTTCCAAGTGGTTGAATTACCACAGCATACACATTTGACGTAAAAGATTTTTTGCAAATTACCATGTTTTAAAGAGAATGATCGGCTTTTATTATTATTCAAGAATAAAAACTCGTTGGGGTTTCGTTGTTGTGTGACACCCATAACCGCAAGGAGTTCCTGTAACGACGATTTAAATTAAATTAATTAAAATATTTTTATATCACAGTTCTCTTTTTACAGAAAACTACAATAATCTTTTTCTTTTCAGAATATATAAACTTACGGTATTATCACCATGAATCTTCGGTGAACTTCCATTTGATGATGGTGAAATTCCATTTGATGATACAATTTCATCTAAAAAAGAGGTTATCTTACATTATTTTAATTTTAAAGGTTTTCGTATGAGAATTTTTATTTTCAAGTAATATATTTTTTTAAAAATGCAGTAGTTATATAATATTATTCCTCAGTTTTATATAACAAGAAACGGTTAAAAAAGCTTTTAAAAAAAGGTACGTATTTTTAGCATAATTAACTGACCTATGTTGTATAAATAAGATTAAAATAAATAAAATACAATCATGTAAAGACAGAGTTAACATCTTACAAAAATGAGACAAAACAGAATATTTAGAGTAACAAAAAAGCACTGACATTTTTTAATACAATTTTAAACAGAGAACCTGCCTTTCCTTTCCTCTTTTTTTTAAAAAAGAAAAATCAATAGAAACATATACAACTCATATTTTGCGCGGTACGCATTTGATTTTTTATGCATTTTTTTCTGCCTGCTTGCAATAAACTCAATCATCATAGTTTTATTCTTTGTGAGTCTTTCATCATTTTTTGTGTTGGCATAAAAAACCTAGTCGTTACATGACTGAACATATTAAATGTGTTTTTTTGTTCGTCAAATATATGAACATTAAATAGGTACACCACTTTCAGAGTTATTCCTATTTTTGCACGAAAAACACATTCAAGGAGAGCAGTTTTAAACAAGAAAAAAGAGAAAAAAGAAACAAATTTGAAGTCTTAAAAGATAACAGGTTATTCATAACAGTTGCAAACTACAGTAGCTAGGGACCCTTATAAAAGTTATCGATTTTCAATTTTTGAGTAGACACATCAAAACCTGAATTTTCTCTTTTGCAGTTTAAAATAAAAATTTACTTTCATTGAAACTACCGTACTCCTATGCCTTTTCAATCCAAAAATATTTAAAAGCAAAATTTATCAGAAATAATTTGCACCTTTGTGCTATTCTTTCTAATTTTAGCAACTTCAAAATGTGCCGCAAAAATAAAAGAAAAGAATGATAATTGTTTTGCAGACTTTACAACAACTTCAGTTACATATTAGTATTTATATAATATTAATTTCATAGAGTAAAAAAACTAACCACGAATATCTTCAACTTCTTCACAAACTTGTTTATTACCAATTTTTGCTCGACGATTAATAAGAACAGATTCATCATCACGATTTGTTGCTGATGCAACGACTGAAGCACGACGAGGACTTTTTACAACTTTTGAACGTTTATCCTTTGGGCGAGGTGTTAGGGCTGCATTAATTTCAGTACGTTTACGAGATGCTGCTGTAGCAAGTGGTAAAGGTTCATCAACAGTGCCTAAAATGCATCTTTGTTTAACATTTTTTTGAAATATCAGGAAACGTTTTTAGAATTTGTATGAAATTTTTACATGCTTTCGTTTATTTCTAACTTCAAAAGGTAATTTTTTTGTGTTTTTTTTTAAAACCATTGTTTTTTGCTCTCACCAAAAAGTTAATGCCCAAGATTGATTTTCGGCTTTTATTGCTACTTGTATCTGGCAAAATGGAATTTTCGTGATAAAGTAAAGTATAAACAAACAAAAAAAAACCGACAAACTTTTTGTTCGAAATTAGCTGTATTGTTCTTGCAAAGTTTGTATAAACTTCATTTTTTTAAATGTAATATTTTTAATTTAATTGTGTCGAAAGAACCTACCTCCAGAGATAGCTGTTAAAGCTTGAAAACGATTAGCACCAGCAAAAGCACTTGGATATCCAAATGCTTTTCTTCTTGAAGCTTTAACACGTGGAATTGGAGTAAAATCAGATACATGTCTTTGCTCAAAAAATGTTCGTGGAATCCGAGCTCCAGGAGGTTCTAAAATAAGTTTACGTTTAGTTTCTTTTTATTATTTTTTATCAATCCATAATTGTCAAAGTTTAAATCATTCCCCAAAGATGTTAACCCTTTAACTGTCCTTCCTCATTTTTGTCATCAGCTTTTTTCTTTTCAAAAACTCTATGCATTTTTTTACTTTGCTTACTGTACTTTATTTTCCGTTTCACAGCAATTTTTATAATGTCTTTTTTTGTTCTTAAAAAAGCTTTTATTTTTCTGTCAAAAAGAATTCGGATTGAGAAAGACAGATCTCTCGTGAAACAAAAAACGACCAAAATTTTGTTAGCTGAAAAAAGCATTTTTGTTTTTTTAAAGGGGGCGGACGGTTACGTACTTTTTTTCAAATTTTACGAAAATATTCGTTAAATTTTCATGATCAGGAAAATGAAAAAAAGGCTGGTTTCGACACGAAAAGGAATGCATTTCTGCAGTAAAAATCACTTTCTCATGCTTTTTTAAAGTTACGAAAATTTTCGTAAAAAACAAATATTTTCGTAAGATTTGAAAAAAAGTACGTAACCGTCCGCCTCCTTTAATCGATCTTTTTGCTTTATCCATCTTTTCCAGTAAAATATGTGTTGCGATCACGTAAATTCAAATTAAGACTTTTCTCTCTCTTTTTAACCGAAATAATATTATCTCGTTTGTTGTCAGTTTTATTGGGACAACATTTTGCTTGTTTTTAAATTCATTACAATTTTTTGAGAAATCACTTGAAGAAGCGATTTTCTTTTCAAACTTAACGCATCTTATTCTGCGTAATTTTCAACATAAATATTGCAAAGAAAAAAATGCTGCACTTGGTTGTTCTTTTAGGGTTTTTATGTCAAAAAATCAATCAATAAAAATGGTGATGTGTCGTTTTCTTTTCACTCTCTTTTTCTTTTTTTTGCGCTGTTTAATCAAAACAATATTATTGCCTGCTTCCCATTGCTTTCCATCGTGCACTGCCTTCTTTTTTTTTGTTACACAAACATTGCCATTACTTGGCTTTGTAAAAAAGGAAAGACACAAAAAAAAGAAACACTTCGTTTTTGCGTCAAAAAGAAGTCGTTTTTTACTAAAAGAAATTTCGGCAAAGATGCTTTTTTAAAAAAAAATGTATGCTTTTGACGTTTTTGGAAAATGCAGTTGAAATTTATTGTTTTTTTTTACTTTATCTACTCACAAATAGTCAAATTTTTGTTTAGTTAATCCTCTCCAAAACAACCCCTAATTTTTGAAACTCAAAATATTATTTTTTCTAGAAAAAACGGCTTTTTAGAATTAAAAAGGATTAGCCTTCTATTATTTTGCTTTTGTAATTCTCTACTCACAAGTTTTACAAAATCTTTAAAAATTTTTCGGAAAACTTACTTTGAAAAAGCATTTTTTCACTTGCTTTAAATTCAATTGATTCTTTTTCAATTCGTTTTTCTGCTTCTGCTTGTTGTCGAGGGAATTGAAAAGCTGCATTAACTTTGTCATCATTCTTCTTCTTTTCTTCAATCTTTTTTTGGCCTGTTGTTTCTGTTGATTTCTATAAGATGATAATTTGGTTCAAAAAGTACATATTCTAAAAAAAAGTACCTGTTCACGAGATTTTGGAGCACCTTCAATAGAATTTTCATATGCATCAATATGAAGTGAAAGGGTGCTACCCTTTTCACTTCCATTTTCACGTTTCTTCTTTTCTTTTCGACCTTCATCATTGCTTTCGTGAAATATTTTTGAAGAGATGCAACGAGGTTCAACAGGAGGAAGAATTTCTAAAACATTACTATTTTTATTTTTTTTTATTCATTGAAACCCCATTTAAAATTCGTTTTTGAAGTTTGTTGTTTTGTGTTCAGTTGTCTCTTCCATGTTATCAGTCTGCTACTTTTTTTAGATATTTATTATATATTTAAATTTGTCATGCGGTAGTTGATTGCATAATTTTTAACAAACCACGTCCTGTATTTTTTAAACTAACGCTTGTAGAAATTGCTGGAAAAAGAAGCAATCAATCGCTTCGAAAACCAAAAAAAGGTTTATTTCTATTGTCTTTTTGCATGTTCTAGCAAATTCTAGCAAAAAAAGAATAAAAAAAGTAGCAAAGAATAAAAGATTTAACCATTGTTTGTGATCTCGAGGCGATTGCCTGCTTTTTTTTCTAGCAATTTCTACAAGCGTTAGTTTAAAAAATACAGGACGTGTAAACTAATAGCGTGTTTATTTGTCCGTAGAATGCTAGGGAAATGATTTTTATCGAAAATGCGCAAATTTTTTTCCTTCAAAACTGTATCTCACAAAAAACATTTTGTTCTTAGTTTAGCAGAATTACACAAAGAATCAACTTTTTCTTTCTTTTTTTTTGTTCGCTGATGTTAAGCTCTTTCAAAAAGTTCGTTTTTATTGTCTTGAATGAAACATGTTTACTCAGTTGAGGGTAATTTATTTACTTTAGATTGTTCCTTTTCCCTTTTTTTCTATTGTACAAGTATTTGGCTCGATTGTTCCTTTTTCGTTGTCCCTTTATTTTAGTTGCTGCTTCTATTAAATATTGTCTTGTTTAAAGTTTTCTTTTTTTGTCCAAGTTCATGATCAATTGCTTGATTATATTATTATAATAGCACCGGAATCCAACAAAAATATAACTTCTTAAAATTTATCCTATCCACTTATATGACATGACTAACTATTCTTTAGTTTTTTTAAAAGCTTTGTTATTAAGTATTTGAATGTTGAATACATCTTGCTTTTGTACTTTTTTGTATTTCTTTCTGTTATGTTCAACGTTTTAAATTTTATATGAAACAGCTTAATGTGTGTATTCATTGATTTAAATACAAAACCAGTATATCACAATCTGGTTTAAATCAATCTATCAATTACTTATGCAACGATTTCCTCCACAATTGAATCCTTATTATCGTTTATAAATTGTATTTTAACGTGGTTATGTTATTTTGTGTTTAACATAAATTACTCACTTTACTTTTACTTCACTACTTGTTGATGCATTCAAATTCATTTACGCACGCATTTAAGCGTTTATTTTTCTGCAAATTATTGATTTTTTCTTTCATTGATTTCTCTTTTTTAAAAAGCCCGACCCAATCGTTCGCACCTCTTCGTCCTTAGTCAGGAATCTTAACTTTTCACCACTTTTAATCATTTAGACTAAACACGATTCAGTTGACGCATTTATCCTTTACATCTTTTCAACACTGATCACCCCGGTGATCACCGGGGATTTCCCCCGATTTTCATTTCACCCGGGAGATTTGACCACCCTATTCAACAGCTCAATGTTTCTTTTGTACATAACTGTCATTTACAGCACTCTTATTAGTATTAACCACATACTCTAACTTATATTTACTAACATCATTTTATACATTCAAAAATCCTAATTATTTCTCCTCTTTTTGGAATGACAAAATAGTCAGTAATCAAGAAAAGCTTGCCTTGCAATTATATTTTTACCCCACTCATACTGTATCTATCCTCTTGCCTACGAAAAACCCAGTCCAGATTCTCACAAAACATATAATGTGAACTAAACAGTAATTAATACGGTTTAAAAGTTATCATTTTCATGCTTATCAAAAAAAACTAGAAAATAAAGAAAAAAAAGTGCATCAGCAGTCAAATTTTGTTGTTCGATTCTACAAAAACAAACAAATGAAAAATAGCATTTGAAAAGTAGAAAGCAAAAAAAACCGATGCAACAATTATGAGTATCAAAATGTTAGTTTAAACGTTGTAAAATGCATTCTACAGTATATATCTGTGAAAAAAATAAACAAAGAAAAAGAGCGATGAATGAATGAAAGATACAGCAGGGCAAAACACAAACTGATGGAACAAAAAATATATACACATAATTAATTCAAAACAGGATGATAAACTTTTTTTTGCACAAATAATTAGCATATATTTTTGATGTGAGTGGCACTCAACTGTAGGAGACAAATGTTTCAAAGCTTAATATTAATCATTCCTCATATCGATAAAATTAACGTCAACCTTTTTGCAGTCAGAGAAGCACTCCTACAATAAATCCTTCTTGTCACAAAAATTACAAATTTTTTGAAGGCTCATTAAAAAGTTTTTCAGAAACTCATATTCTTGCTTAACTTGGAAAGATTTTGTATTTTTTATTACTGTAGCACAAAATATTTTTGTATTTAAATAATTAGTACTGCACTATTAACGAAGGGCTAATATAATTGTACTTTTGGTAAAGTTGAGAAAAAAAAAGTATTGTTGTGTAGTGTTTTTTTAGTAACTAAAAAAAGAGTAAAAATCAAAACTAACCACCTTTTCCCATCTTTTCTTGATGTTGATTTTGACGATGACGATGACGTTCTTTGCCATCAGTTGTTGGACGAATAAAATCACCAAGTTTAAAACTTGATTTGAGATTGATGTTACCATCTCCATTTGAATGACCTTTTTTAGGGGTATTCAAAGGAGATGATAACATCTCAGCGAAACTTGGTTTTTTTGTAGACATGTATAAACAACGTAATAATTATAAAGTAATGAAGTACTGAAAAAAGGAATCATTATAGCTTTGCAAAATTTTTTTAGTAATCACAAAAGTGTATCTTTTAGAGATATTAATATCTTATATAATCAAAACAGAAAACCCTCAAAGACATGCAAAACATAAAAATTGCTTTTTTACAGATGCCATATCGATATTTAACAAATACATGAATAAAAAAAACAGTCGAAGCATATGCATATCACTTGAAATTAAATTCTCAAAAGATGAATCTGAATAATTTGCAAGAAAAGTAAAAAACAAAAAATAGCATCAATCAATAGATTTCAGGACACAGTGATTTTATGGTAAAAAACAGAAGACATTTGAAAAAGAAAAAAAAGAAGTATATTGGAGTTTTTTTTATTGTGACATGCCAGATGATAACAAAAAAAAGATAATGATGATATCACTCATTGTTATACTAACTTTACGAGCAGAAGTGAATCTACTAGAAACTTAAAAAAGCATATTTTAATATCATTTATTTAATATTCGCTGAGAAAGAACATAATATGATAAAATAAGCTTTAAATTTTGAACTCCTTCCCAACAAGTGGTAAACAGAAATCCAAAAAATCCGAAATAAAAAAGTGTGATTTCTGAACAGCTTTTTACGGCAATGAAAGAAATTTCAACCCCAAGATGGGAACAGATCAGAGAGAAAACGGTATCAATACGGTAATAAAATGCAGAAAAAGCTTGAGAAAAGAAATTTTTTAAAAAAAGTGAGAAATAAAGTCAAAAACCTTGTAAAAATATCAATGAATTAGCATCAGAAACTTTCAGGATTATTACTTGGGTTTACAATGGGTAAACAGACTACAAAAAAAAGAATAGAAAAGAATAGATAAAAAATTGTTGGCCATGAAAAAATTATAATAAAAACAAATAATGCCTTAAACGAGGGGTCTCAAAAAGTTGATGCTTAAATTTTGAATAAATTCTAAAGGTCAATTTTCTTTCATAAACGCGAAAAAAAGATAGACGTCACATCTTTTTTTTCATATGCTTTGGCGTTGCTTTTGATTTCAAAGCAAAAATATAGATTCAAATATGGCGATAACAAGGAACATCGAAGTGGCAACAGGGTGCATTTTTTTGTTTTGATTTTTCTAAAATTTTTGTTGAAACTTTTTTACGCATTCCGTTTTTTTCGCTTTCATAATTTTTTAGCATCAAAATCCTTTTTTTTCAATAAATCTTTTGATGGCAATTATTAAGTAATCGGTAAAGTTTTTTTATTATTATTAAAAATTGTTTTTATCATGCAAAAAACCTAACAAAAGGCAGCACTGCATTTTCAGAGAAAAAATGTCTTATTATTTATGCAAGCTTTACAAAATTTGGTGAATTTTGTAATTAAATATACAAAAAAAACAGTTTTAAAAATAACTATCTTTAGGTAGACCATACTGAAGTTCGTCTCTCTTATTCCCAAAAAAAATAAGGGTTTCATTTATTTTGTTTCATAAGCCTTTTCCCTACAAAAAATCTATTCCAGATTCTCACAAACATTGTTGAACGGCAGGCAGTGCGAACTCAAAAAAATTAAATACAAGCTACCATTTCCTTGGTAATAAAAAAAACATGAAAACAAAAACGCAGTTTAATGAATTACACATTTTTTGTTGGGGGGTGAAAAACCGCCAAAGTCCATAAAACTTTATCCATGTTAGATGGGTGTTAGACACTTATAGAATCTGAAACAGCATCAAAAATGCATCTTAAATTTGAATAGGGCGTCGTTTCGTGACATCTGAAAAAATTTTACAGCAGTTTTATAAATTACACATTTTTTGTTGTAGGGAAAAACCGCCAAAGTCCATAAAACTTTATCCATGTTAGATGGGTGTTAGACACTTATGGATTCTAATAAAGCATCAAAAAAAAGATATACATTCTTTTGATTTAACCAATCTATCAGAAATGGAAAACATAAAAGATTTTTTATATTTAATTCAAGTAATTTTTCTAATATTTTATTACAATTAATAGTTTGTATTATTTAGGAATGTAATTTTGAGAAACTTGGCCTTTCGTTTTTCAAAGAACTTCACCATAATTATCTCTCTGATTATTTTTAAAAATCGCTTACATAATCTCATTACACAAGTCCTTGGTGAATGTTCAACCAATTGTTTAATTACAATGGGTTGGAAAACTTTCAGCGCGTTTTCATCCTTTTTCGTCCTTTTTTGTCCTTTTTTTAATTAAACGATTTCTAGAAGTCCAAAAATCATGAAACCTTCATGAATTATACATATGGACCTAGGGAAGAGATCCATAGCACTTCTGGACCCCTATGTACCCTCTACCCCTCATGGCAACCCCTACAGTACCCCAAACCCCCAAATATGACAAAATAAAAGGAAATCTTTTTTTTAAAATTCCAGAAATCAATGTAAAAGTCTATAAAGATACATATATAGCAAATCAACTATGGAGAATCTAATGGTGACATTTTTAGGATTCTGGCGCCTTCAGAATCCTCGGATTCAGAATGCTGAAAAATTTTTTCTTCGTTTTTTATGATTGAAATATGTATTATAGGGTAATCGAATATGGAGAATTCGAAAAAGATATTTTCAGATTTATCAGACTTCAGAATCCCCCGATTCAGAAGGCCTTAAAATTTTATTCTTTGTTTTTTATGTGCTAATATATTTCATATATTATAATTTTAAGAGGAGTACGAAAAAAGCATTTTTAGAATTTTGTCGGCATCAGAATCCCAGATTCAGAAGGCCTAGAAAACTTTTTTGTCAGAATATACTTTTAGGGTAAAATTTTCTGGAAAATTCGAATATCGAAAAATGATATATTTGGAACAAATTTCGTAGTCAACAAGAAAATGAAATTTCAACTAACAACAAACAAAGGTATACAAATGTATACCTTTGTTTGTTGTTAGTGTATATCATTAAGATCCAAGTGCTAGTAAATATTACTATACGAGATAGAGGCAGAATGTAATGCAGCAACTAAGTATAAGAATGTTACAGTAAACAAAATCAAATGTTTCATTTTTTACAAATTGTTTGAGCTTTGCACACAGATTTTTTAACAATTTGTTGATCATTTTTCGATATTCAAATTTTCCATAAAACTAGAAATCGTTTAATTAAAAAAAGGACAAAAAAGGACGAAAAAGGATGAAAATGCGCTGAAAGTTTTCCAACCCATTGTACATATTACGATCATATGTAATTTTTTAATTTTTTTTTTTAAAAAAGTGTTTATTTTTTTTACTATGCAGTATAGTCAGTTAGCCCACCCACTCTTGTTATGTAACTGATGATGTTGCAGTATTGGTTGCTGAATTACGATATAATAATATAATTTATGTTTTGTTTATTATATAAACAGTATCGTTAAATAAACAATACAAATAATTTCCTAATATTTTTTTTGAACCCATATTTTGTTATATGTATAATTTTGAAAATGTTTTATCTTGTACATTTTTATATGTCTTTTAGTTATTGATCATAGCCTGATAACAGTGAAAACATTTTCATCTTCTTTTAAAATTAAAAATTAAGAATCTGTTAAGAAAGTAAAATAAAATATTCTTAAAAATACATCTTTTTTATGATAAAGAATATTAATATCCGATAAATAAATTTACGTGTAATATTCGTTCATTTTAAGCTTTTTTTTTTCATATTTAATAAATATTTTAGCTTTAGATGTTATGTCTAACAAAACTTGAATAAAACATTAATGTAGAAAAAAAATATGTAATGCACTGTATAAATAAACAAAGTTTTTAATATGTATTTATAAATAAAGTTACAAAACAAAATTTATAGTTTTTTCATAAAAGGAAAAAAAATTAATAGTAAATGAGTATATGAAACAAAAAACAATATAAAAACAAACAACAACAATCTAAACAACAAAATCAACAAGAATTTTAACAAGAAGAGCATCAGTTCTTCCATTAAGAGTAAGAAAAAGAAAAACAATAAAAATAATAGAAATAAAAACAATAAAGATATAATGATAGAATTCCAAGTTTTCTTTTTATTCCAACCTTCTTCCGAGTGTTCACATTTGATGAGATTATTGATGGTTAGAAGTCGAGCAAAGATTGAAACACCAAGAAAAATAACATATCCAATGGTGGTGTATACAACATATTTGAATGAAGAACGATAATCTTCTTGAACGGCCTCCATTGGACAAACAAGAGTTTTCCATTCTTTAGTTGAATATTCACATCCTTCATAAACTTCAGACATATTAGGTTGAATAAGAAGTGGAAGAAACATCAAAACCATAATGAAGAAGATGACAGCAATATGAACACCAGAGAGAAGGTAATATCGAAAAATTGCCTTTTTCTTAAAAAAAATACGTAATGTGAATACTTTTATTAAAAATAACAGAAAAAAAAGATACCTTTTGTTCTTGATTTTGATAAACAGCTGCATCGATATATTGCGGATTGTTTTGAAAAGTTGAATAAGTCCAAACTGCATACAAGAGATTAATCAAAGGAAAAACCATTTTCTTGATTTAAAAAACCTGAAAATATAATTAATTATTTATAAAAAAAAACTACAATTTTAAAAACGTTACGTATTGATGTAAATTTCAAAAAAAAATATAAAAGAGAGAGAGAGAGTAAGAGATATAGTATGTAGAAATCGAAAAAAAAAATTTGTAATGACCATATGCAATAAGTTATTTGATATAGGGATTATTGCTGGGAATCTTGATGACCGTCTTATTGAATAAAAGAAAAAGAATATTGAAAAAAGGATGAATATAATCGTCAAATGCTTTCAACATTTATATTTGTCAGAAAGATACATATTATTGTCAAATTTTTCATCAAGATTAACACTCTAAAAAATTTGGTAACTACAGAATTATTATATCGGCATTATTTGTACATTAGGTTTCTTTATAATGCGTTTAAAACATTATTTACGTATGTCGAGTAATTTGTAATTTTGAACTCCATGTTTCAAGTGCTTGTCTCCATAGCCAGATATCTAGAATGATTATTATTATTAACAAATGTATAAGGTTACAAAAAATCACAAAAGCTATTAATAACAGAAAAAAGGTTTAACAAAGAAAATCTTATTATAATTATTGAAATAAATTTCTTAAAAAAAACTAAAATTGAAGCATTCTGCTACGTTTTTCTTCATCTTGACCAGGATATAAAGTAATGCGATTGGTTCTTGGGTTATGAATGATATCATCAATAATGGCATCCAAAATAATTTTGTAGACATTAGAAATAAATGAATCAAATTGTAACCATATTTTTGCATCATTATATTTCTAAAAAAAATAAAATGCATAATAACAAATATTAAAATGTTAACATCGTAAAGAAACTTACTGACATCACTGTAACAAAATCAAAGACATCAAATATATCTGCAATATCAAAAAATGAAATGCTTTTACATTTATTTAATAAGGGTAAATTCATTAAATTTCGAATTGTTGAAACATCTGTATAATGTTTATTACATTCCCTAAAATATTATTACAAAATTTATAACTACAAATGATCGAAATTATAAACATACCAAATAAAATGTTCAAGTTTTGGAAAGCATTGAAGTATATTATTCAACAAAATCATATTACTATTTTCATCATTAACAATAGTTTTCTTTAGAAGACAGAAATGTGAAACAGTTTGACCCAAAATTTTTAGTTAATTAAAACTGATTGAAGCATCAATTTCAACAGTCATGTGAAGTGGCCATTTATGTCCCCCTCCCCTTCCCCTTTCCCCGCTTGTATCAAAAAATCTCCCCAATCCCCGCCCTTTCCCCTTCGGATTTTAAAAAGTTCCCCTTTCCCCGCCCTTTTCCCCTTCATTTCCCCCTTTTTTCCCCTTCAAAATATTTTCAACAAGTGATTTTTGAGAAAAATTTTTTTAAAAAGAGCTAAAAACCGAAAATTTCGACTTAAATTGTACAATAAAGTTTGACAAGGAACAAAAGAAAGAAATATAGGTGTTTTATAAGCAGCAAATAATTAAAATTAACTAACAAATTGCAAAGTTTTGTTGTTAAATTTACAAAAAAATTTTAATCCCCTCGAAATCCCCTCGGCAAATAAGAAGCATCCCCTTTCCCCCGCCCTTTCCCCTCCAGTTTTCAAATTCTCGCCCTTCCCCTTCCCCAATCCCCCGGGGCGGGGGAAAAAGGGGCCCCCGGGGCGGGGAAAGGGCGGGGGCCTCATATGACTGAATTTCAAGATAGCGAAATTTTTGTTCATGAAAAAGTTTTGTAAAAAGCAAAGAAGGATAATTAGGAATTGAAGTAATACATACTTCTTTTTCAACCCAAATTTTACAACTTGGTTCCATTTTTCGTGGATCACATCTAATACAACATTTTTCTCGGTTTCGTGCAGTACAAACAGTAAAACTATTTTGACAAAATTAAAATCCTTCAATTCTTCTAGTAATAAGAATAGAATTTTTGATGAAGAAATATTTGCAAGATTTCAAAAGCTTCAAATAACTTTGAGGTGATGGCGGATTCTTAATCATAAAAAAGCTAGCTTCTGGAATTGAACAACTTTGAAATTGTTGATATGGAGAAGACATGACTATTTTATATTTAATACAGAACAGGAGAAAATCTAAAAATAAAACTTTAATATTATTATCAAATGCAAATAATTGTATTTTCATAACAACGTTATCAGAGAAAAATAATATATTTCATACAAGCATCGATAGAATTTACAGTTTGCACAGAAATATAAGTAATTTAAACAATTTGTAAAAATCATTAAAATAGTATGGGCATTTTCGCCTGTTTTATTACAAGTTTTAGATTGTGTCATAAAGCGTGTCAGACACTTAAGATAAGACAAGTGTCTAACACGTTTTATTAGACTATCTAAAACTTGTAATAAAACAGGCGAAAATGCCCATTCTATTTTAATGTTTTTTTACAAAATGTTTTTCATGTGGATATTTCAGAGCAATCTGTAAATACTGTAGATCCTTGAGTTATAATTATCATTTTTATCAGATATTTAAGTGTCTAACATGCTTAAAGAGAGAATCTAAAACTTGTAATAAAACAGGCGAAAATGCCCATTCTATTTTAATGTTTTTTTACAAAATGTTTTTCATGTGGATATTTCTGAACAATCTGTAAATTCTGTAGATCCTTGAGTTATAATTATCATTTTTATCAGATATTGAAGTGTCTAACATGCTTTAAGAGACAATCTAAAACTTGTAATAAAACAGGCGAAAATGCCCATACTATTTTAATGATTTTTTACAAATTGTTTTTCTTATGGATATTTCTGTGCAAACTGTTAATTCTGTAGATCCTAGAGTTGCATTAATTAATTTTATCAATTTTTGAAGTGTCTAACATGCTTTAAGAGACAATCTAAAACTTGTAATAAAACAGGCGAAAATGCCCATACTATTTTAATGATTTTTTACAAATTGTTTTTCTTTGGATATTTCTTTGCAAACTGTTAATTCTGTAGATGCATGAGTTGTAATTATCTTTTTCATTAATTATTAAAGTGTCTAACATGCTTTAAGAGACAATCTAAAACTTGTAATAAAACAGGCGAAAATGCCCATACTATTTTAATGATTTTTTACAAATTGTTTTTCATGTGGATATTTCTGTGCAAACTGTTAATTCTGTAGATGCATGAGTTGTAATTATCTTTTTCATTAATTATTAAAGTGTCTAACATGCTTTAAGAGACAATCTAAAACTTGTAATAAAACAGGCGAAAATGCCCATACTATTTTAATGATTTTTTACAAATTGTGTTTCATGTGGATATTTCTGTGCAAACTGTTAATTCTGTAGATGCATGAGTTGTAATTATCTTTTTCATTAATTATTAAAGTGTCTAACATGCTTTAAGAGACAATCTAAAACTTGTAATAAAACAGGCGAAAATGCCCATTCTATTTTAATGTTTTTTTACAAAATGTTTTTCATGTGGATATTTCAGAGCAATCTGTAAATACTGTAGATCCTTGAGTTATAATTATCATTTTTATCAGATATTTAAGTGTCTAACATGCTTAAAGAGAGAATCTAAAACTTGTAATAAAACAGGCGAAAATGCCCATTCTATTTTAATGTTTTTTTACAAAATGTTTTTCATGTGGATATTTCTGAACAATCTGTAAATTCTGTAGATCCTTGAGTTATAATTATCATTTTTATCAGATATTTAAGTGTCTAACATGCTTAAAGAGAGAATCTAAAACTTGTAATAAAACAGGCGAAAATGCCCATTCTATTTTAATGTTTTTTTACAAAATGTTTTTCATGTGGATATTTCTGAACAATCTGTAAATTCTGTAGATCCTTGAGTTATAATTATCATTTTTATCAGATATTTAAGTGTCTAACATGCTTTAAGAGACAATCTAAAACTTGTAATAAAACAGGCGAAAATGCCCATTCTATTTTAATGTTTTTTTACAAAATGTTTTTCATGTGGATATTTCTGTGCAAACTGTTAATTCTGTAGATGCATGAGTTGTAATTATCTTTTTCATTAATTATTAAAGTGTCTAACATGCTTTAAGAGACAATCTAAAACTTGTAATAAAACAGGCGAAAATGCCCATACTATTTTAATGATTTTTTACAAATTGTTTTTCTTTGGATATTTCTTTGCAAACTGTTAATTCTGTAGATGCATGAGTTGTAATTATCTTTTTCATTAATTATTAAAGTGTCTAACATGCTTTAAGAGACAATCTAAAACTTGTAATAAAACAGGCGAAAATGCCCATACTATTTTAATGATTTTTTACAAATTGTTTTTCTTTGGATATTTCTTTGCAAACTGTTAATTCTGTAGATGCATGAGTTGTAATTATCTTTTTCATTAATTATTAAAGTGTCTAACATGCTTTAAGAGACAATCTAAAACTTGTAATAAAACAGGCGAAAATGCCCATACTATTTTAATGATTTTTTACAAATTGTTTTTCTTTGGATATTTCTTTGCAAACTGTTAATTCTGTAGATGCATGAGTTGCATTAATTAATTTTATCAACTATTTTAGTGTCTAACATGCTTTAAGAGACAATCTAAAACTTGTAATAAAACAGGCGAAAATGCCCATACTATTTTAATGATTTTTTACAAATTGTTTTTCTTATGGATATTTCCGTGCAAACTGTTAATTCTATAGAAGCATGAGTTGCATTAATTAATTTTATCAATTATTGAAGTGTCTAACATGCTTTAAGAGACAATCTAAAACTTGTAATAAAACAGGCGAAAATGCCCATACTATTTTAATGATTTTTTACAAATTGTTTTTCTTATGGATATTTCTGTGCAAACTGTTAATTCTGTAGATGCATGAGTTGTAATTATCTTTTGCATTAATTATTAAAGTGTCTAACATGCTTTAAGAGACAATCTAAAACTTGTAATAAAACAGGCGAAAATGCCCATACTATTTTAATGATTTTTTACAAATTGTTTTTCTTTGGATATTTCTTTGCAAACTGTTAAGTCTGTAGATGCATGAGTTGTAATTATCTTTTTCATTAATTATTAAAGTGTCTAACATGCTTTAAGAGACAATCTAAAACTTGTAATAAAACAGGCGAAAATGCCCATACTATTTTAATGATTTTTTACAAATTGTTTTTCTTATGGATATTTCTTTGCAAACTGTTAATTCTGTAGATGCTTGAGTTGTAACAATCTTTTTTATCAGATATTTAAGTGTCTAACATGCTTTAAGAGACAATCTAAAACTTGTAATAAAACAGGCGAAAATGCCCATACTATTTTAATGATTTTTTACAAATTGTTTTTCTTTGGATATTTCTTTGCAAACTGTTAATTCTGTAGATGCATGAGTTGTAATTATCTTTTTCATTAATTATTAAAGTGTCTAACATGCTTTAAGAGACAATCTAAAACTTGTAATAAAACAGGCGAAAATGCCCATACTATTTTAATGATTTTTTACAAATTGTTTTTCTTTGGATATTTCTTTGCAAACTGTTAATTCTGTAGATGCATGAGTTGTAATTATCTTTTTCATTAATTATTAAAGTGTCTAACATGCTTTAAGAGACAATCTAAAACTTGTAATAAAACAGGCGAAAATGCCCATACTATTTTAATGATTTTTTACAAATTGTTTTTCTTTGGATATTTCTTTGCAAACTGTTAATTCTGTAGATGCATGAGTTGCATTAATTAATTTTATCAACTATTTTAGTGTCTAACATGCTTTAAGAGACAATCTAAAACTTGTAATAAAACAGGCGAAAATGCCCATACTATTTTAATGATTTTTTACAAATTGTTTTTCTTATGGATATTTCCGTGCAAACTGTTAATTCTATAGAAGCATGAGTTGCATTAATTAATTTTATCAACTATTTTAGTGTCTAACATGCTTTAAGAGACAATCTAAAACTTGTAATAAAACAGGCGAAAATGCCCATACTATTTTAATGATTTTTTACAAATTGTTTTTCTTATGGATATTTCCGTGCAAACTGTTAATTCTATAGAAGCATGAGTTGCATTAATTAATTTTATCAACTATTTTAGTGTCTAACATGCTTTAAGAGACAATCTAAAACTTGTAATAAAACAGGCGAAAATGCCCATACTATTTTAATGATTTTTTACAAATTGTTTTTCTTATGGATATTTCCGTGCAAACTGTTAATTCTATAGAAGCATGAGTTGCATTAATTAATTTTATCAATTATTGAAGTGTCTAACATGCTTTAAGAGACAATCTAAAACTTGTAATAAAACAGGCGAAAATGCCCATACTATTTTAATGATTTTTTACAAATTGTTTTTCTTATGGATATTTCCGTGCAAACTGTTAATTCTATAGAAGCATGAGTTGCATTAATTAATTTTATCAACTATTTTAGTGTCTAACATGCTTTAAGAGACAATCTAAAACTTGTAATAAAACAGGCGAAAATGCCCATACTATTTTAATGATTTTTTACAAATTGTTTTTCTTATGGATATTTCCGTGCAAACTGTTAATTCTATAGAAGCATGAGTTGCATTAATTAATTTTATCAATTATTGGAGTGTCTAACATGCTTTAAGAGACAATCTAAAACTTGTAATAAAACAGGCGAAAATGCCCATACTATTTTAATGATTTTTTACAAATTGTTTTTCTTATGGATATTTCCGTGCAAACTGTTAATTCTATAGAAGCATGAGTTGCATTAATTAATTTTATCAACTATTTTAGTGTCTAACATGCTTTAAGAGACAATCTAAAACTTGTAATAAAACAGGCGAAAATGCCCATACTATTTTAATGATTTTTTACAAATTGTTTTTCTTATGGATATTTCCGTGCAAACTGTTAATTCTATAGAAGCATGAGTTGCATTAATTAATTTTATCAATTATTGAAGTGTCTAACATGCTTTAAGAGACAATCTAAAACTTGTAATAAAACAGGCGAAAATGCCCATACTATTTTAATGATTTTTTACAAATTGTTTTTCTTATGGATATTTCTGTGCAAACTGTTAATTCTGTAGATGCATGAGTTGTAATTATCTTTTGCATTAATTATTAAAGTGTCTAACATGCTTTAAGAGACAATCTAAAACTTGTAATAAAACAGGCGAAAATGCCCATACTATTTTAATGATTTTTTACAAATTGTTTTTCTTTGGATATTTCTTTGCAAACTGTTAATTCTGTAGATGCATGAGTTGCATTAATTAATTTTATCAACTATTTTAGTGTCTAACATGCTTTAAGAGACAATCTAAAACTTGTAATAAAACAGGCGAAAATGCCCATACTATTTTAATGATTTTTTACAAATTGTTTTTCTTATGGATATTTCCGTGCAAACTGTTAATTCTGTAGATGCATGAGTTGCATTAATTAATTTTATCAACTATTTTAGTGTCTAACATGCTTTAAGAGACAATCTAAAACTTGTAATAAAACAGGCGAAAATGCCCATACTATTTTAATGATTTTTTACAAATTGTTTTTCTTATGGATATTTCTGTGCAAACTGTTAATTCTGTAGATGCATGAGTTGTAATTATCTTTTGCATTAATTATTAAAGTGTCTAACATGCTTTAAGAGACAATCTAAAACTTGTAATAAAACAGGCGAAAATGCCCATACTATTTTAATGATTTTTTACAAATTGTTTTTCTTTGGATATTTCTTTGCAAACTGTTAATTCTGTAGATGCATGAGTTGTAATTATCTTTTTCATTAATTATTAAAGTGTCTAACATGCTTTAAGAGACAATCTAAAACTTGTAATAAAACAGGCGAAAATGCCCATACTATTTTAATGATTTTTTACAAATTGTTTTTCTTATGGATATTTCCGTGCAAACTGTTAATTCTATAGAAGCATGAGTTGCATTAATTAATTTTATCAATTATTGAAGTGTCTAACATGCTTTAAGAGACAATCTAAAACTTGTAATAAAACAGGCGAAAATGCCCATACTATTTTAATGATTTTTTACAAATTGTTTTTCTTATGGATATTTCTGTGCAAACTGTTAATTCTGTAGATGCATGAGTTGTAATTATCTTTTGCATTAATTATTAAAGTGTCTAACATGCTTTAAGAGACAATCTAAAACTTGTAATAAAACAGGCGAAAATGCCCATACTATTTTAATGATTTTTTACAAATTGTTTTTCTTATGGATATTTCTTTGCAAACTGTTAATTCTGTAGATGCTTGAGTTGTAACAATCTTTTTTATCAGATATTTAAGTGTCTAACATGCTTTAAGAGACAATCTAAAACTTGTAATAAAACAGGCGAAAATGCCCATACTATTTTAATGATTTTTTACAAATTGTTTTTCTTATGGATATTTCTTTGCAAACTGTTAATTCTGTAGATGCATGAGTTGCATTAATTAATTTTATCAACTATTTTAGTGTCTAACATGCTTTAAGAGACAATCTAAAACTTGTAATAAAACAGGCGAAAATGCCCATACTATTTTAATGATTTTTTACAAATTGTTTTTCTTATGGATATTTCTGTGCCAACTGTTAATTCTATAGAAGCATGAGTTGTATTAATTAATTTTATCAACTATTTTAGTGTCTAACATGCTTTAAGAGACAATCTAAAACTTGTAATAAAACAGGCGAAAATGCCCATACTATTTTAATGATTTTTTACAAATTGTTTTTCTTATGGATATTTCTGTGCAAACTGTTAATTCTATAGAAGCATGAGTTGTAATTATCTTTTTCATTAATTATTAAAGTGTCTAACATGCTTTAAGAGACAATCTAAAACTTGTAATAAAACAGGCGAAAATGCCCATACTATTTTAATGATTTTTTACAAATTGTTTTTCTTTGGATATTTCTGTGCCAACTGTTAATTCTATAGAAGCATGAGTTGTATTAATTAATTTTATCAACTATTTTAGTGTCTAACATGCTTTAAGAGACAATCTAAAACTTGTAATAAAACAGGCGAAAATGCCCATACTATTTTAATGATTTTTTACAAATTGTTTTTCTTTGGATATTTCTTTGCAAACTGTTAATTCTGTAGATGCATGAGTTGTAATTATCTTTTTCATTAATTATTAAAGTGTCTAACATGCTTTAAGAGACAATCTAAAACTTGTAATAAAACAGGCGAAAATGCCCATACTATTTTAATGATTTTTTACAAATTGTTTTTCTTATGGATATTTCTGTGCAAACTGTTAATTCTGTAGATGCATGAGTTGTAATTATCTTTTTCATTAATTATTAAAGTGTCTAACATGCTTTAAGAGACAATCTAAAACTTGTAATAAAACAGGCGAAAATGCCCATACTATTTTAATGATTTTTTACAAATTGTTTTTCTTATGGATATTTCTGTGCAAACTGTTAATTCTGTAGATGCATGAGTTGTAATTATCTTTTTCATTAATTATTAAAGTGTCTAACATGCTTTAAGAGACAATCTAAAACTTGTAATAAAACAGGCGAAAATGCCCATACTATTTTAATGATTTTTTACAAATTGTTTTTCTTTGGATATTTCTGTGCCAACTGTTAATTCTATAGAAGCATGAGTTGTATTAATTAATTTTATCAACTATTTTAGTGTCTAACATGCTTTAAGAGACAATCTAAAACTTGTAATAAAACAGGCGAAAATGCCCATACTATTTTAATGATTTTTTACAAATTGTTTTTCTTTGGATATTTCTTTGCAAACTGTTAATTCTGTAGATGCATGAGTTGTAATTATCTTTTTCATTAATTATTAAAGTGTCTAACATGCTTTAAGAGACAATCTAAAACTTGTAATAAAACAGGCGAAAATGCCCATACTATTTTAATGATTTTTTACAAATTGTTTTTCTTATGGATATTTCTGTGCCAACTGTTAATTCTGTAGATCCTTGAGTTGTATTAATTAATTTTATCAACTATTTTAGTGTCTAACATGCTTTAAGAGACAATCTAAAACTTGTAATAAAACAGGCGAAAATGCCCATACTATTTTAATGATTTTTTACAAATTGTTTTTCTTTGGATATTTCTGAACAATCTGTAAATTCTGTAGATCCTTGAGTTATAATTATCATTTTTATCAGATATTTAAGTGTCTAACATGCTTTAAGAGACAATCTAAAACTTGTAATAAAACAGGCGAAAATGCCCATACTATTTTAATGATTTTTTACAAATTGTTTTTCTTATGGATATTTCTTTGCAAACTGTTAATTCTGTAGATCCTTGAGTTGTATTAATTAATTTTATCAACTATTTTAGTGTCTAACATGCTTTAAGAGACAATCTAAAACTTGTAATAAAACAGGCGAAAATGCCCATACTATTTTAATGATTTTTTACAAATTGTTTTTCTTTGGATATTTCTTTGCAAACTGTTAATTCTGTAGATGCATGAGTTGTAATTATCTTTTTCATTAATTATTAAAGTGTCTAACATGCTTTAAGAGACAATCTAAAACTTGTAATAAAACAGGCGAAAACGCCCATACTATTTTAATGATTTTTTACAAATTGTTTTTCTTTGGATATTTCTTTGCAAACTGTTAATTCTGTAGATGCATGAGTTGTAATTATCTTTTTCATTAATTATTAAAGTGTCTAACATGCTTTAAGAGACAATCTAAAACTTGTAATAAAACAGGCGAAAATGCCCATACTATTTTAATGATTTTTTACAAATTGTTTTTCTTATGGATATTTCTTTGCAAACTGTTAATTCTGTAGATGCTTGAGTTGTAACAATCTTTTTTATCAGATATTTAAGTGTCTAACATGCTTTAAGAGACAATCTAAAACTTGTAATAAAACAGGCGAAAATGCCCATACTATTTTAATGATTTTTTACAAATTGTTTTTCTTTGGATATTTCTTTGCAAACTGTTAATTCTGTAGATGCATGAGTTGTAATTATCTTTTTCATTAATTATTAAAGTGTCTAACATGCTTTAAGAGACAATCTAAAACTTGTAATAAAACAGGCGAAAATGCCCATACTATTTTAATGATTTTTTACAAATTGTTTTTCTTTGGATATTTCTTTGCAAACTGTTAATTCTGTAGATGCATGAGTTGTAATTATCTTTTTCATTAATTATTAAAGTGTCTAACATGCTTTAAGAGACAATCTAAAACTTGTAATAAAACAGGCGAAAATGCCCATACTATTTTAATGATTTTTTACAAATTGTTTTTCTTTGGATATTTCTTTGCAAACTGTTAATTCTGTAGATGCATGAGTTGCATTAATTAATTTTATCAATTATTGAAGTGTCTAACATGCTTTAAGAGACAATCTAAAACTTGTAATAAAACAGGCGAAAATGCCCATACTATTTTAATGATTTTTTACAAATTGTTTTTCTTATGGATATTTCCGTGCAAACTGTTAATTCTATAGAAGCATGAGTTGCATTAATTAATTTTATCAATTATTGAAGTGTCTAACATGCTTTAAGAGACAATCTAAAACTTGTAATAAAACAGGCGAAAATGCCCATACTATTTTAATGATTTTTTACAAATTGTTTTTCTTATGGATATTTCTGTGCAAACTGTTAATTCTGTAGATGCATGAGTTGTAATTATCTTTTGCATTAATTATTAAAGTGTCTAACATGCTTTAAGAGACAATCTAAAACTTGTAATAAAACAGGCGAAAACGCCATACTATTTTAATGATTTTTTACAAATTGTTTTTCTTTGGATATTTCTTTGCAAACTGTTAATTCTGTAGATGCATGAGTTGTAATTATCTTTTTCATTAATTATTAAAGTGTCTAACATGCTTTAAGAGACAATCTAAAACTTGTAATAAAACAGGCGAAAATGCCCATACTATTTTAATGATTTTTTACAAATTGTTTTTCTTTGGATATTTCTTTGCAAACTGTTAATTCTGTAGATGCATGAGTTGCATTAATTAATTTTATCAACTATTTTAGTGTCTAACATGCTTTAAGAGACAATCTAAAACTTGTAATAAAACAGGCGAAAATGCCCATACTATTTTAATGATTTTTTACAAATTGTTTTTCTTATGGATATTTCCGTGCAAACTGTTAATTCTGTAGATGCATGAGTTGCATTAATTAATTTTATCAACTATTTTAGTGTCTAACATGCTTTAAGAGACAATCTAAAACTTGTAATAAAACAGGCGAAAATGCCCATACTATTTTAATGATTTTTTACAAATTGTTTTTCTTTGGATATTTCTTTGCAAACTGTTAATTCTGTAGATGCATGAGTTGTAATTATCTTTTTCATTAATTATTAAAGTGTCTAACATGCTTTAAGAGACAATCTAAAACTTGTAATAAAACAGGCGAAAATGCCCATACTATTTTAATGATTTTTTACAAATTGTTTTTCTTTGGATATTTCTTTGCAAACTGTTAATTCTGTAGATGCATGAGTTGCATTAATTAATTTTATCAACTATTTTAGTGTCTAACATGCTTTAAGAGACAATCTAAAACTTGTAATAAAACAGGCGAAAATGCCCATACTATTTTAATGATTTTTTACAAATTGTTTTTCTTATGGATATTTCCGTGCAAACTGTTAATTCTATAGAAGCATGAGTTGCATTAATTAATTTTATCAATTATTGAAGTGTCTAACATGCTTTAAGAGACAATCTAAAACTTGTAATAAAACAGGCGAAAATGCCCATACTATTTTAATGATTTTTTACAAATTGTTTTTCTTATGGATATTTCTGTGCAAACTGTTAATTCTGTAGATGCATGAGTTGTAATTATCTTTTGCATTAATTATTAAAGTGTCTAACATGCTTTAAGAGACAATCTAAAACTTGTAATAAAACAGGCGAAAATGCCCATACTATTTTAATGATTTTTTACAAATTGTTTTTCTTTGGATATTTCTTTGCAAACTGTTAATTCTGTAGATGCATGAGTTGCATTAATTAATTTTATCAACTATTTTAGTGTCTAACATGCTTTAAGAGACAATCTAAAACTTGTAATAAAACAGGCGAAAATGCCCATACTATTTTAATGATTTTTTACAAATTGTTTTTCTTATGGATATTTCCGTGCAAACTGTTAATTCTGTAGATGCATGAGTTGCATTAATTAATTTTATCAACTATTTTAGTGTCTAACATGCTTTAAGAGACAATCTAAAACTTGTAATAAAACAGGCGAAAATGCCCATACTATTTTAATGATTTTTTACAAATTGTTTTTCTTATGGATATTTCTGTGCAAACTGTTAATTCTGTAGATGCATGAGTTGTAATTATCTTTTGCATTAATTATTAAAGTGTCTAACATGCTTTAAGAGACAATCTAAAACTTGTAATAAAACAGGCGAAAATGCCCATACTATTTTAATGATTTTTTACAAATTGTTTTTCTTTGGATATTTCTTTGCAAACTGTTAATTCTGTAGATGCATGAGTTGTAATTATCTTTTTCATTAATTATTAAAGTGTCTAACATGCTTTAAGAGACAATCTAAAACTTGTAATAAAACAGGCGAAAATGCCCATACTATTTTAATGATTTTTTACAAATTGTTTTTCTTATGGATATTTCTTTGCAAACTGTTAATTCTGTAGATGCATGAGTTGCATTAATTAATTTTATCAACTATTTTAGTGTCTAACATGCTTTAAGAGACAATCTAAAACTTGTAATAAAACAGGCGAAAATGCCCATACTATTTTAATGATTTTTTACAAATTGTTTTTCTTATGGATATTTCTGTGCCAACTGTTAATTCTATAGAAGCATGAGTTGTATTAATTAATTTTATCAACTATTTTAGTGTCTAACATGCTTTAAGAGACAATCTAAAACTTGTAATAAAACAGGCGAAAATGCCCATACTATTTTAATGATTTTTTACAAATTGTTTTTCTTATGGATATTTCTGTGCAAACTGTTAATTCTATAGAAGCATGAGTTGTAATAATCATTTTTATCAACTATTTTAGTGTCTAACATGCTTTAAGAGACAATCTAAAACTTGTAATAAAACAGGCGAAAATGCCCATACTATTTTAATGATTTTTTACAAATTGTTTTTCTTATGGATATTTCTGTGCAAACTGTTAATTCTGTAGATGCATGAGTTGTAATTATCTTTTTCATTAATTATTAAAGTGTCTAACATGCTTTAAGAGACAATCTAAAACTTGTAATAAAACAGGCGAAAATGCCCATACTATTTTAATGATTTTTTACAAATTGTTTTTCTTATGGATATTTCTGTGCCAACTGTTAATTCTATAGAAGCATGAGTTGTATTAATTAATTTTATCAACTATTTTAGTGTCTAACATGCTTTAAGAGACAATCTAAAACTTGTAATAAAACAGGCGAAAATGCCCATACTATTTTAATGATTTTTTACAAATTGTTTTTCTTATGGATATTTCTGTGCAAACTGTTAATTCTATAGAAGCATGAGTTGCATTAATTAATTTTATCAATTATTGAAGTGTCTAACATGCTTTAAGAGACAATCTAAAACTTGTAATAAAACAGGCGAAAATGCCCATACTATTTTAATGATTTTTTACAAATTGTTTTTCTTATGCACTGAAAAAAAAGTAGGGTAATATTTACTCCTAAATAGGAGTAAATAACCCCCGAAAAAGGAGTAAATTTTGGCCACTCCTACTTTTTTTAGGAGTAAATAGTTCATCCAAAGTAGGAGTAAATGTTGACCTTTATATAGGCTAAAACTACTCCTATTTTAGGAGTAAATAACCAGCTATATATAGGGATAAAAGAGCCCTTTTTACTGGTGAATGTTTACCCCTTATTATGGCTATAAAAATACCCTATATACTACCCATTCCCTCTGGTTCTCCCATAAAACACAGTAGTATTAAAAGATTCAAATTTATTAAAAAATAACAAAAAAAACAGACAATAAATACAAATTAAACTGACAAAGTACAACATACGATAAGTAAAAACCAAGAAAATTTCTGCCAGAGGAACACGATACATGGCTGCCATAGGATCACGATGTATTGCTTCCAGAGGATCACGATACATTGCTGCCATAGGATCACGATGTGTTGCTTCCAGAGGATCACGAGATATTGCTGCAATAGGATCACGTGGTGTTGCTGCTATAGGATCACGAGGTGTTGTTGCCATAGGATCACGATATATTGCAGCCAGTAGCCTAAAAAAGTTAACAGTTTAAACAGTTGATAAACAAAACATATTGCCTTGTAGATAGTTGCCAGAGGATCACGAGGTGTTGCTGCCATAGGATCACAAGATATTGCTGCCATTTGGTCAAGAGATGTTGCTACCAGAGAATCACGATATAATGCTGCCAGAAGATTAAGAACTATTGCTGCCAGAAGAGAAACACGTGGAGTTGCTTTTAATCTATAACTGCCAAATTGAATAGCCTAAAAAGATTGAAGTTAAAAGCATCATGTAAAAAAAACCTTGTAGGTACCGGCATTAACTGGAACATGAAAATAAGAAATAACCTGCCATACAAGTATTTTCTGCCAGTGAGTTGAAAACTAAAAAATAAAGACGAACATTACCTTCAAGTACCAATAGATGCATAAGACTTACATTATTCTGCCAGGATCCAACTTCTTTCGAAATACAGACAAACATACAATCCACGAGATGTTTGTGCCAATAGTGAACGACGATTTGTTGATGATGGATGAACAGCACAAATTGCTGATGTCAGACGAGCACTACCGCAGGATGAAGATCCACGAGAGCAAGCTAATCCATTTAGCTATTTCAAGCACAATCCAGTCAAATCTGCAAGATATTAAAAGTTAAATAAAGTAATATAAAAAATAACGTACCTCCATCCTGATGATCATCCATTGCATAGCCAAAAGATGAAGAGTCTTCTTCTGCCATATTTACCACCACTGCCATTGAAAAAGCAGCCACTGTAGACAGCAAAGCGCTTATCAGCTCCATTAACATCAAGGGTGCGCATGGTGATATAGATAATGCCAACTGTAAAAAAGTAATTAGTAATAAAAAACAGTAATAAATTAAAATGCGAGAAAAAAATAAATAAGAGCAAAAATTGCGGCAAATTAGAAAAGAACGAGGACGTTGATAAAGATATCAGAAAAAAGTGATAAAGAAAATGATAGATTAAAAGTATTGTTAATAAAAATAAATAAACACAAGAAAAAAACAACAGAGCAAAAAAAATGCGGGAAAAAAATAAACAGCAACAAAAAAAATGCAACAGCTGGAAAAAAAAGCAGCAGCAGCAACAGAAGAAAGAGCGCGAACGTTAGGCAGCGGCCTACGCACTAACACTCAGCCAACAAAAAAAGCGGGAGCGGGAAGTTTAAAATTTTGCTGCTGCATTTTTTGTTTATTTTTTTTTCGCTCATTGTTTTAATTTAACATTATTATTTTACTATTGTAAATAATAATTTTTATTTTTAAATGCATTTAACGTCTATGTTATACAATACTGGAGCTAATGGCAGCTTTTTTATGGCAGATGGACAAAGTTTGGCAGTACATGGCTTTCGCCTTTTATGTGGAAAAATCTCTTTGAAAAAAATTATGGATATGCTTTGGGTGATCTTCAGCTAGATGGTATGTTATTTTTTAGCAGCTGCATGGGCCATCACAGGACAATCACAGCTAAATCAGCTCCATTTCATCTGGCCTAACAAAATAGGGAAAGCTAGATTGGACTCTTAATAGTAGGCCGGTCTCTACGTCTATATTACATTTTACTATCAACCTTTTTTTAGCATCTTCTTGTGGTTATTTTCTGGCAGCAAAATCTCGTACTCTTCTGGCAGCAACATCTCCTATTACTCTTCTGGCATCAACATCTCGTACTACTCTTCTGGCAGCAACACTTTGTGATTCTTTTTTCGCCGCATTTACGTATTCATCTTCAACAATTAGCTCTTTCACCGATGACAGAAGATTATTTATGGCAGCAAACATTCAATATTCTTTATGCTGTCAGCTTTTTTATGGTAATATTATATGTTCCCTCACTTCTTTAACTTTCAACTTTTTACAGGCTGGAGTTGTTGATGCTTAACGCAGTAATATGGAAATCGCTTGCTCTCGTGATCCTCTACTGTGTTTTTGAAGCAACACATGGTGATTTGTTTCTGGCAGCAATATATCGTGATCATCTGGCAGCAATTTATCGTGGTTATCTGGCAGCAATATCTCGTGGCAGAAATGCCTTGTATGTTTTTCTTCCTTGTTAGGTTATTTTGTATTTTTTGTATAATTATATTAAATTTTAAATATTGTTTATAAAAAACTTGTATTTCTTATATTTTTTGGATATTGCATAGTATACGGCCTGAATGTACATATTAAAGTCTTTTTTGATAGTAAATTATGAGTCTATTTTTATTAATGATTTTCTATTTTATGAAACTTATCAAACTAATATACCCTAAACATCATCAAAATTAGGTGCAAAAACTATCCCCATTAGATATAGGTGTCATAATACTCCCACAACATGAATGTAAAAAGTAACCCAATTTTGAATGGGTGTCAATGTACTCCTACGATATGGATGCAAAAAATGTCCCAATGTTATATGGGAATGAATATACTCCTAAGATATATGAAAAAAATGCACCTGTTTTAAATGGGTATGATTTTACTCCTAATTGATAGGAGTAAGTGACTAAAAACACCTAATTTAGGAGTCAATTTTACCCTATTTCAACTAGGGTTAAGTTGCCATTTACACCCATTTTTTTCAGTGTGGATATTTCTGTGCAAACTGTTAATTCTATAGAAGCATGAGTTGCATTAATTAATTTTATCAATTATTGAAGTGTCTAACATGCTTTAAGAGACAATCTAAAACTTGTAATAAAACAGGCGAAAATGCCCATACTATTTTAATGATTTTTTACAAATTGTTTTTCATGTGGATATTTCTGTGCAAACTGTTAATTCTGTAGATCCTTGAGTTGCATTAATTAATTTTATCAATTATTGAAGTGTCTAACATGCTTTAAGAGACAATCTAAAACTTGTAATAAAACAGGCGAAAATGCCCTAACTATTTTAATGATTTTTTACAAATTGTTTTTCTTATGGATATTTCTGTGCAAACTGTTAATTCTATAGAAGCATGAGTTGCATTAATTAATTTTATCAATTATTGAAGTGTCTAACATGCTTTAAGAGACAATCTAAAACTTGTAATAAAACAGGCGAAAATGCCCATACTATTTTAATGATTTTTTACAAATTGTTTTTCATGTGGATATTTGTGTGCAAACTGTTAATTCTGTAGATCCTTGAGTTGTATTAATTAATTTTATCAACTATTTTAGTGTCTAACATGCTTTAAGAGACAATCTAAAACTTGTAATAAAACAGGCGAAAATGCCCATACTATTTTAATGATTTTTTACAAATTGTTTTTCTTATGGATATTTCTGTGCAAACTGTTAATTCTATAGAAGCATGAGTTGCATTAATTAATTTTATCAATTATTGAAGTGTCTAACATGCTTTAAGAGACAATCTAAAACTTGTAATAAAACAGGCGAAAATGCCCATACTATTTTAATGATTTTTTACAAATTGTATTTCTTATGGATATTTCTGTGCAAACTGTTAATTCTATAGAAGCATGAGTTGTAATAATCATTTTTATCAACTATTTTAGTGTCTAACATGCTTTAAGAGACAATCTAAAACTTGTAATAAAACAGGCGAAAATGCCCATACTATTTTAATGATTTTTTACAAATTGTTTTTCTTATGGATATTTCTGTGCAAACTGTTAATTCTATAGAAGCATGAGTTGCATTAATTAATTTTATCAATTATTGAAGTGTCTAACATGCTTTAAGAGACAATCTAAAACTTGTAATAAAACAGGCGAAAATGCCCATACTATTTTAATGATTTTTTACAAATTGTTTTTCTTATGGATATTTCTGTGCAAACTGTTAATTCTATAGAAGCATGAGTTGTAATAATCATTTTTATCAACTATTTTAGTGTCTAACATGCTTTAAGAGACAATCTAAAACTTGTAATAAAACAGGCGAAAATGCCCATACTATTTTAATGATTTTTTACAAATTGTTTTTCTTATGGATATTTCTGTGCAAACTGTTAATTCTATAGAAGCATGAGTTGTAATAATCATTTTTATCAACTATTTTAGTGTCTAACATGCTTTAAGAGACAATCTAAAACTTGTAATAAAACAGGCGAAAATGCCCATACTATTTTAATGATGTTTTACAAATTGTTTTTCTTATGGATATTTCTGTGCAAACTGTTAATTCTATAGAAGCATGAGTTGCATTAATTAATTTTATCAATTATTGAAGTGTCTAACATGCTTTAAGAGACAATCTAAAACTTGTAATAAAACAGGCGAAAATGCCCATACTATTTTAATGATTTTTTACAAATTGTTTTTCATGTGGATATTTCTGTGCAAACTGTTAATTCTGTAGATCCTTGAGTTGTATTAATTAATTTTATCAACTATTTTAGTGTCTAACATGCTTTAAGAGACAATCTAAAACTTGTAATAAAACAGGCGAAAATGCCCATACTATTTTAATGATTTTTTACAAATTGTTTTTCTTATGGATATTTCTGTGCAAACTGTTAATTCTATAGAAGCATGAGTTGTAATAATCATTTTTATCAACTATTTTAGTGTCTAACATGCTTTAAGAGACAATCTAAAACTTGTAATAAAACAGGCGAAAATGCCCATACTATTTTAATGATGTTTTACAAATTGTTTTTCTTATGGATATTTCTGTGCAAACTGTTAATTCTATAGAAGCATGAGTTGCATTAATTAATTTTATCAATTATTGAAGTGTCTAACATGCTTTAAGAGACAATCTAAAACTTGTAATAAAACAGGCGAAAATGCCCATACTATTTTAATGATTTTTTACAAATTGTTTTTCATGTGGATATTTCTGTGCAAACTGTTAATTCTGTAGATCCTTGAGTTGTATTAATTAATTTTATCAACTATTTTAGTGTCTAACATGCTTTAAGAGACAATCTAAAACTTGTAATAAAACAGGCGAAAATGCCCATACTATTTTAATGATTTTTTACAAATTGTTTTTCTTATGGATATTTCTGTGCAAACTGTTAATTCTATAGAAGCATGAGTTGTAATAATCATTTTTATCAACTATTTTAGTGTCTAACATGCTTTAAGAGACAATCTAAAACTTGTAATAAAACAGGCGAAAATGCCCATACTATTTTAATGATTTTTTACAAATTGTTTTTCTTATGGATATTTCTGTGCAAACTGTTAATTCTATAGAAGCATGAGTTGCATTAATTAATTTTATCAATTATTGAAGTGTCTAACATGCTTTAAGAGACAATCTAAAACTTGTAATAAAACAGGCGAAAATGCCCATACTATTTTAATGATTTTTTACAAATTGTTTTTCATGTGGATATTTGTGTGCAAACTGTTAATTCTATAGAAGCATGAGTTGTAATAATCATTTTTATCAACTATTTTAGTGTCTAACATGCTTTAAGAGACAATCTAAAACTTGTAATAAAACAGGCGAAAATGCCCATACTATTTTAATGATGTTTTACAAATTGTTTTTCTTATGGATATTTCTGTGCAAACTGTTAATTCTATAGAAGCATGAGTTGCATTAATTAATTTTATCAATTATTGAAGTGTCTAACATGCTTTAAGAGACAATCTAAAACTTGTAATAAAACAGGCGAAAATGCCCATACTATTTTAATGATTTTTTACAAATTGTTTTTCATGTGGATATTTCTGTGCAAACTGTTAATTCTGTAGATCCTTGAGTTGTATTAATTAATTTTATCAACTATTTTAGTGTCTAACATGCTTTAAGAGACAATCTAAAACTTGTAATAAAACAGGCGAAAATGCCCATACTATTTTAATGATTTTTTACAAATTGTTTTTCTTATGGATATTTCTGTGCAAACTGTTAATTCTATAGAAGCATGAGTTGTAATAATCATTTTTATCAACTATTTTAGTGTCTAACATGCTTTAAGAGACAATCTAAAACTTGTAATAAAACAGGCGAAAATGCCCATACTATTTTAATGATGTTTTACAAATTGTTTTTCTTATGGATATTTCTGTGCAAACTGTTAATTCTATAGAAGCATGAGTTGTAATAATCATTTTTATCAACTATTTTAGTGTCTAACATGCTTTAAGAGACAATCTAAAACTTGTAATAAAACAGGCGAAAATGCCCATACTATTTTAATGATTTTTTACAAATTGTTTTTCATGTGGATATTTCTGTGCAAACTGTTAATTCTATAGAAGCATGAGTTGTAATAATCATTTTTATCAACTATTTTAGTGTCTAACATGCTTTAAGAGACAATCTAAAACTTGTAATAAAACAGGCGAAAATGCCCATACTATTTTAATGATTTTTTACAAATTGTTTTTCTTATGGATATTTCTGTGCAAACTGTTAATTCTATAGAAGCATGAGTTGTAATAATCATTTTTATCAACTATTTTAGTGTCTAACATGCTTTAAGAGACAATCTAAAACTTGTAATAAAACAGGCGAAAATGCCCATACTATTTTAATGATTTTTTACAAATTGTTTTTCATGTGGATATTTCTGTGCAAACTGTTAATTCTGTAGATCCTTGAGTTGTATTAATCATTTTTATCAACTATTTTAGTGTCTAACATGCTTTAAGAGACAATCTAAAACTTGTAATAAAACAGGCGAAAATGCCCATACTATTTTAATGATTTTTTACAAATTGTTTTTCTTATGGATATTTCTGTGCAAACTGTTAATTCTATAGAAGCATGAGTTGTAATAATCATTTTTATCAACTATTTTAGTGTCTAACATGCTTTAAGAGACAATCTAAAACTTGTAATAAAACAGGCGAAAATGCCCATACTATTTTAATGATTTTTTACAAATTGTTTTTCATGTGGATATTTCTGTGCAAACTGTTAATTCTATAGAAGCATGAGTTGTAATAATCATTTTTATCAACTATTTTAGTGTCTAACATGCTTTAAGAGACAATCTAAAACTTGTAATAAAACAGGCGAAAATGCCCATACTATTTTAATGATTTTTTACAAATTGTTTTTCATGTGGATATTTCTGTGCAAACTGTTAATTCTGTAGATGCAAGAGTTGTAATAATCATTTTTATCAACTATTTTAGTGTCTAACATGCTTTAATAGACAATCTAAAACTTGTAATAAAACAGGCGAAAATGCACATACTATTTTAATGATTTTTTACAAATTGTTTTTCATGTGGATTATTCTGTGCAAACTGTTAATTCTATAGAAGCATGAGTTGTATTAATTAATTTTATCAACTGTTTTAGTGTCTAACATGCTTTAATAGACAATCTAAAACTTGTAATAAAACAGGCGAAAATGCACATACTATTTTAATGATTTTTTACAAATTGTTTTTCATGTGGATATTTCTGTGCAAACTGTTAATTCTATAGAAGCATGAGTTGTATTAATTAATTTTATCAACTGTTTTAGTGTCTAACATGCTTTAATAGACAATCTAAAACTTGTAATAAAACAGGCGAAAATGCACATACTATTTTAATGATTTTTTACAAATTGTTTTTCATGTGGATTATTCTGTGCAAACTGTTAATTCTATAGAAGCATGAGTTGTATTAATTAATTTTATCAACTGTTTTAGTGTCTAACATGCTTTAATAGACAATCTAAAACTTGTAATAAAACAGGCGAAAATGCACATACTATTTTAATGATTTTTTACAAATTGTTTTTCATGTGGATTATTCTGTGCAAACTGTTAATTCTATAGAAGCATGAGTTGTATTAATTAATTTTATCAACTGTTTTAGTGTCTAACATGCTTTAATAGACAATCTAAAACTTGTAATAAAACAGGCGAAAATGCACATACTATTTTAATGATTTTTTACAAATTGTTTTTCATGTGGATTATTCTGTGCAAACTGTTAATTCTATAGAAGCATGAGTTGTAATAATCATTTTTATCAACTATTTTAGTGTCTAACATGCTTTAATAGACAATCTAAAACTTGTAATAAAACAGGCGAAAATGCCCATACTATTTTAATGATTTTTTACAAATTGTTTTTCATGTGGATATTTCTGTGCAAACTGTTAATTCTATAGAAGCATGAGTTGTATTAATTAATTTTATCAACTGTTTTAGTGTCTAACATGCTTTAATAGACAATCTAAAACTTGTAATAAAACAGGCGAAAATGCACATACTATTTTAATGATTTTTTACAAATTGTTTTTCATGTGGATTATTCTGTGCAAACTGTTAATTCTATAGAAGCATGAGTTGTATTAATTAATTTTATCAACTGTTTTAGTGTCTAACATGCTTTAATAGACAATCTAAAACTTGTAATAAAACAGGCGAAAATGCACATACTATTTTAATGATTTTTTACAAATTGTTTTTCATGTGGATTATTCTGTGCAAACTGTTAATTCTATAGAAGCATGAGTTGTATTAATTAATTTTATCAACTGTTTTAGTGTCTAACATGCTTTAATAGACAATCTAAAACTTGTAATAAAACAGGCGAAAATGCACATACTATTTTAATGATTTTTTACAAATTGTTTTTCATGTGGATTATTCTGTGCAAACTGTTAATTCTATAGAAGCATGAGTTGTAATAATCATTTTTATCAACTATTTTAGTGTCTAACATGCTTTAATAGACAATCTAAAACTTGTAATAAAACAGGCGAAAATGCCCATACTATTTTAATGATTTTTTACAAATTGTTTTTCATGTGGATATTTCTGTGCAAACTGTTAATTCTGTAGATGCAAGAGTTGTAATAATCATTTTTATCAACTATTTTAGTGTCTAACATGCTTTAATAGACAATCTAAAACTTGTAATAAAACAGGCGAAAATGCACATACTATTTTAATGATTTTTTACAAATTGTTTTTCATGTGGATTATTCTGTGCAAACTGTTAATTCTATAGAAGCATGAGTTGTAATAATCATTTTTATCAACTATTTTAGTGTCTAACATGCTTTAATAGACAATCTAAAACTTGTAATAAAACAGGCGAAAATGCCCATACTATTTTAATGATTTTTTACAAATTGTTTTTCATGTGGATATTTCTGTGCAAACTGTTAATTCTATAGAAGCATGAGTTGTAATAATCATTTTTATCAACTATTTTAGTGTCTAACATGCTTTAATAGACAATCTAAAACTTGTAATAAAACAGGCGAAAATGCACATACTATTTTAATGATTTTTTACAAATTGTTTTTCATGTGGATTATTCTGTGCAAACTGTTAATTCTGTAGATCCTTGAGTTGTATTAATTAATTTTATCAACTATTTTAGTGTCTAACATGCTTTAATAGACAATCTAAAACTTGTAATAAAACAGGCGAAAATGCACATACTATTTTAATGATTTTTTACAAATTGTTTTTCATGTGGATTATTCTGTGCAAACTGTTAATTCTATAGAAGCATGAGTTGTAATAATCATTTTTATCAACTATTTTAGTGTCTAACATGCTTTAATAGACAATCTAAAACTTGTAATAAAACAGGCGAAAATGCCCATACTATTTTAATGATTTTTTACAAATTGTTTTTCATGTGGATATTTCTGTGCAAACTGTTAATTCTATAGAAGCATGAGTTGTAATAATCATTTTTATCAACTATTTTAGTGTCTAACATGCTTTAATAGACAATCTAAAACTTGTAATAAAACAGGCGAAAATGCCCATACTATTTTAATGATTTTTTACAAATTGTTTTTCATGTGGATTATTCTGTGCAAACTGTTAATTCTATAGAAGCATGAGTTGTAATAATCATTTTTATCAACTATTTTAGTGTCTAACATGCTTTAATAGACAATCTAAAACTTGTAATAAAACAGGCGAAAATGCCCATACTATTTTAATGATTTTTTACAAATTGTTTTTCATGTGGATATTTCTGTGCAAACTGTTAATTCTGTAGATGCAAGAGTTGTAATAATCATTTTTATCAACTATTTTAGTGTCTAACATGCTTTAATAGACAATCTAAAACTTGTAATAAAACAGGCGAAAATGCACATACTATTTTAATGATTTTTTACAAATTGTTTTTCATGTGGATATTTCTGTGCAAACTGTTAATTCTGTAGATGCAAGAGTTGTAATAATCATTTTTATCAACTATTTTAGTGTCTAACATGCTTTAATAGACAATCTAAAACTTGTAATAAAACAGGCGAAAATGCACATACTATTTTAATGATTTTTTACAAATTGTTTTTCATGTGGATTATTCTGTGCAAACTGTTAATTCTATAGAAGCATGAGTTGTAATAATCATTTTTATCAACTATTTTAGTGTCTAACATGCTTTAATAGACAATCTAAAACTTGTAATAAAACAGGCGAAAATGCCCATACTATTTTAATGATTTTTTACAAATTGTTTTTCATGTGGATATTTCTGTGCAAACTGTTAATTCTGTAGATGCAAGAGTTGTAATAATCATTTTTATCAACTATTTTAGTGTCTAACATGCTTTAATAGACAATCTAAAACTTGTAAAAAAACAGGCGAAAATGCACATACTATTTTAATGATTTTTTACAAATTGTTTTTCATGTGGATTATTCTGTGCAAACTGTTAATTCTGTAGATCCTTGAGTTGTATTAATTAATTTTATCAACTATTTTAGTGTCTAACATGCTTTAAGAGACAATCTAAAACTTGTAATAAAACAGGCGAAAATGCCCATACTATTTTAATGATTTTTTACAAATTGTTTTTCATGTGGATATTTCTGTGCAAACTGTTAATTCTGTAGATGCAAGAGTTGTAATAATCATTTTTATCAACTATTTTAGTGTCTAACATGCTTTAATAGACAATCTAAAACTTGTAATAAAACAGGCGAAAATGCCCATACTATTTTAATGATTTTTTACAAATTGTTTTTCATGTGGATATTTCTGTGCAAACTGTTAATTCTGTAGATGCAAGAGTTGTAATAATCATTTTTATCAACTATTTTAGTGTCTAACATGCTTTAATAGACAATCTAAAACTTGTAATAAAACAGGCGAAAATGCACATACTATTTTAATGATTTTTTACAAATTGTTTTTCATGTGGATTATTCTGTGCAAACTGTTAATTCTGTAGATCCTTGAGTTGTATTAATTAATTTTATCAACTATTTTAGTGTCTAACATGCTTTAAGAGACAATCTAAAACTTGTAATAAAACAGGCGAAAATGCCCATACTATTTTAATGATTTTTTACAAATTGTTTTTCATGTGGATTATTCTGTGCAAACTGTTAATTCTGTAGATCCTTGAGTTGTATTAATTAATTTTATCAACTATTTTAGTGTCTAACATGCTTTAATAGACAATCTAAAACTTGTAATAAAACAGGCGAAAATGCACATACTATTTTAATGATTTTTTACAAATTGTTTTTCATGTGGATATTTCTGTGCAAACTGTTAATTCTATAGAAGCATGAGTTGTATTAATTAATTTTATCAACTATTTTAGTGTCTAAAATGCTTAAAGAGACAATCTAAAACTTGTAATAAAACAGGCGAAAATGCACATACTATTTTAATGATTTTTTACAAATTGTTTTTCATGTGGATATTTCTGTGCAAACTGTTAATTCTGTAGATGCAAGAGTTGTAATAATCATTTTTATTAATTATTGAAGTGTCTAACATGCTTTAATAGACAATCTAAAACTTGTAATAAAACAGGCGAAAATGCCCATACTATTTTAATGATTTTTTACAAATTGTTTTTCATGTGGATAATTCTGTGCAAACTGTTAATTCTGTAGATGCAAGAGTTGTAATTATCTTTTTTATTAATTATTGAAGTGTCTAACATGCTTTAATAGACAATCTAAAACTTGTAATAAAACAGGCGAAAATGCCCATACTATTTTAATGATTTTTTACAAATTGTTTTTCATGTGGATATTTCTGTGCAAACTGTTAATTCTGTAGATGCAAGAGTTGTAATAATCATTTTTATTAATTATTGAAGTGTCTAACATGCTTTAATAGACAATCTAAAACTTGTAATAAAACAGGCGAAAATGCCCATACTATTTTAATGATTTTTTACAAATTGTTTTTCATGTGGATAATTCTGTGCAAACTGTTAATTCTGTAGATGCAAGAGTTGTAATAATCATTTTTATTAATTATTGAAGTGTCTAACATGCTTTAATAGACAATCTAAAACTTGTAATAAAACAGGCGAAAATGCCCATACTATTTTAATGATTTTTTACAAATTGTTTTTCATGTGGATATTTCTGTGCAAACTGTTAATTCTATAGAAGCATGAGTTGTATTAATTAATTTTATCAACTATTTTAGTGTCTAAAATGCTTTAAGAGACAATCTAAAACTTGTAATAAAACAGGCGAAAAGGCACATACTATTTTAATGATTTTTTACAAATTGTTTTTCATGTGGATTATTCTGTGCAAACTGTAAATTCTATAGAAGCATGAGTTGTATTAAATTATTTTATCAACTATTTTAGTGTCTAACATGCTTTAATAGACAATCTAAAACTTGTAATAAAACAGGCGAAAATGCACATACTATTTTAATGATTTTTTACAAATTGTTTTTCATGTGGATATTTCTGTGCAAACTGTTAATTCTGTAGATGCAAGAGTTGTAATAATCATTTTTATCAACTATTTTAGTGTCTAACATGCTTTAATAGACAATCTAAAACTTGTAATAAAACAGGCGAAAATGCACATACTATTTTAATGATTTTTTACAAATTGTTTTTCATGTGGATATTTCTGTGCAAACTGTTAATTCTGTAGATGCAAGAGTTGTAATAATCATTTTTATCAACTATTTTAGTGACTAAAATGCTTTAAGAGACAATCTAAAACTTGTAATAAAACAGGCGAAAAGGCACATACTATTTTAATGATTTTTTACAAATTGTTTTTCATGTGGATTATTCTGTGCAAACTGTAAATTCTATAGAAGCATGAGTTGTATTAAATTATTTTATCAACTATTTTAGTGTCTAACATGCTTTAATAGACAATCTAAAACTTGTAATAAAACAGGCGAAAATGCACATACTATTTTAATGATTTTTTACAAATTGTTTTTCATGTGGATTATTCTGTGCAAACTGTTAATTCTATAGAAGCATGAGTTGTATTAATTAATTTTATCAACTGTTTTAGTGTCTAACATGCTTTAATAGACAATCTAAAACTTGTAATAAAACAGGCGAAAATGCACATACTATTTTAATGATTTTTTACAAATTGTTTTTCATGTGGATATTTCTGTGCAAACTGTTAATTCTGTAGATGCAAGAGTTGTAATAATCATTTTTATCAACTGTTTTAGTGTCTAACATGCTTTAATAGACAATCTAAAACTTGTAATAAAACAGGCGAAAATGCACATACTATTTTAATGATTTTTTACAAATTGTTTTTCATGTGGTTATTTCTGTGCAAACTGTTAATTCTGTAGATCCTTGAGTTGTATTAATTAATTTTATCAACTATTTTAGTGTCTAAAATGCTTTAAGAGAAAATTTAAAACTTGGAATAAAACAGGCGAAAATGCCCATACTATTTTAATGATTTTTTACAAATTGTTTTTCATGTGGTTATTTCTGTGCAAACTGTTAATTCTGTAGATCCTTGAGTTGTATTAATTAATTTTATCAACTATTTTAGTGTCTAAAATGCTTTAAGAGAAAATTTAAAACTTGGAATAAAACAGGCGAAAATGCCCATACTATTTTAATGATTTTTTACAAATTGTTTTTCATGTGGATTATTCTGTGCAAACTGTTAATTCTATAGAAGCATGAGTTGTATTAATTAATTTTATCAACTGTTTTAGTGTCTAACATGCTTTAATAGACAATCTAAAACTTGTAATAAAACAGGCGAAAATGCACATACTATTTTAATGATTTTTTACAAATTGTTTTTCATGTGGATATTTCTGTGCAAACTGTTAATTCTGTAGATGCAAGAATTGTAATAATCATTTTTATCAACTGTTTTAGTGTCTAACATGCTTTAATAGACAATCTAAAACTTGTAATAAAACAGGCGAAAATGCACATACTATTTTAATGATTTTTTACAAATTGTTTTTCATGTGGTTATTTCTGTGCAAACTGTTAATTCTGTAGATCCTTGAGTTGTATTAATTAATTTTATCAACTATTTTAGTGTCTAAAATGCTTTAAGAGAAAATTTAAAACTTGTAATAAAACAGGCGAAAATGCACATACTATTTTAATGATTTTTTACAAATTGTTTTTCATGTGGATATTTCTGTGCAAACTGTTAATTCTATAGAAGCATGAGTTGTATTAATTAATTTTATCAACTGTTTTAGTGTCTAACATGCTTTAAGAGAAAATTTAAAACTTGGAATAAAACAGGCGAAAATGCCCATACTATTTTAATGATTTTTTACAAATTGTTTTTCATGTGGATTATTCTGTGCAAACTGTTAATTCTATAGAAGCATGAGTTGTATTAATTAATTTTATCAACTGTTTTAGTGTCTAACATGCTTTAATAGACAATCTAAAACTTGTAATAAAACAGGCGAAAATGCACATACTATTTTAATGATTTTTTACAAATTGTTTTTCATGTGGATATTTCTGTGCAAACTGTTAATTCTGTAGATGCAAGAGTTGTAATAATCATTTTTATCAACTGTTTTAGTGTCTAACATGCTTTAATAGACAATCTAAAACTTGTAATAAAACAGGCGAAAATGCACATACTATTTTAATGATTTTTTACAAATTGTTTTTCATGTGGTTATTTCTGTGCAAACTGTTAATTCTGTAGATCCTTGAGTTGTATTAATTAATTTTATCAACTATTTTAGTGTCTAAAATGCTTTAAGAGAAAATTTAAAACTTGTAATAAAACAGGCGAAAATGCACATACTATTTTAATGATTTTTTACAAATTGTTTTTCATGTGGTTATTTCTGTGCAAACTGTTAATTCTGTAGATCCTTGAGTTGTATTAATTAATTTTATCAACTATTTTAGTGTCTAAAATGCTTTAAGAGAAAATTTAAAACTTGGAATAAAACAGGCGAAAATGCCCATACTATTTTAATGATTTTTTACAAATTGTTTTTCATGTGGATTATTCTGTGCAAACTGTTAATTCTATAGAAGCATGAGTTGTATTAATTAATTTTATCAACTATTTTAGTGTCTAACATGCTTTAAGAGGCAATCTAAAACTTGTAATAAAACAGGCGAAAATGCCCATACTATTTTAATGATTTTTTACAAATTGTTTTTCATGTGGATAATTCTGTGCAAACTGTTAATTCTATAGAAGCATGAGTTGTATTAATTAATTTTATCAACTGTTTTAGTGTCTAACATGCTTTAATAGACAATCTAAAACTTGTAATAAAACAGGCGAAAATGCACATACTATTTTAATGATTTTTTACAAATTGTTTTTCATGTGGATATTTCTGTGCAAACTGTTAATTCTATAGAAGCATGAGTTGTATTAATTAATTTTATCAACTATTTTAGTGTCTAACATGCTTTAAGAGGCAATCTAAAACTTGTAATAAAACAGGCGAAAATGCACATACTATTTTAATGATTTTTTACAAATTGTTTTTCATGTGGTTATTTCTGTGCAAACTGTTAATTCTGTAGATCCTTGAGTTGTATTAATTAATTTTATCAACTATTTTAGTGTCTAAAATGCTTTAAGAGAAAATTTAAAACTTGTAATAAAACAGGCGAAAATGCACATACTATTTTAATGATTTTTTACAAATTGTTTTTCATGTGGATATTTCTGTGCAAACTGTTAATTCTATAGAAGCATGAGTTGTATTAATTAATTTTATCAACTGTTTTAGTGTCTAACATGCTTTAATAGACAATCTAAAACTTGTAATAAAACAGGCGAAAATGCACATACTATTTTAATGATTTTTTACAAATTGTTTTTCATGTGGTTATTTCTGTGCAAACTGTTAATTCTGTAGATCCTTGAGTTGTATTAATTAATTTTATCAACTATTTTAGTGTCTAAAATGCTTTAAGAGAAAATTTAAAACTTGTAATAAAACAGGCGAAAATGCACATACTATTTTAATGATTTTTTACAAATTGTTTTTCATGTGGTTATTTCTGTGCAAACTGTTAATTCTGTAGATCCTTGAGTTGTATTAATTAATTTTATCAACTATTTTAGTGTCTAAAATGCTTTAAGAGAAAATTTAAAACTTGGAATAAAACAGGCGAAAATGCCCATACTATTTTAATGATTTTTTACAAATTGTTTTTCATGTGGATTATTCTGTGCAAACTGTTAATTCTATAGAAGCATGAGTTGTATTAATTAATTTTATCAACTATTTTAGTGTCTAACATGCTTTAAGAGGCAATCTAAAACTTGTAATAAAACAGGCGAAAATGCCCATACTATTTTAATGATTTTTTACAAATTGTTTTTCATGTGGATAATTCTGTGCAAACTGTTAATTCTATAGAAGCATGAGTTGTATTAATTAATTTTATCAACTGTTTTAGTGTCTAACATGCTTTAATAGACAATCTAAAACTTGTAATAAAACAGGCGAAAATGCACATACTATTTTAATGATTTTTTACAAATTGTTTTTCATGTGGATATTTCTGTGCAAACTGTTAATTCTATAGAAGCATGAGTTGTATTAATTAATTTTATCAACTATTTTAGTGTCTAAAATGCTTTAAGAGAAAATTTAAAACTTGGAATAAAACAGGCGAAAATGCCCATACTATTTTAATGATTTTTTACAAATTGTTTTTCATGTGGATTATTCTGTGCAAACTGTTAAATCTATAGAAGCATGAGTTGTATTAATTAATTTTATCAACTATTTTAGTGTCTAACATGCTTTAAGAGGCAATCTAAAACTTGTAATAAAACAGGCGAAAATGCCCATACTATTTTAATGATTTTTTACAAATTGTTTTTCATGTGGATAATTCTGTGCAAACTGTTAATTCTATAGAAGCATGAGTTGTATTAATTAATTTTATCAACTATTTTAGTGTCTAACATGCTTTAAGAGGCAATCTAAAACTTGTAATAAAACAGGCGAAAATGCCCATACTATTTTAATGATTTTTTACAAATTGTTTTTCATGTGGATAATTCTGTGCAAACTGTTAATTCTGTAGATCCTTGAGTTGTATTAATTAATTTTATCAACTGTTTTAGTGTCTAACATGCTTTAATAGACAATCTAAAACTTGTAATAAAACAGGCGAAAATGCACATACTATTTTAATGATTTTTTACAAATTGTTTTTCATGTGGATATTTCTGTGCAAACTGTTAATTCTGTAGATGCAAGAGTTGTAATAATCATTTTTATCAACTGTTTTAGTGTCTAACATGCTTTAATAGACAATCTAAAACTTGTAATAAAACAGGCGAAAATGCACATACTATTTTAATGATTTTTTACAAATTGTTTTTCATGTGGATATTTCTGTGCAAACTGTTAATTCTGTAGATGCAAGAGTTGAAATAATCATTTTTATCAACTGTTTTAGTGTCTAACATGCTTTAATAGACAATCTAAAACTTGTAATAAAACAGGCGAAAATGCACATACTATTTTAATGATTTTTTACAAATTGTTTTTCATGTGGTTATTTCTGTGCAAACTGTTAATTCTGTAGATCCTTGAGTTGTATTAATTAATTTTATCAACTATTTTAGTGTCTAAAATGCTTAAAGAGAAAATTTAAAACTTGTAATAAAACAGGCGAAAATGCACATACTATTTTAATGATTTTTTACAAATTGTTTTTCATGTGGATATTTCTGTGCAAACTGTTAATTCTGTAGATCCTTGAGTTGTATTAATTAATTTTATCAACTGTTTTAGTGTCTAACATGCTTTAATAGACAATCTAAAACTTGTAATAAAACAGGCGAAAATGCACATACTATTTTAATGATTTTTTACAAATTGTTTTTCATGTGGTTATTTCTGTGCAAACTGTTAATTCTGTAGATCCTTGAGTTGTATTAATTAATTTTATCAACTATTTTAGTGTCTAACATGCTTTAAGAGAAAATTTAAAACTTGGAATAAAACAGGCGAAAATGCCCATACTATTTTAATGATTTTTTACAAATTGTTTTTCATGTGGTTATTTCTGTGCAAACTGTTAATTCTGTAGATCCTTGAGTTGTATTAATTAATTTTATCAACTATTTTAGTGTCTAAAATGCTTTAAGAGAAAATTTAAAACTTGGAATAAAACAGGCGAAAATGCCCATCCTATTTTAATGATTTTTTACAAATTGTTTTTCATGTGGTTATTTCTGTGCAAACTGTTAATTCTGTAGATCCTTGAGTTGTATTAATTAATTTTATCAACTATTTTAGTGTCTAACATGCTTTAAGAGACAATCTAAAACTTGTAATAAAACAGGCGAAAATGCCCATCCTATTTTAATGATTTTTTACAAATTGTTTTTCATGTGGTTATTTCTGTGCAAACTGTTAATTCTGTAGATGCAAGAGTTGTAATAATCATTTTTATCAACTATTTTAGTGTCTAACATGCTTTAATAGACAATCTAAAACTTGTAATAAAACAGGCGAAAATGCACATACTATTTTAATGATTTTTTACAAATTGTTTTTCATGTGGATTATTCTGTGCAAACTGTTAATTCTATAGAAGCATGAGTTGTATTAATTAATTTTATCAACTGTTTTAGTGTCTTACATGCTTTAATAGACAATCTAAAACTTGTAATAAAACAGGCGAAAATGCACATACTATTTTAATGATTTTTTACAAATTGTTTTTCATGTGGATATTTCTGTGCAAACTGTTAATTCTGTAGATGCAAGAGTTGTAATAATCATTTTTATCAACTATTTTAGTGTCTAACATGCTTTAATAGACAATCTAAAACTTGTAATAAAACAGGCGAAAATGCACATACTATTTTAATGATTTTTTACAAATTGTTTTTCATGTGGATTATTCTGTGCAAACTGTTAATTCTATAGAAGCATGAGTTGTATTAATTAATTTTATCAACTGTTTTAGTGTCTAACATGCTTTAATAGACAATCTAAAACTTGTAATAAAACAGGCGAAAATGCACATACTATTTTAATGATTTTTTACAAATTGTTTTTCATGTGGATTATTCTGTGCAAACTGTTAATTCTATAGAAGCATGAGTTGTAATAATCATTTTTATCAACTATTTTAGTGTCTAACATGCTTTAATAGACAATCTAAAACTTGTAATAAAACAGGCGAAAATGCCCATACTATTTTAATGATTTTTTACAAATTGTTTTTCATGTGGATATTTCTGTGCAAACTGTTAATTCTGTAGATGCAAGAGTTGTAATAATCATTTTTATCAACTATTTTAGTGTCTAACATGCTTTAATAGACAATCTAAAACTTGTAATAAAACAGGCGAAAATGCACATACTATTTTAATGATTTTTTACAAATTGTTTTTCATGTGGATTATTCTGTGCAAACTGTTAATTCTATAGAAGCATGAGTTGTATTAATTAATTTTATCAACTGTTTTAGTGTCTAACATGCTTTAATAGACAATCTAAAACTTGTAATAAAACAGGCGAAAATGCACATACTATTTTAATGATTTTTTACAAATTGTTTTTCATGTGGATATTTCTGTGCAAACTGTTAATTCTGTAGATGCAAGAGTTGTAATAATCATTTTTATCAACTATTTTAGTGTCTAACATGCTTTAATAGACAATCTAAAACTTGTAATAAAACAGGCGAAAATGCACATACTATTTTAATGATTTTTTACAAATTGTTTTTCATGTGGATATTTCTGTGCAAACTGTTAATTCTGTAGATGCAAGAGTTGTAATAATCATTTTTATCAACTATTTTAGTGTCTAACATGCTTTAATAGACAATCTAAAACTTGTAATAAAACAGGCGAAAATGCACATACTATTTTAATGATTTTTTACAAATTGTTTTTCATGTGGATATTTCTGTGCAAACTGTTAATTCTGTAGATGCAAGAGTTGTAATAATCATTTTTATCAACTATTTTAGTGTCTAACATGCTTTAATAGACAATCTAAAACTTGTAATAAAACAGGCGAAAATGCCCATACTATTTTAATGATTTTTTACAAATTGTTTTTCATGTGGATATTTCTGTGCAAACTGTTAATTCTGTAGATGCAAGAGTTGTAATAATCATTTTTATCAACTATTTTAGTGTCTAACATGCTTTAATAGACAATCTAAAACTTGTAATAAAACAGGCGAAAATGCACATACTATTTTAATGATTTTTTACAAATTGTTTTTCATGTGGATATTTCTGTGCAAACTGTTAATTCTGTAGATGCAAGAGTTGTAATAATCATTTTTATCAACTATTTTAGTGTCTAACATGCTTTAATAGACAATCTAAAACTTGTAATAAAACAGGCGAAAATGCACATACTATTTTAATGATTTTTTACAAATTGTTTTTCATGTGGATTATTCTGTGCAAACTGTTAATTCTATAGAAGCATGAGTTGTATTAATTAATTTTATCAACTGTTTTAGTGTCTAACATGCTTTAATAGACAATCTAAAACTTGTAATAAAACAGGCGAAAATGCACATACTATTTTAATGATTTTTTACAAATTGTTTTTCATGTGGATATTTCTGTGCAAACTGTTAATTCTGTAGATGCAAGAGTTGTAATAATCATTTTTATCAACTATTTTAGTGTCTAACATGCTTTAATAGACAATCTAAAACTTGTAATAAAACAGGCGAAAATGCACATACTATTTTAATGATTTTTTACAAATTGTTTTTCATGTGGATTATTCTGTGCAAACTGTTAATTCTGTAGATGCAAGAGTTGTAATAATCATTTTTATCAACTATTTTAGTGTCTAACATGCTTTAATAGACAATCTAAAACTTGTAATAAAACAGGCGAAAATGCCCATACTATTTTAATGATTTTTTACAAATTGTTTTTCATGTGGATATTTCTGTGCAAACTGTTAATTCTGTAGATGCAAGAGTTGTAATAATCATTTTTATCAACTATTTTAGTGTCTAACATGCTTTAATAGACAATCTAAAACTTGTAATAAAACAGGCGAAAATGCACATACTATTTTAATGATTTTTTACAAATTGTTTTTCATGTGGATTATTCTGTGCAAACTGTTAATTCTATAGAAGCATGAGTTGTAATAATCATTTTTATCAACTATTTTACAAGTTTAATAGACAATCTAAAACTTGTAATAAAACAGGCGAAAATGCACATACTATTTTAATGATTTTTTACAAATTGTTTTTCATGTGGATATTTCTGTGCAAACTGTTAATTCTGTAGATGCAAGAGTTGTAATAATCATTTTTATCAACTATTTTAGTGTCTAACATGCTTTAATAGACAATCTAAAACTTGTAATAAAACAGGCGAAAATGCACATACTATTTTAATGATTTTTTACAAATTGTTTTTCATGTGGATTATTCTGTGCAAACTGTTAATTCTGTAGATGCAAGAGTTGTAATAATCATTTTTATCAACTATTTTAGTGTCTAACATGCTTTATTAGACAATCTAAAACTTGTAATAAAACAGGCGAAAATGCCCATACTATTTTAATGATTTTTTACAAATTGTTTTTCATGTGGATATTTCTGTGCAAACTGTTAATTCTGTAGATGCAAGAGTTGTAATAATCATTTTTATCAACTATTTTACAAGTTTAATAGACAATCTAAAACTTGTAATAAAACAGGCGAAAATGCACATACTATTTTAATGATTTTTTACAAATTGTTTTTCATGTGGATATTTCTGTGCAAACTGTTAATTCTGTAGATGCAAGAGTTGTAATAATCATTTTTATCAACTATTTTAGTGTCTAACATGCTTTAATAGACAATCTAAAACTTGTAATAAAACAGGCGAAAATGCACATACTATTTTAATGATTTTTTACAAATTGTTTTTCATGTGGATATTTCTGTGCAAACTGTTAATTCTGTAGATGCAAGAGTTGTAATAATCATTTTTATCAACTATTTTAGTGTCTAACATGCTTTAATAGACAATCTAAAACTTGTAATAAAACAGGCGAAAATGCACATACTATTTTAATGATTTTTTACAAATTGTTTTTCATGTGGATTATTCTGTGCAAACTGTTAATTCTATAGAAGCATGAGTTGTAATAATCATTTTTATCAACTATTTTACAAGTTTAATAGACAATCTAAAACTTGTAATAAAACAGGCGAAAATGCACATACTATTTTAATGATTTTTTACAAATTGTTTTTCATGTGGATATTTCTGTGCAAACTGTTAATTCTGTAGATGCAAGAGTTGTAATAATCATTTTTATCAACTATTTTAGTGTCTAACATGCTTTAATAGACAATCTAAAACTTGTAATAAAACAGGCGAAAATGCACATACTATTTTAATGATTTTTTACAAATTGTTTTTCATGTGGATATTTCTGTGCAAACTGTTAATTCTGTAGATGCAAGAGTTGTAATAATCATTTTTATCAACTATTTTAGTGTCTAACATGCTTTAATAGACAATCTAAAACTTGTAATAAAACAGGCGAAAATGCACATACTATTTTAATGATTTTTTACAAATTGTTTTTCATGTGGATTATTCTGTGCAAACTGTTAATTCTATAGAAGCATGAGTTGTATTAATTAATTTTATCAACTGTTTTAGTGTCTAACATGCTTTAATAGACAATCTAAAACTTGTAATAAAACAGGCGAAAATGCACATACTATTTTAATGATTTTTTACAAATTGTTTTTCATGTGGATATTTCTGTGCAAACTGTTAATTCTGTAGATGCAAGAGTTGTAATAATCATTTTTATCAACTGTTTTAGTGTCTAACATGCTTTAATAGACAATCTAAAACTTGTAATAAAACAGGCGAAAATGCACATACTATTTTAATGATTTTTTACAAATTGTTTTTCATGTGGATATTTCTGTGCAAACTGTTAATTCTATAGAAGCATGAGTTGTAATAATCATTTTTATCAACTATTTTAGTGTCTAACATGCTTTAATAGACAATCTAAAACTTGTAATAAAACAGGCGAAAATGCACATACTATTTTAATGATTTTTTACAAATTGTTTTTCATGTGGATATTTCTGTGCAAACTGTTAATTCTGTAGATGCAATAGTTGTAATAATCATTTTTATCAACTATTTTAGTGTCTAACATGCTTTAATAGACAATCTAAAACTTGTAATAAAACAGGCGAAAATGCACATACTATTTTAATGATTTTTTACAAATTGTTTTTCATGTGGATAATTCTGTGCAAACTGTTAATTCTGTAGATGCAAGAGTTGTAATAATCATTTTTATCAACTATTTTAGTGTCTAACATGCTTTAATAGACAATCTAAAACTTGTAATAAAACAGGCGAAAATGCACATACTATTTTAATGATTTTTTACAAATTGTTTTTCATGTGGATAATTCTGTGCAAACTGTTAATTCTGTAGATGCAAGAGTTGTAATTATCTTTTTTATTAATTATTGAAGTGTCTAAAATGCTTTAATAGACAATCTAAAACTTGTAATAAAACAGGCGAAAATGCACATACTATTTTAATGATTTTTTACAAATTGTTTTTCATGTGGATTATTCTGTGCAAACTGTTAATTCTATAGAAGCATGAGTTGTATTAATTAATTTTATCAACTATTTTAGTGTCTAAAATGCTTTAAGAGACAATCTAAAACTTGTAATATCAGGTTGTTCGATAAGTTCGTGCGCCGATATAACCTGATGGATTTTTAATACTACAAGAGCAATCAAAATGAGGTCTTTTGTAATAGGTAGGCCCATATCTCAGGTATCTAACGATAATATAATATTGAGGTCACCGTGGATACTGTAGGTATACGGTAGAATTTTCTCGAACACATGCGGATTTTCAATAAAAACGAGCTGTAATTAAACGGGAAAAAGCTGGAATTGACTGGATATGATGTTTTAGGACTATCTACATCATATCCAACAACTTTCAGATGGAATTTTGCCTCAGGGCATTATGCAAATTTTTGAGGTCGGAAAATTTGCATATTTTCAAAATTTGAAAAAATGGCAGGTAGGCGTTGGAAATGGTCCAGTAAGTTCCCAGCAATCAAGTTTGGTCGAAATTATTGCTCTTAGACATTTTTTTATAGCACAAAATAACATTGAGTAGCAGACGATGTTTTAAATTGCTATAAAAAAATGTCTAAGAGCAATAATTTCGACCAAACTTGATTGCTGGGAACTTACTGGACCATTTCCAACGCCTTCCTGCCATTTTTTCAAATTTTGAAAATATGCAAATTTTCCGACCTCAAAAATTTGCATAATGCCCTGAGGCAAAATTCCATCTGAAAGTTGTTGGATATGATGTAGATAGTCCTAAAACATCATATCCAGTCAATTCCAGCTTTTTCCCGTTTAATTACAGCTCGTTTTTATTGAAAATCCGCATGTGTTCGAGAAAATTCTACCGTATACCTACAGTATCCACGGTGACCTCAATATTATATTATCGTTAGATACCTGAGATATGGGCCTACCTATTACAAAAGACCTCATTTTGATTGCTCTTGTAGTATTAAAAATCCATCAGGTTATATCGGCGCACGAACTTATCGAACAACCTGATAAAACAGGCGAAAATGCACATACTATTTTAATGATTTTTTACAAATTGTTTTTCATGTGGATTATTCTGTGCAAACTGTTAATTCTATAGAAGCATGAGTTGTATTAATTAATTTTATCAACTATTTTAGTGTCTAACATGCTTTAATAGACAATCTAAAACTTGTAATAAAACAGGCGAAAATGCACATACTATTTTAATGATTTTTTACAAATTGTTTTTCATGTGGATATTTCTGTGCAAACTGTTAATTCTGTAGATGCAAGAGTTGTAATTATCTTTTTTATTAATTATTGAAGTGTCTAACATGCTTTAATAGACAATCTAAAAGTTGTAATAAAACAGGCGAAAATGCCCAAACTATTTTAATGATTTTTTACAAATTGTTTTTCATGTGGATTATTCTGTGCAAACTGTTAATTCTGTAGATGCAAGAGTTGTAATTATCTTTTTTATTAATTATTGAAGTGTCTAAAATGCTTTAATAGACAATCTAAAACTTGTAATAAAACAGGCGAAAATGCACATACTATTTTAATGATTTTTTACAAATTGTTTTTCATGTGGATATTTCTGTGCAAACTGTTAATTCTGTAGATGCAAGAGTTGTAATAATCATTTTTATCAACTATTTTAGTGTCTAACATGCTTTAATAGACAATCTAAAACTTGTAATAAAACAGGCGAAAATGCACATACTATTTTAATGATTTTTTACAAATTGTTTTTCATGTGGATTATTCTGTGCAAACTGTTAATTCTGTAGATGCAAGAGTTGTAATAATCATTTTTATCAACTATTTTAGTGTCTAACATGCTTTAATAGACAATCTAAAACTTGTAATAAAACAGGCGAAAATGCACATACTATTTTAATGATTTTTTACAAATTGTTTTTCATGTGGATATTTCTGTGCAAACTGTTAATTCTGTAGATGCAAGAGTTGTAATAATCATTTTTATCAACTATTTTAGTGTCTAACATGCTTTAATAGACAATCTAAAACTTGTAATAAAACAGGCGAAAATGCACATACTATTTTAATGATTTTTTACAAATTGTTTTTCATGTGGATATTTCTGTGCAAACTGTTAATTCTGTAGATGCAAGAGTTGTAATAATCATTTTTATCAACTGTTTTAGTGTCTAACATGCTTTAATAGACAATCTAAAACTTGTAATAAAACAGGCGAAAATGCACATACTATTTTAATGATTTTTTACAAATTGTTTTTCATGTGGATATTTCTGTGCAAACTGTTAATTCTGTAGATGCAAGAGTTGTAATAATCATTTTTATCAACTGTTTTAGTGTCTAACATGCTTTAATAGACAATCTAAAACTTGTAATAAAACAGGCGAAAATGCACATACTATTTTAATGATTTTTTACAAATTGTTTTTCATGTGGATATTTCTGTGCAAACTGTTAATTCTATAGAAGCATGAGTTGTAATAATCATTTTTATCAACTATTTTAGTGTCTAACATGCTTTAATAGACAATCTAAAACTTGTAATAAAACAGGCGAAAATGCACATACTATTTTAATGATTTTTTACAAATTGTTTTTCATGTGGATATTTCTGTGCAAACTGTTAATTCTGTAGATGCAATAGTTGTAATAATCATTTTTATCAACTATTTTAGTGTCTAACATGCTTTAATAGACAATCTAAAACTTGTAATAAAACAGGCGAAAATGCACATACTATTTTAATGATTTTTTACAAATTGTTTTTCATGTGGATAATTCTGTGCAAACTGTTAATTCTGTAGATGCAAGAGTTGTAATAATCATTTTTATCAACTATTTTAGTGTCTAACATGCTTTAATAGACAATCTAAAACTTGTAATAAAACAGGCGAAAATGCACATACTATTTTAATGATTTTTTACAAATTGTTTTTCATGTGGATAATTCTGTGCAAACTGTTAATTCTGTAGATGCAAGAGTTGTAATAATCATTTTTATCAACTATTTTAGTGTCTAAAATGCTTTAATAGACAATCTAAAACTTGTAATAAAACAGGCGAAAATGCACATACTATTTTAATGATTTTTTACAAATTGTTTTTCATGTGGATTATTCTGTGCAAACTGTTAATTCTATAGAAGCATGAGTTGTATTAATTAATTTTATCAACTATTTTAGTGTCTAAAATGCTTTAAGAGACAATCTAAAACTTGTAATAAAACAGGCGAAAATGCACATACTATTTTAATGATTTTTTACAAATTGTTTTTCATGTGGATTATTCTGTGCAAACTGTTAATTCTATAGAAGCATGAGTTGTATTAATTAATTTTATCAACTATTTTAGTGTCTAACATGCTTTAATAGACAATCTAAAACTTGTAATAAAACAGGCGAAAATGCACATACTATTTTAATGATTTTTTACAAATTGTTTTTCATGTGGATATTTCTGTGCAAACTGTTAATTCTGTAGATGCAAGAGTTGTAATTATCTTTTTTATTAATTATTGAAGTGTCTAACATGCTTTAATAGACAATCTAAAAGTTGTAATAAAACAGGCGAAAATGCCCAAACTATTTTAATGATTTTTTACAAATTGTTTTTCATGTGGATTATTCTGTGCAAACTGTTAATTCTGTAGATGCAAGAGTTGTAATTATCTTTTTTATTAATTATTGAAGTGTCTAAAATGCTTTAATAGACAATCTAAAACTTGTAATAAAACAGGCGAAAATGCACATACTATTTTAATGATTTTTTACAAATTGTTTTTCATGTGGATATTTCTGTGCAAACTGTTAATTCTGTAGATGCAAGAGTTGTAATTATCTTTTTTATTATTTATTGAAGTGTCTAACATGCTTTAATAGACAATCTAAAAGTTGTAATAAAACAGGCGAAAATGCCCAAACTATTTTAATGATTTTTTACAAATTGTTTTTCATGTGGATTATTCTGTGCAAACTGTTAATTCTGTAGATGCAAGAGTTGTAATTATCTTTTTTATTAATTATTGAAGTGTCTAAAATGCTTTAATAGACAATCTAAAACTTGTAATAAAACAGGCGAAAATGCACATACTATTTTAATGATTTTTTACAAATTGTTTTTCATGTGGATATTTCTGTGCAAACTGTTAATTCTGTAGATGCAAGAGTTGTAATTATCTTTTTTATTAATTATTGAAGTGTCTAAAATGCTTTAATAGACAATCTAAAACTTGTAATAAAACAGGCGAAAATGCACATACTATTTTAATGATTTTTTACAAATTGTTTTTCATGTGGATTATTCTGTGCAAACTGTTAATTCTATAGAAGCATGAGTTGTATTAATTAATTTTATCAACTATTTTAGTGTCTAACATGCTTTAATAGACAATCTAAAACTTGTAATAAAACAGGCGAAAATGCACATACTATTTTAATGATTTTTTACAAATTGTTTTTCATGTGGATATTTCTGTGCAAACTGTTAATTCTATAGAAGCATGAGTTGTATTAATTAATTTTATCAACTATTTTAGTGTCTAACATGCTTTAATAGACAATCTAAAACTTGTAATAAAACAGGCGAAAATGCACATACTATTTTAATGATTTTTTACAAATTGTTTTTCATGTGGATTATTCTGTGCAAACTGTTAATTCTATAGAAGCATGAGTTGTATTAATTAATTTTATCAACTATTTTAGTGTCTAAAATGCTTTAAGAGACAATCTAAAACTTGTAATAAAACAGGCGAAAATGCACATACTATTTTAATGATTTTTTACAAATTGTTTTTCATGTGGATAATTCTGTGCAAACTGTTAATTCTATAGAAGCATGAGTTGTATTAATTAATTTTATCAACTATTTTAGTGTCTAACATGCTTTAATAGACAATCTAAAACTTGTAATAAAACAGGCGAAAATGCACATACTATTTTAATGATTTTTTACAAATTGTTTTTCATGTGGATTATTCTGTGCAAACTGTTAATTCTATAGAAGCATGAGTTGTATTAATTAATTTTATCAACTATTTTAGTGTCTAAAATGCTTTAAGAGACAATCTAAAACTTGTAATAAAACAGGCGAAAATGCCCATACTATTTTAATGATATTTTACAAATTGTTTTTCATGTGGATATTTCAGTGCAAACTGTTAATTCTGTAGATGCAAGAGTTGTAATTATCTTTTTTATTAATTTTTGAAGTGTCTAACATGCTTTAATAGACAATCTAAAACTTGTAATAAAACAGGCGAAAATGCCCATACTATTTTAATGATTTTTTACAAATTGTTTTTCATGTGGATTATTCTGTGCAAACTGTTAATTCTGTAGATCCTTGAGTTGTATTAATTAATTTTATCAACTATTTTAGTGTCTAACATGCTTTAAGAGACAATCTAAAACTTGTAATAAAACAGGCGAAAATGCCCATACTATTTTAATGATTTTTTACAAATTGTTTTTCATGTGGATAATTCTGTGCAAACTGTTAATTCTGTAGATGCAAGAGTTGTAATAATCATTTTTATCAACTATTTTAGTGTCTAAAATGCTTTAAGAGACAATCTAAAACTTGTAATAAAACAGGCGAAAATGCACATACTATTTTAATGATTTTTTACAAATTGTTTTTCATGTGGATAATTCTGTGCAAACTGTTAATTCTGTAGATGCAAGAGTTGTAATAATCATTTTTATCAACTATTTTAGTGTCTAAAATGCTTTAAGAGACAATCTAAAACTTGTAATAAAACAGGCGAAAATGCACATACTATTTTAATGATTTTTTACAAATTGTTTTTCATGTGGATAATTCTGTGCAAACTGTAAATTCTGTAGATGCAAGAGTTGTAATTATCTTTTTTATTAATTATTGAAGTGTCTAACATGCTTTAATAGACAATCTAAAACTTGTAATAAAACAGGCGAAAATGCCCATACTATTTTAATGATATTTTACAAATTGTTTTTCATGTGGATATTTCAGTGCAAACTGTTAATTCTGTAGATGCAAGAGTTGTAATTATCTTTTTTATTAATTATTGAAGTGTCTAACATGCTTTAATAGACAATCTAAAACTTGTAATAAAACAGGCGAAAATGCCCATACTATTTTAATGATTTTTTACAAATTGTTTTTCATGTGGATTATTCTGTGCAAACTGTTAATTCTGTAGATCCTTGAGTTGTATTAATTAATTTTATCAACTATTTTAGTGTCTAACATGCTTTAAGAGACAATCTAAAACTTGTAATAAAACAGGCGAAAATGCCCATACTATTTTAATGATTTTTTACAAATTGTTTTTCATGTGGATAATTCTGTGCAAACTGTTAATTCTGTAGATCCTTGAGTTGTATTAATTAATTTTATCAACTATTTTAGTGTCTAAAATGCTTTAAGAGACATTCTAAAACTTGTAATAAAACAGGCGATAATGCCCATACTATTTTAATGATTTTTTACAAATTGTTTTTCATGTGGATAATTCTGTGCAAACTGTTAATTCTGTAGATCCTTGAGTTGTATTAATTAATTTTATCAACTATTTTAGTGTCTAAAATGCTTTAAGAGACATTCTAAAACTTGTAATAAAACAGGCGATAATGCCCATACTATTTTAATGATTTTTTACAAATTGTTTTTCATGTGGATAATTCTGTGCAAACTGTTAATTCTGTAGATCCTTGAGTTGTATTAATTAATTTTATCAACTATTTTAGTGTCTAAAATGCTTTAAGAGACATTCTAAAACTTGTAATAAAACAGGCGAAAATGCCCATACTATTTTAATGATTTTTTACAAATTGTTTTTCATGTGGATAATTCTGTGCAAACTGTTAATTCTGTAGATGCGAGAGTTGTAATTATCTTTTTTATTAATTATTGAAGTGTCTAACATGCTTTAATAGGCAATCTAAAACTTGTAATAAAACAGGCGAAAATGCCCATACTATTTTAATGATTTTTTACAAATTGTTTTTTATGTGGATTATTCTGTGCAAACTGTTAATTCTGTAGATCCTTGAGTTGTATTAATTAATTTTATCAACTATTTTAGTGTCTAACATGCTTTAAGAGACAATCTAAAACTTGTAATAAAACAGGCGAAAATGCCCATACTATTTTAATGATTTTTTACAAATTGTTTTTCATGTGGATATTTCTGTGCAAACTGTTAATTCTGTAGATGCAAGAGTTGTAATTATCTTTTTTATTAATTATTGAAGTGTCTAACATGCTTTAATAGACAATCTAAAACTTGTAATAAAACAGGCGAAAATGCCCATACTATTTTAATGATTTTTTACAAATTGTTTTTCATGTGGATAATTCTGTGCAAACTGTTAATTCTGTAGATGCAAGAGTTGTAATTATCTTTTTTATTAATTATTGAAGTGTCTAACATGCTTTAATAGGCAATCTAAAACTTGTAATAAAACAGGCGAAAATGCCCATACTATTTTAATGATTTTTTACAAATTGTTTTTTATGTGGATTATTCTGTGCAAACTGTTAATTCTGTAGATCCTTGAGTTGTATTAATTAATTTTATCAACTATTTTAGTGTCTAACATGCTTTAAGAGACAATCTAAAACTTGTAATAAAACAGGCGAAAATGCCCATACTATTTTAATGATTTTTTACAAATTGTTTTTCATGTGGATATTTCTGTGCAAACTGTTAATTCTGTAGATGCAAGAGTTGTAATTATCTTTTTTATTAATTATTGAAGTGTCTAACATGCTTTAATAGACAATCTAAAACTTGTAATAAAACAGGCGAAAATGCCCATACTATTTTAATGATTTTTTACAAATTGTTTTTCATGTGGATAATTCTGTGCAAACTGTTAATTCTGTAGATGCAAGAGTTGTAATAATCATTTTTATCAATTATTTTAGTGTCTAACATGCTTTAAGAGACATTCTAAAACTTGTAATAAAACAGGCGATAATGCCCATACTATTTTAATGATTTTTTACAAATTGTTTTTCATGTGGATATTTCTGTGCAAACTGTTAATTCTGTAGATGCAAGAGTTGTAATTATCTTTTTTATTAATTATTGAAGTGTCTAACATGCTTTAATAGACAATCTAAAACTTGTAATAAAACAGGCGAAAATGCCCATACTATTTTAATGATTTTTTACAAATTGTTTTTCATGTGGATAATTCTGTGCAAACTGTTAATTCTGTAGATGCAAGAGTTGTAATAATCATTTTTATCAATTATTTTAGTGTCTAACATGCTTTAAGAGACATTCTAAAACTTGTAATAAAACAGGCGATAATGCCCATACTATTTTAATGATTTTTTACAAATTGTTTTTCATGTGGATATTTCTGTGCAAACTGTTAATTCTGTAGATGCAAGAGTTGTAATTATCTTTTTTATTAATTATTGAAGTGTCTAACATGCTTTAATAGACAATCTAAAACTTGTAATAAAACAGGCGAAAATGCCCATACTATTTTAATGATTTTTTACAAATTGTTTTTCATGTGGATAATTCTGTGCAAACTGTTAATTCTGTAGATGCAAGAGTTGTAATAATCATTTTTATCAATTATTTTAGTGTCTAACATGCTTTAAGAGACATTCTAAAACTTGTAATAAAACAGGCGATAATGCCCATACTATTTTAATGATTTTTTACAAATTGTTTTTCATGTGGATAATTCTGTGCAAACTGTTAATTCTGTAGATGCAAGAGTTGTAATAATCATTTTTATCAATTATTTTAGTGTCTAAAATGCTTTAAGAGACAATCTAAAACTTGTAATAAAACAGGCGAAAATGCACATACTATTTTAATGATTTTTTACAAATTGTTTTTCATGTGGATATTTCTGTGCAAACTGTTAATTCTGTAGATGCAAGAGTTGTAATTATCTTTTTTATTAATTATTGAAGTGTCTAACATGCTTTAATAGGCAATCTAAAACTTGTAATAAAACAGGCGAAAATGCCCATACTATTTTAATGATTTTTTACAAATTGTTTTTCATGTGGATATTTCTGTGCAAACTGTTAATTCTGTAGATGCAAGAGTTGTAATTATCTTTTTTATTAATTATTGAAGTGTCTAACATGCTTTAATAGGCAATCTCAAACTTGTAATAAAACAGGCGAAGATGCCCATACTATTTTAATGATTTTTTACAAATTGTTTTTCATGTGGATTATTCTGTGCAAACTGTTAATTCTGTAGATCCTTGAGTTGTATTAATTAATTTTATCAACTATTTTAGTGTCTAACATGCTTTAAGAGACAATCTCAAACTTGTAATAAAACAGGCGAAGATGCCCATACTATTTTAATGATTTTTTACAAATTGTTTTTCATGTGGATATTTCTGTGCAAACTGTTAATTCTGTAGATGCAAGAGTTGTAATTATCTTTTTTATTAATTATTGAAGTGTCTAACATGCTTTAATAGGCAATCTAAAACTTGTAATAAAACAGGCGAAAATGCCCATACTATTTTAATGATTTTTTACAAATTGTTTTTTATGTGGATTATTCTGTGCAAACTGTTAATTCTGTAGATCCTTGAGTTGTATTAATTAATTTTATCAACTATTTTAGTGTCTAACATGCTTTAAGAGACAATCTCAAACTTGTAATAAAACAGGCGAAGATGCCCATACTATTTTAATGATTTTTTACAAATTGTTTTTCATGTGGATATTTCTGTGCAAACTGTTAATTCTGTAGATGCAAGAGTTGTAATTATCTTTTTTATTAATTATTGAAGTGTCTAACATGCTTTAATAGGCAATCTAAAACTTGTAATAAAACAGGCGAAAATGCCCATACTATTTTAATGATTTTTTACAAATTGTTTTTTATGTGGATTATTCTGTGCAAACTGTTAATTCTGTAGATCCTTGAGTTGTATTAATTAATTTTATCTACTATTTTAGTGTCTAACATGCTTTAAGAGACAATCTAAAACTTGTAATAAAACAGGCGAAAATGCCCATACTATTTTAATGATTTTTTACAAATTGTTTTTCATGTGGATATTTCTGTGCAAACTGTTAATTCTGTAGATGCAAGAGTTGTAATTATCTTTTTTATTAATTATTGAAGTGTCTAACATGCTTTAATAGACAATCTAAAACTTGTAATAAAACAGGCGAAAATGCCCATACTATTTTAATGATTTTTTACAAATTGTTTTTCATGTGGATATTTCTGTGCAAACTGTTAATTCTGTAGATGCAAGAGTTGTAATTATCTTTTTTATTAATTATTGAAGTGTCTAACATGCTTTAATAGACAATCTAAAACTTGTAATAAAACAGGCGAAAATGCCCATACTATTTTAATGATTTTTTACAAATTGTTTTTCATGTGGATAATTCTGTGCAAACTGTTAATTCTGTAGATGCAAGAGTTGTAATAATCATTTTTATCAATTATTTTAGTGTCTAACATGCTTTAAGAGACATTCTAAAACTTGTAATAAAACAGGCGATAATGCCCATACTATTTTAATGATTTTTTACAAATTGTTTTTCATGTGGATATTTCTGTGCAAACTGTTAATTCTATAGAAGCATGAGTTGTATTAATTAATTTTATCAACTATTTTAGTGTCTAAAATGCTTTAAGAGACAATCTAAAACTTGTAATAAAACAGGCGAAAATGCACATACTATTTTAATGATTTTTTACAAATTGTTTTTCATGTGGATATTTCTGTGCAAACTGTTAATTCTGTAGATGCAAGAGTTGTAATAATCATTTTTATCAACTATTTTAGTGTCTAACATGCTTTAAGAGACAATCTAAAACTTGTAATAAAACAGGCGAAAATGCCCATACTATTTTAATGATTTTTTACAAATTGTTTTTCATGTGGATATTTCTGTGCAAACTGTTAATTCTGTAGATGCAAGAGTTGTAATAATCATTTTTATCAACTATTTTAGTGTCTAACATGCTTTAAGAGACAATCTAAAACTTGTAATAAAACAGGCGAAAATGCACATACTATTTTAATGATTTTTTACAAATTGTTTTTCATGTGGATAATTCTGTGCAAACTGTAAATTCTGTAGATGCAAGAGTTGTAATAATCATTTTTATCAACTGTTTTAGTGTCTAACATGCTTTAAGAGACAATCTAAAACTTGTAATAAAACAGGCGAAAATGCCCATACTATTTTAATGATATTTTACAAATTGTTTTTCATGTGGATATTTCAGTGCAAACTGTTAATTCTGTAGATGCAAGAGTTGTAATTATCTTTTTTATTAATTATTGAAGTGTCTAACATGCTTTAATAGACAATCTAAAACTTGTAATAAAACAGGCGAAAATGCCCATACTATTTTAATGATTTTTTACAAATTGTTTTTCATGTGGATTATTCTGTGCAAACTGTTAATTCTGTAGATCCTTGAGTTGTATTAATTAATTTTATCAACTATTTTAGTGTCTAACATGCTTTAAGAGACAATCTAAAACTTGTAATAAAACAGGCGAAAATGCCCATACTATTTTAATGATTTTTTACAAATTGTTTTTCATGTGGATAATTCTGTGCAAACTGTTAATTCTGTAGATCCTTGAGTTGTATTAATTAATTTTATCAACTATTTTAGTGTCTAAAATGCTTTAAGAGACATTCTAAAACTTGTAATAAAACAGGCGATAATGCCCATACTATTTTAATGATTTTTTACAAATTGTTTTTCATGTGGATATTTCTGTGCAAACTGTTAATTCTATAGAAGCATGAGTTGTATTAATTAATTTTATCAACTATTTTAGTGTCTAAAATGCTTTAAGAGACATTCTAAAACTTGTAATAAAACAGGCGATAATGCCCATACTATTTTAATGATTTTTTACAAATTGTTTTTCATGTGGATAATTCTGTGCAAACTGTTAATTCTGTAGATCCTTGAGTTGTATTAATTAATTTTATCAACTATTTTAGTGTCTAAAATGCTTTAAGAGACATTCTAAAACTTGTAATAAAACAGGCGATAATGCCCATACTATTTTAATGATTTTTTACAAATTGTTTTTCATGTGGATAATTCTGTGCAAACTGTTAATTCTGTAGATCCTTGAGTTGTATTAATTAATTTTATCAACTATTTTAGTGTCTAAAATGCTTTAAGAGACATTCTAAAACTTGTAATAAAACAGGCGAAAATGCCCATACTATTTTAATGATTTTTTACAAATTGTTTTTCATGTGGATAATTCTGTGCAAACTGTTAATTCTGTAGATGCGAGAGTTGTAATTATCTTTTTTATTAATTATTGAAGTGTCTAACATGCTTTAAGAGACAATCTCAAACTTGTAATAAAACAGGCGAAGATGCCCATACTATTTTAATGATTTTTTACAAATTGTTTTTCATGTGGATATTTCTGTGCAAACTGTTAATTCTGTAGATGCAAGAGTTGTAATTATCTTTTTTATTAATTATTGAAGTGTCTAACATGCTTTAAGAGACAATCTAAAACTTGTAATAAAACAGGCGAAAATGCCCATACTATTTTAATGATTTTTTACAAATTGTTTTTCATGTGGATATTTCTATGCAAACTGTTAGTTCTGTAGATGCAAGAGTTGTAATTATCTTTTTTATTAATTATTGAAGTGTCTAACATGCTTTAATAGACAATCTAAAACTTGTAATAAAACAGGCGAAAATGCCCATACTATTTTAATGATTTTTTACAAATTGTTTTTCATGTGGATAATTCTGTGCAAACTGTTAATTCTGTAGATGCAAGAGTTGTAATAATCATTTTTATCAATTATTTTAGTGTCTAACATGCTTTAAGAGACATTCTAAAACTTGTAATAAAACAGGCGATAATGCCCATACTATTTTAATGATTTTTTACAAATTGTTTTTCATGTGGATATTTCTGTGCAAACTGTTAATTCTATAGAAGCATGAGTTGTATTAATTAATTTTATCAACTATTTTAGTGTCTAAAATGCTTTAAGAGACAATCTAAAACTTGTAATAAAACAGGCGAAAATGCACATACTATTTTAATGATTTTTTACAAATTGTTTTTCATGTGGATATTTCTGTGCAAACTGTTAATTCTGTAGATGCAAGAGTTGTAATAATCATTTTTATCAACTATTTTAGTGTCTAACATGCTTTAAGAGACAATCTAAAACTTGTAATAAAACAGGCGAAAATGCCCATACTATTTTAATGATTTTTTACAAATTGTTTTTCATGTGGATATTTCTGTGCAAACTGTTAATTCTGTAGATGCAAGAGTTGTAATAATCATTTTTATCAACTATTTTAGTGTCTAACATGCTTTAAGAGACAATCTAAAACTTGTAATAAAACAGGCGAAAATGCCCATACTATTTTAATGATTTTTTACAAATTGTTTTTCATGTGGATATTTCTGTGCAAACTGTTAATTCTGTAGATGCAAGAGTTGTAATAATCATTTTTATCAACTATTTTAGTGTCTAACATGCTTTAAGAGACAATCTAAAACTTGTAATAAAACAGGCGAAAATGCACATACTATTTTAATGATTTTTTACAAATTGTTTTTCATGTGGATATTTCTGTGCAAACTGTTAATTCTGTAGATGCAAGAGTTGTAATAATCATTTTTATCAACTATTTTAGTGTCTAACATGCTTTAAGAGACAATCTAAAACTTGTAATAAAACAGGCGAAAATGCACATACTATTTTAATGATTTTTTACAAATTGTTTTTCATGTGGATATTTCTGTGCAAACTGTTAATTCTGTAGATGCAAGAGTTGTAATAATCATTTTTATCAACTATTTTAGTGTCTAACATGCTTTAAGAGACAATCTAAAACTTGTAATAAAACAGGCGAAAATGCACATACTATTTTAATGATTTTTTACAAATTGTTTTTCATGTGGATATTTCTGTGCAAACTGTTAATTCTGTAGATGCAAGAGTTGTAATAATCATTTTTATCAACTATTTTAGTGTCTAACATGCTTTAAGAGACAATCTAAAACTTGTAATAAAACAGGCGAAAATGCCCATACTATTTTAATGATTTTTTACAAATTGTTTTTCATGTGGATATTTCTGTGCAAACTGTTAATTCTATAGAAGCATGAGTTGTATTAATTAATTTTATCAACTATTTTAGTGTCTAAAATGCTTTAAGAGACAATCTAAAACTTGTAATAAAACAGGCGAAAATGCACATACTATTTTAATGATTTTTTACAAATTGTTTTTCATGTGGATTATTCTGTGCAAACTGTTAATTCTGTAGATCCTTGAGTTGTATTAATTATTTTTATCAACTATTTTAGTGTCTAACATGCTTTAAGAGACATTCTAAAACTTGTAATAAAACAGGCGATAATGCCCATACTATTTTAATGATTTTTTACAAATTGTTTTTCATGTGGATAATTCTGTGCAAACTGTTAATTCTGTAGATCCTTGAGTTGTATTAATTATTTTTATCAACTATTTTAGTGTCTAACATGCTTTAAGAGACATTCTAAAACTTGTAATAAAACAGGCGATAATGCCCATACTATTTTAATGATTTTTTACAAATTGTTTTTCATGTGGATAATTCTGTGCAAACTGTTAATTCTGTAGATCCTTGAGTTGTATTAATTATTTTTATCAACTATTTTAGTGTCTAAAATGCTTTAAGAGACATTCTAAAACTTGTAATAAAACAGGCGAAAATGCCCATACTATTTTAATGATTTTTTACAAATTGTTTTTCATGTGGATAATTCTGTGCAAACTGTTAATTCTGTAGATGCGAGAGTTGTAATTATCTTTTTTATTAATTATTGAAGTGTCTAACATGCTTTAAGAGACAATCTCAAACTTGTAATAAAACAGGCGAAAATGCCCATACTATTTTAATGATTTTTTACAAATTGTTTTTCATGTGGATAATTCTGTGCAAACTGTTAATTCTGTAGATGCAAGAGTTGTAATTATCTTTTTTATTAATTATTGAAGTGTCTAACATGCTTTAATAGGCAATCTAAAACTTGTAATAAAACAGGCGAAAATGCCCATACTATTTTAATGATTTTTTACAAATTGTTTTTCATGTGGATAATTCTGTGCAAACTGTTAATTCTGTAGATGCGAGAGTTGTAATTATCTTTTTTATTAATTATTGAAGTGTCTAACATGCTTTAAGAGACAATCTCAAACTTGTAATAAAACAGGCGAAAATGCCCATACTATTTTAATGATTTTTTACAAATTGTTTTTCATGTGGATAATTCTGTGCAAACTGTTAATTCTGTAGATGCGAGAGTTGTAATTATCTTTTTTATTAATTATTGAAGTGTCTAACATGCTTTAAGAGACAATCTCAAACTTGTAATAAAACAGGCGAAAATGCCCATACTATTTTAATGATTTTTTACAAATTGTTTTTCATGTGGATAATTCTGTGCAAACTGTTAATTCTGTAGATGCAAGAGTTGTAATTATCTTTTTTATTAATTATTGAAGTGTCTAACATGCTTTAATAGGCAATCTAAAACTTGTAATAAAACAGGCGAAAATGCCCATACTATTTTAATGATTTTTTACAAATTGTTTTTCATGTGGATTATTCTGTGCAAACTGTTAATTCTGTAGATCCTTGAGTTGTATTAATTAATTTTATCAACTATTTTAGTGTCTAACATGCTTTAAGAGACAATCTAAAACTTGTAATAAAACAGGCGAAAATGCCCATACTATTTTAATGATTTTTTACAAATTGTTTTTCATGTGGATATTTCTGTGCAAACTGTTAATTCTGTAGATGCAAGAGTTGTAATTATCTTTTTTATTAATTATTGAAGTGTCTAACATGCTTTAATAGGCAATCTAAAACTTGTAATAAAACAGGCGAAAATGCCCATACTATTTTAATGATTTTTTACAAATTGTTTTTCATGTGGATTATTCTGTGCAAACTGTTAATTCTGTAGATCCTTGAGTTGTATTAATTAATTTTATCAACTATTTTAGTGTCTAACATGCTTTAAGAGACAATCTAAAACTTGTAATAAAACAGGCGAAAATGCCAATACTATTTTAATGATTTTTTACAAATTGTTTTTCATGTGGATATTTCTGTGCAAACTGTTAATTCTGTAGATCCTTGAGTTGTATTAATTATTTTTATCAACTATTTTAGTGTCTAAAATGCTTTAAGAGACATTCTAAAACTTGTAATAAAACAGGCGATAATGCCCATACTATTTTAATGATTTTTTACAAATTGTTTTTCATGTGGATTATTCTGTGCAAACTGTTAATTCTGTAGATCCTTGAGTTGTATTAATTATTTTTATCAACTATTTTAGTGTCTAACATGCTTTAAGAGACATTCTAAAACTTGTAATAAAACAGGCGATAATGCCCATACTATTTTAATGATTTTTTACAAATTGTTTTTCATGTGGATAATTCTGTGCAAACTGTTAATTCTGTAGATCCTTGAGTTGTATTAATTAATTTTATCAACTATTTTAGTGTCTAACATGCTTTAAGAGACATTCTAAAACTTGTAATAAAACAGGCGATAATGCCCATACTATTTTAATGATTTTTTACAAATTGTTTTTCATGTGGATAATTCTGTGCAAACTGTTAATTCTGTAGATCCTTGAGTTGTATTAATTATTTTTATCAACTATTTTAGTGTCTAACATGCTTTAAGAGACATTCTAAAACTTGTAATAAAACAGGCGATAATGCCCATACTATTTTAATGATTTTTTACAAATTGTTTTTCATGTGGATAATTCTGTGCAAACTGTTAATTCTGTAGATCCTTGAGTTGTATTAATTATTTTTATCAACTATTTTAGTGTCTAAAATGCTTTAAGAGACATTCTAAAACTTGTAATAAAACAGGCGAAAATGCCCATAGTATTTTAATGATTTTTTACAAATTGTTTTTCATGTGGATAATTCTGTGCAAACTGTTAATTCTGTAGATGCGAGAGTTGTAATTATCTTTTTTATTAATTATTGAAGTGTCTAACATGCTTTAATAGGCAATCTAAAACTTGTAATAAAACAGGCGAAAATGCCCATACTATTTTAATGATTTTTTACAAATTGTTTTTCATGTGGATTATTCTGTGCAAACTGTTAATTCTGTAGATGCAAGAGTTGTAATTATCTTTTTTATTAATTATTGAAGTGTCTAACATGCTTTAATAGGCAATCTAAAACTTGTAATAAAACAGGCGAAAATGCCCATACTATTTTAATGATTTTTTACAAATTGTTTTTCATGTGGATTATTCTGTGCAAACTGTTAATTCTGTAGATCCTTGAGTTGTATTAATTAATTTTATCAACTATTTTAGTGTCTAACATGCTTTAAGAGACAATCTAAAACTTGTAATAAAACAGGCGAAAATGCCCATACAATTTTAATGATTTTTTACAAATTGTTTTTCATGTGGATATTTCTGTGCAAACTGTTAATTCTGTAGATGCAAGAGTTGTAATTATCTTTTTTATTAATTATTGAAGTGTCTAACATGCTTTAATAGACAATCTAAAACTTGTAATAAAACAGGCGAAAATGCCCATACTATTTTAATGATTTTTTACAAATTGTTTTTCATGTGGATAATTCTGTGCAAACTGTTAATTCTGTAGATGCAAGAGTTGTATTAATTAATTTTATCAACTATTTTAGTGTCTAAAATGCTTTAAGAGACAATCTAAAACTTGTAATAAAACAGGCGAAAATGCACATACTATTTTAATGATTTTTTACAAATTGTTTTTCATGTGGATATTTCTGTGCAAACTGTTAATTCTATAGAAGCATGAGTTGTATTAATTAATTTTATCAACTATTTTAGTGTCTAACATGCTTTAAGAGACAATCTAAAACTTGTAATAAAACAGGCGAAAATGCCCATACTATTTTAATGATTTTTTACAAATTGTTTTTCATGTGGATTATTCTGTGCAAACTGTTAATTCTGTAGATCCTTGAGTTGTATTAATTAATTTTATCAACTATTTTAGTGTCTAACATGCTTTAAGAGACAATCTCAAACTTGTAATAAAACAGGCGAAGATGCCCATACTATTTTAATGATTTTTTACAAATTGTTTTTCATGTGGATTATTCTGTGCAAACTGTTAATTCTGTAGATCCTTGAGTTGTATTAATTAATTTTATCAACTATTTTAGTGTCTAACATGCTTTAAGAGACAATCTAAAACTTGTAATAAAACAGGCGAAAATGCCCATACTATTTTAATGATTTTTTACAAATTGTTTTTCATGTGGATAATTCTGTGCAAACTGTTAATTCTGTAGATGCAAGAGTTGTAATTATCTTTTTTATTAATTATTGAAGTGTCTAACATGCTTTAATAGACAATCTAAAACTTGTAATAAAACAGGCGAAAATGCCCATACTATTTTAATGATTTTTTACAAATTGTTTTTCATGTGGATTATTCTGTGCAAACTGTTAATTCTGTAGATGCAAGAGTTGTAATAATCATTTTTATCAACTATTTTAGTGTCTAACATGCTTTAAGAGACATTCTAAAACTTGTAATAAAACAGGCGAAAATGCCCATACTATTTTAATGATTTTTTACAAATTGTTTTTCATGTGGATATTTCTGTGCAAACTGTTAATTCTGTAGATGCAAGAGTTGTAATTATCTTTTTTATTAATTATTGAAGTGTCTAACATGCTTTAATAGACAATCTAAAACTTGTAATAAAACAGGCGAAAATGCACATACTATTTTAATGATTTTTTACAAATTGTTTTTCATGTGGATAATTCTGTGCAAACTGTTAATTCTGTAGATGCAAGAGTTGTAATTATCTTTTTTATTAATTATTGAAGTGTCTAACATGCTTTAATAGACAATCTAAAACTTGTAATAAAACAGGGGATAATGCACATACTATTTTAATGATTTTTTACAAATTGTTTTTCATGTGGTTATTTCTGTGCAAACTGTTAATTCTGTAGATCCTTGAGTTGTATTAATTAATTTTATCAACTATTTTAGTGTCTAAAATGCTTTAAGAGACAATTTAAAACTTGGAATAAAACAGGCGAAAATGCCCATACTATTTTAATGATTTTTTACAAATTGTTTTTCTTATGGATATTTCTGTGCAAACTGTTAATTCTGTAGATGCATGAGTTGTAATTATCTTTTTTATTAATTATTGAAGTGTCTAACATGCTTTAATAGACAATCTAAAACTTGTAATAAAACAGGCGAAAATGCCCCTACTATTTTAATGATTTTTTACAAATTGTTTTTCATGTGGATAATTCTGTGCAAACTGTTAATTCTGTAGATCCTAGAGTTGTATTAATTAATTTTATCAACTATTTTAGTGTCTAACATGCTTTAATAGACAATCTAAAACTTGTAATAAAACAGGCGAAAATGCCCCTACTATTTTAATGATTTTTTACAAATTGTTTTTCATGTGGATAATTCTGTGCAAACTGTTAATTCTGTAGATCCTAGAGTTGTATTAATTAATTTTATCAACTATTTTAGTGTCTAAAATGCTTTAAGAGACAATTTAAAACTTGGAATAAAACAGGCGAAAATGCCCATACTATTTTAATGATTTTTTACAAATTGTTTTTCTTATGGATATTTCTGTGCAAACTGTTAATTCTGTAGATGCAAGAGTTGTAATTATCTTTTTTATTAATTATTGAAGTGTCTAACATGCTTTAATAGACAATCTAAAACTTGTAATAAAACAGGCGAAAATGCCCATACTATTTTAATGATTTTTTACAAATTGTTTTTCATGTGGATTATTCTGTGCAAACTGTTAATTCTGTAGATCCTAGAGTTGTATTAATTAATTTTATCAACTATTTTAGTGTCTAACATGCTTTAATAGACAATCTAAAACTTGTAATAAAACAGGCGAAAATGCCCATACTATTTTAATGATTTTTTACAAATTGTTTTTCATGTGGTTATTTCTGTGCAAACTGTTAATTCTGTAGATCCTTGAGTTGTATTAATTAATTTTATCAACTATTTTAGTGTCTAACATGCTTTAAGAGACAATCTAAAACTTGTAATAAAACAGGCGAAAATGCCCATACTATTTTAATGATTTTTTACAAATTGTTTTTCATGTGGTTATTTCTGTGCAAACTGTTAATTCTGTAGATCCTTGAGTTGTATTAATTAATTTTATCAACTATTTTAGTGTCTAACATGCTTTAAGAGACAATCTAAAACTTGTAATAAAACAGGCGAAAATGCCCATATTATTTTAATGATTTTTTACAAATTGTTTTTCTTATGGATATTTCTGTGCAAACTGTTAATTCTATAGAAGCATGAGTTGTATTAATTAATTTTATCAACTATTTTAGTGTCTAACATGCTTTAAGAGACAATCTAAAACTTGTAATAAAACAGGCGAAAATGCCCATATTATTTTAATGATTTTTTACAAATTGTTTTTCTTATGGATATTTCTGTGCAAACTGTTAATTCTATAGAAGCATGAGTTGTATTAATTAATTTTATCAACTATTTTAGTGTCTAACATGCTTTAAGAGACAATCTAAAACTTGTAATAAAACAGGCGAAAATGCCCATATTATTTTAATGATTTTTTACAAATTGTTTTTCATGTGGTTATTTCTGTGCAAACTGTTAATTCTGTAGATCCTTGAGTTGTATTAATTAATTTTATCAACTATTTTAGTGTCTAACATGCTTTAAGAGACAATCTAAAACTTGTAATAAAACAGGCGAAAATGCCCATACTATTTTAATGATTTTTTACAAATTGTTTTTCATGTGGTTATTTCTGTGCAAACTGTTAATTCTGTAGATCCTTGAGTTGTATTAATTAATTTTATCAACTATTTTAGTGTCTAACATGCTTTAAGAGACAATCTAAAACTTGTAATAAAACAGGCGAAAATGCCCATACTATTTTAATGATTTTTTACAAATTGTTTTTCATGTGGTTATTTCTGTGCAAACTGTTAATTCTGTAGATCCTTGAGTTGTATTAATTAATTTTATCAACTATTTTAGTGTCTAACATGCTTTAAGAGAAAATTTAAAACTTGGAATAAAACAGGCGAAAATGCCCATACTATTTTAATGATTTTTTACAAATTGTTTTTCTTATGGATATTTCTGTGCAAACTGTTAATTCTATAGAAGCATGAGTTGTATTAATTAATTTTATCAACTATTTTAGTGTCTAACATGCTTTAAGAGACAATCTAAAACTTGTAATAAAACAGGCGAAAATGCCCATATTATTTTAATGATTTTTTACAAATTGTTTTTCATGTGGTTATTTCTGTGCAAACTGTTAATTCTGTAGATCCTTGAGTTGTATTAATTAATTTTATCAACTATTTTAGTGTCTAAAATGCTTTAAGAGAAAATTTAAAACTTGGAATAAAACAGGCGAAAATGCCCATACTATTTTAATGATTTTTTACAAATTGTTTTTCATGTGGTTATTTCTGTGCAAACTGTTAATTCTGTAGATCCTTGAGTTGTATTAATTAATTTTATCAACTATTTTAGTGTCTAAAATGCTTTAAGAGAAAATTTAAAACTTGGAATAAAACAGGCGAAAATGCCCATACTATTTTAATGATTTTTTACAAATTGTTTTTCATGTGGTTATTTCTGTGCAAACTGTTAATTCTGTAGATCCTTGAGTTGTATTAATTAATTTTATCAACTATTTTAGTGTCTAAAATGCTTTAAGAGAAAATTTAAAACTTGGAATAAAACAGGCGAAAATGCCCATACTATTTTAATGAATTTTTACAAATTGTTTTTCTTATGGATATTTCTGTGCAAACTGTTAATTCTGTAGATCCTTGAGTTGTATTAATTAATTTTATCAACTATTTTAGTGTCTTACATGCTTTAAGAGGCAATCTAAAACTTGTAATAAAACAGGCGAAAATGCCCATACTATTTTAATGATTTTTTACAAATTGTTTTTCTTATGGATATTTCTGTGCAAACTGTTAATTCTATAGAAGCATGAGTTGTATTAATTAATTTTATCAACTATTTTAGTGTCTAACATGCTTTAAGAGACAATCTAAAACTTGTAATAAAACAGGCGAAAATGCCCATACTATTTTAATGATTTTTTACAAATTGTTTTTCTCATGGATATTTCTGTGCAAACTGTTAATTCTATAGAAGCATGAGTTGTATTAATTAATTTTATCAACTATTTTAGTGTCTAACATGCTTTAAGAGACAATCTAAAACTTGTAATAAAACAGGCGAAAATGCCCATACTATTTTAATGATTTTTTACAAATTGTTTTTCTCATGGATATTTCTGTGCAAACTGTTAATTCTGTAGATCCTTGAGTTGTATTAATTAATTTTATCAACTATTTTAGTGTCTTACATGCTTTAAGAGGCAATCTAAAACTTGTAATAAAACAGGCGAAAATGCCCATACTATTTTAATGATTTTTTACAAATTGTTTTTCTTATGGATATTTCTGTGCAAACTGTTAATTCTATAGAAGCATGAGTTGTATTAATTAATTTTATCAACTATTTTAGTGTCTAACATGCTTTAAGAGACAATCTAAAACTTGTAATAAAACAGGCGAAAATGCCCATACTATTTTAATGATTTTTTACAAATTGTTTTTCTCATGGATATTTCTGTGCAAACTGTTAATTCTATAGAAGCATGAGTTGTATTAATTAATTTTATCAACTATTTTAGTGTCTAACATGCTTTAAGAGACAATCTAAAACTTGTAATAAAACAGGCGAAAATGCCCATACTATTTTAATGATTTTTTACAAATTGTTTTTCATGTGGTTATTTCTGTGCAAACTGTTAATTCTGTAGATCCTTGAGTTGTATTAATTAATTTTATCAACTATTTTAGTGTCTAACATGCTTTAAGAGACAATCTAAAACTTGTAATAAAACAGGCGAAAATGCCCATACTATTTTAATGATTTTTTACAAATTGTTTTTCATGTGGTTATTTCTGTGCAAACTGTTAATTCTGTAGATCCTTGAGTTGTATTAATTAATTTTATCAACTATTTTAGTGTCTAACATGCTTTAAGAGACAATCTAAAACTTGTAATAAAACAGGCGAAAATGCCCATACTATTTTAATGATTTTTTACAAATTGTTTTTCTTATGGATATTTCTGTGCAAACTGTTAATTCTATAGAAGCATGAGTTGTATTAATTAATTTTATCAACTATTTTAGTGTCTAACATGCTTTAAGAGACAATCTAAAACTTGTAATAAAACAGGCGAAAATGCCCATACTATTTTAATGAATTTTTACAAATTGTTTTTCTTATGGATATTTCTGTGCAAACTGTTAATTCTGTAGATCCTTGAGTTGTATTAATTAATTTTATCAACTATTTTAGTGTCTTACATGCTTTAAGAGGCAATCTAAAACTTGTAATAAAACAGGCGAAAATGCCCATACTATTTTAATGATTTTTTACAAATTGTTTTTCTTATGGATATTTCTGTGCAAACTGTTAATTCTGTAGATCCTTGAGTTGTATTAATTAATTTTATCAACTATTTTAGTGTCTTACATGCTTTAAGAGGCAATCTAAAACTTGTAATAAAACAGGCGAAAATGCCCATACTATTTTAATGATTTTTTACAAATTGTTTTTCTTATGGATATTTCTGTGCAAACTGTTAATTCTGTAGATCCTTGAGTTGTATTAATTAATTTTATCAACTATTTTAGTGTCTTACATGCTTTAAGAGGCAATCTAAAACTTGTAATAAAACAGGCGAAAATGCCCATACTATTTTAATGAATTTTTACAAATTGTTTTTCTTATGGATATTTCTGTGCAAACTGTTAATTCTATAGAAGCATGAGTTGTATTAATTAATTTTATCAACTATTTTAGTGTCTAACATGCTTTAAGAGGCAATCTAAAACTTGTAATAAAACAGGCGAAAATGCCCATACTATTTTAATGAATTTTTACAAATTGTTTTTCTTATGGATATTTCTGTGCAAACTGTTAATTCTATAGAAGCATGAGTTGTATTAATTAATTTTATCAACTATTTTAGTGTCTAACATGCTTTAAGAGACAATCTAAAACTTGTAATAAAACAGGCGAAAATGCCCATACTATTTTAATGATTTTTTACAAATTGTTTTTCATGTGGTTATTTCTGTGCAAACTGTTAATTCTGTAGATCCTTGAGTTGTATTAATTAATTTTATCAACTATTTTAGTGTCTAACATGCTTTAAGAGACAATCTAAAACTTGTAATAAAACAGGCGAAAATGCCCATACTATTTTAATGATTTTTTACAAATTGTTTTTCATGTGGTTATTTCTGTGCAAACTGTTAATTCTGTAGATCCTTGAGTTGTATTAATTAATTTTATCAACTATTTTAGTGTCTAACATGCTTTAAGAGGCAATCTAAAACTTGTAATAAAACAGGCGAAAATGCCCATACTATTTTAATGAATTTTTACAAATTGTTTTTCTTATGGATATTTCTGTGCAAACTGTTAATTCTATAGAAGCATGAGTTGTATTAATTAATTTTATCAACTATTTTAGTGTCTAACATGCTTTAATAGACAATCTAAAACTTGTAATAAAACAGGCGAAAATGCACATACTATTTTAATGATTTTTTACAAATTGTTTTTCATGTGGATTATTCTGTGCAAACTGTTAATTCTATAGAAGCATGAGTTGTATTAATTAATTTTATCAACTATTTTAGTGTCTAACATGCTTTAAGAGACAATCTAAAACTTGTAAAAAAACAGGCGAAAATGCCCATACTATTTTAATGATTTTTTACAAATTGTTTTTCATGTGGTTATTTCTGTGCAAACTGTTAATTCTGTAGATCCTTGAGTTGTATTAATTAATTTTATCAACTATTTTAGTGTCTAACATGCTTTAAGAGACAATCTAAAACTTGTAAAAAAACAGGCGAAAATGCCCATACTATTTTAATGATTTTTTACAAATTGTTTTTCATGTGGTTATTTCTGTGCAAACTGTTAATTCTGTAGATCCTTGAGTTGTATTAATTAATTTTATCAACTATTTTAGTGTCTAACATGCTTTAAGAGGCAATCTAAAACTTGTAATAAAACAGGCGAAAATGCCCATACTATTTTAATGATTTTTTACAAATTGTTTTTCTTATGGATATTTCTGTGCAAACTGTTAATTCTATAGAAGCATGAGTTGTATTAATTAATTTTATCAACTATTTTAGTGTCTAACATGCTTTAAGAGACAATCTAAAACTTGTAATAAAACAGGCGAAAATGCCCATACTATTTTAATGATTTTTTACAAATTGTTTTTCATGTGGTTATTTCTGTGCAAACTGTTAATTCTGTAGATCCTTGAGTTGTATTAATTAATTTTATCAACTATTTTAGTGTCTAACATGCTTTAAGAGACAATCTAAAACTTGTAATAAAACAGGCGAAAATGCCCATACTATTTTAATGATTTTTTACAAATTGTTTTTCATGTGGTTATTTCTGTGCAAACTGTTAATTCTGTAGATCCTTGAGTTGTATTAATTAATTTTATCAACTATTTTAGTGTCTAACATGCTTTAAGAGACAATCTCAAACTTGTAATAAAACAGGCGAAAATGCACATACTATTTTAATGATTTTTTACAAATTGTTTTTCATGTGGTTATTTCTGTGCAAACTGTTAATTCTATAGAAGCATGAGTTGTATTAATTAATTTTATCAACTATTTTAGTGTCTAACATGCTTTAAGAGACAATCTCAAACTTGTAATAAAACAGGCGAAAATGCCCATACTATTTTAATGATTTTTTACAAATTGTTTTTCATGTGGTTATTTCTGTGCAAACTGTTAATTCTGTAGATCCTTGAGTTGTATTAATTAATTTTATCAACTATTTTAGTGTCTAACATGCTTTAAGAGACAATCTAAAACTTGTAATAAAACAGGCGAAAATGCCCATACTATTTTAATGATTTTTTACAAATTGTTTTTCATGTGGTTATTTCTGTGCAAACTGTTAATTCTGTAGATCCTTGAGTTGTATTAATTAATTTTATCAACTATTTTAGTGTCTAACATGCTTTAAGAGACAATCTAAAACTTGTAATAAAACAGGCGAAAATGCCCATACTATTTTAATGATTTTTTACAAATTGTTTTTCTTATGGATATTTCTGTGCAAACTGTTAATTCTATAGAAGCATGAGTTGTATTAATTAATTTTATCAACTATTTTAGTGTCTAACATGCTTTAAGAGACAATCTAAAACTTGTAATAAAACAGGCGAAAATGCCCATACTATTTTAATGATTTTTTACAAATTGTTTTTCATGTGGTTATTTCTGTGCAAACTGTTAATTCTGTAGATCCTTGAGTTGTATTAATTAATTTTATCAACTATTTTAGTGTCTAACATGCTTTAAGAGGCAATCTAAAACTTGTAATAAAACAGGCGAAAATGCCCATACTATTTTAATGATTTTTTACAAATTGTTTTTCATGTGGTTATTTCTGTGCAAACTGTTAATTCTATAGAAGCATGAGTTGTATAAATTAATTTTATCAACTATTTTAGTGTCTAACATGCTTTAAGAGACAATCTAAAACTTGTAATAAAACAGGCGAAAATGCCCATACTATTTTAATGAATTTTTACAAATTGTTTTTCTTATGGATATTTCTGTGCAAACTGTTAAATCTGTAGATCCTTGAGTTGTATTAATTAATTTTATCAACTATTTTAGTGTCTAACATGCTTTAAGAGGCAATCTAAAACTTGTAATAAAACAGGCGAAAATGCCCATACTATTTTAATGATTTTTTACAAATTGTTTTTCATGTGGTTATTTCTGTGCAAACTGTTAATTCTGTAGATCCCTGAGTTGTATTAATTAATTTTATCAACTATTTTAGTGTCTAACATGCTTTAAGAGACAATCTAAAACTTGTAATAAAACAGGCGAAAATGCCCATACTATTTTAATGAATTTTTACAAATTGTTTTTCTTATGGATATTTCTGTGCAAACTGTTAATTCTGTAGATCCCTGAGTTGTATTAATTAATTTTATCAACTATTTTAGTGTCTAAAATGGTTTAAGAGAAAATTTAAAACTGGGAATAAAACAGGCGAAAATGCCCATACTATTTTAATGATTTTTTACAAATTGTTTTTCATGTGGTTATTTCTGTGCAAACTGTTAATTCTGTAGATCCCTGAGTTGTATTAATTAATTTTATCAACTATTTTAGTGTCTAAAATGGTTTAAGAGAAAATTTAAAACTTGGAATAAAACAGGCGAAAATGCCCATACTATTTTAATGATTTTTTACAAATTGTTTTTCATGTGGATATTTCTGTGCAAACTGTTAATTCTGTAGAAGCATGAGTTGTATTAATTAATTTTATCAACTATTTTGGTGTCTAACATGCTTTAAGAGACAATCTAAAACTTGGAATAAAACAGGCGAAAATGCCCATACTATTTTAATGATTTTTTACAAATTGTTTTTCATGTGGTTATTTCTTTGCAAACTGTTAATTCTATAGAAGCATGAGTTGTATTAATTAATTTTATCAACTATTTTAGTGTCTAACATGCTTTAAGAGGCAATCTAAAACTTGTAATAAAACAGGCGAAAATGCCCATACTATTTTAATGAATTTTTACAAATTGTTTTTCTTATGGATATTTCTGTGCAAACTGTTAATTCTGTAGATCCCTGAGTTGTATTAATTAATTTTATCAACTATTTTGGTGTCTAACATGCTTTAAGAGACAATCTAAAACTTGGAATAAAACAGGCGAAAATGCCCATACTATTTTAATGATTTTTTACAAATTGTTTTTCATGTGGTTATTTCTGTGCAAACTGTTAATTCTGTAGATCCCTGAGTTGTATTAATTAATTTTATCAACTATTTTGGTGTCTAACATGCTTTAAGAGACAATCTAAAACTTGGAATAAAACAGGCGAAAATGCCCATACTATTTTAATGATTTTTTACAAATTGTTTTTCATGTGGTTATTTCTTTGCAAACTGTTAATTCTATAGAAGCATGAGTTGTATTAATTAATTTTATCAACTATTTTAGTGTCTAACATGCTTTAAGAGGCAATCTAAAACTTGTAATAAAACAGGCGAAAATGCCCATACTATTTTAATGAATTTTTACAAATTGTTTTTCTTATGGATATTTCTGTGCAAACTGTTAATTCTATAGAAGCATGAGTTGTATTAATTAATTTTATCAACTATTTTGGTGTCTAACATGCTTTAAGAGACAATCTAAAACTTGTAATAAAACAGGCGAAAATGCCCATACTATTTTAATGATTTTTTACAAATTGTTTTTCATGTGGTTATTTCTTTGCAAACTGTTAATTCTATAGAAGCATGAGTTGTATTAATTAATTTTATCAACTATTTTAGTGTCTAACATGCTTTAAGAGACAATCTAAAACTTGTAATAAAACAGGCGAAAATGCCCATACTATTTTAATGATTTTTTACAAATTGTTTTTCATGTGGTTATTTCTGTGCAAACTGTTAATTCTGTAGATCCTTGAGTTGTATTAATTAATTTTATCAACTATTTTAGTGTCTAACATGCTTTAAGAGACAATCTAAAACTTGTAATAAAACAGGCGAAAATGCCCATACTATTTTAATGATTTTTTACAAATTGTTTTTCATGTGGATATTTCTTTGCAAACTGTTAATTCTATAGAAGCATGTGTTGTATTAATTAATTTTATCAACTATTTTAGTGTCTAACATGCTTTAAGAGACAATCTAAAACTTGTAATAAAACAGGCGAAAATGCCCATACTATTTTAATGAATTTTTACAAATTGTTTTTCTTATGGATATTTCTGTGCAAACTGTTAATTCTGTAGATCCCTGAGTTGTATTAATTAATTTTATCAACTATTTTAGTGTCTAAAATGGTTTAAGAGAAAATTTAAAACTGGGAATAAAACAGGCGAAAATGCCCATACTATTTTAATGATTTTTTACAAATTGTTTTTCATGTGGTTATTTCTGTGCAAACTGTTAATTCTGTAGATCCCTGAGTTGTATTAATTAATTTTATCAACTATTTTAGTGTCTAAAATGGTTTAAGAGAAAATTTAAAACTTGGAATAAAACAGGCGAAAATGCCCATACTATTTTAATGATTTTTTACAAATTGTTTTTCTTATGGATATTTCTGTGCAAACTGTTAATTCTGTAGATCCCTGAGTTGTATTAATTAATTTTATCAACTATTTTAGTGTCTAAAATGGTTTAAGAGAAAATTTAAAACTTGGAATAAAACAGGCGAAAATGCCCATACTATTTTAATGATTTTTTACAAATTGTTTTTCTTATGGATATTTCTGTGCAAACTGTTAATTCTGTAGATCCCTGAGTTGTATTAATTAATTTTATCAACTATTTTAGTGTCTAAAATGGTTTAAGAGAAAATTTAAAACTTGGAATAAAACAGGCGAAAATGCCCATACTATTTTAATGATTTTTTACAAATTGTTTTTCATGTGGATATTTCTGTGCAAACTGTTAATTCTATAGAAGCATGAGTTGTATTAATTAATTTTATCAACTATTTTAGTGTCTAACATGCTTTAAGAGACAATCTAAAACTTGGAATAAAACAGGCGAAAATGCCCATACTATTTTAATGATTTTTTACAAATTGTTTTTCATGTGGTTATTTCTTTGCAAACTGTTAATTCTATAGAAGCATGAGTTGTATTAATTAATTTTATCAACTATTTTAGTGTCTAACATGCTTTAAGAGACAATCTAAAACTTGGAATAAAACAGGCGAAAATGCCCATACTATTTTAATGATTTTTTACAAATTGTTTTTCATGTGGATATTTCTGTGCAAACTGTTAATTCTATAGAAGCATGAGTTGTATTAATTAATTTTATCAACTATTTTAGTGTCTAACATGCTTTAAGAGACAATCTAAAACTTGGAATAAAACAGGCGAAAATGCCCATACTATTTTAATGATTTTTTACAAATTGTTTTTCATGTGGTTATTTCTGTGCAAACTGTTAATTCTATAGAAGCATGAGTTGTATTAATTAATTTTATCAACTATTTTAGTGTCTAAAATGGTTTAAGAGAAAATTTAAAACTTGTAATAAAACAGGCGAAAATGCCCATACTATTTTAATGATTTTTTACAAATTGTTTTTCATGTGGATATTTCTGTGCAAACTGTTAATTCTATAGAAGCATGAGTTGTATTAATTAATTTTATCAACTATTTTAGTGTCTAACATGCTTTAAGAGACAATCTAAAACTTGGAATAAAACAGGCGAAAATGCCCATACTATTTTAATGATTTTTTACAAATTGTTTTTCATGTGGATATTTCTGTGCAAACTGTTAATTCTATAGAAGCATGAGTTGTATTAATTAATTTTATCAACTATTTTAGTGTCTAACATGCTTTAAGAGACAATCTAAAACTTGGAATAAAACAGGCGAAAATGCCCATACTATTTTAATGATTTTTTACAAATTGTTTTTCATGTGGTTATTTCTGTGCAAACTGTTAATTCTATAGAAGCATGAGTTGTATTAATTAATTTTATCAACTATTTTAGTGTCTAAAATGGTTTAAGAGAAAATTTAAAACTTGTAATAAAACAGGCGAAAATGCCCATACTATTTTAATGATTTTTTACAAATTGTTTTTCATGTGGATATTTCTGTGCAAACTGTTAATTCTATAGAAGCATGAGTTGTATTAATTAATTTTATCAACTATTTTAGTGTCTAACATGCTTTAAGAGACAATCTAAAACTTGTAATAAAACAGGCGAAAATGCCCATACTATTTTAATGATTTTTTACAAATTGTTTTTCTCATGGATATTTCTGTGCAAACTGTTATTTCTATAGAAGCATGAGTTGTATTAATTAATTTTATCAACTATTTTAGTGTCTAACATGCTTTAAGAGACAATCTAAAACTTGTAATAAAACAGGCGAAAATGCCCATACTATTTTAATGATTTTTTACAAATTGTTTTTCATGTGGTTATTTCTGTGCAAACTGTTAATTCGGTAGATCCCTGAGTTGTATTAATTAATTTTATCAACTATTTTAGTGTCTAAAATGGTTTAAGAGAAAATTTAAAACTTGGAATAAAACAGGCGAAAATGCCCATACTATTTTAATGATTTTTTACAAATTGTTTTTCATGTGGATATTTCTGTGCAAACTGTTAATTCTGTAGAAGCATGAGTTGTATTAATTAATTTTATCAACTATTTTAGTGTCTAACATGCTTTAAGAGACAATCTAAAACTTGTAATAAAACAGGCGAAAATGCCCATACTATTTTAATGATTTTTTACAAATTGTTTTTCATGTGGTTATTTCTGTGCAAACTGTTAATTCTGTAGATCCCTGAGTTGTATTAATTAATTTTATCAACTATTTTAGTGTCTAAAATGGTTTAAGAGAAAATTTAAAACTTGGAATAAAACAGGCGAAAATGCCCATACTATTTTAATGATTTTTTACAAATTGTTTTTCATGTGGATATTTCTGTGCAAACTGTTAATTCTGTAGAAGCATGAGTTGTATTAATTAATTTTATCAACTATTTTAGTGTCTAACATGCTTTAAGAGACAATCTAAAACTTGGAATAAAACAGGCGAAAATGCCCATACTATTTTAATGATTTTTTACAAATTGTTTTTCTCATGGATATTTCTGTGCAAACTGTTATTTCTATAGAAGCATGAGTTGTATTAATTAATTTTATCAACTATTTTAGTGTCTAACATGCTTTAAGAGACAATCTAAAACTTGTAATAAAACAGGCGAAAATGCCCATACTATTTTAATGATTTTTTACAAATTGTTTTTCATGTGGTTATTTCTGTGCAAACTGTTAATTCTGTAGATCCCTGAGTTGTATTAATTAATTTTATCAACTATTTTAGTGTCTAAAATGGTTTAAGAGAAAATTTAAAACTTGGAATAAAACAGGCGAAAATGCCCATACTATTTTAATGATTTTTTACAAATTGTTTTTCATGTGGATATTTCTGTGCAAACTGTTAATTCTGTAGAAGCATGAGTTGTATTAATTAATTTTATCAACTATTTTGGTGTCTAACATGCTTTAAGAGACAATCTAAAACTTGGAATAAAACAGGCGATAATGCCCATACTATTTTAATGATTTTTTACAAATTGTTTTTCATGTGGTTATTTCTTTGCAAACTGTTAATTCTATAGAAGCATGAGTTGTATTAATTAGTTTTATCAACTATTTTAGTGTCTAACATGCTTTAAGAGGCAATCTAAAACTTGTAATAAAACAGGCGAAAATGCCCATACTATTTTAATGATTTTTTACAAATTGTTTTTCTTATGGATATTTCTGTGCAAACTGTTAATTCTATAGAAGCATGAGTTGTATTAATTAATTTTGTCAACTATTTTAGTGTCTAACATGCTTTAAGAGACAATCTAAAACTTGTAATAAAACAGGCGAAAATGCCCATACTATTTTAATGATTTTTTACAAATTGTTTTTCATGTGGTTATTTCTGTGCAAACTGTTAATTCTGTAGATCCTTGAGTTGTATTAATTAATTTTATCAACTATTTTAGTGTCTAACATGCTTTAAGAGGCAATCTAAAACTTGTAATAAAACAGGCGAAAATGCCCATACTATTTTAATGATTTTTTACAAATTGTTTTTCATGTGGTTATTTCTGTGCAAACTGTTAATTCTATAGAAGCATGAGTTGTATTAATTAATTTTATCAACTATTTTAGTGTCTAACATGCTTTAAGAGACAATCTAAAACTTGTAATAAAACAGGCGAAAATGCCCATACTATTTTAATGATTTTTTACAAATTGTTTTTCATGTGGTTATTTCTGTGCAAACTGTTAATTCTGTAGATCCTTGAGTTGTATTAATTAATTTTATCAACTATTTTAGTGTCTAACATGCTTTAAGAGACAATCTAAAACTTGTAATAAAACAGGCGAAAATGCCCATACTATTTTAATGAATTTTTACAAATTGTTTTTCTTATGGATATTTCTGTGCAAACTGTTAATTCTATAGAAGCATGAGTTGTATTAATTAATTTTATCAACTATTTTAGTGTCTAACATGCTTTAAGAGACAATCTAAAACTTGTAATAAAACAGGCGAAAATGCCCATACTATTTTAATGATTTTTTACAAATTGTTTTTCTTATGGATATTTCTGTGCAAACTGTTAATTCTATAGAAGCATGAGTTGTATTAATTAATTTTGTCAACTATTTTAGTGTCTAACATGCTTTAAGAGACAATCTAAAACTTGTAATAAAACAGGCGAAAATGCCCATACTATTTTAATGATTTTTTACAAATTGTTTTTCATGTGGTTATTTCTGTGCAAACTGTTAATTCTGTAGATCCTTGAGTTGTATTAATTAATTTTATCAACTATTTTAGTGTCTAACATGCTTTAAGAGGCAATCTAAAACTTGTAATAAAACAGGCGAAAATGCCCATACTATTTTAATGATTTTTTACAAATTGTTTTTCATGTGGTTATTTCTGTGCAAACTGTTAATTCTATAGAAGCATGAGTTGTATTAATTAATTTTATCAACTATTTTAGTGTCTAACATGCTTTAAGAGACAATCTAAAACTTGTAATAAAACAGGCGAAAATGCCCATACTATTTTAATGATTTTTTACAAATTGTTTTTCATGTGGTTATTTCTGTGCAAACTGTTAATTCTGTAGATCCTTGAGTTGTATTAATTAATTTTATCAACTATTTTAGTGTCTAACATGCTTTAAGAGACAATCTAAAACTTGTAATAAAACAGGCGAAAATGCCCATACTATTTTAATGATTTTTTACAAATTGTTTTTCATGTGGTTATTTCTGTGCAAACTGTTAATTCTGTAGATCCCTGAGTTGTATTAATTAATTTTATCAACTATTTTAGTGTCTAAAATGGTTTAAGAGAAAATTTAAAACTTGGAATAAAACAGGCGAAAATGCCCATACTATTTTAATGATTTTTTACAAATTGTTTTTCATGTGGATATTTCTGTGCAAACTGTTAATTCTGTAGATCCTTGAGTTGTATTAATTAATTTTATCAACTATTTTAGTGTCTAACATGCTTTAAGAGACAATCTAAAACTTGTAATAAAACAGGCGAAAATGCCCATACTATTTTAATGATTTTTTACAAATTGTTTTTCATGTGGTTATTTCTGTGCAAACTGTTAATTCTGTAGATCCTTGAGTTGTATTAATTAATTTTATCAACTATTTTAGTGTCTAACATGCTTTAAGAGACAATCTAAAACTTGTAATAAAACAGGCGAAAATGCCCATACTATTTTAATGATTTTTTACAAATTGTTTTTCATGTGGTTATTTCTGTGCAAACTGTTAATTCTGTAGATCCTTGAGTTGTATTAATTAATTTTATCAACTATTTTAGTGTCTAACATGCTTTAAGAGGCAATCTAAAACTTGTAATAAAACAGGCGAAAATGCCCATACTATTTTAATGAATTTTTACAAATTGTTTTTCTTATGGATATTTCTGTGCAAACTGTTAATTCTATAGAAGCATGAGTTGTATTAATTAATTTTATCAACTATTTTAGTGTCTAACATGCTTTAAGAGACAATCTAAAACTTGTAATAAAACAGGCGAAAATGCCCATACTATTTTAATGATTTTTTACAAATTGTTTTTCATGTGGTTATTTCTGTGCAAACTGTTAATTCTGTAGATCCTTGAGTTGTATTAATTAATTTTATCAACTATTTTAGTGTCTAACATGCTTTAAGAGACAATCTAAAACTTGTAATAAAACAGGCGAAAATGCCCATACTATTTTAATGATTTTTTACAAATTGTTTTTCATGTGGTTATTTCTGTGCAAACTGTTAATTCTGTAGATCCCTGAGTTGTATTAATTAATTTTATCAACTATTTTAGTGTCTAAAATGGTTTAAGAGAAAATTTAAAACTTGGAATAAAACAGGCGAAAATGCCCATACTATTTTAATGATTTTTTACAAATTGTTTTTCATGTGGATATTTCTGTGCAAACTGTTAATTCTATAGAAGCATGAGTTGTATTAATTAATTTTATCAACTATTTTGGTGTCTAACATGCTTTAAGAGACAATCTAAAACTTGGAATAAAACAGGCGATAATGCCCATACTATTTTAATGATTTTTTACAAATTGTTTTTCATGTGGTTATTTCTTTGCAAACTGTTAATTCTATAGAAGCATGAGTTGTATTAATTAATTTTATCAACTATTTTAGTGTCTAACATGCTTTAAGAGGCAATCTAAAACTTGTAATAAAACAGGCGAAAATGCCCATACTATTTTAATGAATTTTTACAAATTGTTTTTCTTATGGATATTTCTGTGCAAACTGTTAATTCTATAGAAGCATGAGTTGTATTAATTAATTTTATCAACTATTTTGGTGTCTAACATGCTTTAAGAGACAATCTAAAACTTGGAATAAAACAGGCGATAATGCCCATACTATTTTAATGATTTTTTACAAATTGTTTTTCATGTGGTTATTTCTTTGCAAACTGTTAATTCTATAGAAGCATGAGTTGTATTAATTAATTTTATCAACTATTTTAGTGTCTAACATGCTTTAAGAGGCAATCTAAAACTTGTAATAAAACAGGCGAAAATGCCCATACTATTTTAATGAATTTTTACAAATTGTTTTTCTTATGGATATTTCTGTGCAAACTGTTAATTCTATAGAAGCATGAGTTGTATTAATTAATTTTATCAACTATTTTGGTGTCTAACATGCTTTAAGAGACAATCTAAAACTTGGAATAAAACAGGCGATAATGCCCATACTATTTTAATGATTTTTTACAAATTGTTTTTCATGTGGTTATTTCTTTGCAAACTGTTAATTCTATAGAAGCATGAGTTGTATTAATTAATTTTATCAACTATTTTAGTGTCTAACATGCTTTAAGAGACAATCTAAAACTTGTAATAAAACAGGCGAAAATGCCCATACTATTTTAATGATTTTTTACAAATTGTTTTTCATGTGGTTATTTCTGTGCAAACTGTTAATTCTGTAGATCCTTGAGTTGTATTAATTAATTTTATCAACTATTTTAGTGTCTAACATGCTTTAAGAGACAATCTAAAACTTGTAATAAAACAGGCGAAAATGCCCATACTATTTTAATGATTTTTTACAAATTGTTTTTCATGTGGTTATTTCTGTGCAAACTGTTAATTCTGTAGATCCTTGAGTTGTATTAATTAATTTTATCAACTATTTTAGTGTCTAACATGCTTTAAGAGGCAATCTAAAACTTGTAATAAAACAGGCGAAAATGCCCATACTATTTTAATGAATTTTTACAAATTGTTTTTCTTATGGATATTTCTGTGCAAACTGTTAATTCTATAGAAGCATGAGTTGTATTAATTAATTTTATCAACTATTTTAGTGTCTAACATGCTTTAAGAGACAATCTAAAACTTGTAATAAAACAGGCGAAAATGCCCATACTATTTTAATGATTTTTTACAAATTGTTTTTCATGTGGTTATTTCTGTGCAAACTGTTAATTCTGTAGATCCTTGAGTTGTATTAATTAATTTTATCAACTATTTTAGTGTCTAAAATGGTTTAAGAGAAAATTTAAAACTTGGAATAAAACAGGCGAAAATGCCCATACTATTTTAATGATTTTTTACAAATTGTTTTTCATGTGGTTATTTCTGTGCAAACTGTTAATTCTGTAGATCCTTGAGTTGTATTAATTAATTTTATCAACTATTTTAGTGTCTAACATGCTTTAAGAGGCAATCTAAAACTTGTAATAAAACAGGCGAAAATGCCCATACTATTTTAATGAATTTTTACAAATTGTTTTTCTTATGGATATTTCTGTGCAAACTGTTAATTCTATAGAAGCATGAGTTGTATTAATTAATTTTATCAACTATTTTAGTGTCTAACATGCTTTAAGAGACAATCTAAAACTTGTAATAAAACAGGCGAAAATGCCCATACTATTTTAATGATTTTTTACAAATTGTTTTTCATGTGGTTATTTCTGTGCAAACTGTTAATTCTGTAGATCCTTGAGTTGTATTAATTAATTTTATCAACTATTTTAGTGTCTAACATGCTTTAAGAGACAATCTAAAACTTGTAATAAAACAGGCGAAAATGCCCATACTATTTTAATGATTTTTTACAAATTGTTTTTCATGTGGTTATTTCTGTGCAAACTGTTAATTCTGTAGATCCTTGAGTTGTATTAATTAATTTTATCAACTATTTTAGTGTCTAACATGCTTTAAGAGACAATCTAAAACTTGTAATAAAACAGGCGAAAATGCCCATACTATTTTAATGATTTTTTACAAATTGTTTTTCATGTGGTTATTTCTGTGCAAACTGTTAATTCTGTAGATCCCTGAGTTGTATTAATTAATTTTATCAACTATTTTAGTGTCTAACATGCTTTAAGAGACAATCTAAAACTTGTAATAAAACAGGCGAAAATGCCCATACTATTTTAATGATTTTTTACAAATTGTTTTTCATGTGGTTATTTCTGTGCAAACTGTTAATTCTGTAGATCCTTGAGTTGTATTAATTAATTTTATCAACTATTTTAGTGTCTAACATGCTTTAAGAGACAATCTAAAACTTGTAATAAAACAGGCGAAAATGCCCATACTATTTTAATGATTTTTTACAAATTGTTTTTCATGTGGTTATTTCTGTGCAAACTGTTAATTCTGTAGATCCCTGAGTTGTATTAATTAATTTTATCAACTATTTTAGTGTCTAAAATGGTTTAAGAGAAAATTTAAAACTGGGAATAAAACAGGCGAAAATGCCCATACTATTTTAATGATTTTTTACAAATTGTTTTTCATGTGGTTATTTCTGTGCAAACTGTTAATTCTGTAGATCCCTGAGTTGTATTAATTAATTTTATCAACTATTTTAGTGTCTAAAATGCTTTAAGAGACAATCTAAAACTTGTAATAAAACAGGCGAAAATGCCCATACTATTTTAATGATTTTTTACAAATTGTTTTTCATGTGGATTATTCTGTGCAAACTGTTAATTCTATAGAAGCATGAGTTGTATTAATTAATTTTATCAACTATTTTAGTGTCTAACATGCTTTAAGAGACAATCTAAAACTTGGAATAAAACAGGCGAAAATGCCCATACTATTTTAATGATTTTTTACAAATTGTTTTTCATGTGGATATTTCTGTGCAAACTGTTAATTCTATAGAAGCATGTGTTGTATTAATTAATTTTATCAACTATTTTAGTGTCTAACATGCTTTAAGAGACAATCTAAAACTTGTAATAAAACAGGCGAAAATGCCCATACTATTTTAATGAATTTTTACAAATTGTTTTTCTTATGGATATTTCTGTGCAAACTGTTAATTCTGTAGATCCCTGAGTTGTATTAATTAATTTTATCAACTATTTTAGTGTCTAACATGCTTTAAGAGACAATCTAAAACTTGTAATAAAACAGGCGAAAATGCCCATACTATTTTAATGATTTTTTACAAATTGTTTTTCATGTGGATATTTCTGTGCAAACTGTTAATTCTATAGAAGCATGTGTTGTATTAATTAATTTTATCAACTATTTTAGTGTCTAACATGCTTTAAGAGACAATCTAAAACTTGTAATAAAACAGGCGAAAATGCCCATACTATTTTAATGAATTTTTACAAATTGTTTTTCTTATGGATATTTCTGTGCAAACTGTTAATTCTGTAGATCCCTGAGTTGTATTAATTAATTTTATCAACTATTTTAGTGTCTAAAATGGTTTAAGAGACAATTTAAAACTGGGAATAAAACAGGCGAAAATGCCCATACTATTTTAATGATTTTTTACAAATTGTTTTTCATGTGGTTATTTCTGTGCAAACTGTTAATTCTGTAGATCCCTGAGTTGTATTAATTAATTTTATCAACTATTTTAGTGTCTAAAATGGTTTAAGAGAAAATTTAAAACTTGGAATAAAACAGGCGAAAATGCCCATACTATTTTAATGATTTTTTACAAATTGTTTTTCATGTGGATATTTCTGTGCAAACTGTTAATTCTATAGAAGCATGAGTTGTATTAATTAATTTTATCAACTATTTTAGTGTCTAACATGCTTTAAGAGACAATCTAAAACTTGGAATAAAACAGGCGAAAATGCCCATACTATTTTAATGATTTTTTACATATTGTTTTTCATGTGGTTATTTCTTTGCAAACTGTTAATTCTATAGAAGCATGAGTTGTATTAATTAATTTTATCAACTATTTTAGTGTCTAACATGCTTTAAGAGACAATCTAAAACTTGTAATAAAACAGGCGAAAATGCCCATACTATTTTAATGATTTTTTACAAATTGTTTTTCATGTGGTTATTTCTTTGCAAACTGTTAATTCTATAGAAGCATGAGTTGTATTAATTAATTTTATCAACTATTTTAGTGTCTAACATGCTTTAAGAGACAATCTAAAACTTGGAATAAAACAGGCGAAAATGCCCATACTATTTTAATGATTTTTTACAAATTGTTTTTCATGTGGATATTTCTGTGCAAACTGTTAATTCTATAGAAGCATGAGTTGTATTAATTAATTTTATCAACTATTTTAGTGTCTAACATGCTTTAAGAGACAATCTAAAACTTGGAATAAAACAGGCGAAAATGCCCATACTATTTTAATGATTTTTTACAAATTGTTTTTCATGTGGTTATTTCTGTGCAAACTGTTAATTCTGTAGATCCTTGAGTTGTATTAATTAATTTTATCAACTATTTTAGTGTCTAACATGCTTTAAGAGACAATCTAAAACTTGGAATAAAACAGGCGAAAATGCCCATACTATTTTAATGATTTTTTACAAATTGTTTTTCATGTGGTTATTTCTGTGCAAACTGTTAATTCTATAGAAGCATGAGTTGTATTAATTAATTTTATCAACTATTTTAGTGTCTAAAATAGTTTAAGAGAAAATTTAAAACTTGTAATAAAACAGGCGAAAATGCCCATACTATTTTAATGATTTTTTACAAATTGTTTTTCATGTGGTTATTTCTGTGCAAACTGTTAATTCTGTAGATCCTTGAGTTGTATTAATTAATTTTATCAACTATTTTAGTGTCTAAAATGCTTTAAGAGAAAATTTAAAACTTGTAATAAAACAGGCGAAAATGCCCATACTATTTTAATGATTTTTTATAAATTGTTTTTCATGTGGTTATTTCTGTGCCAACTGTTAATTCTATAGAAGCATGAGTTGTATTAATTAATTTTATCAACTATTTTAGTGTCTAACATGCTTTAAGAGAAAATTTAAAACTTGTAATAAAACAGGCGAAAATGCCCATACTATTTTAATGATTTTTTACAAATTGTTTTTCTCATGGATATTTCTGTGCAAACTGTTAATTCTATAGAAGCATGAGTTGTATTAATTAATTTTATCAACTATTTTAGTGTCTAACATGCTTTAAGAGACAATCTCAAACTTGTAATAAAACAGGCGAAGATGCCCATACTATTTTAATGATTTTTTACAAATTGTTTTTCTCATGGATATTTCTGTGCAAACTGTTAATTCTATAGAAGCATGAGTTGTATTAATTAATTTTATCAACTATTTTAGTGTCTAACATGCTTTAAGAGACAATCTAAAACTTGTAAAAAAACAGGCGAAAATGCCCATACTATTTTAATGATTTTTTACAAATTGTTTTTCATGTGGTTATTTCTGTGCAAACTGTTAATTCTGTAGATCCTTGAGTTGCATTAATTAATTTTATCAACTATTTTAGTGTCTAACATGCTTTAAGAGACAATCTAAAACTTGTAAAAAAACAGGCGAAAATGCCCATACTATTTTAATGATTTTTTACAAATTGTTTTTCATGTGGTTATTTCTGTGCAAACTGTTAATTCTGTAGATCCTTGAGTTGTATTAATTAATTTTATCAACTATTTTAGTGTCTAACATGCTTTAAGAGACAATCTAAAACTTGTAATAAAACAGGCGAAAATGCCCATACTATTTTAATGATTTTTTACAAATTGTTTTTCTCATGGATATTTCTGTGCAAACTGTTAATTCTATAGAAGCATGAGTTGTATTAATTAATTTTATCAACTATTTTAGTGTCTAACATGCTTTAAGAGACAATCTAAAACTTGTAAAAAAACAGGCGAAAATGCCCATACTATTTTAATGATTTTTTACAAATTGTTTTTCTCATGGTTATTTCTGTGCAAACTGTTAATTCTGTAGATCCTTGAGTTGTATTAATTAATTTTATCAACTATTTTAGTGTCTAACATGCTTTAAGAGACAATCTAAAACTTGTAAAAAAACAGGCGAAAATGCCCATACTATTTTAATGATTTTTTACAAATTGTTTTTCATGTGGTTATTTCTGTGCAAACTGTTAATTCTGTAGATCCTTGAGTTGTATTAATTAATTTTATCAACTATTTTAGTGTCTAACATGCTTTAAGAGACAATCTAAAACTTGTAATAAAACAGGCGAAAATGCCCATACTATTTTAATGATTTTTTACAAATTGTTTTTCATGTGGTTATTTCTGTGCAAACTGTTAATTCTGTAGATCCTTGAGTTGTATTAATTAATTTTATCAACTATTTTAGTGTCTAACATGCTTTAAGAGACAATCTAAAACTTGTAATAAAACAGGCGAAAATGCCCATACTATTTTAATGATTTTTTACAAATTGTTTTTCTCATGGATATTTCTGTGCAAACTGTTAATTCTATAGAAGCATGAGTTGTATTAATTAATTTTATCAACTATTTTAGTGTCTAACATGCTTTAAGAGACAATCTAAAACTTGTAATAAAACAGGCGAAAATGCCCATACTATTTTAATGATTTTTTACAAATTGTTTTTCTCATGGATATTTCTGTGCAAACTGTTAATTCTGTAGATCCTTGAGTTGTATTAATTAATTTTATCAACTATTTTAGTGTCTAACATGCTTTAAGAGACAATCTAAAACTTGTAATAAAACAGGCGAAAATGCCCATACTATTTT